>CM040977.1:16359792-16431211 GCA_022985145.1 Pangasius djambal
AAAAAAAAAAAAAAAAAAAAAACCTTCATGTCCCTTTGTCATAAGGGAGTGTTTAAATAAATACATGTCTTCGCTTATAGAAAATATGAACAAAAAATTACTTGACTTATACAAGGCTCTGTTTGAATATGATACTGTCTCGTTTCCAGCTGACGGCCACACAGGAATGTGTTTTACATAAATAACTTTAAACTACCTTGCCTATAACCTGCACGAACATCCTGACCATCCGTTGTGGCTGCATCATCTAGATCTTACCATTTGCATTGCAGATACCACACTGAACCACAGTGACTATCACCGTAGTCCGGAGTAAGAGCAATGTAGATTTAGTGTTGACGGTTCTTAGAAGCATTTCGCACTTTATGCTAAGTCTTTCGCAATTGTTGTTTCTGCGCCCCCATGAAGGCTGTGCATGTGTGTTTAGGGTAAGTGCAGTGTCATGGTAACTTTGTCAAATATATTAACATATTAGCACAAGTAAACTTTGGCTTATGTTGCTTAAATGCCTAAATGTTAAACAAGCCCTTCTCTCAGAATGTTAAATACACATGCACAAAATAGGACAAACTGGTCAACCCTCTTGAAATAAATAGGATGAAATTACAGAACACCATGTGTCCTGTTTCTCTTTTTTTTTGTTTTTTTTTTTGGGGGGGGGGTGTAAGTGCTTATTTGAACTAAGTCCTTGGTGCAGAAATACCTGGAATTTGTTCTCTTGTTCTGAGCATCTGGTTATCATAGCAGAATAGCCAATAGGTCATGTGGCCTTAGCTAACAGCATAGGCCTTGAATATGCACACAGTTGTAGTGTGTAGTTAATGCTTCTAGACCTACACAGAAGATGTGAGGCATACCCTAATTTAGATTGCTTATCATAGTTTAAAATAAAGGACAGAATGTTTAACTAGACCATTGTGCTTATCTCTTATCCCTTTTGGTGAATGTTCACTTCTTCTATACATATATACATACATACATACATACATACATACATACATACATACACACACACACACACACACACACACACACACTTTTTTCCATTGCCAACCCAGGGAAAACAACACCAACAAATGCAAGTCAAATTTATTTATTCAAAAAAAAGTTGTCATTTTCATTGTACCACAATATCATCTTATATAGTTCTCATATAGTATATTTGTAAATCATTGTATTTCTTATATACTCATTCTGAACATTTCTTTATAAACACTATATTCTTATATCAACTTTATATATTCTCCAGCCATTGCTTACAATCTTTACTGAGAGTGCATGGGAGAGATGGCTTCACAGACTATATTTTTCCCATTGCCTTTAGCAATACTGACAGGCTATAAGGCGTTAATGTATGCATCATCAAAATTGGAGTGAGAGAGAGCCTGAGGGAGGGATGCAGTGTATCTTGTGCTCCGCCAGCTGACGCTAGCTTAGTTAGTCAGTGCTACTGCAATTCCCTGAAGCCACTGGATTGTGTGTGTGCACGTGTTTGTGTGTGAGAGTGTGGGTGTGTACGTGTGGAGGGGGGTTGGGCCCAGACGTCAGTAGGTGTCACATGTTCCTATGCCTGCAATGCAGCAATGGATCCAAGAGCACTTTCTCCAACTCTCCTGTGTCATGTGCTCTCAGTAAAGCAGAGTCAGCTTACTGTATTGCACAACAGAACGTGACCTGAGAGCAGCAGCACCGCTGACAGGCGCCTTTTCAAAAAACACAAAACTCCAGTAAGTCAGTAGAAAAAGGGGGTTATTCATCATACAGCTTTGTTATTGCTTATCATTACTATAAATAGCTATTCGAGGGATATCAAGGACGTGTTGTTGTTGCCAGCCTGAGTCATTGTTTCTCTGTGCTGTAAACTGATGGAATCGGATTGAATGCCATCATCGATTCCTAGCAGCTCAGAGGCACTGCGGATCTCCTGGGTGTGTGCGCCTCATGCAGACATACCTCTCAGTTCTCATTAGCTACAGAGTAGGATACTGATGCCTGCTCCATGCATGCAGGACAGGAGAGGTGTTGTTGGTGAAGGATAGGAAAAAAAAACAGCAGTGCTTTACATGCAAAACATCTCCTTTTTAACTCCTTATTTATAAGTGCCATGCTTCTTACCCCTTCAGTATATCAGTTAGTAATCTTGGCAGGGATGAGCTTTATCTGAAAAGCATGAATACAACATGCTGGTGAATGGATGGCAGTGATACAGGAATGGCACCTCTGATGTTAGTTTTACTGTATTGGTTTTTCTCTTTTTAGAGACATAAATGCGACTGAGCAGCAGCATGGACTGCATTCCTAGCGTTATAAGTTAAGGGTAGACAGGAGTAAGCTATTCACTAACATTAGCTGTTATTCCAAGCTCAGCTTTAAAAATGCCAGAACCTCATATATTATGAAAGTGGCATACTTAATATGTATATATATAGACTGAGGTGATAGTTTAGTTCTGATGCATTCAAGTTTGTTCAAAATATGGCTTCTTTTTTTTTTTTTTTAACTGCCTAGTATATCTTTTTTTTAATAAACATATGAGGCTTCTGTTAAATTGTAACAATATTTAAGAAAAGCATGCCATTATATAATTCCTTTTTTAATGTAAAACATGTTGACTGGATGTGCTTAGACTTTTAAGCATTCTGTATGTATACGAATAATGCTCAGATCAGCTGAATGTGATCTGATATTGTCCAATAAACCTCTTCAGAAATGTAGAACAACCACTTGAATTATCACCTAGTGCCTGTGGCAAGACATCCATTGGTCTAAAAAGTACCCTCATGGAAATAAAAGAAAACAGATATAGTGCATTTTTACAGCACTATAAAATTACCGATTTGGCTAAGACCTTGTTAAAAAAAGAGAGAGAGAGAGAATAGCACTTACCTAATATAGGTATTTTCATTTACTTCCCCTATATCAACACCCTAAGTAAACTATTCAACTGAATACAAGGATCAACTTTCCCTTAAAGTGCTCCATTATCGCTAAGTTATCTTAGACAGTTCCAGACACAGCCTTGCTAATACCTCTCACTGAAGAAACCAACACTAATTAATTCTTTGATAGCAATACTGCAGAAGTATCACTTTTATAAAACCTGTCACAAGGCTATGCCCTGCTGTAGGTGAGATGAATAACTTAAACTCTGCAGGCTGGCGCTTGTAAGTTTTACCTGCACTCAAGGTTCATGTGAAATCACCACAGTGACTAGAGATGACATCATCAGCTAAAAGCCTTCAAATAGTACACAGTACTGAAAAAGAAAATTGTGGTACCTTAAAAATGTAAGCTCAAGATGTTTGTGTCTTGAATAATTGTTGCTCCCAGTTCAGGTGACAAACCCGGGCTGGATAGGCTGGGTAATGTTACAGATTCTGAAAGCACACCATGTCCTGAAGTTTTCATGACCTTATGTAACAAAATCCTTCAACTCAAGAGCTTCCAACACGAAAAGGCTAGATAAATTAACGACAGCAAGGTCTTATCATTCATCTTCTATGGTGGCCATCTCTGACCACACTGAGCTCCTTTTCTGATTAGAAATCTGTCGGGACGGGTCTAGGACGTTTCACATTGGTGGGAGATGTAGAACTGTGAGAGAGGCAAGGGCTGAAATGCTAGTTCTGATGTGCTAGGTCTTCACCTGGGACAGTTCACTAATGTCCTCTACTGGCTTCTCTCCATCACGTGACTTTTTCCGTTTCTTGTTACCTGGATACAAAAAACCCCACTGTTAATCTCCGTGCTTTAAAAACGAAAGGAAATAAAATGGATCGAATTTCATTTACATGGGAATTATGTAGAGTATAATGCTCTACATATAATATAATATAATATAATATAATATAATATAATATAATATAATAATCATGTGACTTGACCTCATATGATTATTGACAGCAGATCTCTAAATACCTCATTATGATAACTAAAAATGCATGTGCACTGTGTGAGTCACGTCTGAGCACGAGTATATCATGCTTGATAAAGCAATGTGTGGGTTGCAGCAGTATGACAGAGTATGTGTGGTTGCTAAGAAACTGTTGCCATCAGCTGTGTGTGTGTGTGTGTGTGTGTGTGTGTGTGTGTGTGTGTGTGTGTTTTGGGAGAATAATCACTTAGTTTGCGCAGCAGCTTCTTGCCCAGGTTATCCTCTGATCCATTCAGAGAGTGAGAGCTGATCAGCTGAGATGAGGACAGGCCTGTTTCTTTTGGTACAGCCACAGTATCTAGGCAGAGAAAGAGACATGAGATAAAATCAGTGGGAGACTTTCTATTCCATTCCATTCTATTCTATTCTCCCTGCATCTCCAATTACACACTCTGATTTTGTAATCCCTGATTTAGTCGCTCCTGCTAACCTCCAGCCATAACATGCACTGCCGAGATGACTTGTGGTGTCTGGTGTCGGCATTCCTGCGTGGGTCATATAAACAGAGCCTGGAAGCCATGCATCTCCCTCCCCAGCAGCATGTCAAACAGTCTCTCCACTGTTTGACAGTTTCAGTGCATTTACATATGTCATGGCAGATAGCTAGGATCATTTCTCAAGTGCATCTGGTGACTGCCATCACTGGTGTGTTAGAACTTTCTTTAATGGTGAGCTCAGTTATTTTTTAAGTCAGAATACTTTTTTTTTTTTTTTTATAATACTTTGCAAAGTTTTCATACATTATGACTATCAATAAAATATCTGCTCAGAGGGAAATCATCAGCCCCTGTGGCACCCCACTTTGTAAATGAGATTAAAAATAAATACCACTGATCACCAACATTCGACTAATCAGGACAAGCGAAATCTGTACTTCTCTTTTAGTCCTCTTGCTTGTAAATTTATAAAGCTCCTATAAAAACCTAAAGGTGGTTGAGGTTAGGCATAAGATTGGAGGATGTGACTTTGGGGGAAACAAAGAAGAGGAGTTGTATTTGTTTAAATTTTGGAAACAGTAACTTTGCTTTCAGATTGATTTGGAGTGTCTTCGCTCATTTCCTGGAGTAGCACAGGCAGTCACATAGAACACCAGAAGGAACAAAATTATGTCACGTTTATGTAGAATAAGATGGTGATAGTTTCACCCACCAGTTCCTCCTTTTTCCTCTAGACATTCGGTCCGCATGTACGGGATCTCATCCATTCGCAAGAACACAGAGTCACTGGGGCTTTTCTGTCCATCTGATTTACTCCCTACAGGAAGAGGCCGAGAGCGGCTTAGCACACTCCCGAAATTAAACACGAAATCTGACAGCATGACTACTAAGTGCCTTATGAACATTTAGTGTAATATAATGCTTAATATAATATAGCAGGGTTAATGTGCATAATTGATGACAGTTGTAATGCATATGATAATAGAAATTACTTGAGTACTAAAAAACTTTAGGCACAATAAGAGTTAAATTGTTACACTAGTTACTCTCCTGAGTCATGTCTGATTTCAGAAACGATTTTACCCTGAACTTGGATACATTTTACACTTCGGAATTTGAAGAAGAATTCAGGAAGTAACTTCAGTAATATAACGTTATAATATTATAAATGTTATAAACGTTATATATTAACAGTTTAACACCAGCACTGTCACTGCTGTCTCCAGCAACCTGAAGTGTATACCATCTGTCTCACCTCTATCCTGAAATATATGAATTGTATCGAAACTGAAAATACATACACACACTTTACATAAGTATTAGTCATGCTCAAATTGTAAACTGTTGTTTTCTCATTAATAATTCCCAATTATATATTTTTCACCAAATAAGGAAAGTCTGAGTGAAGACAGCTGCACTCACGGACGATGCGGTTCTTCTCGTTGAGCATGGAGGTGCTGCGGGGGTGTTTGAAGTGTTGTGTATGGTGGTGTGATCGGGGAAGGGGCAGCGCAATGCTGTTGGAGCGTGTTTCTGGAATCGTGGTCCTCTCTCCTCCGGCCTGGGTGTCTGCATCAGGGGTCTGAGGAGAGCTGTCCATCCGCGTGGCTGTTAAAGCATTCTGGTAGTGGTTACGAGTTACCTAAATAAGATTAATAGAGACTTATACTTAAAGATGCAGCTAACAGAACATCGCTCTCTTTAAATTTTCACATAAACATGCAGTGTAGCGAAACTGAGCAAGTGTCATGAGACACTGAAACAATGCGAGATCAAAAAGAGCAAGATATCAAGATCAGAGCTATGCATGACGATGAAAAACTACCTACACAAGATTAACATTCAGAAATTTGACCCTAGCTTATTAATATCAGCAAGTAATGATGTTCTTAATGATTCAAGCATACTGATTCTGTGCCTATGAGTGGGTAACTTTAATTCCTCATGTGTCTGTGTGTATTTGAACATATAACCTTGATGATCTGCAGGTCGGTGAGCTGGCGAACAGAGTAGTCTGGTAGGTAAGCTCCTCCACCTATGCTCAGCTGGCTCAGACTCCCTGCATGGATGGTGGTGTCTGAATGATTTAGTCCACTGCTCCGTGATGGTGACCTGTGAACTGAATCAGACACAACCAGTCACTTTTCTGCCTGTTTTACCACTCATTATGACAGATACTACTTTTACAATTACAGCATATTTAATAACCTTGCTCTTCCCCCTCATTAACGTCAATGTGTTTTATATAAACAAGTCACAAATGACAAGTATTAGCTAACATTAAATTATTCACTACTGAAATTATACTGAAATCCTAGACTGGTTGTAAGAGCTGCAGAATTCATCTCACCTGAAATCATTCAGAAGCTCTGAATTGCAAATCTGCATCTGATCATATGCTATGATTGACAGATGGCAATCATGAGCATAATGGTTGCTCAAGAACAGTATGTTCCATTATAATAAAGATAATTGATATTTTTTCCACCAGACTATGAGAATAAGTAACTCAGCAGTGACATCCACAGGTATTATTATGTGAATATTATTGGCTCCCTCATGGGTGCAGTGTAGATCTTTTTTAGCAAAAGTTGAAAAAGCTTGAAAACTGTGAACCAGCTTGTGCTTATTGCATTCATCCTGAACGAGCTAATTAAGTAACTTTGGAGGATCTGCTTTTTCTAGCTTCCTATTTCTGTCGATTTTAAATTTATGCAACTGTGTGCCATTTTTCTCTGAGCTGACCTCTTACTTTAATTACTCCAGTGTTCTCCCATAAGGTTTACACAGCTGATCTAGTTGCATTTGTCTTAATTAAGTCCTATGTATGGCACGCCACTTCTACTGGAGTTTGCAGACAAAAATGTCTTTAAGGGAGCTAATGAGTTGGACTTAAACTTTAGGAAGTTGTTTATCATTTATTGTTTTAAATTATTCAGTTCTGCATAAAACATGATCATGGTGTAATAAACAGAGCTTACCTGGGGGTAGTACAGCCATGATGGCAGGCATGCCATAATAAGTGAAAGGACCATTTTCAAACTTCAGTGCTTCTTTTCCGATCTCTACCTCCACTCGACCCTGTAGAGCAAGAGAACACCAAGCCTCTTTCAAAACCCTATCAGGCTTCACTAGAGGACACTATAGAGAAAGAAATTCTTGTGTTGTCTTTATGTTTTTATACTATATTACCTCCCCAACAGGGTTTTTTGAGTGATAGTACTCTTAGTCTGTGACCAATGAACCAGTATCTGGATGTATTTATTTATAGGGACTTTAAAGCACTTCTGTAAGTTGTATTCTGTATAAATGTAAAAATGTAAATGTAGGAACAGAAATGATGAAAGGAATAAGCTAATCTTTTCCCCTAACACCAATTTGCATGATATACATAAACCTTCTTTTCTTTATTTATAAGTGTCCACTGTTTATTCTCTGATTAAATAATTCTGGGTTTCCCTTTGTTGTCTACCATATGTGAGGTGGCCTAGGAAAACCCATCAGATGTTGCTCTGGCTGAGTTCTGGAAAAAAATCAGATCTTGACCAAAATTGGGCTTTCTGTCCAAATATTTTTTCATCAGAATGATGTACTAATGCTTTAATTTACTTTCTAAACCTGCCTATGCTTTCTGTTTGTATCACTCCATTCGCCTGTGCTCACCACATAAAATTCCACTTCCTATTTTGAAATGATTACTACGGTAGTGTGAGTGACATCTACATGGCAAATGATACCTTTTTCATTAATATAACTTTGGACTTAAAATAGGAAGCACCTTCAACAGGAATGGACAAGTCACTGTGAGCTAGCTAGCCAGCTAGACGACGTACTATAAAGTGAGTGTAGCTTCTTCGGAATCCATTTCCGCTAGCGGAGCATAAATAAACAGAACATATTGTGTCCGAAATGTCAGTTACTCAATATTAATTTCTTGTTTATAGAACTGTTGTACAAAAGCAATATCACACTTGCAATCATGCAGTTATACTAAATATCGGCACTACGGCACTTAGACTGCGGTTTCGTGTCTGCAGCCAAATCACAGCCGTGCCAATATTCGTGATATAACTGCACTCTTACTCATGTGGCATTGCTTACATAATGAATTCTAATAATCTACAAAAGTTAATTGCCCATTAAAAAATTAAATGAGGGATATTAATATTAAACATGGAATGACTGTTGACTGGATGGGAATTTGGAATAGTCTGAGTAGTCTGTAGGCTATGAATGAAGGCTTGCATAAAGACAGTTTTAATGGCCATATTTATTATTTATATTTTTTATTTACTGAGTACTAAATTAAGTGCAAATGAAATCAATAGATAGCAGTTGCATTTAGACAATCTGTGTGCTGTTGTCTCTCAGTGAAATTGTAATGGAATCTTTAAATGCAGTTTTCTCCCTTCTTTACGTGTGAGATAAGAGCATAAGAGAAACTTGTTTTCAGAATTACATATAAAAGAGATTATACAACAGACAGTTCCACTAATCTGACTGGTACTAATTTGGCCACTAATTTGACAAGCAGTGTTCCAGGAGTGCTGATATTTAATATAACAACACTGGTATATTTCACTGTGTGTATCACTCCTCTGTGTTCACTGAAACTGTAACTACACTTACTGTAGCGTCTTTGGGAACTATTTTCATTGAGGGGCCAAATTAAACAAAATATTTATTTATTGTGTCCAAAATGTCTCAATATTAATTTCTTGTTTATAGAATTGTTGTATAGAGGCAATATCACAGTCGCATTCATGCTGTTATACTGAATATTAATATGACTTTGATAACTTGTGGCTGAATCACAACCATGCACAATAGCACTCTTGCTCATGCAATATTGCTTAAATGTCAGAATTTCACCAGGTTAAGGGTCTTCTCTTCACCCGGTTATATTTACCTGCAAAATCAGTACAAAGTAATCAACAGGTTTGTTACGCTGGTAGAGGTAGTGCTTTGGTGATTTCTTTTTCTTCTCATCGAACTTCAGCTCCTGTACAACACTTGGATGCTTAATGAGGCGCAGCAGGATCTTCTCTGAGATATAAGTAGACTTGAAAGGCTCCACTTCTGACAGGAGATCGGAAGATAAAGTTAAAGGAAAAAAATTAAATGGAAAAGTGAAAACACTGGTCCACTGTGTTCAGTACTTTGTGTGCACATATCAATGTCTAAGTGCATAAGATGTTCTGAAGCGCTTGTCCTGTAATGTTGTGCCTTGAGGAAGGTACCTGTAGCCAGGAAGCGATGTGTAGCCAGCAGCAGCTGAGGGGAGACTTTCACCTTCATCTCACTCTCAGACAGTTTGAAAATGGAGAAATCTTGCTGTTTCCTCTCGTGGTGAGACACTCGCCTTTTAGTGCGGTTATCAGCTACAAAGACACAGGAATGCACTGAGGAAAACTTTTCCTATCAAATTTTCTAGTAAGAGACTGAAATGTATCACTTGGATTTCATTAAACAAACCCTTATATAGAGCCTAAAAAAGATCCATCATTCAGCCAGTGAAAATAAACCAGATGACGTATTAAAATAGAATATTGAAGTACATCTGATTAAATGTATTCTATTCTGTTCCATTCATTTGAACTTTGTGTATTCATGGAAAGCTAATTAAATATCTTGGGGCATAGTTTAAGCACTACATATGGCACAAATCTCATTTGTGCAGAAGATAAATGAGCTGACTGCTTGTTTACAAGAATGAAACAATGAACTAATGTCTAATTTGAGTTGGACAGATGTGATTTATGCAGCAAACAATCATCATACAAACAGACAAGCATAGCACAGAGGTATAAAACAGGGATGCCCATGCTTCCCATTCCTATTTTCCATTTTTATTGAACCATTAGCTGTAGCGATGTATATGCCAAGATATAAACAACCATATCGAACATATCTAACACACAGCATAAGATCAGCCACAGATGATATTTTAGTCTTGCTACAGTCCTTCATCCTCAATATGACACTATCCAGACCATCGAAAAACAACTCTCCTCCCTTTCAACTTATCAGAAACTGCAATCCAGATTCTAACCAGCCCCATAAGCACTGACCACATTACATATTTGGGCATTAAAATATCTTCCCAGCTGTCAGAGCTACGCAAATTCAAATTTACTCCATTGCGCAAAAAATAAACAACAACCTCCAATGCTACACAAATCTTCCAAACCTTCTCTCAGTAGCAGAATACCTTTTATAGAAATGTTAATAATACCAAAATAGTATTTTTTTTTTTTTTGCATCAGAGACCCCTTAACCTTTATTACTATAACAAGAACAACCACTCATAGCAAGACTGCACTCACAGCCACAGCCATAGTACACATCTGTAGACCTTCACACACACACCCACACACACACACACACCCACACACACACACACACTTGTTTGTCTTACTGTCCTTGTGAGAACCTTCCACTGACATAATTACTAATGCAGCTAATTAATGCTATGCCTATCCCCAAATCTAAAACTAACTTTAACCTCAATAACCAAAAGGAAACCTTCCGGTAATTTTTTTTAAAATAAAAGCTGCAGTTTTTCTCATGCAGACCAGCCAAATGTCCCCACAAGCTCAAAACTGTCAAATATTCCTATTTATGGGGATATTTGATCCCTACCAAGATATAAAACATACCGCCACATATTGTATTTGTGTTTGTTTTTTTTTTTTGTCTTTTTTGTTTTTATTGTTCTGCTGTCTTACATCTTTTGCACTTCCTCTGTGTTGTTTTTCATGTTTGTATTAGTTTGCATCTTCTCTCTTTATGGGGCCTCATTACATTGTGAATTATATAATAACACTCAGCAGTCCTCAGAAGAAGGGATGGTGCTGAGCCCAAAGAACAAAATGTATAGAATGGCATCTGGGAATTTTGAGTAAGCATAACACTTACTGTACAAGTCAGTCTCATCCACGATTTCTGACTTGATAATCTCTTCAATAACATCTTCCAAGGTGACAATTCCCATAACCTCATAGAAAGGGTCCCCTTCTCCCTCATTGTTGACTCGCTGCACTATGGCCAAGTGGCTTTTCCCTGTAAAAGAGGAAGTTTGAGAAAATAATATGTTTCAGTTTATGACATAATTGCGGAAAAAAGTGTATCACAGCTTCCAAAAGTACTCAAAATTACTAAAAAAAAACCCAATTCTGAGTATATAAGCATGAATAATGTACTTTTGTTCATTTGTATTTGTATTCAACAGAGCAATGCAAACTGCAGACCTCTATAAAACAATATAAAACTCTATAAAACAATTTAATATTGCTGCAGAATACTGAGCATGTGACATCTCATTATTCAGATGATTTAGATTCAAATGATGGGAGTTAAGCAGCCCAAAGTGTTGACTTTTGAAGATTCAGCTTTGTCCTTACATAAACAGTGGTGAAGAATTACGCAATGGGGTTTGGGAAGCCTGGCACTACTGACAGATCTAACCAGACCATGAGCAACAAGCATGTACAAAAACCCTCCAGCAAAAGAAATAGCTATTTTAATGTACACTCAGCTGTCAGAACTAATTACTAGCTTCCCTGAAAACTCATGAGTGTCAACGCATCTCTCAGCACAGTACTGCAACCTCAGCGCAGTCATCTGAGGGTGCATGCATAGAATTACTTAACTCCAGTGGGAGTCTGGAAAGCATCAGATGGCCAGATTTGGAATATCAATTCCTAAAGAGAGGATAATATGATATAATCCATTCACTTTCGCCTCAGAGCAGAAGATGACACCTCAGTCTGGCCAAATGATTGAGTTTAAATTGAACAGTTCCCATATTGTAACTGAAGGTCAGACTGACCGATGTGGAGAGTTTCTCTGGATTCAGGTAAAGGGACACATAAGGCTCAGCCTTCAGCCTTGAGCTAGTCAAGGGAGCTGCATTACATCACTCCACTATTATATAATATGTGCACACACCAACACACACATACATAAACACCCCAAGGGACGTCCGCATGAAAGTCCCTGTGATTCCCTTTGCTGCTGCGCCAGCCAATGAGCTCCGTAAGACTGACAGCACCAGAAGAGCGCATTTGTGATGTTATATTAGATACTTCATCATAGTATAAACAACAGAATGTGTAGTAATATAAATATGAAGGATTGGCTATTAAAAATACCTTTCAGATAATACGACAAAACTCAGCCACAGATGAAAATCAAATAATATTTCATATTGTGCCAAGCATTATGTATGGATTTGCCTTTTTTATTCAGGCATATGGCATATAGTCTACGACAATAAAAATCACTGGCCCAGGACGTAATACTTGGACCCATTATGTAACATTTGAGACATCTGGAATTTCTTTAGAAACTGTTTGATTACACTTAAGAAGAATTCAAATGAATCTTTAGCTTGTGGAGGAAAGCAAATAATTATAATTATTTACTGTCTCTTTTATGGGCTAAATGCTGCCAGATTCCAGGCCTATTATAAAACTCACTATAAACTCTTTGTGACCTGTAACTTGTGCAAATGGCCTCTATGAATTATTTGCTTCAGTGATGCTGATCACTGAATAATCTTCAAAGCAAACCTACTCAAATCCCTTCCAGACATTGCATGACCTCCAGTGGTATGATACTTTTATAGTTGTCCTTTGCCTTAGTTTACATCTGCATCTGAAATGTTCTAATAAAGAAAAGCTAAGAATATCAGCAAACTGAAGACGTCGCTACAATTTCTGAAAGTCAACCCTCTACTGCACACATTATGGTATTCTTATCCTGTGCTTTATCACTTCAAATTATCTTTAAAGAAATTGAAAAAATATATATATATGTTTTATTTTATGGGTATTTTAGTGTACAGTGCTTTATGGTAACACCATGCAACAATGAAAATAGGCCTACTGAACATTTAATTATTTTTGTCACTGCTGAAGTAATGGTACACATTGCATTCTGAGCATTTATCTCTGGTGATATTCTTGTAACCAGGGACTTTGCACATATTTTGTTTAACTATGGAGTTTCTGAAGGTCAGACTAAAGAGAAGACCCCATTATGGAACATGAAGATTTATAAACATGCAGACTGCAGCCCTACTCACAAAGTACACATCAGCATGAAGCATGGATTATCTTATTCCCCATTCTATTAAACATTAAGATTCTAAAATGGTGACACCTTTTATTACCGATGCATAAATGAATTTAATTTAAAAAGTGACTATCATCTTTTTGGCTATCTTCAGTGACATATCAGCCAATCACACTTCCAAATCAGCCAACCACACTTAGCTTGATTCAAATATATATATACTATACATGGTCAGAATTATGATCAGTCAATACATTTTTCTTCAGAGGTCTCTGTGGCATCACAGGCTCAATAAATAGGAGACGGAAAAAAATAACGTGGACCACCAACCAGTCAGAACAAAGAGGAGTGTCTACGTGTTTGAGAGTTCAGCAAGCACCCTCTGTTGTAGTAGCATTCAGGTGTTCTAGGATGTGTGTGTGTGTTCACAGGATGTGAAATGAAGGACTGTGTCTGTTTAAATTCAGCTAACTTCTACCACAATTGCTGGCTATACATTCAAGCCACAAAGCACTAGATTCTTCTCAGAATTTGCAGCAATAACACTCTTTACAAAATATCACAAATCAAATTCTTGCAGATTTCTAATATTACTGAATTATGACTATGACAGCTTACACACACTGAATATACTGGACAGAAGCACTTACTGTAACTAAACCAAAAGGTTGGTACCCTATGGATTTAAATATTTAAGTAAAGAGGTCAGGAGAAAGCATAATTAAACACTGAGATAGATTACTAGATCAAATCACATCTAATTATAGATGGCTTAAGTATGCTTGATGTGAATTATCCCAAACAAAATATACTATTTCTGCAAAATACATACGCTATTAAACATCAGTACTTAAGTAAATATGAAAATAATATTATTCAAAAATGGTGGTCATTTTTACTTATCATTTTCCATTATTTTGTTAAGATCATATCTGGGCTTTTAAAATGGCTAATTTAAAACAAATAATACAACTAATTTGGACATTTAGACAAAAAAAAATATTAGAAAACGCAAGAATTTATAGAATTAAGAGCCTGTAAACGCTGGTTCTATGTGACCTCTTCACCTATTTAACGTGGATCACATGCCGGGACCTTCCAGTCATGAAGTGATGTATGACACATTATTTGCAATAAATGCTGCTGTCATGCAGCCATCTTTCCCTTTTTTCATCCAATTTCATACACATGTTGGGCCACATGTACACCATATGTAACCATATGTTAACAGTTTGCGACTATGATCGAAGCTACATTTGTCTTGTCCCCCAAAGCTGTTATGTCAATTTTATGATACTGAAGGCTTTAAGGATGTTTTTTTCAGTTAGTTTTGAAATATAAATGTTATACAGCATATATGTGCAAGTCTTTGTTTTAACACTGGTAATCAAGAAATACTGTAAAATTGCAGATAAAATTATATTTCAGCATATCATTTATCAATCCTTGCCTCAGTAAGAGGGGCATAGGCACTAGTTTGCCTGTGAAGCAAGATCTTCCTAACCAAAAGGGATCTGCTTGGGAGGGGTGCCTGATCAGAGAGACCACAGTCTCCTCCCTCACTAGCTGGATGGTAGTGTGGTGCCATGGGAGCACTGGGAGCTAAAGGGGTTTGCTAGGATACAGGTGGACTGATTTGCTGATGCCAAGCCAGCTCACAACTCACTGTGGCCCTGCCATCTACTGTACGCCTCTGCTGCTGATTGTCCCCATGTTGCATGGATTTCAGCAACTAGGCCACAAAGTCTGACTTGTGGCTCTGAGATGACTGGTAAGGCCTTGTTCTATGAATAGTGGTCTAAAACACCCTGGCAAGTTCATCCCTGAGCGGATCCGCTGTCTCAAATGGATAGGAACATTTGCCAGCCCCACCCAGGACACCTGTACCTGTGGGTTTGTCCTTTCAGAATAAAACACAGACTGAGGATTGTGTCCTTGCATTTCAGGAAACTTTTCTGACCACAGAAAATACCTAGAGTAGCCTTGTATGCCCTTAGCTGGAAACTCTTTCATGAATGGTGTGCACCTAATTAGCTAGATCCGCAGCACTGCCTGATTTCTGAAATATTAACCTTTATTCAGGGACTTCAAAACAGTGGCAAGTCCTCACCTACATTAAAGGTGTATGTGGTGGCCATTGCAGCATGTCACAGCACTGTGGATGGCATCTCTGTGGGGGCTCATAAACTTATTATGAAAGAGACAAGGTGCCTCCAACCATCACGATTTCTATATAGCCCAGTGTGATCGCCAGTACAGTCTAAACCTGCATTATGCTGGCATCCCACTGTCAGAAAGAATGGGAGATTGGTATGCTTTGGCAATAAGCTAACCTTGAATATTTTGGTGCCCAGATGACTCAGGATTGAACTTGCACTTAAACCCAGGGTTTCTGCTCAAGGTCATGTTTCCAATTTTGTAAATCAATCAACTACACTTGTAGCATTCCATGAAGGCATACCTGCAGAGTGTTCTTGCTATGCCCAGTATGCCCTCGAAGGTACTGTTTAGACCAAACATCATCCATCCAATAATCACACCAGCCATTCATCTGTCACAGAGGAAAGACATGGGGACCACCTTGTCTAAACAGAGACTGGCCCTGTAGGTGATGGATATCATCACCATGGCCTATTTATATGTAGGCTGGATGCCTACTCCAAGACCTTTTGTGCTCCTGCTCCCCAGGTGTCACTGTGCACCTTCTCCAGGTTCTACAAGGCCAACACTGCCACTCCCAGTGGCATGAACCCCAAAAATTTGCCAGGGTTCCTTGTCATTTGGGAACCAGCACCTACGAGACAAGAGTTTAATGAGAGGCTTCCAGGAAAAGATGGCTGTATTACAGTGGTATTTATTGCAAATACTATGTCATAGGTCAGTTTGTGCCTTTGTTAGAAGCTCTTGGCATGCACATGAGCAACATGGTATCCAGGAGATTCACACCACTCATGATGGTTATCTGGGGTTCGGTTTTGTATAAAGATAATCTGGCATGTGCCTAAAGGAGCCAAAGGTGATGCAAAGACATTTATTCTGTAATTAATGCATTTATATTATTAATAACGTCTTTCATCTGCTCAATTTTGGAAGCTGTGATAACGCGTGCTTTATTTGATTCCGCACTGATTGCAGCGAGAGACTGCTAATTACTTTCTCTATAAACCAACACCAATCATAATGTCACTAAACTGACCCCCGACACACACACACACACACACACACACACACTGCCAGAAGAAAAGGTTGGTCTTGCATATTTCATGATTTCCCTTATAACACATTTAGTGGAGGCAGCGGGGGGTAGCAGCTTCAAAGACTTATGCTTGGGGAGCTCAGCCTGAGAGAGACAAAGTCTTCCTCACTACAACCCCTGACATTTTATTCCCTGTGGCCCGAAGCTGAGACAGTGATTGGGAGAAAGTTCACTGCAGCAGGTTTAATTTGCCCTGAAGTATCTGCTCATTCAGTGTCCTGCAATGCAGACCTGATCCTCATACTTTTTTTTTCTTTTTTACAGAAAGGTAAAAAAAATACTGTGCGCATGCTAATCTCTCATTCCATTGGAAAAATGTCTTTCAGCATGTAGAACTATGTGCTGATATATAATAAGACGTTACGTTTAGTTGCTCTACTGCCTACTGAGTTTCTCAGAACAGAATTACAATATTTTCTGCATAGAAGATGCTAACAATCTGGATAAGCCAGTGTTACGTAATATCTAGTGAATTCTGTTTCGCAGTTCTAAACCCCAGTGCATGAATTTATGCCAGATGTCAAAGCAGATCAAATCTATTTCTAGCTACAATACAGAGCTCAGATGGAATGTTACTCAACATTACTTTCGACTCAACAGTACACACTAATTTACTTTCTCTTCCATTTGATGAAGTGAATTCGGTCTATAAAATAATGCTGAGCACCTGACTCGTAAAAGCAATTCATAAATTCATGAAACTCATTTATCAGATTATAATGATAAATGAGTAAATCATTAAACTTTGCATCCAGCTTTTAGCATTCTGAACAGCTGCTCAGTGGTCACATCTGTGTATGTTTTATTATTGTGCCCGATTACCATTGCGTGTAACTGTACAGGTACACTTTTTGTACAATATTTTGCATGGCTGTAATCAGCAAATTTGTGACACCTTGCCAGCAGCTCTACTCAGATAAACCCTCAGTTAACCACTGCATGTTTTTGATACTTACCTTTCTTGAACTGCTCTAGCATTGCATCAAGCTTGGTATCATTAAATACACAGTGCAAAGGATGTTTGTAGAACTGTGTGACGGTTTTAAGTGGAGTACAGTCATCTGGGTCAACGAAGGCCAGATCTTTAACAAACAGAATGTCAACAATATTAGACCTCTCGTTCTCAAAAACAGGGATGCGAGTATAACCGCTCTGCATGATGTCAGACATCGTGTAGAAATCCAGGATGGCGTCAGAAGCCAGCATGAAGCAGTCATTGAGCGGGGTCAGAACATCCTCGACCGTTTTGGTCCTGAGCTCCAGTGCTCCCTGGATGATGTTGAGCTCCTCTTTCACCAGGTCATGATAGGGATCTGTGACGCGCAGCATCGCCAGTAACTTTTCACGAGTGTAAAAGTTGCTTATTTCTTGATGCAACATGTTATCCAATAGTTTGCTAATCGGGTACGTGATGGGAAACGTGACCAGCATCAGCAGCCTGGTGAGCCAGATGGTTTTAGATGCTATGGCCAGCCCGTGTCTGGATGCGACGGAATGCGGTAGAATCTCCCCAACGAAAAAGATCAGAAAAGTGCAGGCGGCGGTGGACAGAGGCGTGACTCCGAGAATTTGGCACATCCAAACAACCAAAAATGTATTGGTGAGCACGTTGCACAACACCAGAGTGCAGAGCACGTAGTTTCCGTGTTTGCGCACGGACTCGATCTTGCCCGCGTACTTCTGCTCCTTCTCCGTGCCACTGTTCTGGAGCACTTTCAGCTCCACGGGGTCGAGGGCGAGCATGCTTATAACGAGTCCGCTGAAGAGCGCAGACAGCGCCAGCAACAGCACAGAAAGAGACGCCTGTAGCCACCCGTCTGCGTGTGGTGGCCGCTCGACCACCGCGAGCCAGAAGTCCCTCGACCTGAAGTGCTCCCACTTGGCCCCGTCAAAGGCGCACATGGAATAATATTTGACTTTCTCACCTCGCCGCAGGTCTTTGGCCAGCAGCTCCACGAGGATGGAATTCTGGCTGGAGGCCGACTTGAACGAGCCCAGCAGCTCTATGTCAGAAGTTCGCGCGCTCTCTTCCACACATAAGTTCCTCTTCGGGTGAGCTTGACCCTCTCGACCCGGCTGCGGCTCCTCGACAAAAGCGATCCACGGCGCGGTGGCAGCGTCCGCTCTGGAGCTCGCGTTTCGGTTCATCCTCTGCGGCGACGCTGCGTAGTACACCCGCAACACGAAGCGCGTTCCCTCGGTCGCCCTCAGCAGTCCGTTTTGCACAGACAGCGCCGGACCCGTGTCCTCTGGACGGAAGCCTAACAGGCCGAAGGCGTGACCAGGAAGATGCGAGACGAAGAGAAGCAGCAGCGGCAGCTGCCATGACGCCGGGATGCAGAGCGGGAGGAGAGCATCCGCAGCATCCGCAGCCATGATGCTGAGTGGCTTTGCAGAAGGACATTGGCGAGATGTGTCACGTGGCGAGATCTCTCTCTCTCCCTCACACACACACACACACACAGACGAGCGCGCATATGCTAGCATCAGTAAACAGCTCTCTCTCTCTCTCTCTCTCTCTCTCCCTCACACACACACACACACACACAGACGAGCGCGCATATACTAGCATCAGTAAACAGCTCTCTCTCTCTCTAAAACACACACACACGCACACGCACACACACACAGACACACGCACACACAAGCGCGCACATATGCAGGCATCAGTAAACAGCTGTTGTGTCTTGCAAATAGCTCGAGCAGTAATACCGCAGGGAAAATTACACACTGCGTTGACGGAAGGCCGTTTGCCGACTGTTTAGGTCGATTTTCGCAGGAAACTGTAAATAACGAGCGACTTTCCCCCAATTATGCATAATTATACCGATTATGTGTTTGAAAAACTGAATAAACATTTACTGAATCAATGAACAGTTGACTTCTGGAGACAATTATGCTAAAGAGCAGGTCTGCGGTGGAAGATATTCTGCACATTAGGCGTAATGGTCAGCCATTTGCTGTGAATACACTGTAGGCATGTTTTAAATAACGTCGGAAATACAGAGAACATGTTTGCAGTATTTGGAAGTAAAATGACAGTGCATGCGGGGTTGTGTGTTGGTCATGGATGCTGTAGAGGGTATATGATCTATGTGTCCACGAGATGGCAGTATTGCATCAACCCACACTGGAGCTGTGACTGAACGCAGAGGTTTTAAAGTCAGACATCAGTCAGCCCAGTTTCCAGCGCCAAACACACTGGATAATAAAAGTTGTAGCTTATAAAAAAAAAAAATAAAAAAAAGAGTTGCTCGAGGGTTAATGGTTCCTGCTCTCTAAACAGGTTGTGCATGGGACCTTTTGCTAAAAGGAAACAATGGGTTGTCTGGTTTTACATACAAGATTTAAGAGTTCTTCCACAGAGACAAAACAAGTCACACTTATACTGTATATTTAACATTCTTTTCCTGCATGCAGTTTTTCTTAGGTTTTGGTGTGTTTGTAACTGGAACACCAGAATAATGTGACCTGGATGAAGATTCAAATCCAAGGATTAAGAACGTTTGAACGTCCTATTTATATACTATATAGCCTTTTTTTCTTAGAAATAATGAAAATAACAGGAACAAAATCATTAGACTTTTCTGAGATGGCACTCAGTCAATGGGTTGTTAAGCCTTTTAGAAAAAAAAAATCTAATGCAACTAATGAAGGCAGTATTTTTTTTTAAAGCCATTCCTGCGTTGACTAACTCTTCAAACATTAAATAATATTTAATAGGCTACTAATCTAATCATGAAGGCAGGAAAAGTAATTTTCCTCTCCTAAACGTGTTAGAACAGGTTGTGAACGCTGCATATGCGTGTGGGAAACTAACTGTTCATATTTGGAGTGGAGAGAATAAAGTAAAGCCTCGGCTGTTGGGAGATTTGACCGCATAAATAATGTGTAGCCTACTAGCTCTGCTCGTCTGCTCAGTATCGCTGCCACGTAGTAAATCACAGGCTCGGTCCGGGTGAGGACTCCTCTCCTCCCGCAGAGGCTGAGCGCGCCGCCGGCGTGAGAGCGGGACGCTGCGGTGCGAGGCCTTGGCTTCATACTTTACACAGCTTCAGTGCAGTGTGTCCGATCGGCTTCCTCTCTAGGCCTGTGGAAAACACCGACGCTTCAGAGCAGAGGCTCAGCCGTGGATGGAGCTCCTCTGGCCAGGGGAACCTATAGAACATCCCGAATGTTATTAAAGCATCGCCAGCCATTTTATCCAGCTATATTCACTTACAGCCGGATGAAAGACAGCACTGTAAAGAGGAAATGCTGGTCTGATAGTCGAGGAGCACTAACACTACCACTTCCATCATCTATATTTCAGATTTACACACTGCGTCGGATTAACAGGTTGGGTGCAAGTCAGCAAATGTCTATTATTATATAGAATATTATGTAGAATATTATTTACACAGGAAGCCAAATAAACGATAATAATAATAATAATAATAATAATAATAATAATAATAAGAAGAAGAAGAAGAAGAAGAAGAAGAAGAAGAAGAAGAAGAAGATATTGTTGCTGGTATCCCTTATTTGTTTTTATACTTAATGAAAAAAATAATAAGTCTAATGAAGAGTAGATAATACATATCTCCATTTTCTTCGACAGATTCGCGGTAAAAGTGGGACATTGTTTTTATGTAATTTCCCCCCTTTACATTACGTTTATTAATATTTCATATTTTGTTATTTTGTAGTGCTTCTAAATGTACTTGATATTATATATGCATTAGATCCACGGCACTTAAACATGTGGATGAACTGTCTTGACATGTCTTAGACTTGCAATGATTTAAAAAAAATGGTATATATGATTAAAAATAGGTTTGCTAATCTACTATTATTAATTATGTGGCAAATAGCAGCTGCAGATAAATAGGAACTGAATGTAAACAGAGACTAACTGAACTCGTCCGCCGCTCAGAGGGAAAGCTGAAATCACATAATAATCCTGAGACCTTTCGCTGGAACTACACGGTGTACAACTACACAACTACACAACTATACAACTCGAAACACAGTTTAGAGGCATAAATACATCAGTGCCTCCTGACTCTTATAGCGCCGATAACTTTCTGCATTAGGCCGGCATGTTTCCTCGCTTCTCTATTACTACTACTACTATTATTATTATTATTATTATTATTATTATTATTATTATTAGTAGTAGTAGTAGTAGTATTAGTATTATTATGAGTATTATGAGTATTATTGCTGTTGCTGTTATTATTATTATTATTATTGCTGTTGCTGTTATTATTATTATTATTATTATTATTATTATTATTATTACTATTATTGCTGTTGCTGTTATTATTATTATTATTATTATTATTATTCTTATTATTACTATTATTGCTGTTGCTGTTGTTATTATTATTATTATTATTATTATTATTATTATTATTATTATTAACGGAGAACACGATTTATCCTATAGACTGACAAAGAAAGAAAGAAAGTTTAACCTATAGACTGACAAAGAAAGAAAGAAAGAAAGAAAGAAAGAAAGAAAGAAAGAAAGAAAGAATGTTTAAAGAACTGTCAAAGCATTTTACACTAAAAAAAAAGTTCTGGGGAAAAAATGAAAAATGATATGACCTCAGTAAAGATAACCCGTAATGATTCGGTTACATACCGCCTAGAGAATTAAACTGCATCAGCTTTCCTTTTTGCGGTGTAATTAAACCAAATCATAATCTAATGACGTTTGATAATGTAATTAGTTGAACTTGACTGTGGATTTAAAAGACGCTTATCTAAAACAGGAACTCTGACTTTATACGGCATCTAACCTGTGCATCTTGGTCGAACTATTTTAAAGAATTATTTATGATTAACTTAATAATTATTCATTAATAATTAATTAGGTTCAGTGTCACATGAATATAAATAAAGCAGTATTAGGGATTTAGAAGGCCATGTAGCCTGTTTATGAGCAGACTAAGTGAGCTGAGAATAAAAGGTGGTCTATAGACTGGACCGAAGAGCTGCTTTTCGTAACACTGAGTAAGATACAGGCCTAGATTTAAAAAATTGAAAAAAAATTTTTTTTTAAAAAGTGTGCTGTAATTTGTCTATAATTTAGCCGCTAGCAGTAAATGAAGCACGCTGGCTATTTCATTTTGATATTTGGCTAATAACTCTTTTCATAAAGCCAGGCCTACATTAACTGTAGTAAGCTTTAGGCTTTTAATAATGCAGGGCGAAGAGTAAAGGTTTAAGATTCTCGGCTTGCTTTCCGGCTTAACCTGAGTATTTCAACTATTTTGTCAAGTATTTAGGCAACTAAACTGTTATCAGAAAGGTTGTGGTTTTATAGCCTAATGTAATAATAGGCTACTTCCGCTAAAAGCCCTTTTCTGCTCAGTAGGTTTCAGCTTATTCGTGGCCGAGATGCCTATAGACTGCATCCTATTTGACTAAATTTGACTATATTTGGCTGTTTGACTTAACTGAAGTGAGTGAAGCAGGGATCTTAGTGAATACTACTGTAATATATTGCACAAAAAAGATCAGCTAAAATAAATAGACCTACTGCATAATTTTAAATCAATTTTCCCCCCCAATAATTTTCCTTCAGATCATACATTTAGACAGCAATTAGACTGAACCACTGGATATTAAGAATCATTCCCCGGACTGTTATTAGTTATTACTTATTGACTGTACGGTCAAGAAATTGCTACTCCAGTATAGTCCTTCTTCTACATCACCTTTCTGTATCACAGCACTGTTTATCCAGAATTAGAGAGAACAACACATGCAGGTCATTGTCTGCTGTAATCTGTCTACAGAGCAGGAGTTTGGAGTAGATTAGGATACATGGTGTCACTTTTGGTTTAGGTGAGACAGTGTTTTCACGCCATCTGGAAAGTGTTAAGCGGATTGATTTAGCAAATCGAACTATGAACAAACAGGGAGGGCGAATTATCATCACACTGTAGATAAGTTGCTTTGATTTAAAAAAAATATATATATGTATTATTATTATCTTTGTTATCCTTGAGCTCGGAAAAAAAGCAAGCGACCTAAAACGGCCCTTTAGATGACAGCCTAGAAGCAGAGTTTTTAGCTGAGTTTAAATATTACTTACAGGCCATCTGAAGGAGGGAGTATCCTATTTTCTGATAGCCTGTGTTACCTCCATGCAGGATATTAACGTCAGCCGAAAGCTTATCCATTACTTTAACGTAATTGACGTAAATCTCTCCTAGCAAAAGCAAAACTTCCTAAGTAGTGCAGTACGTAGGTAGTCTGTGTGGCTCCTTACCTTGTGTGTGTGTGTGTGTGTGTGTGTGCGTGTGTGTGTGAGAGAGAGAGTGTGTGTGTGTGTGTGTGTGTGTGTGTGTGTGTGTGTGAGAGAGAGAGAGAGAGAGAGAGAGAGAGAGAGAGTGTGTACATGTGTGTGTATGTACGTGTGTGTGTGTGTGTGTGTGACAGACAGACAGAGAGAGAGAGAGAGTGTGTGTGTGTGTGTGTGTGTGTGTGTGGTGGAGGGGCGGTGCTGCCTCCGGCCCCCGTTAACGGAGAGGCTGGGATTCTGGCCCCGGGGCGGATACAGCAGCTCGAT
The DNA here is from genome assembly GCA_022985145.1 of Pangasius djambal. NCBI lineage: Eukaryota > Metazoa > Chordata > Actinopteri > Siluriformes > Pangasiidae > Pangasius > Pangasius djambal. Next base: position 16,384,062 of record CM040977.1, read on the forward strand.
CTTAACAAACAGCGCAAAACAGGGGGGTGGAGGGGAGAGCAGATTACAGGACTACAGAAAACAAACACTCACTTAAAAGGGGTGGACGGCAGCACTTAAGGTGATTTTAATCACGTTATTTTTCCATAAGGCTGCTCAGCAGGGTCTCCTCCAACGCGCAGCGCGCTCGGCTCGGCTCGGCGGCTTTGTGGACAGAAGATGCCCGGGCGACTCTTCTCTCAGATGTTCGGCTTGGCTGTGTGGTGGGCATTTCTAATCCAGTCTCCGATCTCTTCCGCCAGCACTACCTACCGGCGACACGTGGCTGCTGATAAGAGACAGAACTTTCTGGAGAGAACGCTGATTTTGCTGGACGTCAACACGCGAAGCCCGGTGCGGCTTCTGAATGACAACTTCTTATCTCTGCAAGTGGACCCGTCTATCCTGAAGAACGGCTGGCTGGACTTTTTAAGGTATCCGATTTTGACAGCTCTCTGCACTCACACCATGCACATAGCTATTAGACACCATTGCTCTAACGCATCTGTTTTCATTTTCTGTTAAAAAAAAAAAAAAGAAAAAAAAATCAGCAATGCTGATATTTAGGCGCCAAATTCATACAGGCTAATCCCAGAGCAAATAACACCATGCCATGTGAACGATTTTACCTCATAAGTGCTAACAATAAACATCATCCTTCTGTGAAATCCCTGAGTTATTCCACTTTTCGGTTGATTCTGTGCATGTGGAAGCGACATATCCTCAGCAGCCTTATGCGCAATTGCTGTGCAGTAATGTGCTTTCACTGAGATCAGCCTGCTGCTGTTGGCTTCTCCATGTGAAGTGTGCATTATCAGCATATTATCAGTCGCAGTATTTGGTTGCAGCTACAATAATCCAGATCAGAGCTGATTAAACAACACTGAAGCTTCCATAGCAGGAGTCTGTGGCCTCTCATCTTCTCTCTTCTGCCTCTATCTCACCTCATGCTGAGGGTGGGATAGAACCTGGCCTTGACCTTTATAAAGAGTGTCAAAGGCCAGCAGATGGGCGAATATTGGCGTCTGATGAAACTCTGCGCTTTGTAGCTGGGATGCGCTATAAGCGATATTCCCAGTGATGTAGTGCACATGGAGCCTCAGCGCTGTGCTGCTCGCTGTGATGCTGTGTGCCGTTTAGGCCAGAGCTCTGACCTGAGAGCCAGTTTACAATTTCTAGAGGTTTAGCCGTGCTCAAAGACTCATTTAATGAATGCCCAGTTGTAAAGTATCATCTCTTTTTCTATGGACGTTAGTAAAACATGGTGGATGTCGATAGACACCAGGATTTATAACGGAAGCAAAGGTCTGTGTAGCATTGTGGACTATATCCCCCTGACTAAACCTCCCGCAGGCTCGATCCTGACCAGGACATCCTGCTAGCAGATTTCACCCGAAATATACAGGATCATAATCAAATGCTTGATTTGGGGTGCGTGCATGCAGTGACACAGAAGAGTGTCATTGGCCTAGTGATGGTTCATTTCCGAATAATTGCGACCGAAACCGCCCTTGCATAATATCTCTGCATAATATCTCTGCATAATATCTCTGCATAATATCTCTGCACAATATCTCTGCACAATATCTCTGCATAATATCACTGCACAATATCTCTGCACAATATCATAGCATAATATCTCTGCGTAATGTCCCTGCACAATGACAGCTTCAACAACAAACATATACATGCGCGTGTGTGTTAATAAATAACTAAATCAACAACAGCAACAATATTACTGCTACTACCAATAATACTACTGCTACCAATAATGTAATAATAATAATAATAACAACAACAACAACACTAATAATAATAATAATAATAATAATAATAATAATAATAATAATAATAATAGTAATAGTAATAATAATAATAACAATAATAATTATTGTTATTATTGTTATTGTTGTTATTGGTGTTATTATTATTATTATTATTTTGAATAAATCTACTATTAGTTGATAATAGTATTAGCCTAAACATTAAGAACTGGCTAATGACTAACTTCAGATCGAATCAGACCTACACTGATGATAACTTCTTATGTTTGATGTATTTATTTATTTATTTATTTATTTATTTATTGTTTTCTGCTTTCTGGAAATTGCATTTCAGGTAGTCACAAATGGTCGTTTTTATTCTTACTTTGCAGCTTGCTATGAACGCAGTGATCGCTCCTAAACACTCGGTTTAAAGGTTTTCGTGCCAGAGCCTTTGGATGTTCTGGAAGTTGCTGCTCGGAGTCGGATCGGTATCAGAGAAACAGCATAATAAATAAAAAGCGCTAAATAAATACGTCAATAAATAAACACATACACACATTATCGCATTATTATAACAGACTATTTATTTATTTGCTTGTTTATTTGTTTATTATACACACGCGTGTATATGTGTGTCTTTGTGCAAAACCCGAACCCCCGATGACTCGCTGTACCGTCTTGTACTTCAGACAAGATCTTTTATTTCTCCTCATTAATCATCAAATATGCTCAACCTGCAAGTAAACGAACCTTAATTAAAATTCTAATTCACATGGTTATAAGTCATTAGAGCGTCAGGCATGTCCTCCAGATGTAACTCTTATTTAATGTTTTAATTTTTAAATCATGCGTCAACAGATAGTTTTGCCTAGCCACACAACCAAAACTCTCCAAAAGCCGGTTTAAAGCGGATCAAAAACAAAACTAAAAAAAAAAAAAAACCCTAGGTAAGCACATTGCTGTCAAAGTGTTGCATTTGGGACTCGTTTTACAGTGTGTTTAGATTTTTTACATCTCTGTGGTCTAGCACGTCTATGTTGGCCTATTTCTAAATGTCTGAGATAATGTGTTCCAAATTGCAACTTCAAATCAAGCACAGGCTACAATATTACAAAAGGCAAATGAAAAAATTAGTGAAGCGGTTCTGCCCCGAATGTGCAGTTCAGTTATTCACTAGGGACCCTCTCTGGCTAGGTTAAAAAGCTTTTATACATAAGGAATGAAGGAATGAAATGAACTCTTACTCGTTATACTATGAACTCTGACTTGTTATTCTATAATAATAATAATTCATAACTGGTTGGTAGCATGTCTGACTTTAAGCAGTCTCTCTCTGTTTCCTCAGTTCCAAGCGGTTAGTGACTTTGGCTAGAGGACTTTCTCCAGCTTATCTAAGGTTTGGGGGAAAGAGGACAGACTTTCTCCAGTTTCATAACCTGAAGAATTTAGCCAAGTTTAGAGGACCAGGACCAGACTATTACCTCAAGAATTATGAGGATGGTATGAGGATGTTTCTGTGCAGTGCAATTTGTAAACACTTTAAAACAGCAAAAATCAATTATGGAAGTAACTTTGCTTTAACCATATAATTAGATCTTAATGTATTAAGGCATAATTGGCATAAAACAGCTGCTTCTGTGGTATGAATAGAAAAATGAAAATAGTTTACTGCAGATATTTTTTCTAATGGTTTCTGTGTCTGCTCAGACATAGTTCGAAGTGACATTGCCCTGGATAAACAAAAGGGCTGTAAGCTGGCCAGTCACCCTGACATGATGCTGGAGCTGCAAAGGGAGAAAGCGGCTCAGATGCAGCAAGTTCTACTGAAGGAGCAGCTCTCCAACCACTACAGCGATGTCACGATAACAGGTAGGAGATCACAACAGCATGTTGGGTATTTCATAGAACGCTACATCTATAATACAGGAGCAGAGAACAAAAAAAAGTTGTGCTCATTTGCCCATTTTAATGATTATGTTTGAGTCACCTTAATTAAGCCTGTTCCAGCATGTGCAACTAGCCTAAACTGAGATTTTTGCCCTTGGATCACTGTCATGGAGTTGGCTGCAGTGCTGTGCCTGGTTTGTTATCCAGTTGTGTCTATTGCAGTAAACTACCTGTTAGTAATAATAAAAGCAAGAGAAAAACTTTTAGGAGAGGAAGAGAAATAGGTATATCAATGGCATTCAGTGGTATTATGATAGATGCAAAAAGTCTGCTTAAAAAGTATGAGGTAGCGTATGTGACAATTATTAAAATACAATGGAAAGTTGCAAATGAAAGCGATTGATGCTTTAATCATTTCCCATTTTAGGTAAAACCTTTGAGCCTAATTCTTCAGTCATTAAAAATCCTATTTCAAATGCACAGGAATCTATCAGTTATTCTGCACTGGCTTGTGCTGCACTCACGCTGCTATGAAATGTTAAACGTAATGTAATTTAAATGCAAATAATATATTTAGACATTGCCAAAATATGTATAATTATTTGATTAGATCGATTCACCTATGAAGCATGACTCTTGCTATGATCCGGCTGGGTAGCTTGTCCTTAGCATATATACGTACAATGATGATTTTCGGAAAATCTTACACTTAAAACAAATTCCGCAGTTCTTCGCTAAAAAAAAAAAAAAACAGTTTGGATCAAGTCGATTTGTGCTTGTTAGTGCCGGATTTAGCTAGTGACCATGCTGGTCGAATAGCAAAACCTTTGCATGATCGGGTTTTATTACATTTTCAGTAAAGACACTTGTGTTCCTCATTAAAGCTTTGTGAAATATTGTGTAATGGGCCAAGATCAAGCACAGAGTAGATTGAAGAGCAATAAAACAAAAGCTGAGTGATGACTGGAGAAAACAATTCAGGCAAATAGGTTAATATATCTTTTAAATAAAAAATAATTACCAGTTACAACGTAAGCTACTACACACACAAACTGAAAGGTCACGTCAAGTCTTTGCTGCTACTAACAGAGCGTTAGCTGTCGGAATTTCAAGGGCTGAAACAAAGCTGTTTAAACACTGAAGTTAGCTATGCTGAAAAAAAAACCCCAAAACAATTGAATGACATTTTTAGTTTGCCCTTGACACGTCTACAAGTTCTGCGCAGGTGTCAGTCACTGCTTATTGCAATATAAATAGTAATAAAACAGTTAGGCAAAAGTAAAACCTCAGTTTCTTCCCACTGGGATTTTACACGCTTTAACGTGATTTATTTTTAAATGGTTTTAGCTTTTTTTTTTTAAACCTGCAGTACTTGACATGATGTCTTGCAAGTCACGCAGTGGTCATTTTTCTGTCATTTTTGCCCCACTTCCTCTTATTTTTTTAATAAGAAATTATTCCGGCTATGTAGGCTACAGATTAAATTAGTCTGGAATCTACTGAACATAGAAGCGATATTATGTGTGGCATTTATCACACAGCAGCATGCTGATTCTGAACCTTGGGGTTTGTGAAGAGAATTTTTGTCGGTCTGTGTTCCACATGATAACATAGAAATAACCGGGATTTTCCCCCAGCATGTTTGCTGGAGTAGGATGTCTGTAGAGTATGTAACTGGTAAGAGACGCTCCGCAGTCTCAGGAATTAACACACCAGTGTTCACTGTCCAGAGAGACAGACAGGCCTGTTAACAATCAGAATGCCCCCTGTGCAGTGCCTGGCAGGTGGGAGAAGTGGTAAAACAGCTCTCCTCCATCCTTTTTCACTCTCTGCATGTGACCCTCGCTGACCCGCTCTCATTACAGCGTGAACTGTACTAGGCGAGAAAGCACCCCTGCCAGTTAAAACAAACCGTGCTAAGACACGCCGAGGTCAGATTCTCACTTTTCTCTTTGTCACAGTTTAGTCCAGGTTAGTTAAAGCAAACCATCTGAAACAAGTCAAGGTCAGGGTCAGTAGATGCTCTCAAGTTGCTGCAATTCAGAATTCAGACTGCTCCTTTCCAGTGTCACTGCATTCCTGTCTACCGTTTTTTTTTTTTTTTAAATTTTATAGATAAAGTCAAACAAGCAATTTATTACAGACATAGTCTCGCGCATGAGCCGATGGTGCACTGAATATCTTATCCACGGGTTTAATAATTTAGGGCAAATTATTGTGAAACACACAGAGTGTGAAAGCCTTTTATTTGTAGAAGAAATATGTACTGTTTAAAATCTATCACAGCCTCTCTTACTGGCCAGTTAACACAGATATAAATTTATAGCCACGTTGTCTAGTTCAAATGTAGACGTATTACAAATCCATAAATCACTTACCACATATTCAGACATGCTTAGTATGATGGATATCCATGATATGCACTTGTGCATGAATCTTTTTTCTTGGTTATAACACCCTGTTACATTCATTTAGTCAAACCTCAAGTGAAATACAGAAAAAAAAATCGAATTAAGTGCTCTGGTGAGAAGGCGGCTGTGGTTGTCATCCAAGCCTGCCTGAAACTGGAGTGGAATTCTCTGATCTACCCAAAATCCTGGAGCCTATCCCACATACACTCATGAGAACAACTTTTGTAATAATCGCATGGCATTACACCTCTGTTGCATTTTTACTCTCAAATGAATTTTCTATTTTCTCTCAACTTCACTGTTTGTTCATGCTCTCCTGTTTTTACAATTACTTTCCAGTCTCTTCCTGTCTTTCTATACCCCTTTATGTGTGTATCTTTACAAGATGAACCAATGATTTCTTTACTCATTACTATGCATTGTTAAGAGGTTGGTAATATTCAAAGCTGTTTCCTGCCAACAATCCCACCCGACCACCGCCACCCCCCCGCCCCTCCCACACTGAAGACAAATGACAGGAAATTGTCCAGTGAGTGTAGTTTGGGCTTTAACTAAAGGTGCCCTTTAGCCCCTCATTTTCGTTGACAGCAGTAACTACTTGGGTTTTCATCTCATTAAAAGCTCTTTACAGGAAGATCTTGTGAAAACAGTACTGACAGTGCTCTGTAGAAATCAACTTTGGTTATTCATAGGTGGGAGAGCCAAGGGGCCCGCTCTTATAAACTTCCTGTTTATACATATACTGATTCTGAATTTAAAAAAAAAAAGTAACATGGTTAAATGAGATATTTTTCCTGTTCAAACTGAAGTAATGGGTATCTGAGCATGTGTTTAGATGACACTGTTCAGCTTTTTTTTTTTCAGCTTCTGGGGACAAATTTGAGTCTTGTCAAGAGTGATTGCTGTAGAGGGGTAATTTCATGGAAATGACTGATGAAGCATTTTGACGAATATTGCGTGGCAGAATTTCATTTTTTTGGACTTCTTGTCATATTGTCTGCGTGCTCATCAGGCTGCATGTAAAATACCTCAGAGTTTCGTGTTTTGGTTCCCCTCCCCCGTCTCCTCGCACTGGTGAGAGCATGCGTGCGTGCACTCAATGCAAACACAGCAAGAGCATGTAGCTCACTGCGCTAGTGATGGATCTGAGACTACAGCAGATGTTGCTGCCTCAGAAGGGAAGCATGACTTTTTTTTTCAATTTCTAAGACGTTAAGCAGATGAAGGTTCCTTTACAGCGACATATACATTAAACACACACACACACACACACACACACACATACACAGGGACAGATTCCTTGAAGTACAAACACATACACATACATATACACACAGTGCATAATGGTTCTGTTTAAACTCGAGGAGAGCGAGAGAGAGCGAGAGAGCGAGAGAGCGAGAGAGAGAGAGCTAATGGCACGTGTAACATGAACATTTACACTTACTCTAATCACTTGAGATGTTTGGCTAAACAGAATTGTGAATATATGAGACACTAATACTTGCAACACAACCTCTCCAGTATAAAATAAGAGTCTATCACTGTCAGGCCTTCCTCTGGCTCTAATAGGATCATTTCAGTCATGAAACAACTACACTCGGCAGAAAAATGAAATAACTGTATCATATAATAACATAAGAGGAACAATAGTAATAGGGAAAAAAAGATTCATTTAAATGAATATTTCTTTACTTTTTTCTAATGATCTTTGTAGTTTGTAGCTTGCTATAAATGGTCAAATATCATTCTAACTGAGCTGCGTAGGTTTTAAACTGCAAACTGTGAGTGTACAATTTCTTAAAGTAGTGAATTTATATCATCTTTACTTTTTCCACAGAAAGGTCTGATTAAAAAGCTTTGGCATCTCTTTTCAGAGTAGGCGTTTACTGTAAAAAATACAAATGATGCTTTCTGTTCCTATGATATGCATCAGCTTTTTCTTTGCTTTTACAAACCGTTCCAATTGCAAAAAGTAGCTATTGAGTAGATAGTGATGGCTGCTTCTCAATGACATTTCTCCCCTTCTTTGTAGAGTGCATGGTACATTTACAAATCCAGAATGCAAATGAAAAAAAAAAGCCATCTATTGAAAGTGTATGTTGTAATACTGTGTGTTCTTGGATCCACTCAGCGTACTGGACACCAACATAAACTCCTGGAATAGTGATTTTGTTCTACCCATGGCTCTCTCTTAGTATTAATTTTTCTCCCTCATCGTGAATATGGGCCAAGAGAGATTTGTAAAATTTGGCTGCAAAATTTTCAGGGTCAAATTCTCTTGTGCCAAGAACTGTGGGAAACCAGATTTTGCACATTTCAGTTATGCTTGACTCCCCGACTTTGCTTTCTGCATCAGTATCTGTAAAAGTAGAAATGACAATGTACATCAATGGTTTTTATGTTTCAAAGTAAAACTGAAGTGTCGCTTTCTAACCTAAAATGAACTAATAATATAAATTATTGCTTTGCTTCATAAATTGTATTTCAACTTTGTGGCTTTCCTTCATTCTAAAATACCAAATGAATAACAAAGAATGTTTCCTTTTTTTATCTTTATCTTATTTTGGGAAGCCATAAATAGGGCCCAGTGATACCAGCCAACTTTCATAGCTGCTTACACCATTGGGAAAGAAATATTAAATAATTGTGTTCATTAATATAAATATATAAATGAATGAGAGCCAGAAAATTGCAGAAGCTACATTACCCCATAAATGTTAAGTGTAAATCTAAGCGCACTCTTAGAAAAATGCTTCTTCAAGTTCTCTTACAGTTCTGTAGGGGTTCATTTGAAAAAAAAAAAAAGGTGCTCTTAGCTTCCAAAATAAAGGTTCGACTTAGAAGACTGTTTGATAGGGAAACACTCTGTTGTTGGGTTCTATATAGAACCTTTAAGGGTTCCTCCAGAGGGACAAGTGAGTTTTCAAAACACACTGTATACTCGTGCTCCCAATATTTACTTCTGTGATCATTCTTAAGCAACCAAACTTCAGCCCAATTTATAAGTGAGTAATTAGAGAGAAATGCTCTGCTTTCCATTCCTGCATTTTTGCATTGGCAGGTTTTTTGGTCCTGAGGTAAAATTATTTTCATTACTAAAAGACATGTTTTATTATTGACACCCAAATTTGACACTTGTGCTGTCAGGAAAATGCATGTGCTTGCCCCAGGAATGTGGCAGTGTTTGCTTCTTTTAAAGAACTGGCAAGTAGTTGATTACATCATTAAAAAGCATTACAACCAGTTGTGGAGGACGTGCATATGGTTGCAATGTGTCACGTGTAGCCGTGGTTATTTACATATCACCATGGTCATTTCACCTGGAAAGCTGAGTGATCTTAGGTCCATATGGTTATATCTCAAGCTTTTTGGAGAATTAAATGTTAGACTTTTGTGCTATAAAACCCATGTAATTGTTAAAATGACTCCTGGCCTAAGATGAATATATTAATTCTGGCATACTTTCAGCAAATGGAATCAATGTCATACTTTCAAAGTAATTATCATATTTAATTTAGGCCTCATTGCAAGAAATCAAGTGAATGTCAGTGTTCTATGTTTATATAGCCATAGATCACAGGCATGGCACCCAGCCGTCTTCCTCCAGACCACCCTGGTTTCCCATTTGCTATGGTCTCAGATGCTCTTTAATGTGCTCTCAGACATGGATATTTGTGGGTGTAGAGCATCTTTTTCTGATTGGCTCTCTACTCTAGATCATATTGGCTTTCCCTTTGCTCCAGGAACAGATTTGTATATCACAGCTGCTGTAGCCTCAGCTTGTATAGATGAAATGTACCAAAGGGATAAAGGTCAGGTTGGTCCCATACTGTGGCAAGGAAATGAAAGAAATCTACCCTAAAATATTTAACTAACATAGGGAGCCTTCCAGTTATCTATAACTAGCGGAATGATTATTGTTCCGTTATTTGTTTTACGTTTTGCTAGTAGTCGACGGATCTTTCTGTAGTCAAGCTCCAATAGGATGAACTTGATGGCTCCGTGAGAAAAGTACATGTCACCAGTCAGAAAGGGCTGAAAAAAGCTTGCTGAAACTTTGTTAAATGACTTTTTGCATTGGTCATGATGGCATTAAAGCTTATTGGAAGGGATTGGAATGAATGTTGGTGGTTTGTTATTGCACCAGGCAATCAGGCAAAACTTTTTCTTCTATGCCACAGTTATTTTTAGCCAAGATAAAGTGATAGCACTTACATTTACATCATTTGGCAGACACCCTTATTCAGAGTGACTTACAGAAGTGCTTTGTAGTCACCGTCTAAAGCAGATCCTCATGCTTGTACAAATAGTTCAGTGTCTATTAATAATATCCAGCTAAAACCCTGTTAGAGAGGAGTTAGTACAACAAGTTGGTCCAGCAACAAAAACAATTTAATTAGTGTTCATTTAAGTGCTTGGGAAAGAGGCAGGTCTGCAGTCTTTGTTTGAAGGCAAACAGTGAGTCAGCTGTTCTGCCAGTCAGGGGAAGTACATTCCACCACATGTGTACAAGTACACAGAAGTGTCTCGATGCCTGTCTTTCTTGTACCTTGAGGGATGTTGGGTCATGTCATGCCGTGCTAGAGGCTTAAAGGGGACATGATGCAGAGGAGGGTGTGATAATTGTCCTCAGGTAGGTAGGAGATGTAGTTGCAGGGGCTGGATGGTGTGCAGGGGCAGACCTGTCAGGAGTGAGTTGCAGCAGTCCAATCTCAACATGACGAGGTACTAAACAAGCACCTGAGTGACCTCTGTGGAGACAAATGCTCTTTCATTTTTTTGGCTGATATGGAGATGTTCAATATTTATATATTTTGTTATCTTTTTTTGTTAGTTTGCAGAGATCTCTTGATTTTGACACTGTAAATATAATAATAATAATAATAATAATAATAATAATAATAATTGTACTTGAAATTTGTCATCTACAGCTCAGAGAACAATGTATGATTTCAATCGCTTAGTCGTAGTATGATTCCTCTAGAAAAGATTTTTTTTTAATCTTTTCAGAAACGATAGAAATTGAAGAAGAAGGTGTAGAAAAAGCATATATATCAAAGAGCTGAAGAGTGTGAGTATAAGGTATATTTAAGTTGGAGCCTGTTAGACATGACTGGATATTAACAGTCCACATATGGAAGCCTGAGAGAGATTTTAGTTTCCGACAGAGCTCAGTTTGCCCTGCAAACATAATATGTTGATGAAACTGCACGTGAGAGAAAGCAATGTCATAAATCCACAAGTGTCCATAAAGGTGTAATAAAATTTGCTGTGGTCTGGAGAGCTCTGAAAGGAAAACTAAAATTGAGTTTTCTGTGGTATGTTACAAAGTCCCACACTTGATTCAAGTGGTGGCTGGGGCCTTTCAATAACTGGGAAGGGGGGTGACGGGCAGGGGGCAACAAAAACTCTTTCCTGATCCTTCTTCACCCTTAAATTGAGTGACAGGACCTGACACCTCTAACCAAAGCCAGATGGATGCATAGCACTGGGTCTGTTTGGTCTGTTGTACTGTCTGTTAGCTCTTTAGCACTATTAACAAGCATTTGGTCTGTCATGTGGTTAGCGTGGCTAGTGGAGTTTTTGTTGCATATCCAAGGAAACAAAGAATGCTTCTAGCTGCTTATGCAAATTTGTGCCTCACATGCAGAGTGATGTTTAAGATAAAAATGGTTACTGGCAGTTATTTTTTGTAGTGAGAATTGGTTGCTAATGCAAAATTTTAGATGTTAAGCAACATTAAAACATAATATTAAAACAATTTATTATTAATTATAATATATTATATTATGATATTTACTATAAGCAGGAACAGAGGATTACTACTACTACTACTACTACTACAAATAATAATAATAATAATAATAATAATAGAAAATAATTTTTTGTGTAAACAAAAAATCCAGTGATATCATTCAGAAATTATACTATACAGGATTCATCACTGTGATTTCAACCTGACTAATCTACAGGACAATCCATTGTACTAGCTAGACAGCTATGAATAAATTATAGCAACTCTGTTGGATTCATACAATAGCATGGGCATGCATTAGGCACACAGTAATGTAGACCAAGGCATACATTAGGCTGCTACAAAAGTTCAGGCCACTCTGCATATACTCTTGTATACGAGTAAAATATAATGCAATTAATAACACATTCATGAGGATACCTAAATGGAAGATAATGTAATGAATCTATAATGTTTTTCTCAGGTCACTGGAAGCAGGATAAAGGGATCTATATTTTACATTAAATTAAGCAGAAAGGTGTTGTAATAGAAAGTGATTTATGTTGCCGTGGTTGGTTGATGTGTTAAGTAGCCCATTCCCAGGCAATTTTAGCAAACTGTGCATCCTTAGAGCATGGCAGACTTGCTGTCCTTCGTCGTGTTATCAGCACTTGCAGTAAAGCACAATGGACCGTCTTTAGGGAAATGCTTTGATGTGTGCTATAAAGAGCCTAGGGGCAGCTCAGGTTAGTTCTGCCACTCTTAAATGCCCCGCTTCTTTAAAGTGACAAAATAATCACGGAGCAATTACAGCATTAGTGCATAGGAAAGATTTCAAAAAGATAATGCTGTCAGGTATGTAAAGACTCAGCAAAGTCCTCTTTGAAGGGATCACATCATATTAACGTAAAGATTCCTTGCTTTGTCAATGCTGAACTTGCACTTTCGGCTGCCATTCAGTGCCCGTCTTTATTTACTATATTTACTTTATTTACTCTTTACCATTATTCACCTTCCTCTTGTATCTTGGAGTTCTTTTGTAGTGTTTGGATTTATTTTTAATATATTTACTTTATATACTACATTCTAGTGAAGGCATAATGAATAAATAGTGTTATTTGGACACCTTGATAAACACGTTTGCATTTCGTGGAGTTACGATATGAAACGTGAAATATGACATGAGATTCAAAGGAAAAACCTCTCAATACATATTAGAACAGTGGACCAGATGTTTTCAGTCAAACTCCTACAAATTTTGCCAATGCCTCATTTGCACTCATTCCATCATTTTCAATCAAAGATCGGAGTTAAAGTGCTGAGAGTGCTCATACATCCCATATTTAGTTAGACCTCTGACAACAAACAAGTGAAACCAATCAAGCTTTGTGTCTGATGTCATAATATTGGAATTAGTGCATATTTTAATTAAATCCTAGCTTAAGATTCCCTGCACATATATTACATAGAACCCATTGTAAGTTATAGTATTAAATATGCTAAATAGATGTAAAGTTTATGCTGCCGTGGTCATATGTACAGATATCTGCATGCGCATGATGACACTTGAACGGTGACTACTTTTAGGAATATACGTCTTTCATCCAAAGCTTGTCCTTACCGGGGTTTTGCGTTTGATGTTATAAGGCATTTAAAGTGTGTTACGCAATTTGGCACAAACTTTGGTCTTTGACTTCATCAAGTGTATCTCCAATCAGCCAAGCTCTCAGAACTGTTGACATTAACGGGAAATCATAATCCAGCATGCAGCTCTGTGCTGTCTCAGCCATGTGCTGCTGCATAAGACTGTCTCTATGGAGAAGATTAATTAGTGTACACAAATGTGTGTGGATGTATACACCAGTGTGTGTTCGGGGATGTTAACATGTCACTCACTCCTCTATCCTTTCCACTGCTAACCACATGGCCTGATATACACACGCAAATATGTACGATTGCTAACACACACACACGCACACACACACACACACACACACACACTCACACAGTCTTACAAATATAGTGATGTGCAGTTGAAATCTTGTTAACATGGCCACATACACATGGGAAGTTCACCAGCTAACTAATCTGAACACTGACATGTACGCGCACACACACACACACACACACACACACACACACACACACGCACACACACACACGCACACACACTCAGATTTTATACTAACCATACTGAATGAAAAACAGGTGTCTTCATAGCTTGCATTCTTCAAGAATACAAAAGTGCTTTGACCTGAGCAGCTCTTTGCAAAACATACCCTATCGAACGAGGGTCCCTGTGTAATGCTGTGTTTATAAACACAAGGGTACTTGGGTTTGTATGACATGCAGTGTGCACTTCAGACTACCAGCAGGCAGAGGAGGACTATTAAAACCACATTTTCACTCGAGCCATTTTTGTTGTGAGAGCTGGTTTGTTTTCCTGCCTTCAGTTTTGCTTTTCTGTTCATTTGTCTATCTGTAATTTTGTATTCATTCATTTGTTTATTTAAACATGTATTTCTTATTTTCCTCATAGTACATTACTGCTTCTACCAGTGTACTAAATTGTAGCTAAGTGACAAAGCAAGACATGTTGTTGATTAGCATTATTACAGAGTTGAAATGATCTAAACCGGAGTTGCAGAGTTCTAATGGATTAAAAGAGAATAAATACAATTAATACCACTCATGCTGGCATCCACTGAGGCACCATGTTTAATCTGGCAAAACATACTCGTTTAACTGAAAGCATATTGTAATGGAGACACAATGTGGTCTTCTTCCCTGCCCACAACATCTGCATGATTAACCTTTGTTGTTCTTCCCTTGTAATTGAGTAGTCATTTTGCCTCAAATTGGTTTAGTGTGAGCTGGGAATTGAAATATGGCATGCAGCGTGATTGCTGTTCCTCGCCTGGAAAATGCTTTCTCACAGTTTGCAGATTGTATGTGTTGTCGGTCATTTTCCAAGGGATAGGTGTGAGAATTCGCTATCAGTCATCTACAGTCAGTTGATTGATGTGTTGAGAGTGCTGGGAGAGAGTATTTGATGTGTGAAGTAATATTTTAAAGCTACCAAGTAGAAATTAGGGGTGTAATGCAATGTCATTATTTGAATCTGTTTCTCTTTAGTGCTCCGAATATCTGTAAAATACCGGAAGACATTGGACATGCGATGTGCATGGGACTGTTTTTCTAATCCTATATTTGCCATTATTACATTTGTTTATACCTGCCAACGATATTTTCTAACAAATTTAGTTGGTTCTATTTCACCAGATATAAACAAACCAGTGGCCTAATTTAAAGCACCATGACCCTGACCCAGGAGTTTGCTAAAGATGAATGAATGAACCCTGCAAATGCATCACGCAGCAACGCATGTTTATGCTATTAAACGTGATCTTTCTTCGTCCCATGGGCTTCATGTGTGACTGCTCGCTAATGTCCGCATGAATGTAAAAAACAGAATAGCGTGCCTCATCTGTGTCCGTATCTGTTCAGTCTGAATACTGTATTCATATTCAGTTACATTCCTAGTAGAAATACTTCACTGCTGTACTTAAGTAAGTTTTTGGAAGTTTTACTTTAATTAGCTAGATGCATATTATATCAAATTTACTACTACATTTTCCTCACTACTTTTTTAAAAGCTAATGCCTACTTATACTTTGATAAATGTCCCTAGATATTAACAGTAACTTTTTAATGCTGGTAAAATCCAATTACTTTTGACCTTTTTTCCACATTGTCCAATCATCAAAGCCCGTCAGATTTGTTAGTCGACTTCCAATGTTTACCTCAAAATGCATTGTTAAAGAGCCAAATTGTTTGCAAACAACACGCCACTACTATTCCTTGTCAGAGAAAACACCATTGCTGACTGGTAAGAAAGTTGCTAGAATGGTCTTTTTTTTTCTTTTTTTTTTTTGAATGATCATAAATGACAAATTATCATAATGTGACAAATTATTTTAGCACCAGAGCTAACCCTACTAAATATTTAGCAAAGGCATTCAGTGTTGCAAGCTGCCCATCAGCATTATTAGTGCGCTGGCTTGACATTGATTATTAGATTATTAAATCAAATTAATTGTGTACATTATTTTATGGGGTACACATTATAAATCTTACAATCCTATCAGAAATCTTGCCAGGTTAGCTGTCTTGTGTTAACTGAACGTTAAGGTTGCTCATGTTCAGTTCAGAAATAGCACTATATGATTTTTTTAAAAATATGCTAACTATCACTGAGCGTTGTAGTGGCGTCACTAAAGGTTGCTCATATTCAGTTCGGAAATAGCGCTGTATTCATTTTTTTTTAATATGCTAACTATCACTGAGCGTTGCAGTGGCATCACTAAAGGTTGCTCATATTCCGTTCAGAAATAGCGCTGTATTAATGGTGAGAGCCCCATGTGATTTCTATCCTTCATACCAGCCAGAGTTTGAGCTACTTTACTACAGTATAAAAAAACAGCGTCAGCATCCCTCCTGATACAGAAAGAGTGATGTTTTTTCGTTTTCGTGGGCATATTGAAATGCATACGGTGCTTGTCTTTATTATTACTTATTATTCCAGCACATTATTGTTTGGCACAGTGATGGCAGATTCTTCTGCTCTGTGACATCTGCTGTTAGAAAACTTTCTGATAAAACATGTAAAACATGTTAACATGGAAAGATCCTACGGCATACGTTTTATGACACTATCTCCATTTTTTAATAACAAATTATTTAAGTACATATAATATCGGATACTAATATTAGCAGTAGTTTTCTCATGGGTTATTTTAACTTTTACGTGAAGCATTTCTCAATGATGTTTCTTATAATTTTATTAAATAACGAAGGCTGCTGAAAAGTTCCTAATAAGTGCATTCGTTGATTTGTTTCCATTTTGTGACAGATTATGCAAAATTCAGCATGGGAAGTGGCAGAAGTCCATGATGTGCAGTGTATGGCTTTTTCTTGTGTGTTCTAAATCTTATTTCTTTAAGCTATACTTGGTGGATATCTTGCTGATAAGCCAGACATGCTGTTATTACCATTGGATGAAACATGGGGATTAAAGGTCTGTGTTGGGACACTTCTTGTACCCATTGTTTTCCTTACGAGTAGACATTGTAGATGTTGTCTGGCTATGGAAATGCTTTGCTTTGAAGTTTTTTTTTTTTTTTGAATATGCAGTTTGTTGCTGTAGGTAATCACTGGACATAAATGGAAATGCCGTGGCTCCGAAATGAGCCGTAGCGCTCTGGTACAGTCCTGCTCGTTATGGAGGTCTTATGTCTGTGATCAGATAGCTAGCCTGACAATATCCAGACCCCTCTCTTTCCATTACGTTTGTAAGGCTTGTTGGGAATCAGTGCTTTCTTTTACAGTTGATACTAAGTTCATGCACTCAATTTCAAGAATGAATAGCCTTCAATACATTTACATTACTTTTTTTTTAGGTTCTTTGCTGGCAGTGCTTTAAAATACTACCTGGAGTGGATTATTACAGTGTTGTGTAAATAAATGAACTCCAGCAGATATCAGTGTAGTTATTAATTTAAGGTTTTATTTTTTATTTTTATTTATTTTTTTGCTTTTTGCTGTTCAACATCGTGGAACATTAGATTCCACAATTTCCAAAGTGTGTTCTTGGAAATCCCATTGCAGTGCAGTTATTAAAATACACATAAGAATGACAAATGACCAACTATCCATGTAAGCATGTAAACATTAAGAGCATCACAAAACAACTCCATCTTCCAACTCTTGGCCTTTCAAAACTTAATTTTGTAATTTGTTGTATCGATTAGTCTATTGTTCTTCAGTACTCTTTAGCTATCACATTGTAAAATTACTGAGATGAGAGAGAGAGAGAGAGAGAGAGAGAGACTGAGACTGATCTGGAAACACTTTGAGTCTGCTGTAAATGTGAACCAGAGTTCAATTCCTGATGTCTTCTCTATATTGCCGTGTCTGTACTGAGCCCTTAGGAGCCTGCATGCTGTTCATGGTGTAATTACCTTACTTTAGAAATGTGGAATTGATCACAGTTGGCTTCTTTTAGGACAAGTAGCTGTTCTTTCATTGTAAATATGCCTGAGATGAAGAGACACTGAGAGGTGCAGTCAAGTAACATGTTGTATTTTAAACTGTTTGTGTGTTTGTACGTGAAAATGTGATTGTGAATGATGATTAGCTATAAATAAATAATCCCACTAATAGGATTATTTAAGTCCATCTCTAGCCTTACCTATAGAAGATGGCACATTGGTCAGTTTTTTATTCATGATGTCAGTGTAGTTTAGTGTTCTTTACAACCTTAAAGAGGGCAAAAGACTAGTTACAATTAGATATGTGCTTGGCCCATATCCAGACTCCTCAACAGTGCCAGCTCTTGTGCAAGAGTCTGCCCAAGGAAAGAAGGCCTTCGAATCTCCCTGGCCCACATCTGGTTCTGCTTCTACTTTTGCCCTGACAGCATGGTTCTGCTTTCTATCCACCTGACTTTGATACAGTTTTATCTCAATCAGCTCGCTGTGCTAAAGGCTGCATAACAGGCAGGGCTTCCAGAATGCCACTCAGGCCCATCAAGGTGGGCTTCCCTACCTTATGCAATTTAGGCGTTCTAGAAAGGAGAAGAAAATTTGGCTGAAAAAAAATATAATGCTTACCATTGCTATTTGTTTTTTTTGTTTTTTGTTTTCTTTTTTGAATTAAACCAGCTCTTGTCCCTCTCATTAATGTTTTATAGCTTTGTCCCCTAATAAGTGATGCATTAAATTAAAGACTTAATTAAAGGCGTAGACTATTTAATGTGCTTTGAACAGCAGTGTTACATTAAATATGCTTTGAATTAGGCTTTCCCATTGAAATTATGCGATAGCCACCCATCATTATTGGTGTGGCAACTGTTTTGTTTTGAAAACTTTAAAGTCGCCCACCCTGTAAAATCAGGAATTTAGTAATCATGTTAATGTGCACATCTGGACTAGGAATTTGTCTGAATTTATTTGGGTTAAATGTGGCTATATGGTAGGAATTTTATTTTAACTGGATATACACACCTTTACTTTACTAACTGCACTAATCTCACTTTTGTGATCTGTCCCTGTGGGCGCGTTGGCTCATAAAATTTCAGGTTAAACTGAGAATCATCCCATTTTACAGTCACATAAAGTCCTTGAGATTTCCAAACAGATGTAATAGCTATTTCTATTTTAATTGCTTTAACAGGTTTAAATTTTCAGTATTTCCTGGGCATTTCTGGATTTAAAAAAAAAAATGTGGCATGCATCACTGATACACACACACACACACACACACACACACACACACACACACACACACACACACATATATATGATATTATGTAATATGTAATTAATATAGACTTATATGATATATATCAGCCTTGAAACTCAGCTCTGCTGGGACATCACCCACAGTTCGGGCTTCTTCAAATCCCTTAGGGCCATGTGAGATGTCTCATCTGCTTCTTTTTAAACAGAGGAAATGAAGTCAAAGGGCACTGAAATATTTGTGTTTATTGTCACTGCTCTTAACCGATAGAATTTCAAAACAACCAGCGAGTCTGTGCTGGATAAGTTCAAGTTATTATAGACCATCCAATGGCTTTTGCACTAAAATGCTTTCCTTGGCACATTTCTGTGTTTGTGTCTGCCACTATTCTCTTTGTGGTGTGCACTGATGAACCGTTTACAGTTTGTGTGTGTAGCGTGTAGCACAATTTTTCCTGCCTTCTGCTTTAGAAACTGTGCTTTTTTCAGGTTGCTTCTTGTGGTGTTTATTTACAAGGACCCAACGTGCTTCATGTTGGGTAGAAAATTAATCCAATTATTGATGATGTTACAGTCACCTACCATAAAATCTAAGATTTAATTTCAATGTCATACAGTGTGAACTGTAGAAAATCTTTGAAGGAAAAAAAAAAAAAAGAAAAATTGAAGCAAAAATAATTAAATGCAGTGTTTCTATAGAATTCGGAATTAATGATACATATTAATAAATATCAGTAAGCAATGAAAAAGCAATCAAATCAATATTTTGTGTCAACATTTGTCTGCACAGGTACAGTGTCATGTAGTTTAGATCAGCTGGTAGGTTATTTCAGGCATCTTGGAGAACTTGCCTTTGCTCTTTAGTAAACGTTGACTGTAAAACCTGCTTCTTTTTCTAAAGGTAGTTCCAGATAGCTTCAAGCCTTCTTAATATCTAAAATGCACAGTGTAAAATTTGGCCTTTTCTACAGACACATTAGACATAAATGTACATACAGAAGACATAAAGATAAACATTTAAGAGAAAAATTAGGACAAAATCTAAAAGACTTTAGGTCACCGTTAGTATAGTATTGTACTTAAAACAGTATGTTGTATTGTATGTTAAAGTGAATTTTGCCTTTTTTTTCCCCAGAAAATGAAAGTGCCAAAGTTACAACTGTGTCTCGCTTTCTCCCAGCCAGGTCTTTAGACAAACTGTACAATTTTGCTGACTGCGCCGGCCTGCATCTGATCTTTGGGCTCAATGCCCTTCATCGGAATCCGGACAACTCGTGGAATGCCTCTAGTGCGTTGAGTTTGTTAAAGTACAGCGCTGGCAAGAAGTACAACATATCCTGGGAGCTGGGCAATGGTAGGTCTGTTATAATACTAACAAGACTGATCTGAGGCTGTGTTTGTCTGTGGCAAGCAATCACATATTACCACGAGCAGTTAGCATTCTCGTCCATGCTGACAGAGCATAACCGTTGAACCTTGAAAAAACAATAAAGCAATACTATATTTTTATTCATCCCAAAGCTCTGCTGTGCCTTAACTGGTGAGGACAGACAGACGGAGTTCTGGAAATCATTACCACAGTTGGGGTGCACAGACTATCAGTTGTGAGAAAACTTTTTAGTCAGATGACTTACATAAAGAAGCAAGTAAACACGTGAATATTAATACTATATGTACTGTATGTATGTAATAGTATGCAGGGACTCTATTTGAGGTGCAAATACTGTAATACTTTGGATTGAATATAAGCATTAGAGAATTATTATACATACTGTATATTAATAAGTATTTTTCTCCTTTGTGCAACACTTATAGGAGAACTATTATGTTTAAAAACAACTTATATGACTGCTGTTGAATTCTCAAATCTGACTGGTCAGAAAATAGCACAGATCTGATAACAGTGCTGGCTGTAATTCACATCACAGTTTTTTAAATATCAATGCCAGTAAATGTATCTGTTAATGGATATAAGTATGACATATCATTCAATAATAAATTGTAGATTGATAAATATAACTGTTGGTAAATTGCTGTAGTATAAGAGGAATAAAATAATTCAGCACATGCTGTTATCGGTAAATAATCAACTTCAGGGTGGTAATGCTTTGCTTTGCGACACACTGGATGGGACACCAGTGCATCAAAGGGCGTAAAACACACACATTCACACAATTAATCACACCTAGGAGTAATTAGTGTTAGCCAATCCACCTACTGGTACGTTTTTGGGAGGTGGGAGGAAACCAGAGAACTCAGAGGAAACCCATGCAGACACGGGGAAAGCATTTGAAACTGCACACAGACAGTAACCCAAGCTCAGGATAAAACCCCAGGCTCTGGGACTGAGAGGCACCAACACTACGTGCTGCTCCACCGCGCAGCCTCAGCGGTCAACATTTTAACTTAATTTTTCTATTTGTAAATTCCAGTATTTAAGGACTTATAAAAAGCAGTTATGCTTTTTGGATTGTTCTCATTATAAATACAGCAAGAGCAGCCATCATGACTAATAGAAAATCTGTTAGGAATCATAGTCAAGTTTCATGAATATGATTCATTTTCAAACAAATGAGCAATCCAAAACAAAATGGAGGGAAACAAAACGTTTTATCTTGGGGTTCATGTTTGTGAAGCCAGCATGATATATTAGAATGCTTTGGTATAATAAACACCCTGTGGCATACGGACAAGTGGGTAGGTCTATGACAAAAGTGCATAATTTTGAAACTGTGCTTTGAATAAAGATAAAATGTGGTGATGTTTATGTTTTGCATGCCGGAGGCTTCTCACTGGCTAAAGTTTGAAAGACAAAATCCTTCCAATTTCATCCTCTCATGATCAGTGCAAATAATGATTACATAACATCCTGTTTTGCCTTATGAATAGCTCTTAGGAATTATTATAAGAATACTTTATTGTCACTGTTTTTAAATTGGAAGATAATTAATTTTGTCATAATTAAGTTCAGTCAAATTGACCACGTTATACATCTTCAACAAGCCGCAATCCAGGCAGATCCTCACTGTCATGCTGCTACACAGACGACAGTCAAACACACGCCTCACCATTCACACTAAAAGAGTTTTCCATTTTAATTAAAGCGTTTTAATTAAATTACACTGCAAGCTTAATGCAGATAACAGGTACCGACTGGTGTATTTGCATGTAAAATCCGATGTTTCCATAAATGAGCCATTTTATCAATTAAGACATAATTGTTACACAAAAGAATTTTTATAGAATGAACACTGTCTCTTTTTGTTTTAACAACTTTAGGTCAGCTTACTTGAAAATTTTAAGGAAATCAGTTTCCTGAGGTTTTTACTAGCGTGCTTATACTTGTGAAGATTACTTTCTTTCATCTTATGTCATATACTTAAATAATTAAGTTGTCTGAACTGATATTTTAATAGTCAACATGATTAAATGTTTTTAGTTAACAACACTCATGCCTATTGACATAAGATTTATAAGAGTTGCTTATAAAAAAGTTACATTAAACATATATTAATATAAATAAGTTTATATATGAGCTTATATATATATATATACTACTGTACTTGATCATTTTAAGGTAGTTGGTGTCCAAAACCTCTTCCTAAAGATCAACTTATTACAATTTACAGTAAACAGTTTTGAGATCATTTATTCCTTAAATCAAGGCAATGACTTTAAGATCAGTATTTCCTATTTCAGACACTCAGTTTTATTTGTTTCTTGTAGAGCCCAACAGTTACCGCACCATGGTAGCTCGTTCAGTCAACAGCAGTCGACTGGCTCAGGACTACATTATGCTGAAGACACTGCTGCAGTCTGTCCGCTACTACAGCCGGGCCAATCTCTATGGGCCCAACATTGGCCGTCCTCGCAAAAATGCAATCCTGCTACTGGACGGGTGAGTGACTGTGGCAGGCTAGTGATTGCATTTTAATATTGTTTACTAGCATTATGGCTTACCCAACAGATAACATAGGCCAAAGAATAACTACAATAAAAACTTGTCTACAGCCATTCTGAATCCATTCATTTTGTGAATCTGGCATTCCCTCAAAAGTGAATTGTTTATGCAGATGTTCACATCAAGTTGGTAGAACTTGCCAAGCCCAGTTGGGAGAAGAGCAAAAATATCTTTTCCATCAAGAAGATTTAAATATTTGTTATTTTCTTTTATTTTTTGTGTTATGCCTTCTGGCAAAGCTATAACCAGATCAAAATAAATGCCCTATATATCAAGAGCCATTGTTATAGTTTCTTAATAAAACCGCTTTTATACATCACCAGTGTAGATTGGTTTATTCAGAAGTTTTATTAAATTGTAGCTAGGCTGAATGTGTGGAGCAGATCAACGTGAAACTTGTGAGTTTCAGGGGTTTTACAACGCTATCAGTTAATTTTGCATCTGTAATAGGGAGTTATTTGGATTTAATCGATCATCGTGATTTGCAGTGGAATCAAATCAAACTACTGTGAAAGCAAAACAAAAGCAGACAGAAACACAAAGCAGAACAAAAGCAGGGCATTCATTAATTGTGTTTATTCATAGGCCAGCTATTAAAATAAAATGTTATGGATTTAGATTACAGAAAAGCAACCATTCTCAGCACAGTGCAAAGCAATGAGATATAGTATATTGTTACAGGGTATGATATTATAATAATAGGGAATAGTGAAGTGAATCGGTTAAGGAAAACACCTGCGTGACAGTACTAGGTCCCAGTGACCATCCAGTCTGAGACATCACATCTGGATAGTGATTGATTTGTTACACCACCAGTCAGTATGCTTTGCTCACTATGCCCACACACCATTAGAGATCCTTTGATTTAGCATAGAGAAAAATGAGCTTTGAGCATTTTATTTGGTAATATATGAGTCAAATGACATTTCTTTCTACTTTGTGTACAAGGCCACTTAATTTGAACTCAGCTCATAAAATTATAGTGCTGCTCTGGTACGTTTCAAGATTTTCAACAATCTTGTAATACTTAAATCATGAGCTGAGCTAGCAACTCTGTATGAAACTCCAGCAGTATGCGAAGAAGGACACAGAAGACCTTTAGTCCTGAGCCTGGGATTCACAATAAATTCCAGCAAGAGTCTGTTTACCTGGTGATAAGAAATAGTTGTACTAGGTCTGTCCCATAACTTTGATTCTCATGTGCTTTAGCACAAAGTGCTCACTCCTGTCATTGCCTATTCAAAACAAGACACCGGGGGAGAAAATTCTCTTTTTTAAAAAAAAAAAAAAAAGTACTTTCATCTAATTCTTGTTGGTTGTGTAAAGTAATTTCATCATTATACCCAGGTTTGGTCCCACACCAAAACGTGAATAAACTACATTGTGCATCCCAGTGCTGTCTCCTGACCTTGGATTGTTGGAAAGACCTATGACTCTTAACAGCAGGAGCTCCCATGTGCAGAATGACACTTCTGAAATGGAGAGCAGAACACAGAGGACTGAAAATGTTCATGTGGATGGGTTGTTTTTCTATAATGAAATGCAGTGCTGAATGGTTTCCTACACTTCATCTTGTTTCTCTTACTGCCTCCGGTTGATCTTAATAGGGAAATATTCGCTCATTACTGAGCCATTTAATGTGCTAAAGGAGGCTTGGCACCTTCTATTACACAGTGATATCTTGTCTCAAATTTAGATATCACAAGCCTATAATCTGAAACATTATGTAATAAGCATATTGCTTACATTATGCTGACAAAGCTAATGCCGTGTTAGCAGTTTTGTGCTATAACTACTACTATTACTACTATTACTACTACTACTAACTGTAATAATAATAATAATAATAATACACTGACACTGGAAATATGTTTCGTAGTTCTGAATACTATTACACAATGTGTCACAATTAAATGTCCCATAATGAAGAGCTGTGTTCAGCCAATGATATTAAGAAAACGTCTGCAGATAAAGAGACAGAAACATGGTTCATGCAAAAACTATCAAAGGAGTTTACATACAAAGCTATTTACATATATCATGGCAAGGTCTCCAAGCAACAAGGCCAAGCACCACTGTATCACAGCTGAAAGAAAACTTTAGTGATTTACACAGTTACAGAATGTTACAGAAGTTAGTACATCTCAGTGATTCTTTCATAGAACAGGGAATTTATATGCCAGGTGTTCTGCCCAAAAGAACTTTTGTGTAGTTTGTATTTCTTTCTCATAGCCATACATGTCCTATAAGAAACCTTCATAGTTCTTTCCTTGTTAATACTGTGTAACACTTTCTGTCTCTATAGTGGAGCATATCGCAACCATGTTTATTTTGCTCCCAGTGGGCTATTGCTGGCGCTCGTTGCACCAGGGAAATCCTCAGTCAGCTAAATGAAGTGTCACTCGATTTATAGTGTGGCTGAGCAATACTCCACCTGCATAATCCCTGTTCTCCAAATCAAGGCGTTCACCCTTTTGCTCCTCATATAGTGCTCCTTTACATGGTAGTGGCTTATAATAGTGACATAAATGAATTCTTTTTAGTGGCTTATATAAGTTATCCATACACCCATCTGAGGAAATATGTAGTTTTTTTTTTTTTATCAGATACAAAAGACTCATCTTTAAGCACATAAGTGCTTAAAGAACTTTTTTATTACTTAAAGAACTTTTTTATTTAAACAGCTATTTAAACTGTAACCTTCAAGGTTATTAACCTTCAAGTATGGACATGAGGTAACCACCTGAGCTCTGATTCTTGTAGTATTGCCATGAAAAGAAGAACAAATTATACCACCAACTGTGCCTGATTAGTGCTGTTTTGTATGGAAAAAAAACGTCATTGTCCGGTGTCTTTTTACTGCTCTGAGAGAAGATTACTCTCCATGTTCTTGGCTTCTATTATCTGCCAAAAAGCAGTCAGGATTTGAAGTGCCTGTATTTTCCGGTTATTTGTGTTTTGCGGCAACTGGCTATGACTTTAACATGTGGGGTAATGAGACCATTTGGAGACAGAGAGTTTGCTAAGCTAATTGATTATTGTACAGACATGACCAAGCCACACATAAATATGTCATTGCCTTGTTAGGAAGTGACATGCATGAATGCCTCCTGCACACAATCAGTGGCTGTCAGCAGCACATGTCCGCACTGTCCACACACACTCCATTTTTTATAAGCGAGAGGAAAAAAAAAAGAGAAAAAACATGTTCATTGCTCATGTTTAAGTTTGGACATGTACATACCTTTGCTCTTTTTGAACTATAGTGAATACATCAAAATAAAACAAAATAACAGCATAGAATTACTCAGTGATCAAAAGTGTTAAAACTGTTTTTTTTTTTTATTTTAGATTCTTCATAGTAGGCTTGATGACAGTTGCACAGTATTGCCATTCCCTTTACCAGTTGAACAAAGGAGCCACTTGGGAAACAGTCTTGAAGAAATTACAGAAACTTCATTTACTACTTTTCTTAAATTTCATATGTATAAACTATTAGGTGGAGAGGGGGTGGAGAATGAAAAAATATTTTATTAAATGTTTTATTTTAGAAATAAATTATTAGATAGGCACTGACTTTATTAGTTTTCCTTAGGAAACAAAATCAGGCTATATCCAGGTGTATTCTAAACCTGATTGGTATTGTACATTTAAATTGAAACATGTCTGTATACATTGCAGCGTGTGGAGAAGTAGTACATATGTTCCACAAAACCTGCCATAAGTTCCTGGCCATGAACTGAAATTATAGCACTTTTAGTGACACTCAGAAGAAAAAAAACCTAGACAGAACCAGAACCTTAACTCCATTGTGGTCTTTAGACGCCTGCCAGATACTTGGCTTGTTCACAGTGCAGTTTCTTATACTATATCTGACCTGCTCTTCCCTTCCCATCTAGTTTCTACAGTGAAATTTTGGCTAACAGCGATGAACATTCGACCAGTAACCACAAGTGTTTTGCCAAAGACTTTTCTCAGAAATAGATGTCACCCCTTGTTGCTACCAGTTGGGGTTTAGATGGAAGTGAAAAATTGTCAAAGCTCTGCAGACATGAAGGTCTGCTTGGCTGGAGTGACTGTGGGGAGGAAAAAATGAAGGTGTGAACAGTTTTACTGCACATATCACACTTTTGCTTTTCCTTCAACAGAATGACTGTTTAGAAAGAGAGGCCTTCTCAGAGTGAAACATGTTGCCTAAAAAGGATTGTTCAGATTTTTTGCTAAACTGTCAACTCACATCTGCTCAGAGCCGGTTTACACACTGCCTGAACGATCACCCTCCACTGGCCATATAAACAAGTTCCCCATGCGAGTGTGTCGTAGTTGGCCCTGACATTGTCTGCCTATGCCAGAGTCAGTTACAATTGCAGGGCAGACAGAAAAAGCAGCTGTAAATAATCTGCACTTCCACTGCTATATTTGCACCCACCAACTGATATATCCCTTTATCTTGTCTCATAGGTTCATGAAGAATGGTGGTTCTATCGTTGATGCAGTTACGTGGCAACAGTAGGTATTCTAACCTTTTCATTTATCTACACTTAATCTAATTGCAGTTTACTCTCTAGAGCAATGGAAAGCAGGTCTATAAATGTTCCGCTAGGTGATTACCTCTCAAATCACCTATTTAAAAGCATAACCAAATAGAAGAGTCTAGATTTGTAACTTTAGATTCAAATAATGTACCACTTGGTAATACAGAACTCTTCCTCAACCATTTCACACTCCAAAATCACCAAACTGCAAAACTACTTCTAACCACTTGCTCTGTATACCTCAGTCCATAATTGCTGACACCTGTTTGATGGGAAAGTGTGCTAGGAGGTAAAGCACACACTCCCTCCAAAAACATGCACACCTAATTTAGTCCTTTCTTCCTAATCACATTAGGAACAATTACTTTGATGTGATGCAAAATAATTTACCCTTGTCTGCATCTGGTTCCTATAGAAGTCAAGCTAGCTAAAGTCAAACATTTGCTTTTAAATTTCTGTATACTGACACACCAGTTTACATCTGTTTTGTTGGTTGATTTTGTTTATTTCTAAGCAGTACATTGTGCAGAATGTGTATGCGAACAAAAAAAAAAGAATGATAACAGAAACGAGTGCCAATATTTCGTAGGCTGTCATGGGGAGTAGGCGCTGCCATTACTGTGAAACGGTTTCGTTCATACAGTTGGATTTCATCAGTATGAAACCAAAAAGAGTGGTTATTGTACTAGACGTCATCTTGAAGCTAAAATAGTGTGTAGCTAGTTCAACAGAATTGCTTTCACTCACTCATTTCAGTAAGCACCTTATCCTGGTCAGGGTCATGGTGGATCCAGAGCCTGTCCCAGGAGCACTGAGTGTGAGGCGGCAATACATCCTAGATGGGATGCCAGTCCACCTCAAGGCATCATGCGCGCATGCATTCGCATGCACTTTCGAACCTAGAGGCAATTTAGTGTAGCCAATCCACGCACTGGCATGTTTCTGGGAGGTGGAAAGAAAACCACATGGACACGGGGAGAACATGCAGAAAAACTCTGCACAGACAGTAACCCGAGCTCAGGGCTGAACCTGGGGCTGTGAGGCTGTAACGACACCCACTGTGCCACTGTGCAGCCCTCCAGAATTGCTCCTTAGCTCAGTTAGCCCTTGTAGTCATCAAATCTTTTAGTGTATCTTCAGGCTGTAAATATCTCGTTCTTATTGTGAAATGAATAGGACATATATTTTATATTAGCATTTGTTTCCTTTTCCATCCAGATTGGTTGTGCATACAGATGTGTTTCTAAGATATTAATTATAACTTTTAATTAAGAAAATGCCCTCTTTTCTATAAGAAATAAAAAGGCTTTGATCAGGATCTTCAATAAGTAAGCAGTACATTGAGCTTTTTTGATGAAGACCAACATTCTGAGTGGTCTGAGGTGCTTAAGTGCTACAAGGAAGGTCTTTTTGTAGTATTTTTTCTCTGGTGTTTCTGAGACAGCATGGCAGTGTGTGGAAGAGAGTTTTTTGAATGGATTTTTTCTTGAAGCATGTTTTAGTCAGCATGTCTTTGGACAGTATTCGGATGTATTTCAACAATTAGTTGGATGCCCAACGGTGGTGAAACCAGGTTACAGTTAAGGAAGTGGCCATTCCCTGCAGAACTTTACCTCAAGGGAAGTTAAAGATCGCTGCAGCCTGCCGGAGACACACACAGGGCAGTGAGTTGCAGGTCATGGAAAGTTTCTCTTTGTTTCACACTATGAGGAATCACAGGTGCTGTTAGCATAATATGCTCCCCATGTAGGTGGGAATGGGTCAAGTCTCCTGCCACATAATGACTTATTCTACAAAGCTTTATTTATAATTATTGCTACTTGCTCATTTTCCTATATGGTCAATTTGCTTTGTGACATATGGTTCATTTGTGAGTTGTCAATTTTTTAAGCATCGTTTTATTCTTAAATTCTTGCAGTAGTTTGAGCTCATAATTTCTACATTAAGTGTATGCAATATTTAAAAAGACCTAAAACTATAAGGGCATGTGTGGGTTTGCTTTATCCCCCTCAGTTAGGTCATCTCTGTCTATAGAGAGACAGTGGGTTTGGAGAGCTTTATTCCTAACCTACCAGAGTGGACTCATTAATCCAGAGGTTAGCCCTAAATAAGGGAAACAGAATGAAAAAGCGCTGTCAGTGGAATTAAAAACACACCACACACACTGGCAAATTCAAACCATATGCTTTCACACATTTACCTTTGGGATTATACAGTTATTATTCAGCTGGGACACCTTGACTTCCATCTTTCATGACCTACTGAAACACAGCATGTATTTAAGTTAGGCATTTCCTTGACCAAAATTCGTCCTTGGTTGACTCTTTTTTTTACCTGAATTATAAATAATACAATAGACTGTTGAGAATAGCCGCAGAGCTTTTCTTATCCAATATGAACAACTTTCTGTTCTCTTATATGTAGACTCACTATTTTGCAGTATGAAACAGATGCAAAGTATTAACATTTCTTTCTTAGCTCTCTCTCTCTCTCTCTCTCTCTCTCTCTCTCTCTCTCTCTCTGCCTTTCATTTTTCAGTTCTCCAGTATTTTTATAGAAATGTACAATACATTTAAAATACAGCCAACATTGTCTGTGGGTCGATCCCTACTGTAACACACACCCTGATCCTGAAATACCACTAATGCAGAGACATGAGCTAAAGATAATGAGGAAGTCAGGCTGAGTCCATGTTTAGTAATGTTTGAAATGTAAGGATAATGAAGATTGGTTCACTTCACAGTTGTGCAGCCCCCGTCCCAGTGAGACTGTAAATTGTGAGGGTCACTGTCAACACATGCCTAACAGTTCATCTCTCTAAGACTTTCAAATGATTTGCTCAGAAAGAGTTCACAGAAGCCTCCTGCTTTCCTGGCCCATTCACCAGATGGTCAGCACAATCGCTACTTCAGTCTGACCTGTTCTCTCCTCACTTGACATGACCAGAGTTAACTAAAAGCATCTCTGCATCTTGTCAACCCATCTGTCTTGACATCTTAATACACTTCGCATTCTAAATCTGTTAGCAGTTCTGTTCAGAAACCTGCAGGCTGACCTGGGCTGAGTTTCCCAAAAGCATCACAGCACAGAGGTCATCATTAAATGGCATCACATTGAACACTCTCTCTTGCAGTTAAGGTCTTAATTTTATGATGCTTTTGGGGAACTAGGCTTTTAACTGTTATAGCTTTTCGTCAAATTGAGCATGGTATTGGGGTCGGCATTGTACCTTGTCTATGTCTTGTAAAGCAGTGCCACTATAAGTATCTATATCTGTTTAGTGCTCCAAATATCTGCAGCAGTATTCAGATTCAAACCTCAAGTGGGTGTGGCCTAAACTAGAAGTTTCTTTGTTTGTTTGTTTGTTTGTTTGTTTGTTTGTTTGTTTGTTGTAAATATGAACCCTACCACTATGTCCCTGGAAACACTGGAAAAAAATAGAGGTACATGAAGCCAATATAAACAAACCTGTAGCCTAATTTAAACCATGTGACCCTGACCAGGCTGTTACTAAAGTTGAATGGATGAATGCTGTAAATGCATTGCATTTATGTTAATGAGCGTGGACTTCGGTTGTCCTCTAAATCTCTTATCTGACCTCTTGCGCGCATGAAAGTAGCAGCCTACCTTTTTATTATTGAATCCTGTGGGAACCCGGGCCTGATGCACACCTTTAATCTTAATCAACTTTCAGGCAAGCTTTCTAAAAACAACAAACAAACAAAAAAGAATAATGCACCTCCTATCTGTATCTGTATTTGTGTCTGTTCATTCCTAATAATGTATTCAGATTCGGTGACATCACTACTATGCATCTTCAGAATGCCCTTACTATACTGGCTCTTATATGTCTTCTGTTGAATGATGCAATGATGTAATTCTTACTGAGCTGTACTCTGATCTGCAGTTTTTACATCGATCGGCGTGTGACTAAAGTGGAGGACTTTTTGAAGACACGCCTTCTGGACACCCTGACAGACCAGATCACAAAGGTGTTAAAGGTGAGATTCTCTGCAAGAATTGTTTGCAATAAAGGAAGTCATATTGCTGATTGTTGTTCCTGTTTCATGAGGAGAGTATGTTGTGGGCTGCTGCTTTATTATTATGTTCTTCCCTAGCACCAAAGACCTAGGTTTGTTACGGTCTGGCACTCAGAGGCAGTAAAGTCCCACTTGTCCTCATTAGCTCCTTGCTTCTTATTTATCACACTGTGCCCTTTCTCCTGGGTGCAGCATCCTAACAAGCTGTAGTCGGGGTGGGCTATTGCTAAGGGAGCAAGGGTTAAGGCACAGTAGGGGAGTGGGGCTTTGAGCAGGAGTTTCAACTTACTTAATTTGTTTCTGTGCCACATCACACCCTTGCTGTTTTAGGAACAGCTCCTCTGGGGCTGTTGTGCAGGGTTTCAAAAGAAGTCCCTCTCCCATGGCTCTTTATCTCTAAATGCACAGGTATCAGGTTTTACATTTGTGGGGCACATCTGGATGAGTGTTCCCAATAAAGCAAAAAAAAAAAAAGAAAGAAAGAAAAACAGAAAAAAAACTGACTCAATTTACAAACATCAAGTAAATAAAAACATTCGTTGTTCTTTTGAGGTTAATTCATAACCATTATCAGTTATGACATCAGAACAACAGTTAAGGTCAAGAGCTTGTTTCAGCCAACTTTTAAAAAGACAGATTTATCAAATTAGCCATGTCACACTCATACCTAAAGATGTGTCCAAAAAAATATGTTAGGCTCTTGGCCACTTTCTGGCAAATAAGAAAAAGTATATGGTCCCAAGAGTGTTTTTTCCCCATTCTTGAATGTTTGGTGTGTTCTGAAACATTAGACATAGTTGCCTGCCTTAATGAAAGCCAACTCTTATTCTGTGCTTCTCTGACAGCATGTATAATATGGGAATTATTTCCCAAGTTTTATTTAGCATTATCAACACTGAACAGAGCCTAATCTTTAATTCTGGGTGGATACTAAATATAACAATAATTTATTTTGTCCTTGTTATCATTTAAGATCATGTTGAGGTTCTCCAGTGATGTTACGTGGAGTTAAAATCAAATTAGGAATTCAATAAGACATGAAACACTTTGAAACAAACATAAAGCAACATACTGTAAATATTGCAAGATGGATACATGATTATATTGTACTATATGCACTATAATAACTATGACTGGACCTTAGAAATATTAAAGAATTGTATGTTGTGTATTATCAAGTACTTAGGGATAATCCATTAAGAATAAAACAGCAAATATTCTACAGGGTCAAGATATTTGGCATCTTATCAATACTGACATCTTATCGGTATTGATATTTTCCGTCATAATCCCTGTTGAGAGTTGTTAAGACTCTGTTAAGAGTCATTCTGATAAATAGAGAAGGTGTTTGAAAGAAATGTGACTGAATATGTTAATTCTAATGTAAAATTTTGCTCAGTCTTTTGTGGCACTCTTATTTTAAATAAAATCTTAATGCCGTCTGGAGTCCCCAAAGTGCAACTGCCTATGGATTTGCCCTAATGTCAAGAGATCTCGAGTGCAAGAGAGCATAATTGGCCATGCTGTCTGGGTGGGAGGGGTGACCTTGCTCTCTCCATCACAGATGTCTGTCTATACAGAAGAGTTTTTATGATGTTTTGTGGGCAGAAGTTTAAAATTGTATGATAGGAGTGCTAAATAAAATAAACTTAAAAAAAAAGGTGACAAATACCAGCACAGTGATTTGCCAGTTTATCAGGTACATGTACATAAACTGCTACATTTACTTACTACACAAGTTATAAATTATGTAATTGTGATGTGTGGTATAATTAATAGCAGTGTTCACAGTGTTCAGTTGAGCATTGCGTGTGCAAAATAATTTATTTTAGTGGCTTGGCATTATCGATTGTACTAATTCTAACATCTACCAGACAGCTGTCATTCTGGGCTCTTCAAGCAGAACTATTTAAAAATACTGAGTAAGCAAAGCAAAAAAAATCTACCAGTGACAGGCAATCCTGCGAACAAAGATCAGAGGGCTGAAAGGAGGATGGCAAGGCTTGTGCAAGCAAACAAGCAAATCACAGCTGTATTAAACACTGGTGTGCAGAATGTCATTTCAGATTGCATCATTGATCAGACATTGTCTTGAATGGCCAACAACAGCCAAAGACCATGCTGGATGTCAGTGTTGTAAGACAAGCACAATACAAACCAGACTGTTGGGGGAGTGGAGTGGGAAAAACAACTACTTGGAATAATTCAAGCACATTATGTATATGGAAAGATCATAAGCAGAATGAATCCACAGAGCCATCCTGTTTGATGTCAGAAGTACAGACAGGTGATGTGAGAGAGTTTTCATTGCACACATTAGTGCCCCTAATACTAAACAATTGTGAACAACATGGTGTATCTTAACACTGTTTCTGACCAGGTTTACGGCTAGTTTATCAACACTCAAATAGACAAATCCAACATGATACTGCATCATGTCACAATGCACCACCACCACCACATGGTTTCAGGAATGTGTCAGTGAGTTTTCATTGCCTCAGTGGCCTGTATAGTCTCTGGATCTTGACCCAGCGAAGCATCTTTGGGGGGAGGTGGAACACACTATTTACAGCAAGTCCACACAGCTGTCCAATTTACAGCAAATGTGCAGTGCAATTATTTCCGTATGGTGCACAATTTCTGCACATTGTCCTGCAGAATCCATATCCAGGCAAACATATGCTGTTCTGAAGGCCAAAGCTGTGCAGTATGCTTCTAGGTAGATGTATCTGTGTCTACCTACGTATACTCAAACTCAACATATAATTTAAGCTTTAGTTACTAAATTTGAAGCATTTATGAATCTGATTTTTTCCCCTTTGTGTAGATTGTGAAGGTGCATGCTCCCGAGAAGAGGGTGTGGTTGGGAGGAGTCGGTCCTGCATGGGCTGGAGGCATCAGCAATTTGTCAGACACATTTGCAGCTGGACTATTGTAAGTAACATACCATCATCCAATTAAGCCAATAATAATGTGATTTTACCGCAGCTGCACAGCTGATTTGTCCAAAACTTCTCTGGATCTTTTTGTTTTTTACTTTTTTTTTTCACTAATATCTAACAACTAACATGAATGTTTGTAACCGGCAGATGAACCGATTAAATTTTGGAATTGATACAAACAGGTTCAAGGTCACAGCAAGACCAAACGTCTGAAAAAGTTTTTCTTCCTTCCTGTTTGTCATACAAAGATGCTACTTAGACATGCTCAGGATGTTCAGATGTTCAGGAACTCAGTGCCTATTTTTGGCTAGCTACGATTTTTACCATTGTTTCGTCTGTGTGTCCATCTGTAGGTTTGTCCGTCTGTGTGTCTGTCCAAGATTCTCGTTAGTATCTGAAGAACGAGTGGTTGAATGTTTTGTCCTTGTCATTTGAATGTGTCTTGTAACCAGAAGATGAACCTATTAGATTTTTGAATAGATCCAAATGGGGTCAAGGACGCAGCAAGGTCAAATGTCTGAAATAGATTTTCTTCAATGGCTTTATTCCTGTTTGAAGTATACTTTAAGGGTATTTCTGGTATACGAATTAGTAACAAGACTTGTGGATGAGGCATCCCCATTGACGCCACTGGTGTTAGGTTCTACTTGTTTTTCAATACACAAATTGCTATAAGTACAGTTATTTGATTTTTTTTTATTTTATATTTTAAGAAATATAAAAATATGCTGGACTTATGGGACATCCTGTGTTTTATATATTATGGTGTGCGTACTGATTGATATTCTTTTTTTTCTTAGGTGGCTAAACACTCTTGGCATTTCTGCAATGCAAGGAATTGATGTAGTTCTTCGACACTCTTTTTTTGACTATGGTTACAGCCATCTAGTGGACCAGCAATTCAATCCTCTACCTGTAAGTTAAAACTTAATCATTGTTTCACAAATGTACATAATGATGCAGTCAGGCCAACCCAATTCGTATAAGTAAGCAAATAACAAATTTCTTTATCTGATGTTTAAATTATGACAAAAATCATTATGCCTGTGCTACATGATTGCAATAATTCAGATGAAGTTTGATTGATTGAATGTTATGTACAGATTACACAGTGTTGAATTAATAACTACAACACAGGTGGACACATATTAGCATTATAAAAGCTTATTTAACATTCTATATATTTCTGTGTGGCAAGTATTATAACCAACTGATTATTTTTTTTATTTTTCTGTCTTACCTAGACAGGCAAATACGGAAAATATTCCGTAGTATAAAAATGCAGAACCTTTGCTTTTAGGGTAAACAAATTAGCGCAATGTTAATAATGGTTAGAGATCCTGAAGCTATACTCTGTGCCTTGTGAAACCCTTTCAGTCACATGAGCTGAGTGTGTGAGACAGTTCCTTTTCAGTCTGATGCCTAGACACTTTGCAGCCTTTTCCCGTGGGACCTATTAGCCAAGATGAAAGGTGTTTAATGGTGTTGAATACTGGGCAGCTGATGTGAGGTGCACTGAAACTCTAACCCTCTGTCAAATACCCCAGGACAGTGCCACCTATCCCCCCAACCCACCCCCCCCCCTTGCCCCTAAACATGTCTGCTTCACTGTGTGTGTGTGTGGAACTGCGAGATACTAACAGACATGCAACCTGAGCCTGGACCACTCCACAGGTTGCAAATACAACGACATACAGCTCCTT
Organism: Pangasius djambal; assembly: GCA_022985145.1. Classification (NCBI taxonomy): domain Eukaryota; kingdom Metazoa; phylum Chordata; class Actinopteri; order Siluriformes; family Pangasiidae; genus Pangasius; species Pangasius djambal. The sequence goes on from CM040977.1 coordinate 16,420,357, forward strand.
TATGTTAGCAGGTCAGACCGGCTCTAGCTACCGTACTGTGTACCTTGGTCTTGCACATTTTCTAGTGGTGAGCCTCATAGACAGAGCAAACAGAAGACTTCAATTAAAATTCAATTTTATTTTGTGAACTCCTACCGTGCCTTGCCTATAAAACAGCTTAAAAGGCTCAGAGAATTGTAGTGCCATAAGTACAATGCCTTAGGGCAAAAGCCCATTTCTTTTATGGTGACTTTTCCTTCTTTCCTTTGCTTCATCACTCAACTGTTTTATATAGAAGTGTTTGAACAGTCCCAAAATAGTAAGGAAGGGCTTTCATGTTATTATTTTTCCTTCTCTTTTGTTTTGACTATAGCATAAAGCCTAAAAGATATTTTGAAGTAGAATTCACGGTAATAATGATTTCACTGTAAGATTTTTCAATGATAAGTATCAATGATAGTAAATGCTGGAAATCAGGAGAAGGATTTGAGTTTCGGTTAACACTGTAGTGTTGTTGGTAGGAGAATACAAATATGAAAGTGTGTCTTGAAGAGGTTTTGATTCAAAATAGCAAAAAAAAGGAATAGGAAAAAAAACATAAAACAGGAAGCATGTGGACTCACTGGCTCAGGATGAGACTATCTCACCTTTCAGAATGGTTGTGCTGCAGCTTAACCTAATTCAGTGCAGCTTTATGTCAGAATAAGGAACTAGTGCAGGTTCTTTTTTAACAGCCCGCTATCATGGCAGCAGCACGGACTGTTGATCAACTCAAGCTAGTCTGTCTGTCACTTTTCAAATTATGTATTAATAGCCTATATAGGTTATCTTAGATAAGGCAAAAAGTATAAGGCAAAGAATAGATGAATGGAAAACACAAATTTTGCTCTAGACGCAAAAATATTGTATGTAAATGTCTAATTCAAAAGCTATGTCCCAGTCTGGATGAGGTTCTGAAGTACAATTTGTCAGCCTCTCCACAGGAACACTTGTAATATTCCAAGTTATCCTAATCCAGTCCATCTATACATGATCATCCTTCAAAATTGTACACAAGTTCGTTTATACATCCAATATAAATTTGTTCTCAGACTCGACTTTCATCAAATCATCTTCATTTTTCCTCGTTGGAAAGTCATTTTTCCTTCTCTTGGTTCAGTATCTCCGGTCATTGCTGGGAAGAGCCACCTCCTGCTGCGATCACAATGCTTTAAACATAGCTGGGTGTCTGTGGTGACTGCCAGACTTCCCACTGTGAGAATTCGCAACAGGCCCAACCTGTCGGCCTGTAGAGAAATTTATGTCCAGACGCACTCTCTTTAATCATTTAGTCAGTCCTGCAGTGCTAGTCCCGGATATTTCCCTCCCCATCCTTCTCCATCCAACCCCAAAAAACACCGACCTCCTCTTCCAAGTCCCTTAGCCAACCGTTTTCCATTTTGCCTTTCTACTCTCGTCAGTTTCTCATTTTCTCTGTATTCTTTTGGCTATAAAATGATGTAAAGTATGTGAGGTAACTGTTGTCACAATCTGTCATCAGTGGGACTTATTAATACTAAGATATCTGGTAGTCTTACCAGTGTAATAGGCCAGATTAATCATGTGTCATTTCATCTGGAAATGTAATTACTAACTTTTCATACAAATTCAGTTGTGTGAATTGTTGAGAATTGGGTAACGCTTTGAATTAAGATTCCCTTATCTGACATTATTAATGCATCAGTTAACATAAACAAACCATGAACATAGCCATTAATATATATAATTAACATTTACAAAGTAGCTAACATTTATATTAATTAATGATAAAAATCAACATCTGCATTTATTGATGCATTAACCTTCTGTAAGTAAAATTCCATCCACAATGGCCAATATGAACCAAATCAAAAGTTTCAGATCCACCATGATCCTGACCAGGATAAAGCATTTACTGAAGATGAATGAATGAATGAATGAATGAATGAATGAATGAATGAATGAATGAATGAACGAACGAATGAATGAGTCTTTAAATAAAGTGTACTCTATGCAGGATGGAGACTTTTCAATTATTGCACTGCATATATCTACTGTATATTACAGCAGTAGTATTGTCCAGAATTTTAGAGCATATTCATGTCCCCACTACAGGAACATAAATACTATAATTTTTTATTTTGATGCATATAAAACTTAATGTGAGACCCTTTGACGGCTGAGAAATATTATGAATCCAGTCACTGCACACAAATATACCACAGGTTTGTCTGGTAAGGGCTGGCTCAGTGTAGGCATTCCTGAGGTTTATTAGTACCACAGTGCTGGGAATTGCTGTCCAACACACCTTCCACAATACTGATGCCCACTGGCAGACAAGTGCAGCCATCTGGCCATCCATCTTCCCAAGAATCATAACATAAAATGTTCAGTAACTGCTTTCCTTTAGGGTGAATCCAGAGCCAATCCCACGCTGAAAGGCAGGAATATACCCTTGATGGGATGCCGATACATCGCAGGGCACGATGTACACATACATGCACGAATTCATTCATACCTATGGATGTTTAGAGTAGCCAATTCACCTACCACACTGCTTTTGGAAGGTGAGAGGAAACCAGAGAACCTGGAAGAAACCCTTGGGGAGAGTATGCACAGAAACTCTGCACAGGCAGCTCAGGATTGCACCAGGGACCCTGGAGCTGTGAGGCGCCAACAATACCCGCTTCACCATATATACGTATATATATATATATATATATATATATATATATATATATATATATATATATATATATATATATAATTTATTTATTGTGAGTAGTATATAGTGTATGTGGAGCACAGAGAGACTGTCCTACGGCTGAGACTAACTTTTGCCCTGCTAGCCATAGCAGATCCTATACAGTACTTGCTGCCGGAGCAAATTAAGTTAATGTTTCCCTGAAAAAGGAGCCTTTAAATGATCCCATATGCAGGATTGCATGGGAACTTCCTGATTCACATATTCTGCTCTGAATTCTTTCAATTAGGTGTTGAAATTGAAAAGTAATGAGAATTGTTAAGTACAGTTGTCAGACAGTTACTGACAATGATGGTTCAATTTACACCATTCTTAGCACATTTGTATATATTTTTTAATTATTGCTCAGTGTGTTCATCTCTCAAATACAAAATACATTTATAGGAGCATATCAGGTTTGGCTATAATGTTAAAAAGAGGCACATGAAATTCCTGCTATTCAGACTCTTGTGAAAGTGATTAAAGCGGACCTCTGTTAGCATCCATGGTACACAAGTACTACAATTTTGTATTTGTTCTTGGTTATGAATGAGATTAATTTGACTGATTAAGCAGGATTTTGGTGTTGGTCTCAACATTTAGACCTAATTAGATGAATTTCATCATCACTCACTAACAAAGTGCTAAGTTCCTTTAACAGCTAGTACATTGTACAATATTAGATTTGTGAAGAACATGTTCCTTGATCTTTTGTTTACAGTGTTATATATTCACAGGAAAGTACAAAGGTGCATTTAGTTGTCGTCTTTGACAGGACATGACATGAATAGCAAATGTTCATCATATTGCCTTGAATTCAGTCAAGCATTTTGTTGTAGTCAAAAGAGAAATGCTTCTCTTCTTTGTTGTTCCATGCTTATAAAAGGAAACGCTTCCAAACAATATCTGTAGTGATATTTCTCCAATTGGCCGTCCAAGAAAATGTCTCTTTCAATAAAAGGCTGAGGCATGGGTGGGCTTGTTTAACCACAGGATAAAAGAGCACACATCTCCTTCAGTCCCTCCAGCAGAGGAGGCTAATATGAGAAAGGCACACTACAGCTGTGACTCTCTATTTGTTTTTCACACTTTTCATCTCTAATTTCCGGCAAATATGTCAATCTTGCCACTCTAATTTTCTTTCAGATTTGAAATACACTGGGATGAATAGCTTGCCACCTGCAGCCAAATAAACACAGTGTCCTTTCTTTGTATTTGTACCAGAATCATCCTGCATATGAATCACTTTTCATCTTAAATGTTGACCTTCTTCTAATAGAGCAGCATATATTAACCTAACATGTGTGTTGACGTGCTGGTTCCTGTACAAACAGGTCAGTAGGTCATTTTTTGTAACATGTGGTATATTTGTATGTTGTTGTTGTAGGATTACTGGCTGTCTCTGCTCTTTAAGCATTTGGTGGGTCCCAGGGTGTTGGCAGTGCAAGTTGCTGGGCTCCAAAGGAAGCCGCGTCCAGGGAAAGTGATTCGAGACAAGTTACGCATCTACGCACACTGTACAAGCTTTACCAAGTAGGTTTGCTAGTATGTCCCTTAGAAGTGCTTACAGAATTTATTGAATTTTTTTTCCAATTTTTAACACTATAGGCTCCGTATTTATACTGAAGCAGTTTGAGCAGTCAACCCCTAACTATTCCTACCATCAAATTTTATTGTGTGAGTTATGTGTGTTTGTTTCCCCCATACACCAAAGCCTCAGTTATTTGAGAACACAGCCCATAGTGGTTTACACTGTACTTCATATCTGCTTATGCTCAAGGACATAAATTACTGGCTCCAGACACCCTCTTTTTCAGAATGACTGCCCATAAAATTTAACAAGTATCAATTATCAAGTATGCAGGGGCCTTTTCTACTGTCACTGAGTTGATGAAAGGAAGTAGAAGCCTTTATCCAAGCATCCCAGTATTAGGACAATAGGAGGGTCTGTCTCTAGAACAGATAAAAAATGCCACCATCCCCTTTGATGGTTATCATTTACTCTAGGATGATGTACATAGGGCTTGCTAGCTTGTCAGCAGCAGTGTAGGCTTACTGGCCACAGTCCTCCTCCTGTCTCAGCTCAGTTACACGCCTCCTCCTGGCCCCTGGCCCGAGCTTCTTGTTCTCTCATCTATTTAATATGATAAACTATATGAAAAACAGTAATGTGGTGTTTTATGGTTCTGTAATGCCCCAGTGTCACTATGAGAAAGTGCCATAGTGTCAGTGTGTACAGCAAAGCAGCAAATTAAAGAAAAGTGTCACTGATTAGTTGGTTAGATTATAGGAGGCCTAAGGATGCTATTTTATGGCCATGAAATTGTTAGAGGAAGGATTTATATATCAGATAACAAGAGATAATCTGAGGGCATAGACTGTATTACTTTCAGTCTAAAGCAGTGTAAAGACGAAAGGCTCATGCTGCTCACAATAATACTAATAATAATCTTATTGATGTATACTCATTAGTATAGTTTGGGATTTATTGCAATTATCTTGGAATCTATTTGAGCAGCAAAGTCATTTTGCTTTTGATGGTACCAAAGTGACTGAATTGAAAAAGCCATAAAACAAAACTGCATAAAAGCATATTTTCATTCTGGTAGTGACTGGATAACTCATCATGTGTGTGTACAAAAATCCACCAACCCCACCCCCCAACCCACACACAAACACATATACATGTGTATATGTGTACATACAGTTTATATACACATACATGGGAAAAAGTAAAGGAAAAGCCCACCTAACGTGTCTTAGTAGGCTCAGTAAGATGTGGGCCACCACAGGCTGCCAGAGCAGCATCAGTGTACCTTGGCACAGATTCTACAAGTCTCTGGAACTGTGTTGAAGGGATTCTTCACATAGATTTTCCCAAGGTGGTGTTTTGATGATGGTAGTGTAGAGTGCTATGTAACATGTAGGTCCAAAATCTTTTATTGGTGTTCAGTTGAGTTGAGATCTGATCACTGCAAAAGCCAGAGCATATGATTTACATCATTTTCATACTCATCAAACCATTCGTTGAGTCCTCGTGCCCTGTGGAGGGGGCATTGCCCTCAGGATAGAAAGGTTTCATTATAGGATAAAGGTTTTCAGCAAAAGATAGATGGATGGATGGATGGATGGATGGATGGATGGATAGATAGATAGATAGATAGATAGATAGATAGATAGATAGAGGGCTTCTTATTGAAAACATGCCCCTGTCCTTTTTTTCCAGTTTGCTGGCACCAGACACAATATGGTTTGTGCTCTACATATTTCCCTTGAACCATTTTGCTGAAATTAAACAAAATGTTAAATGTTTATGTCCCCTATGCAAATGCATGAAAAGTACATTGTTTCGAAGGCATGGACAGTGTTTATCAGCGCTCAATCTGTTTGTCTGCTCTAATGCAGCGGGTTGGAAAATCTCTGCCTAAGTTACAATAGTCTAGTAAAACTGAGACACCACATCCATATGAAATGTGGGTTGTTTTACTTTTGTTTCTTGGCCTTTTTCAAGTTTACTTTAGTTCCACTAGCTCTATTCACTGTATGCCAAGGTGTAAAGACGCACATGGAAGGAAGGCCAGGCTGGTTGCACGCAGAGAGATTACTAACAGGCTTGTCTGACAAAAGCCAAGCTCTGACCTGTTCACTTGCTCCTTTGCAACATGTGTTATTCACGACAGCAATGTTGTTCCTGCCTTTACATTAGAGCCCTTATTTAACCTTATGTTTGTTTTATCATTTTCCCAGATAGTTATCTTTGTCTAATATCCCCAAAGGCCCAAAGTAGTTTTAACCCAGTTATCCAAGTGCAGTTCTTGTTGGATGCTGGATGTTGAATAGTTACTGCAACATGCACTCTTTCATACAACACGCAAAGCTGTTAACCCTCAAGTCTGATTTTATAGGGGTTTATATACTTAACTATGATAGAAAACAGCATCCACTTTTCTTGCCCTTGTAAGGGTCTCTTCTACCTATGTATAAACACTTTTGATGTGGTTGTATACTCAGAATAAAAGACAGGTTTCAGGTTTGAATAAAGCAGAGCAGATTATATCTGATTTGTGCAGTTCTTCAAACAGCTTTGTCTTTCCGACTGCATCAGGGCTTTGTACATGTTAAAGTGGAAAGTACAGACAAATGCTACAAGTATTGACAAAAAATGATTACAATAGTTTGTATGAGAAGAATTGTAATGAGTGTAAGAATTATATTTTAGCCCATTAAAATAAGGTAAATGTTTAGAGGGTTTGTTTTGGCTTGTTATGGGGAGAAGTAATTGTTTAAAGACACTGCATGGTTTTTTTCATCACTTAGTCTACTTCTGTGTTGTCATCCCCTGCAGTCACAATTATGTCAGAGGCTCCATAACAATCTACATCATCAACTTGCATCGGTCGAGAAAGAAAATAAAGCTGGCTGGGACATTACGAAATAAAACAGTTCACCAATACCTGTTACAACCCTTTGGAACCGATGGTCTTCATTCAAAGTAAGTGCATTAGCATTTATTTGCATAAAATCGTGGAAACGCATTTATGAGCACAGTATACATGTGATGTGTGGTTTTGAATGTACTATATCGAATGTTGAACTTTTTTAAAGAAACTGCAGCAATGGATGAAGATTATTTTTAACCGCGGAACTTATTAAAAGTTTTGTTTATTAGCTTGCCATGCGATAATCTTGGATTATGAGCTCATTCACGTATTAATAACCATGACTGGGACGATCACAAGATCTCTTGTTTATTCATCAAACAGTTTAGCTTAGTTGTGATATTGTATATCTCTCGCTCTGTGGTCTGTAAGAAGATCCTAGAAACACAGAGCTGAGCTAATTGTTTTCTGACAAAATATTCAGCTGCTGCACCAATGGCTGATCCCTTTTCACCAACATTGCCCTAACACACTAAATAGCAAGGGAAAAGAGGAGGAGATGGACCTGGGTTACAACAACACAGATATAGTCTATCCAAATATGGACTATGAGGATGTTCCCATTCTGCAATCATATCAGATATTTAATTAAGATCACTTGCCTAAACTTGAATTAAGAAATGAAAGAGGAAAATGAACATATCCTTATCTGATTTCTTTCTCTTCATTTTCATAAGCAAATCTATTTATTTATTTATATAAGGTATGGTCTAGTGTTGCTTTTGTTAGAGTTCTTTGTAGAGCCTTTATACAACATTATTTATAGTAATGTGTTTAATAATATTATTAACATACTGCATGGTTATGTGTACTGTTGGTTACTATAATGCTATTAAAACTGAAATTACTTTCAAATTTTACTGGTGAACTTTTGTCAAATCTGATTATGGTCCTTTCTCTGTGAGGCATTATGCTTGATTATATTTGATTGTGTTTATATCACATACCCATTATATATTTAGTTGTGTCCCATATAGTGTAATATATCTAATATTAACTCAGAGCTTACAGAAACTGAATGGGGTGAATACGGTTGCTCTCATTTATCATGAATGGCAGTGGACCTGACAGACGGAAACTCCACATCAATTTCTGTAGATTTACCAAGGGGAAAAAATGAAAGGAAAAAAAGATAAATTGCATCTGAAACGTGCTTTCACTTACTATGCTGTAAATGTCCAGGAAATACTGAAAGTGATTTCTAGGACTACCTTGAAGCCAAGAACAAAACATTGCCATCAAAATTGACCATAAAATTGGATTAGTGTAATAACTTTGTCTTGGCTTATTGAAACTGAAAACAAACTGACGATGCAGTGATAAGTTACTTCCCTTAGTACAGTCCCTGGTAATGGTTTAATGAGTGATTAAACGGTTTGGTTTTCTCCGTTTGGGGGATGTGAGATGCAAGGATCCAGGAAGTCACCCCTACCTTAAGCCTGTTTTTGGAATTGAAGTGCAGTTCCTGTAGTATAGAAATCTATTTTGTAGTGATAATTGTGGTGAAATTTCTTTAAGTGATTTCAGATCAAATAAAATAATCAGAAGTGAAGAATGCAGCCATAGCAGATGTTGAGGAAACAACCAGAACCTGACATTGTGGTTGCATTTTTGGCATATGCCTTTTCCACAGTTAAAACACAAAGCTAAAAAAAAATGGAATATCCTGCAGAATTGCAAAAGCCCACTACTAATTATATCTAACATTGTAATCCATCATACAGTTCATTATGAAAACATAACAATAATTACTTCTACTGAAACATTAGTTGCCATGTTGAATAGCTATACTCAATTTACCATAATATTTGTCAAGAAATATGAAGAATGTTTAGTTAATTTGTATTGTTTTCAGAGCCGAATGGCAATTTCTTTTAAGTTCTCACAAGGTACTGAGTCTCAGATATAGCATTATTGGACTGTGTCAGTACTTTCAGTCCTCGCAAATCATTCAGAGTAAACGCTGTGCAATGTTTATACCTAGATGCAACATGACAGTTTGAAACCTGTAGTCATGATACTAATTAACTCAGTTGTCCTGTAACACATTTTTCTCTGTAGTAAGTAATGGCAAAAATATATGGGGTATTTATCTCTTTTGCAAACCTCCATGGTCCATATGGGCTGAATCAGTACCTCCCAGTCCAAATTGAGTGTGTAACATATACAGGGAGGCTATAAAGTTACTCATGACACATTCCAATGCTAAAATCCTCTGTAAAGCATGCAGCCAAATGTTCGTTTTTGTGGGATTACACTTGACCACTCTCAGATATTTAGTCATTTAGACTTCACAGATGTTCTCTTTTGGGTAACAGAGCTGCTGATTTATGTAATATTCTCTGTGGTAAATGTTCCTCGCAAATATGATGAATCATAAACTTTTCAATCGAGCATGGTAGTTTTGTTCAAACTACTGTCTGCAGCAGGTGTAGTTTGGGATGAATAAGAATATTTGAGGTTATATAAAAGAAAGAGTTATAGGGTAGGGTATCGTAAAGTTACTATATTGTAATGTAGCTAAGGCTGTAATGTAGCTATAATGTAGTGACATACAATATTAACCAGGTAAACATAGTTAAGTAGGGTTTTCTGTACTCCAGGAGTAGAATATTAAATTAACATGCATGAGAGCCATGAATTTAGGCATTGAATTTGAAGGACCTTTCAAATTTATTGGCACTTCTGGCAATAATATAATCAGCAAAGAATGCTATGAAAGTAGGTGATTGTAATGTTTATTATGTGATGGAAATCTATCATTTCAGTGAGGTACACATTTATTTTTTAGCAAATCCCTGTCCCAGATATATTTTGGAAGTATATTAATATTGATATTGTGGTATAATAACATCGTGATACACTTTCTAAATATCATTGTTATCATCAGATATCTGTGCTTTTGCAGCTCTCATTCTACTCAGTGTAACAAATAACTGATTGGACATTAACTGGACACCTCTATTTAGTTATCAAATAAATATTTCACTACAATGTCTAACCTGATTATCAGCCAATAAGTAGTTCCTTGTGCTCTCACAGAACTATTAAGGACTCCAAATAGAATGTGTAGTATATTGAATTGGATGTGTGGTGTACTGGCTGAATGAGACAGGTCCGGAAGTATTTGGACAATGACAGAGTTTTTGTGTTGCTTTCGCAGTATGCTTAGGGTCATTATCCACCTGCACTGTGAAGCAGCATCCTATCAGTTTTGTGGCATTTGGCTGAATGTGAGCAGAGAGTATAGCCCTATACACCTCAGAATTCATCTTGCTACTTCTGTCAGCAGTCACATCATCAATAAACACCAGTGAGCCCGTTCCATTGGCAGCCATACATGCCCATGCCATAACACTGCCTCCACCATGTTTGATTACATGATGTGGTATACTTTGAATCATGAGCTGCTCCATTCTTTTACCATACTTTTCTCTTCCCATCATTCTGGTACAAGTTAATCTTGAATCTTATTCCAGAATCTTATTCCAGAACATGGGAGGCTTTTTTAGATGTTTTCTGGCAAAGTCTAATCTGGCTTTCCTGTTCTTGAATGTTACCAGTGGTTTGCACCTTGTTGTAAACCCTCTGTATTTACATTCATGAAGGCATCTCTTGATTGTAGATTTTGACAATGATACGCCTACCTTCTCCAGAGTATTCTTGACTTCTGTTG
>CM040977.1:16451752-16509252 GCA_022985145.1 Pangasius djambal
CCCCTGTATAGGTAGAATTTCTGGTTTCATGATATTTACATCTAGATGTATTAATCAACTTAGAACATGACATCTTTTGTTTGAACCCACACATTTTTACGTAATCAAAAATATTGGAACATGTGACTGACTGGATTTTATTTGTGAAGACCGCATTAATTGTTAAAAAGGATAAACCTTCATGAAGGCCAGAGAGCTGTCTATGGGAGAAAAGCAAACCATTTTGGAGCTGAGAAACGAGGGAAAATCGATCAGAGCCATTGCACATACATCGGAATGTCCTGGAAAAGCAAGAAACCACAGGTGTACTAAAAACCAGACACTGATCAGGTCAGCCAAGGAAAATAATAGCAGAAAAACCCTATAACAACAGTCAGTGACATCACCAACAACCTCCACAGGGGAGGGATGAAGGTATCACAGTCCACCAATCGAAGAAGACTTTGAGAGCAGAAATATAGAGGCCATACCATGATAAGTTCTGGAACCAAGATTAAACCCTACCAAAGTGATGGAAAGGCCATAGAGTGGAGAAAGTAAGGATCTGCTCATGATGGACGCACAGTGAAGGTAGTGTCATGGCTTGGGCTTTCATGACTGCTTCTGGAATGGGCTCATTAATCATTACTGATGATGTAACTCATGATGGTAGCAGCAGAATAAGTTCAGAAGTCTACAGAAACATTTTGTCTGCCAATTTACGGAGAAATGCATCCAATCTTATTGGGAGTAACTTCAAGACAAAGACCCAAAACACACTGCCAACACAAAAAAGGTCTTCGTCAGGGGGGAAAAAAGTGGAAGAAGTGGAAACCGAATTGAGCACGCATTTCACCTCCTGAAGAGGAGACTGAAGGGAGAAACCCATAAAACAAACAACAACTGAAAGAAGCCGCTGTACAAGCCTGGAAAAGCATCACAGAAGAAGAATGCAACAGTATGGTGATGTCAGTGGGTCACCAGCTTGCTGCAGTTATTGAAATATTCAACCAAATATTAAGTATTATTTACCATCTGTTCCAATATTTTTGCTCACCTAAGAAGTGGGTGGTCTACCAACAAAGGTGCCATGTTCTAACTTGTTTATCAGATCTAGATGTAAATATCAGGAAAGGAAAGTTGAAATTCTGATCTATTATCTTATATTCATCTTTTGGGAACTGGCTGTGCTGTTCCAATACTTTCTACTTCATACTCTCCAAAAGTCTGGGCACCCCAAATCACAAAGCACATAGTTTGTTGATCTTTGGAGTGAAAAGTCATAAACACAATCTCTGTAGCAAACTGTTAAAAAAAAACACATACAGTTCTACAAATGGTAAATCACTGTTGCTTTATATTTGATGAAGAAAAAAAAAAGTAAGTATGATGTGCAAAAGTTTGGACACCCTTCCTTTTGTTCATCACAGAAGTGATTGAGGTATGCAAGACATCTAGATATCTAGAAAAGTCAGATGCATTTTGTAAACGCATGCTGTGGACTGATGAAGTCAAATTTGGAACTCTTTGGCCAAAATCTAAAGGTATACTAAAGGTATGTTTGGAGAAAAAAAAGTAGCTGCATTTGATGAAAAGAGCACATTGCCAAATGTTAAGCATGGTGGTAAACCCCTTGTGCTTTGGGATTGTGTGGCAGCCAGTGGGACAGGAAACAAGCACGGGTGATTCTGAAAGCAAATGTGACACAATCAAGAAACTGAAAAGAGTTTGGCTTCAACAACAGTACAATGACTAAAGACACCTCAAAATCCACCGTGAACTACTTCAAGAAACGAAAGCTGAAGCTTTTGGAATGGCCCTCACAGTCCCCTGAGTTGAAAACAATTGAAAATCTGTGTAGACAACCCAAGAATGTCTCAGGACTAGAAGCGTTATGTAAGGAAGAGTGGGGGAAAATTCATGAACGAACAGAAAGACTCCTAGCTGGCTACGAAAAGCGTTTTCCAAAACTGACTTAGGAACGTGTCCAAACTTTTGCACATGCCGCAATTAAAAAATTTTTTCGATTACCTTTAAAAGTACACCAAATATAAAGTAACCTTGCATTAATATTTGCAGAAAAATGTTGTTTTTTTTAAGACGTTTACAGCAGAGGTTGTGTTTACTTCTTTTCCCTTAAAAAAACAACAAAATATGTAAAATTATTAGAATTGACAATTGTTATAATATATTTTTTTTAATGTCTGTGTAATTAAATTGGAATTAGTTTGTACGCATAAAGCGTGTTTTGCTTGGCCTTCTTTAGGCGGTTGAGAGGCTGATCCACCCCACGCTGTGTGAGCAGTGCATTGAGTTTTTGGAGCGGGGACTGGTGCAGCAAATGAACAGCAGCACCGACAGAGCAGGAGAGGAGGTGCTGCATGCCTTCATCCTGGTGCACACCAAGTTATTAGCTTTCTACTCAAGGTATTGCATGTGCGCTCTCAAACCTGAATTATATAACAGTCGTGTCTGAGCTAGAATGACTCATTTTAAATAGAACAAATGAACTATTTTATGGAAACTATATCAAATTTTTCTAACGAAGACAGTTTTAATCATGTTTATTTTAGAGAAATTATTTTAAGGAAAAGTTTTGTCTGAGACTAACATGTTAAAACTAGTAAACATGAATAAAAATAGTGAATAAACTAGTAAACATGTTAAAAATGACATGTTCTTGTAAATCTGAAAGACAAAGACAATTTGTTAACATACTGCATCTCTCTAAACTGTTTGCTTTTTTTTTATTTGTTTATATGGTTATTATAAAATAAATGTTACATTTGCATTGTGTAAATGAATTAGGAACACGTTATAGGGAGCAGGACAGAAGGATTAAGAAATGGCCTGTCTGTTCTGTGACCAACTCGGAGGGCAACTTGTGAAATGCTGCACCGAGATGAGTGTTGACGTGGCTTTGTGGTGTGTGTTTTCTTGTGCAGTCGTAATGCCAGCACTCTTAGCTCTTCTGACCTGCTGGCACTGATCATTATTGTGCAGGATCTTTATCCCAGCAACGTTCAGCTCGATGAAACTCCTTCTGAGGTGGGTTATCTACTGTTCATAGTCAGACATAGTATATTATTTTATTATGTATATATAGCAATTTGATACGTTAAAAAAAAAAAATCCCAGTCCTTGTCTAGAAAATGAAACAACACCTTCTGACTAATTAGAAGTGAGAATTCAGCAGCCCTGTGGTATAAAACACTTTAATGCATATTGTTTGTGCCTGGTGCTGTGTTTAGGAGGTGGACAGTACTTCGGCACCTGATGTGTTCTATACTCCAGAGCCTTCTCCCAGCGAGCGAAACTCGGGTGAGTCACACTGTAGTATTCCAGACACACTCTGGCTTTAAAATGTGAATGTGTTTACTTTTAATATAAGCAGGAAAGCCAAAAATGAGTTTCCACAGTCATGTGCTTGCATATAAATATATGTAGTTGGTAAGCATGACATTAATTCCCAGTGAGTATTTTGAGATAATAAAATCAGTGCATCATCATATTTTAATCCTTATTCCCAGTAGAAGGTTTTGATCTATGGACCATTTGTAATGGTTCTGTCATATACAAGAACAATAATATTCTGTGTAGTTTTAACTCTACTGCAATGTACAAAAAATGTAGTAAATAACATGATTTAGTATAAATACAGTACATGTAGTTTTTATTATATTACAATGTTTATTGACCAAAACCGTATTTGTGTGTCTCGTTGATAGGCGTTATATAATAAAGTCCTTTCTTTGTAATTAAATTGTTTTAATTAACATCTCAAAGCAAACGGAGATGTCATTTACTTACATCTTGATAAATGGCTGTCTATGTGCATTATTACCAGGGGTTACACTGGAATTTAGGTTGAGGAGCCCTACTTCTTTCATTTGTGTCAGCAGTATCATTCAGTATGTACATTATTATCTGGGGTTGGAAGTGTGATTTAAAAGGTTTTCAGTTTGTCAGTGTTATCACCTGTATTTATATCATACATATTATTATAGCACCCATCTCCACTTTCTGACTAAAGTTATTATATAATGAAAAAGGTGTAAAGTCACCAAAGTCACCAGGCTTATGCTGAACCTTTTATCACACAGTTTCATAAAGTAAAGCATGAATCCACACAGGTCACCTGAGTAGTGACAGTCCTCCTGTCTTCCAGTTTGTGGATCCTGATATTCAGGTAAGTGACATCACTTTGCCTAATGTACAGTAGAATCTTAATACGTTTGAACATTTCCACCATTTCTGCATTAATAATGTTTCTCACAGTGCTGAGGTTTGTTTGATTTCAGATGGCTGAAGACAGTCTACAGACTCTTCAGCTACCAGTCCCTGACCCCATGACTCCAACCAGAGTATTTCTGGAAGCAACATTTAAGGAAGGCTTCTTTCCCATGATGCCTCACTCCATGTACTGTTTACCTCTGTGGCCTGGCATTACTCTAGTGCTGCTGACCAAGGTGATGTTGGAGTTGTTCTAAACACTATTTTGTTTAACTGAGACACTTTTCTAACCTATGAAACATCTGGCACATAATACACTACATGGCCAAAAGTAAGTGGGCACCTGACCATCACTCCCATATTTTGGACTTCCCCAAACTGCTGCCACAAAGTTTTAAGCACACAATTGTATAGGATGCCATTGTATGCTGTAGTATTACAATTTTCCTTCACTGGAACTAAGGGACCCAAACATGTTCCAGCATGACAATGCCCCTGTGCGCAAAGTGAGGTCCATGATGACATGGTTGCCCAGGGTTGGTGTAGAGGAACTCAAGTGGCCTGCACAGATCCCTGACCTTAACCTCACTGAACATCTTTGGAATGCTGACTGCACACCAGGCTTTCTCACCTGACATCAGTATCTGACCTCACTAATGCTCTTGAGGCAAATCCCCACAGTCACATTCTAGTAGAAATCCTTCCCAGAAGAGTGGAGGTTCTTATAAGGTGGGACTAAATCTGGGATGTTCACCAAGCACATGTAGGTGTGATTCAGGATATGCCATATATGACATATAAAACCCTATGGAATTTTTTTTTAAAACACAGTTTAAGGCGGACTTGTTTAATATGCAGCTGTAGACATTTTCCTGTAATGTAGTCAATGGGAATATAGTCATATTACAACCTAAAATGTTTGCAGAGTAGAGTTTGAAATAGTCCAGTGAAGCAGGGTCATTTCAGTTTAGTGTAGTAGTAGTTGTAAGTGTAATGAGACTGAGAGCCACTAGGTGGCACCACTTCCAAAATGCTATATTACATTAACACTTCAGTGTTTTCCGGATTTAACAAAGCTTGAGAAATATTGCATGACAGCTGTATACACTGTAAAACCTGGTTCCAGTATAACAGTTGCTTTCCCGTGTGCAATGGAACTTTATTTTGTTTGGATCTGTAGGCTTTCTTTCAACACAGAGACTCTACATGTTCAGTTTATTTTTAATGTTTGGATTTTCTGAGGATTTGATCAGAGACTGTGGCTGTTTCTGTTTGCTTCAGTAGATTCCTAACAGCCAAGTGGCCATGTCTGTCTATGTGTTACTGGAGGCGTTTGCTAAGCTGGAAAAGAGGCTGAGTGAAGGGTTAGAGGGGACAACGGCCTTGCGCGGTCAACCCCCAATCCAGGAGCTTCGCACCAGAGTGGACAAGTTCATCAGAATGCTGGCCAGCATGGACATCCTGGTTAGGATTCAGTGAAATATATTTTATATATTTAACACTATGTATTTTAACAGTTGTCATTTAAGCTATGTACGGTTTATAATTGCTTTTTCGGTGTGTAGTTTTTCAGTCTTTTGGTTTCATTATTCCCATGTTTAGACCTCGCAACTTCAAAACACCTGGTCAGAGTTCAAGAACAAAGCTTTCACCCGGTCAGGACCTGGAATCACAAAAGCGTGAGAGTTTGTTTTATGAGTCTAAACCGGGGTTGCCAACTGGTGGACCACAGTCCACATTGAATCTAGCTAAGTATATCAGCGGACCGAACAGAGTATTTGGAGGAAAAAGTGAGCCTAGTTTTCTAAACATGAACCAGCTTGTCGTCTGTAGCACATCTTCTGCTGTGACTTACCCAATCACAAGTATTTATGGAAATTATATAGCTGTCTCATCTGTTCATGCAGTTTGTCAAAAATGGTTACCTGAATCACCTCTATGAAATAAAACATAGCCACTTCATGTTGATGTTGATGTTCATGTTCACATCATGTTGTATTATAGCCATGAGATAATCATTATTGGCTAATCATTAAAAGATAACTGTTGTCGTTGTTCGGTCAGGTTAGTTGCTTATCTGACCCGACAGTTTAGCTGAAACACTTGGTCTAGGCAGTAGGATGATCCTTGTAAGCCACTATATTACTGGAATTTGGCATCCCATTTGATCTCTATGTTTGGCAAGTGACCTTATTTAAGATAGAACAGTGCATGATGTAATCCCTGTATTTTATGGCTTATGTTTGTGTAGGATGCTGCCTTCGTGTCGTAGCATAAAGACTCAGCTGTGTGGTGTGTATCAGCAGTGTTTTGCAGCTGTGTGTATGGGTAGTAATCAGCGTCTCACCACTACGCTTCAAGAACGGGCGCTGAACATGGTGCAGTATGTCTCATTTTCATTCTCATATATAGAAATTCAGTTTAAAATAGAGTGCTTAATTGCATAATTTCACACAGAACTCTGTCTCAGCATCCTTTCGTCTCTGTTTCAGAGAAAAGCTGATGGACTGGAAAGACTTTCTGTTGGTGAAGAGCAAGAGAAATATAACTATGGTGTCATATCCTTGCCTTCAGTGGTATTGTGTTGCCTTTTATGAGTCCCTTTCTCTAGTACATCAGTGTATTCACTGAGAGGAGGTCTGTCCTGGGGTTTCTGTACACTCGCTGCCATATTGACACATTTGAGAGTGTGAAAATATACCCATACAGATACAAATTAAATTCACCCAGCAGAAAAGGAAATTCACTGAAATGGGAGGGGATATGGGATTTAAAAGACATACACGCTTCTGGTAGAGGCTACTTTCACTTCACGATTTCTTTATCTGAATTTTGTGAATTTTGACCTTTGAGTTCACAAGCCCCTGTCTTGTGAGCCAATAGAAAGCAGTGATAAGCAAATAGATAGGCGTATAGGTAATGACTTCAAAATGTTAATTCTGGATATAGAACATACCATGTCTTGTAAGATTCAAAAATTCGAAGAACAGTCCCCTTAAATCTGTTTTCCGTCTGCTCATAATTAATTGCTGTGTGCTTACCTTGGAACGAGCTAGACACAAAAAAATATTCCATGTGATTAAACGAGTAAATATGGACTGCGTAGAGAACGAGTATGCAGAAATTATGCATTTGTAAACTTTTATTGGAGCATTGTTTCTTGTATTTGGATGTATTTACTTTAACCTCGTTCTCACGTACCTGGAGGAATTCCCTGGTCTTGTGCATTTCATTTATGTGGATCGCACTGCAGGACAAATGATTGCGCCATCTCTCAGTGTGACTGAGGGCTCTTCTTCAGAGCTGGGAAAAGGCCCCATAGCGCGCTTTATTAAAAACAAGGTTTGTGTGAAACCTACCATGCACTGCACACTTGTTCTGTTGTGCAATTTTCTATATATAAAATATTTAGGGGGCTGTGTTTATTCTGAACCCATAGCCTTTGCTGTTTCTTGTACATTAACCACTGTCATCCTTTGTTTACTGACAGCTGTGGAGTCTTGTGGCAACAACAAGACATTATTTGCAGAAAGGCTATACCACTGTGACTCTGCGAGATGGAGACTTCTACTTCTGCTACTTCTTGTGGTTTGAGAATGAAACGGTATGTGTAAGATTCATTATATTTTTTAGCATCAGTGTTACTCTGAGGCACTGCAGAGGTGGAATAGTTTGCAAATAAGATACACATAAGCTTTAGTGAATGCATCCAAATGCAAGAAACTAAGAGGTCAGTGTTCAAATGAAGTTAATTTTTGTCCTGATCCTTGGCAGGGTTACAAGCTAGAGGTGGTAGATATTCCTAACCTTCCTGATGACTCGGCTCCAATAGGAATGCTTGCCTGGGATTATTACAGGTAATGTGTTTGGCTAACATCCTTCTAGAAATGGAACGAAAAATACATAGAATAGAAATACAAAATAATCAACATTGGGGTGGTGTGATGTATAAGATTATTGTATAATAACAGCATGTCCTGTTTTATTCCTCTTATGCCTCAGCTGTTTGACAACAATTACACTTTTTAATTCATTAATGCATGAGACAACTTACTTTTCGCAGCCTCTCTTTTTTCTGTCCTGAAGTTAATAAGACAAAAAAAAAAACACTTCATATAAAAACTTATGTTACCAAGAAACAGGAAAGAGCAAAGTCCTCTGTCTTGAAGGCTCTCCCTTGGTGAAAAACATACTGACTGTTACAAAGAGCTGACACTCGAGACTCAGTAAATGTTAAATAAATGTCTTCTTATAGAATGCTTCACCATGTAAACAATTATGTGTTTTTCTCTGTTAAATTACATATTTTTGATCTGTGTCTACCGAACACGTCCCTATGAACAAGCTGTTACTGTAGAAACGGTAACATATTAGAACATTACTTATAAACCTGTGATTTGCCTTACAGCTAACACTATTGTCAGAGCCGCTATTATAGAAAATGAAATACCTTCTGATCATTTAGATTGATTAATTCAACACTGTGGTATAAAACAAATTCATCACGCTAGTTAATTGCTAGCACAGTCGTTAGCAAATAAAGAAATAAAAATAAAATTCTATGAGGAAATGAATATTGTCTTAAAAAAACATTTAGGTATATCAGAATAATTCTGTAATTTTTATAGAGAAAGAAATCCTGGCTTTTGGCAAGCAATATGTCATTAGCAGCTCTTTTGTCCTACAGGAAGCTGCTGCGCTACTACAGTAAGAGTCACCAGAATGAGCTGGTAAAGTGCTATGAGCTGCTCACCGTGCACCTCGGCGTTGTCCCCACCGAGTACATCCTGCAGCATTGCAGCCAGCTGGCCCGCAAGCTGTGGGAGCCATCGCGCATTCCGCTCTTATGAACACCTCTGAGTGCTTCCTGCGTGCAGACGAGAGCTTACTGAGGCCATCTTTATTCCACAGCTGCTGGAATGCTCTGAACTGAGCTACTGAGCATTCTCCTGTGCAATAAGCTCTCTTTGCTGTGTCCATCCCCGAATGAGGATTCTTGTTCCTGCACTGCTTTGACACAGTAATGACCAAGTTGAGTGGAAAAATGCATCTTGATGTTGATTGGAAAGAGGCTTGATCTTGACCAGATTGTTGCACTGAAGCTTTCTAAACAGAAAATGTAGTATGATGTTCTCACTTTGCCAATGTTGGAACAACATCCCTTTTTTTTTTTTTTTTTTTAACCATTTCTGTCTTTTAGGAGAATATTGTGTGAATAAACACTCAAAAAATTATTTTATCGAAAAACCATCTGCTGTCATACTGTAGCATTTGCGTAGCCTCTAATAATATATGGTATGTTGCTTTAAATAATGATCTGTTCATATCTGGTTTATATGTGGTTACTGGTTAAAACTTTTGACCTCGTATATAAATCTAATCCTAAGTCCAGGAATGTCTGTTGCAGTACCAGCTAAGTTTTCAAATTCTTTTCACAAACAAGAAGTATTTTGTTTTAAAAATGAGGAAATGACTATGTTGCTTTGAGTACTTAATTATATCATGCTATATAAATATGTTCACCTTTTCCAATATCTGTGACTCGTAATATCATTACTGGAATTCCTGTTTGAAAGCAATGCCTTAAAAACAAAATGCCTAATTGTGAGTACTTTATGTGACAGTATATTTCAAGCTTATTGGATGGTTAAAAGAATCAGTGTTTGTTTAAATAAACTGATAAATGTGGTATTGCAGTGTGTTTGTGTGTATTATGAGTCCTTTATCATTTGTCTGATGAGTGGATCTGGAAAATACTGCATTAAACAAATACACTCCATCAACACCCATGTACTTAGCCCAGTGAGGATCCAGTACAGCAGCATTTCTCAAACTGTGCCCAGGGAGCAGCATAAAAATGTCATAAACTGTGTCTTTACTTACTAATTTTTAATTTTGTTAATTTATAAAATCTGATTCAGTCAAATATTTCAAAAAAATGGTACAAGTTTATAAATTGTAGATGTCATTAAATATGTCAGCTATTCATAATTCACAGCCACCCTGTGCCATCTTCATGGGTTAGAACAGTCACCAGAACAATTCTGCATCTCTCATACATTTAAGAGATACCTGTTGGGGTCAGTGTTAGCGAGCCACTGTGATACAGGATCCTCACAACATGTCTTGTTAATTTTTTACTTGATTTTTTGGACATTGTACATGGGGTGTTTAAGTTGACACATTTGTTCTCTTTGTTTTAACCTATTCACTGAAATCTAATCTCGCATATGTTCTTTGTTTCTAATAATAGCCCTAGTTCAGATTGGAAGTAACGATATTCGGTGCAAGTCAGGTTCAGTGTACAAACATTGGGCCTCATTTATTACTGTTTTAATAAAGTTGTGTGTCAGTGGTTTCATAGACAATCCAAAGTAACAAAAAAAAAAAAACATTCTTGCCAGATTTGCAGATGTTTCAGTCCTGCAGATTTTCTGCATATTCACGTGTAGATGTTGATAAATGCCAATCACCCGTAAATTACTAACGTTCATGGCACAGCCGAATTACATGTAGTAACACCCACAGCACAAAGGCAAAGAAGATAAAAAGCTCAAAGAGCTGAAAGCACCAAAATGCCAACTAAATTATGAAAAAACATGATGATTTTGTGCGCAAAATCATCCAGTAATGCAGCTCAGCCATTGTAGTGTGTCAGTTACCACCGGCACAGACTAACTTTAACTCATTTTATAGGGTGTCATTTTTTTTGTTCTAACAGAATAGCTAGACACATTTATGGATTTTTTTTTGGATCACTTTATTTCAAGTCATTAATATGAAACAACCAAGTGACAATTTGTTTTTATTAAATTCATGTGTGCAAGTGAAATAAATATGCTATTTAAACTTGACAGCGTAATCCTTATATAAATTTGCAGTAACTCATTGCCAATTATATGATTTGAAGCTGAACATGAGGTTTACATTAGTGTATACAGTCAGGTCCATAAGTATTTGGACAGTGGTGCAATTTTCGTATTTTTGCCTCTGTTCACCACCATAATGGATTTGAAATGAAGCTATCTAATTGAGCTAATTGAAGTGTAGACTTTCAGCTTTAATTCAAGGGGTGTAAAATATTGCATTAACCATTTAGGAATTACGGCCATTTTTTTCAGTCCCTCCATTTTCACAGGCTCAAAAGTAATTGGACAACTGGTTGATATGCAGTTTCATGGCCAGGTGTGGCCAGTTTCCTCATTATTTCATGACAGATTAAGGAGACAAAAGGTCTGGAGTTGATTCCAAGTGCTGAATTAGTTGTTCATGGAAACTCTCAATATGCGGTCCAATGTGGTGTCGATGCAAGTGAAGGATGCCATCATTAGGCTGAATAAATAGACCTATCAGAGATATAGCAGAAACTTTAGGAGTGGCCAGATCAACAATTTGGTACATTCTTAAAAAGAAGGAATGCACTGGTGAGCTCAGCAACACCAAAAGGTCTGGAAGACCACGGAAGACAATTAACATGGATGATTGCAGAATTATTTCCTTCTCTCTAGCCAAGTCAAGAACACTCTGAACGACGTAGGCATATCATTGTCAAAGTCTACAAAGTCTGAATGTAAATACAGACGGTTTACCTCAATATGTAAATTATTGATAACACTCCAGAACAATTTGGTCTTGAGGCCAGATTAGACTTTGCTAGAAAACATCTAAAAAACCTGCCCAGTTCTGGAACAAGATTCTTTGGACTGATGAAACCAAGATTAACTTGTACCAGAATGATGGGAAGAGAAGAGTATGGAGAAGGAAAGGAACAGCTCATGATCCAAAGTATACCACATCATGTGTCAAACATGGTGGAGGCATGGCCATGTATGGCTGCCAATAGAACAAGAGCTTCTTAAGGCAAAGAAATGAAATGTTCTTAAATGGCCGAGTCAGTCACCTAACATCAACCCAATGGAGCATGCTTTTCACTTACTGAAGACCAAACTGAAGGCAGAAAGACCCGCAAACAAGCAGCAACTGAAAGAAGCCTGGCAAAGAAACTCAGCATTTGGTGGGTTCCAGACTCCAGGCATCCAAGTATTAAAAATAATCCTTATATTTATAATTATGTTAGTGAAAATGGAGGACTATGTAAAAAAAATAGCTGTAATTTCTAAACAGTTAATGCAATATTTTTGTAAAACCCCTTGAATTAAAGCTGAAAGTCTACACTTCAGTCACATCTTGATTGCTTCATTTCAAATCCATTATGATGGTGTACAGTGGCAAAATTAATTGTCCAAATACTTATGGACCACACTGTATATAAACTCGGAAGCTAACAGGATTTTCATGAATAACAAATTCGAACCATTTATTAATAAATATGTTCATATCCAGTTTGATAAATGCGGCCCACTGTTAATTACACAGCACCTGTGACATCATGCACGACACCAGACTTGACAAGTTCCTGCAGTAAACTGCGCTCTGCGCTGACATCATGCACTACTTGTGCCATCATGTGGTCCATTCTCACAGTCCCGTAGTAATGGAGCAGTGATCCAGGATGTTTGAAGTCATAGCCAAAGCCTGCCAGGCTCACTTCATCACACAGCTGTAGTGCCAACACCACGCCAGTGAAGCCTAGAGTAGGCACTGTCTACAACAGAACAAAAAGCACACTTCTGTAGCTTAAAATTAAAGAACACTGACACATTTCTGGCACAAACAAAGAAAATAAGAGAAAGATGTCCAACCAATTTTCAAACATGAATTAGACAGGAAACTGTTATATAATTCTAGTGGGAAATATTTTTAATGATATATAGCACATATCTGCATGCAACTGGCCCTACCTTGCTTTCATGTTTTCCATAGGTTTGCAGCACATGCCATGTCTGACTGATTATTTCAGGGTTCAAGATGCGAAAGTTTCCTGGCTGAAGTGGAATATCATTTACAACGTCTCTCCAGAACCACAGTTTAGACCACCAGCTCTGGAGACAGGGATCAATTTTCATTTCATTTTGTTTTCTTTCAATTACATTTTGATATATTGGAAGACAGACTGGAAGAATAAGCACCCAAGATGCTCACCAAAGGTTTTTTTGTTACAACAGAGGTCAACCACTCTAAATCCAGCCTCTTGAATACTACTAAAGCTACTATGTCTGTGTTCTGATATTCTTTTTCCAAGAAGGATGCTGCTTCAGGATATATCAGTCGAATTGTGGTTCTTGTGCCTGCATCTTCCTCAAATCCAAACACTGGTGCATTGTTCATTCTAAAAGAGTTAAAATGATTATAAGATTATATATATATATATATATATATATATATATATATATATATATATATATATATATATATATATATATATATATATATATATATATATATATATATATATATATATATATATATATATAGTATATTTAAATACATTAAACCTATGTCCTAATAATGATAAACAAACTGTAATGGAACCAAAATAAAAACAAGCATAAATCATTTGCTTTAATTTAATGCTATAAATTTGATACCAAAGATACAGTTATTCATATGCTTAAGAATGTTTATGCAGGACAATACACATATATGTATACAGTAAATCTTGTTTTTACCTCCAGCTCATGCACTGTTATACGTTATGAGACAGTATATATAGCACAAATGGTGTCAGCTGAACTAACCTTATAATGATGTCATATTTATTAATATGGGCTCCAAGATGTTTGCCATGTAAGATTCTACCACTCCCAACCACCATACATCTTCTACACCTGTTTGGGAATGATGGAGGTCCAGAGTGGGGCAGAACTCCGAGTGCCTGTGCCAACGTATCCTCACTGCCTAGCAGACCAAGTGGAGGTGCCAGTTCCCAGTGTCTGGTTCCATTCTGCAGGAACGCAGGAATCTGTACTAGGCTGTGGAAATTTAGCACTTTCTGCAGCTGTGCCTTGGCCAAGCCACTTATACATGGCCGAGACAGCAGAGCTGCTGAGTGATTCAGTATTGCCTAGAGGAAGAGTGTGATATACATTGTATTTTTAGAGCTCTTGTAAAATCTGGAGGATTTTATTACAAGTCCATGAGTAGCCCTTATTCCTGCTTTATTCATTCATTCATTCATTCATTCATTTATCTTATGCTTTATCCTGGTCAGGGTGGCGGTTGATCCAGAGCCTATCCCAGAGATACATCCTGGGTGGGATACCAGTCCATCTCAGGCCACCATGCACACAAACGTTCACATAATCATTCAGACCTGGGGCAATTTATCTTAGCCAATTACCCCAATGGCATGTTCTTTGGAAGTGGGAGGAAACCAGAGAACCCAGAGGAAACCCACACGGACACGGGGAGAACATGCCAAACTCTTCATAGACAGTAACCCGAGCTCAGGATTGAGCTAGAAACCCTGGAGCTGTGAGGCAGCAGCCCTACTTTCTGCACTATCTTGCCTGTTCTATAGCCCATATTATATGTAAGAAAATGACATGGAATGAATATAATCTTTAAGTCAGTACCATATATTCTTCTGTGGAGCTTTCAATCCAGGTCGGTTGTTCAGTAGGCAGATAAGCAGGGACAAGGACTGCTGAATAACAGCTCAGGAGCAGAGCGATGCTCAGGCCAAGGTTTGTCCGCCTTCACAGGGAGAGAATAGACGTTGTTGTATTCTAATAACTAACACTCTTCTATCAACACATTCTTTATGTAATTCATGCAAATCATTGGATTTACTTGCTTTTTTGTTTTTTTTTTGTCTTTACTCACTGTGTGAGGAAGAATTCTCTGGACTCCCTCCTGTGTTTAATGGCCAGGCTCTCTGCGCTCTCTGCTTCAGCCAGCAGTGGAACACTGTTTTCCTCGTGCTCCTTCACGCTCAGGTGCTTTAAAGTCACCATCTAGCCACAGGATCTCAAACTTCTATGAACACTTCCTGAGCATTCCTCCTGTAAATAGCATAACAGAAGCCTCCACAGTAAAAGCATTTCAAACCCCTGACTCACAAAAAGTTCCTGTCACATTCCTTCCATGTGGGGAGTAGCTAGTGGGATAGATAACATTGCAATAACATTTCCAAAAATGGTTGCACACTTACTTTGCTTTTCAGATGTTATTTGTGATTCTTGGCCTAAAAGAGCAGTCAGATCTGAGTAGAAGAGACATCGGTGGCAGTTCAACTCTGTGACTCTAAACAGTGGTTATGCAAATGTTTATCGCGGACTGATCCTTCACAGTCAGGGTTAATGATTCACCTGACACTGAGGGCCCTCCTATCCAAAATACTACTCATACATGCACATCTTCCTTTCAAAATACACGTATTAGTATTTTATCCTTTAATGTTTTAAACAAACTGAGAATTTTAAAGTCTAGCTCTTACTGTAGAGTCCCTGAAATCCAAATTTTGTGTTTACGTTCTCACATGTTAATACATTTATGAATTACTTCCATGAATTGCAAAGATAGAAACCACCAAAATGTTAGTAAACATTAGTAAATTCCCTTATAGACTGAACCCAGCTTTCCTCATCTATATCTAAAATTATACATTTCCATATGTTAAATATGAGTATTATATACAGCACCTATTTCCATGTATCCTTTAAGCAGAAGTTTAACATCTGTCAAAGATTCTCATTCAGAGCATAAATCATTGTTAATTAGAAAAACAGGATCTGCGATCTTTCTGTTAAAGCTGAGCATTGTGACATATTCATATGTAGCAGTTAATAAATTCAAATAGCATCATGCTGAAAGTGCCTGACAGAACCATGACTTTTCTCATCAATTTAAACAATTCACCTCTAAGCTTTCATTATATGAGTAATGACAGACTGTGTGATGATGTGCTGGATGAATAAACAACCATGCTTGTTAGCTTCCAGATACTCAAACATCCTTCTGCATTATACAGGTGTGAGACAATGGAAGGCCCTGAATGCTCGGTAGTGATAGGTCATTATGTGGTATGACAGTAGTAAGTATTTACAAGCTATCACTTGACACCAATGAAATGATGTTAATCCCCAAAACAGTGTGTTTATTGACCAGATACTCTTGTAAAAAAAAAAAAAAAGAAAAAAGAATTGAGTGGATGAACACGGTGCAAGGGAGTTTATGGCATTGGAGTGTGTCATGTGTCAGTGTTTAGTCCAGCTCCTGACCACACCTGTCACACAAAGCAAGCTGTGGGCTTTGCATGCCTGCTGTGTGGTATAAGAGCACCCATACCGCCTTCCATTCTTCATAGCTCTTTCTCCCTGAGTGCACTCAATAGGCTGCTTATTTAAAGGTGTCAGTTACTGCTCATATTCTCATTCATAATTAAATATTATCAATAAAGAGGCAACTTTGTTTGAAAGAGTTCCTTAAAGTTTCTAACTGGAATAATTTTTGCTTATCTATATTGATTCATTTTATCAGGATGGATAAGGATATCCTGTGGGCCACCACAATAGTGGACCAAAAAGCTGAGCTGGACCAACAAGAGCAGGTATGGAATATTTTCTTAGATATTATGATTTTAAATAAAAAGATGTTCAGATATAGAGCTTTATGAATGCATTGACAGTAAACTAGTTTGGGTTCAGCTGTTTCTAGAAAGGTTAGAGTATATGTAAAATAGGATGCTATGAATGACAAAACTATTGTGGATCTACGCTGTCATAACTTTTCATAAACGTTCACAACTATTGAGCTATATAGACCTATTACAATTCACATGATATACATCAAGTTTTCCTCACAGATAGAATGCCCTCATTATAAATAAAGCAAAATCAGCACAATTTCCAAAATAATACATTTACTCTTATTCAGTTTGCCTGTGGGATCGTTCAGCAAAAGTGACTCTATGGATTGAAATTGTTTATATAACTTATACTGCACTTTTTGTTTCACACTTGATACACTGTGTTGACACACTGGCTTTGTTTGTGTGTGTTTATAGACATGTGACACGTGTCATATGACGTGTCACATATCAAAGACGTGTTTATATTTAAATGTTTATGAGGTCTTTCTGACAATATTTGATTTTCTAATCCTCCTTTCTATTTCTATTACCAAATTAGCAATTAATTGGTACACAACCACATCAGTTTATTAAAATGCCTCTGATCTTATCTCGCTTTTGACGCGTTGGAATCGTATGAGTTTTATTGTTTTCAGAAACGCAGAATGTGTGCACAGAAGATGGGAATTTTGATTGTGGATGACACTAAAGACAGAAGAGAGATGAGCAATGAATCACTTAATCAGAGTTTTGCAAATATTCAGGTGAGTGGTTGTAAGAGTTGCCATGCATATCCAATATGCAGATCCAATTAAAGAGTACTATAATCTGTATATTCAAATTCTAATTTATCATATGAGTAGAGTGATATCATTATGAATTGGCTTTTTTTTATAATAGAGTTGTCACTAATGAAGGTTAGAGAGCTCTCAGATATTCAGTTTCAGTCACTCTGCAATATGACCGCCATAATGCAAACACCGCCGCATCTCATGGTTTTACAGGCTTAGAGCTTGGAATCAGCATTATTAGAGGTCAGAAATGAATGGAATCCAGCACAGATTCTTCACCCTTAACTTGCAGTGTGATCGTAAACAGGACAGGAGAGGGTAGCTCATAGTAAAATACAGCAACAGTTTGATTGTTAATTTATGCATTGATGTGCATTACTTCCTACAGCAGCACTTCATGTATACAGTACCTACAAGATAGTATTTCACTGATATGAGCGGTGATGTCATCAGGTGGAGGAGCGGGTGAGGAGGACCTCGTCTGATCTTAGGTATGAGATAGTGGACCTAGGTGGTGCTGAGAAAATTACTGAACTCCGTTTGAGGAAAAAGATGAAGAATAATGCAGCAAAATCTAGTAACATAACCAATATTCATGTGGTAAGGAAATTGAAGCATGTTTATTTAAATTAATTTCATGGTAAACCATTTATTAATATCTCTTTTGTGTCCCATAATCATAAAATAATGCTTTTTATTACTTTTATTTTTACATTTATTTCAGTTACAGTTCAATTTATTATCATTGCTTTTATTATATAGGATCCTGTGGATTGTGAAAACTTCTTAAAGGCAGCCACAAATGGAAACCTCAAAGTGGTTGATAAGTTCTTAGAGGATGGAGGAGACCCAAACACAGCTGATGAGGTATTCCTATGTCCTTTACTCTTACATTTCAATAATGATATGAACCAAAAAAAAAAAAAAAATCACTTTTTTCAGTTCAGAAAATCAGCACTTCATAGGGCTGCCTTTGAGGGTCATGTTAAGATTGTGGAGAGGTTACTGGATAAGGGAGCAAACATCGACTTCCAAGACCGGGTGAGAAAATTTGAGTCAGCGTTCACTTGATTTTTCTTTCATTTATGGCACAGTCTTGACTTCTAGGTTTTGGTTATTTTCTCAGTTGGCGTGCACGGCCGTGCACTGGGCCTGCAGGGGCGGACGTCTAGCTGCTCTTAAACTCCTGCAGAGCAGAGGAGCTGACTTAAATGTCAAAGACAAAGTAAAAGACCTTAACAAAATTGAGATATACTGTACAACCAAATGTTTGTGGACACCTGACCATCCTACCCATGACTGTTTTCTCAAAAAGCACATACGGGTGTGATGGTCAGGTGTCCACAAACATTTGGCCATATTATGGATAAATGAATGATTGCATAAATGACAGTAAATTCTTTATATATCAGTCTATGGTTTCTGATGCCCACAGCTTCTGAGTACTCCATTACATGTGGCTACCAGAACAGGCCACTGGGAAGTTGTGGAGCATCTTGTATCCACTGGTGTCCAGATTAATGCCAGAGATCGGGTATGAACTATGAAGTTTTCAGAAAATAGACTTTTTTTAATAACTTTAATCAGTGTGTGAAAATCATGTACTTCATTATACCAATAACAATGCTCACTTTGTTTTAAGGAGGGTGATACTGCATTGCACGATGCTGTCAGACTGAACAGATACAAAATAGTCAAGTCGCTAATATTGGCAGGAGCAGACATGAAGACTAAGAATGCTGTAAGTATTGCAGAGCTCGTGAAGTGCAGGGAAACAAATGTGTTCTTGTCTTATATCAATAGGAAAAAGGTCAAGTGATTTTTAGATACATTACATGGCCAAAGGTTTGTAGACACCTGACCATCACACCCATATGAGGCTTTTCCCCCAAACTGCTGCCACAAAGTTGGAAGCACACAATTGTCTAGAATGTCTTTGCATGCTGTAGCATTACAGTTTCCCTTCACTGGAACTAAGAGGCCCAAATATGTTGTGCTCCAAGGTTGGTGTGGAAGAAGTCAAGTGGCGTGCACAGATCCCTGACCTCAACCGCACTGCACAACTGGAACACCAAAGACACCCCAGGCCTCCTCACCCAACATCAGTGCCCGACCTCACTAATGCTCTTGTGGCTGAGTGGGTAAATCCCTAAAGTCACATTCCAAAATGTAGTGGAAAGCCTTCCCAGAAGAATGGAGGTTATTGTGACAGCAAACTGGAGACTGGAATGGGATATTCAATAAGCAGCTATAGGTGTGATGGTCAGGCATCTAAATACTTTTGGCCATATAGTGTATGTTAGAGTGCAAATCCATGTTTCTCAGGAGGGTGTTACGGCGACGGAGCAGGTGAAGATGTGGCAGTGTGACACTAAGGAGATGCTGGAGAAACTGGAGCAGATGAAATAGTATGACCTGGCTTGAAGGTCACATTTTATAAAGTACAGTTGATGACACTGGTATGTTCACATGGAAAGATTTATGCTGTCTTTCACTGGATTAGAATTAATGACTGATTTTTGTCTGCTGACTACACATGGGTTTGTACAGAAATCCTTGCATTGCTGTGCTTACTCTAAACCTGGCAACATTTTAATTCTATTAAAATGGTCAATTTGTTTCATATCTGATGCACAGGTGTATAACACACATGTGGATACAACAGACTGATATAAATCACTTCTATAACAGCAGCTTACTGAGTATTTGTTTGAATAAAATCTCAGGATTTTTTTTTTTTCCATTAAAATCAATTTGGTTTAATAATCAAAATATTATACAGTACATTACAATGTTTCAAGCATTTTAAGTAAGGCCACATTATTGAGTAGATAATTGTAATACTTAAGTAAAACAGTAACTGATATTATTAACTCATGTTCTGTTGACATTGTGATTGAAATGGTGTCTGATGCATGCAAAGTCAAGTTTACCCACATTAAAGTTAACTGCATTAAAGCACAGATGTGCTGGCCTTCTTTTGTAAATACATGCCATGTTCCAGGGACACAGAGGAAGCAGGGTTAGGATTTCTGTTTTGTCCCTGACTTAACAGTAGGCTTTGTGAAGAGGCATTAGTACATAGTTTCCAGTTACTATCAGGGGTTACCCTTTTGCACAAGTGAAATGAATATACTGTACTGTTGCCAGTCACGTGGATCAGCACTATCACTCTTTGCACATATTTTAATTAAAACTCAGAGATAGATACCCATTGCTCCATCATCCTGAAACGCCCAACATGCAAAGGGTGCCCATTAACCAGAGACAAAGTGTGCAAATCAATAAGTGGGATGGCTTTGTAAACATTACATACATATGTATGCATACACACCCACACACTGTGAAGGCTTCATGAGAGCGGAAATTTCTGTATGTGGCTCTGCTTACATGTGACCTCTAAGTTTCTGGCACTTTGTCTATGGTGAGAGAGAGATTTCCACCGCCATTTGTTCAAGCATTTAAGCAAGCCTTAAGCCAGCTAGAGTAGCATTCATTTTCTTTTTGCAAATTTCATGAATGGATTTATTAACATGTCCATGTGTTTTTAACCTTCTTTTGCACTATAAATATGTGCTTTTACGTAAATCTCTCTCTATATATATATATATATATATATATATATATATATATATATCTATATCTATAAGAAAATTGTTTTGGGGGGATATGGATAATTGGAGTTCTCCTGAACCAGAGAAGGTTCACTGACACTAGCTTATCTCCACAATATACAAATAAAACATGCCACAAAACAATAAATTAATAAAACACATTTAAAAACAAGCCTTCAGATCACTATTACCCTATTCATACTCTTTAAAAAAATATATATAGATAAATAATGTCTTTTAGAAATTTAGGTCTACTGTAAACTTTCCTTGATTCTGTATGCTAACTGCCAGTATGACCAATAGAGAGCACCATTTTGCCTTGCTTTGTGAAATAAATCCTGTCCTACATTCAGTGTTACATAGAACTGTGACTTCTCCATGCGTTATGAGATTACTCTTCTAGACTAGCAATGCGTGAAACATAACCTCATAATACAACGTTACAACTTTTTTTGTAATATAGAAAATTAGTATGTTTGTTTGGTTGTAGAACAGAAATCCTTTAGTCTATTGTATTGTAGTGCAGGTAATTCTGTGGACGAGTGGAAAGTCAGGCATTGCTATTTCTCTCTGCAGTGATTCAGCAAATAAAACACACTCACTTAGCACCTCATCATTTTTTTTATTCCTGTTATAAATGTTTTTGTTTTGTTTGTTTTTTCCTGAAAGGAAAACTGCATTTTCTCTTTTTTTTCCAAACATTTCAAGTAAATACTGAAGATAATACACATTTTGGTGTCAGAGTATAGATAAAGTAATGAGTACAGCTCCTCTTCTGGACATTGCACATGTAAAACAGTGTAACAACAGTTAGCTAATCAAACAAAAAGCGAGAAAAAAAATATTGATTGCAATTGTGTTGTGTATCAGTTATTATATCAAATTGTTTTTAGCAGCTAGCTATATATATATATATATATATATATATATTAGTTTGTCATCAATATTTAGGCATCTATTGAATCAGTGTAATTCTTTGTCAGTGCTAAGAATAGGTGTAGTTTCCACTAAGGTCAAGGACAATGTGCCCCTCCCCATTTTAAAAATATAGTTTTTTGTTCCTCCCCCTGCCCACAGCCAGCTTTCGAATCTGTTTTCTCAATATCCGGCAGTCGTTACCCGGATGATCAAAACAGAATTATTAGAGGAACTTAGTGATAAGCAGAATACACCACTGCTATATGGATCAATGGACTACAGCCACACCCATGGTTATGTTAGCTCTTAGAAGATACACAGCATTACTAGATAAATGCTATTATGGTGAAGGTAAAAGAGGCAAACTTCTCAGTCCCCCTCACGCCATTCTGAATAAAAATGATCAGATACATGCTTTTACAGTGCAGTTACAATAATTATAGTCAGTAGAGCTTGACTAAAACTTTCTGTCCATACAAGAAAATACTACACAAAGTGCATGAAGATGAATGAAACACACTGGTGAGAATACACACATTCAGGAGGATCGCCTGCTTAGACTCTGCATTGTCCAGACTGCCTGATTTCAACTGAAAGCACGTAATCGGCTTTGTACTCAAAATACGTCCACCACGTGTATAGGCTTCTGATTATCTCGAACATCAATACTTGATATACAGTGTCGTTTTTCATGAGGTATATACAAATCCAGATATTACATTTTAATATACATTTAGGTGAATTTATATTCAAGTCAGATTGTTTCTACGAAAAAAGAAAAAGTGCTTGAAATAACATTTAAATAAACAAACGTTAAATAAATAGATAAATAATAACGAAGGTGCACAATCACAGTCTCACAAAGGCAAATAAACTCACTGTTACACACTGACTCCTCATTCAGAACACTCGGTAGCCCCATGTTGTTGATGGTGACTTTGGTTTCTCCATATCTAAGATGAAATAGTTCATATTAATGCAGCAATAATAACCTTGCCCAGTTTTTTTTTTTTTTTATATATATTTTAAGCTAGAGGCATCGGAGGCAGACCAGCACTGAGAAAGAGTGAGAGAGGGAAAGGAAACCCTGTTATCCATTCCTGAGGATCTGCTGCAACGCCCACATGAATGAGAGCTCTACGTGCAGATCCTGAATCAGTTTCACTCGCAATGTTTGCCTCTGCAGTAGGAGTGGAGTTTGGGAAGCTGATCTGGGAGCAGCAGCATCGTGATTATCAGATCATTAGTTTGCTGATCATAAAGAGAGGCTGCGTGCAGTGCAGGCTGAGCTCCGGGCCCGCTGCACCACCGCCTGGCTCTTCTCCCGCTTCAGCAGCTTGTTGTCAGAAAAGAGCCCCTCGTTCCGTGGAATGCCATGAGAACCATCCGGAAATGTCAGTAAGCCTGCAGGGGAAGCCAAAACAACAGACAATATCCTTATTCATTCTCAAATAGGAAATTTCTGCAAAAAAAGACCTTTACTCTTTAAACAGTTAATGGAACCATCAAAGGTTATGTAAACTATAGAAAAACTTTTATCCTTTTCTGTATGAAATTGAAAACCCTTATATGAAATTCACATAAATACTACATCTGACAGTTTTATAACTACTCCAATATTATTTTCATTTGATAACATAATGTAAAGCAGCTGGAACAAAAATCGAGACCAGCCAGACTACAAACATGGAAGTATTCACAATTCACTAATATTTATGCATAATATACAGTCAGGTCCGGAAGTATTTGGACAATGACAGCGTTTTTGTGATTTTGCCTTTATACACCACCACAGTGGATTTTAAATAAAACAATCAAGATGTGATCGAAGTGTAGACTTTCAGCTTTATTATAAGAGGCTTTATTTGAAGGTGGCTGCAGTGAAGGCCTGGCAAAGCATCTCCAGGGAGGAAACTCAGAATTTGAGCTTTGAGAACATGGGCCCCAGACTTCAGGCAGTCATTGACTGCAAAGGATTTTCATCCAAGTATTAAAATTATGGTTATATTTACAATTATGTCACTTTGTCCAAATACCTTTGAGCCCCTGAAAATGGAGGTACCTTGTTGAAAATGGCTGTAAATGCCATATTTTTAAACTCTTAAAATAAAGCTGAAAGTCTACACTGTGTGTATATATATATATATATATATAAAAAAACTTACCATGTCCTTCCACACGGCCATTTTTGAATTCTCCTTCAAACTTCATCCCGTCGATTCTGCTAAAAACTCCAACACCTTGGAATTTTCCTTGGACAAATTCACCTTCGTACCTTGAATTGAAGTGACAGATTGATTTTTACTGTACACATATAACAGACAGTAGTCCATAAAACTATTCATAAAGCATACCTGTTCAATAAGTCTCAGGTCTCTACATTTACAACAAATTATTAGTTAGATAAATGTTTAAATAATCACTATGCTGCCTGAGGACTGCAATCTGATTACACAATCTCTCACCTGGATCCATCAGGGAACATTAAGACCCCAGAGCCATGGAACAGTCCATTCTCAAAGTGACCCTTGTAACAAGTGCCGTCAGAGAACTTCAGCTGTCCTACGCCATGTCTCCTTCCTGTATAGGACACATAACGCAAATCTTTGACTTGTCTTTTGGATATCTGGAGTAATACAAATTGTAATCAAATGTTTTACATGTTGGGGAGTGCTTTTTCCTGTTTGCAAAGGCATGGAGTGAATAATTCAGGTTTTCCTTTCAGCATGCCTCTTTTCCTAAGCTACTTCTGCCACTAGATTTCTTACTGCATCTCAGGACCATAAGCCACTGAAAGCTTTTAAAAGCTGTCAGGGGAATATCTTGAGGGATTGAGTCATTGGGTGGCATCTAAAATTTAGCTTTCTGGCAAGTTGTCTTTGGGAATGAAAGGTATGCGCAGCAGACCGTATGTTGCATAAATACACAAAACACTACCAATGAGTTTTAAATGCTTAAGAAATGCTTTTCATGGAAATGTAAGTTGTAATACTGTATGTAGTACGAATGTTGATCTTAATCCTGAATGCAGTACAGAGCATATCTAACATGTCAAGAGATCAGAGTCGAAACAGAATGTCAGCGTCAACAGTCTGGAAAAGCAGGATTGTGTTTATGATGAAGCAGGAGCTACTGAGGAATAATGACTTGCCTTCCTTCCATTCACCACTGTACTCTTCTCCAGTTGAGTAAGTGAAGGAGCCCCTGGTCAGTGTCATACCTCGACCACCCTGCCAACACAATATT
Organism: Pangasius djambal; assembly: GCA_022985145.1. Lineage (NCBI taxonomy): Eukaryota > Metazoa > Chordata > Actinopteri > Siluriformes > Pangasiidae > Pangasius > Pangasius djambal. The sequence continues at coordinate 16,477,006 of CM040977.1, forward strand.
ATTATTATTATGATGACATTAAAAGAGTCTAATAACTTACTCGTTCAGGAGGCTTTCACACTATATGTGCGGTGTAATGATGTAAACCAGGAGGTTTGTTCTCTACAAGAGGAGGACAGAATTGTAGACATATTGCTGTAGACTGGAGCATATGGTTGAATGAAGACACCCAAAGCTGTCTCGACGGTGAGGTAACCGTGGCACCATTTTCAGTCTTTAATTTTTTATGTGGAGAGACTAGACAGGAAATCATGTCACAAAATTGTCGCTGCCTAAATAATTTACAATGAATTAGCAAGTAATCGCAGTGTCGCCTGTATCTGTAGAGCGCTCAGGGCAGGCTAGAGCCGGGCAAGATTTCAGGCTAGCTCTGATACCGCTCTGCTCTGGGGGACGAGCCGAAATACAAACGCGTTTACCTGTATAATGTCCTTGTTGTCGCAAAAGCATTAAAACTCCTTTGAAAATGTGTGAATATATCGGTTTCCTGAGGGGGAAAAAAACAGCGGTGTTGAGCTCTCCGCTCTGCGCCAGCCTCTAGCGCGCTTCTCGTCTCGCGCACTGCTCTCTTGGCAACGCAGCCTGCACAGTGCACTTCCTGAACATCGGCGTGTTTGATTGAACGCTTTTCTTAGCTATGCATTCAAGCCGCATGGTGATTGGCTGGCTGTGGAAATTACGGGAACGCCGTTGACCGTTACTCAGTGGAGTGCTCGTCTGTCTGGGAATGTGATTGTTAGGTTCATTTCTGGGAAGGTGTTTAAACCCGTAACGCACGAGGTAAGCTATCCTCAAAATACAGAAATGACAAATACTGCTTTTAATGACTCGTGCAGCCTGTTCACCTGAACTCTGACCCTGAAGTAAACAATGAAATGTTGAGATATGCTGACAGAAAATGATCCTAATGTGACTGATACTACACATAAACGTAAACAAACACATGTCCCTCTCTAGCCTGTGTTATTCAATACACCAGTTTGAACATATGAAACATTTTGAGTGAAAACTCCAGGATATGTTGTGTCCTGCTTTTTTATCAGGTGGGGACACACACACACACACACACACACACACACACACACCACACCTCTGTGTCCAGCTTAGTCTGACCATCTACCAAACACAGACCAAGCTGGTCAAACTGGTAGACCTGATAAGATACTTTCCAGCTTCCTTATTACTTGACCAAATTGATCATAAATATTCGAGATTTTCTTATTGCCTTACTGTAAAATAAATTAATAAATAACTTGTGTGCAATGTAGCATTAGTAGCAGTAATAAGCACTTATCAGCTTGCAAACATCAACAAGTCTGACCATCTCGACTTGTATGGTAGTTGGTCAGACCAAGCTGGATTTTTCAGCAGGGACACAGTGTCCTGTAAAGCAATCCACAGATCCATCTTGACCCTTTATGTCATCATAAGGTCTGCATCCAGACATCTGTCTCATCTAAGGCTCCTTCAGAAAGTTGGTGAACCTATTTTACAGTCTATCTGACCCACCGACTTGTGTGACACTAACTCAACACATCTGACAATTGATCTCTTCATCCCACACAGAACCATCCCGATTTTGAATTGGAGAGGATATTTATGACAGACTCTATAAACCTGAAGAGTCGGTAATGGGAAATGTCGATAAAAATCGCTCCCTTGAGATGTATTGCTTGTAATACTGAGGATGAGTTGTTCTCGCTGTAGAATCGCCGTGAATTATATGGGGCTGTAAGTCAAACACCATCAGCATTGTCGGAAAAATGACCCGGCATCACGGGAGCTAATTTTCCAAAGAAGAGATGGTATATTTTGCAAAGATTTGGGCTATTAAATAACCTAATGCAGCCTAATAATTTGGTCTTTGACTACCGCCACCTGGTTAAATTAAGCTTGATCCCATTTATTTCAAACACACACACACACACAGAGGCAGAGAGTGTGAGAGACAGCAGGGGAGAGAGAGAATTTCTCTCTTTGACCTTCAGTCCTTAGTCATCAAGCTCATAAGTACATGTACACACACACACACAAAAAAAAAAAAAAAAAAAAAAACAGGGACTAATTTGGCCTCCTTTAGAGATCATTGCCCTTTACTGGTAATAAATCAGCATTGTGTTCATTCTCAAGGGAAATGGACAGTCAATCCCATATGCCCCAGAGTGACAGGATGGGTTGTGCAAGCATCACTACACATAAGCGCCCATTTAGCACCACATAATACACACACACACACACACACACATACACACAAACAGACTACACAGTGAGGTGAGTCTGCTCTCCTTGCAAGAAAAATCCCAAAGGTCAACTTCTAGTAGATGGGGGTGGAACTCAGGTTGTTGATGGTCATCGTTCTCGGTGGCTTAATTGGCCCATGATTCTCTGTATGTCAGATCAAATGATGAGAGTTGTGTGCACCGTACGTTCAAAACCAAGGTGAGCAGGGTTATGGTGTCTCATTGTCATACTCACCGCTGCTAAATTTCCTAGTCCAGAGTGCTGTAAACTATGACATTATATAAGCACAAATTGAATAACGTCAGAATGTTTTAACAAGGCATTCATTCATTTATTCATCTTCAGTATGCGCTTTGTCCTGGTCAGGGTCATAATGGGTCCGGAGACTATCCCAGTAAAGCAAGGCACAAGGCAAGAGAATTCACCTCAGATGTGATGCCAGTCCATCGTGCACACACACATTCACACCTAGGGACAATTTAGTGTAGTCAGTCTGCCTACCTGTATGTTTTTGGACAGTGGGAGGAAACCAGAGAACCCATTAGAAACCTGCATAGACACATGAAGAACATGCGAAACTCCATACAGACAGTAACCTGAGCTCAGAATTGAACCCGGGAGCAGTGAGGCAGCGGAGAGTAGAGAGGTACCCACTACGCCACCGTGACGCCCTTTAACAAAGCTCTTTTCCCCTAAACGATTCAGGCATCTTTCAGGATATTTATAAGTCAAAAATTTTACTATATGCAAATAGTATTTTCATTATTTCAAATAATGCCATATGTATTGCCTTGTGATTCAGCTTATTAGGGAAGCAGTAATATTAATTGTATGGTTTATATGGCTATGTAGAGTAAAGAGGAAGAACCTGCAAGAACTGTAATTCTCATTCACAAGAGGTGTCCTGTCCATCTCAGTGGAACATTTTAAAATAATTAGTAAATCTAATCATTAACATAAGCACACTCGTTCAGTATATGAGAAGTCAGAACATCCTGTGTGGAATAGTCTTATGTGGACCTTTGCAATTTCAAACTAAATATTAAGAGCAAAATGATTCTTGACAAATGGGATAGTCCGACATGGTATGCGGTGCTACCATAAATTGAATGCCGTATGTCAGTAATGTGTTGGTAGAGTACTTTGCAGTCCTAAGGCCAAAGAGGAATATAGAGTTAAAATGGAACATATCACACAGGGACACACACACACCTTGCTCACGGCACAGAACCTTGTCGGATGAAAAAGAGCAATTAGGATAGAAATGAGGGGAAATCACAGGGGAAGCAGACGATGAAGACTTTATTGATTAGCGAGATTTCACAGATCCAACTTTCACTGTAGCAATTACACTGAAGTCATAAGAGACCAGCGCAACAGGAGTAGCAAAAATGATTGTCTAAACAGACCGTGATAGCACAGTTAGCATAGTTAGTCTTGTCTAAAAAACTGTTAATGAGCAGCTTTTATACAAGTTCAAAAATGAATTGCAATTAAATGGAAGCTTTTTGAAATCAATATATTTGATCCCAGTATGAAATGCTCTTTTGTTTGTCAGAGACCTTGATAAAGAAATGGGAGCGGTTGAGGAGGAATAGGATGGATGGATGGATGGATGGATGGATGGATGGATGGATGGATGGCGCTTTGGCATAAATGTCATTACAGGTATCTCTGCTGATCTGTGATGTGTAGTGTAGTGTGTAGTAATATGCAATTTTCACATAGAGTCTATGCTGAAGCATAACTGGCTAACATGTTGTAGCCTGTGGAGCTATTACATGCCAGTTAGATCTAGGTTTGTAAGGTAGCTAATTTTAGATGCAAGGAACAGGCATGTGACTGTGGTGAGCAAAAAAAAAAAAAAAACTAAGAACATACTCTAAACAGTATGCATGGAAAGCATGATATCTATGCTAGAAATATGACCACTATATTTTAAAGAAACAAGCTGCAAGAATACTCATGTAGAGAAAACTTTAATACAAAAATAGAATAGTGGAAACACAACTTATTATATTTTACATTGGAGGGTATTTGGCTATTATACAGGGTGTCCCAGAATTCTCCATAGGGGTAAATTAACACTTTTTCCAAACAAATCTTCGGAAATGTTTCATACTTAGTTTATATTATTTTTTTTAGATAGCCTTTAAGAATGTCTTTGACAAAAGAAGAACATATTGAAATCATTCTCATGGCTGGATCGGTAAGCTGACACAAAGTCACTTGTAACAGGAAACATGGCATCGCACACGACACTGTTGCCAAATTTATTAACAAATTCAAAAAGACTGGAAGAGTTGTGTACCAACAGAGAAGTGGACGTCCACGAACATCCACCGATGAAGACACAACCGACGTGGTGCTGGCATAAATAGTCCCCTATGTGTGGAGACTTTTGAGACACCCTGCACTGAAAACCCTAACAAGTTGACTGTACTCAATTGACTGAGTAAACTTGTACTCACGAACTTCATGTGCTCATGTAGACTGTACTTAAATTGTTAAGTTCACTTAACTTGGTGTTCATATAGTGTATTTAAATAATTTAGTTCACCTAACTTATTGTCCATTGACCGTGAATCAACCCCGGGCCGTGGCGGTGAGAGCACTGCATGCTAGCCATTAGTCCATCAGGGAACCAGTGCACTGCAATAATTATGTTCACTTAACTTGGTGTTATTTCAGGTGTACTTGAATACAGGGTGTCCGAAAAGTCTCCATAAATAGGGGAAATTAACACTTTTTAGCATAATGTACCTTTATTTACAAAACATGATTGCCATTTCTTTGTAAACACACATGGAGTCCTCTCTCCTACTCATGATGAACTCTTGAACTTCACTACACCTGCACCAGCAACAGACAAGATGAAGAGGTCCGCCTTCTGCAATTATCTACCAATCAGTGCATTAGTTCTCTTGTTGCCGTGTGGAACTCTTTGCATGACCAATCACATCAAAGAAAGACCAGAGTGAGCTACTTTAATGAATCATGATTTTGAGTTCATAATACTTGAAATCTTAAGTTTATGTATTTTGTAGGTTAATAAGTTAAATGAACTTAGGTTTTTGATTTATGGGTACAAAAGACAACATTGTAAGTAATGTTTAGTCATGTTTACTTGACTACACGGTTTACGGTTGTTTACGGTTTACAGTGTGTAGATAAATTGATTGGTCTTTCTATGCCATAGCACTAAGATTTCCTTTCACTAGAACTAAGAGGCCCAAACCTGCTCCAGCATGATAATGCTCCTGTGTGCAATGTGAGGTCCATAAAGACAAGGTTGGTCTGGAAAAATGTGAGTGGTGTGCACAGAGCACTGACTTCAAACCCTCTGAACACCTTGGAGATGAATTGGAAGGATGGCTGAGCACCAGGTCTTCCTGCCTGCCCGACATAACTGCCCGACCTCTTGCACTCTTGTGGCTGAATGAGCGCAAATCCCCACAGCCACATGCCACAATCTAGTGGAAAGCCTTCCCAGAAGAGTGGAGGCTGTTACAGCAGCAAATGGGGAAAAACGCAATATTAATGCCCATGGTTTTAGAATGGGATGTTCAATACTCAGGTGTCCACATACTTTTGGCCATATAGTGTATCTTCCCTATTAGCAACACCGCAATTATTGATGAGTAAAAGTAGTTCCTGAATAATATGCTTTAAGATGAGTAACTTCCTTAAGATGATAATATGCATGAGGGTTAAGATTTACACATGAACACATCACTGTGTTAATAAATGATTTGACAGAATGGCTATGAATACAGAACTTTCAGAACTAGAAACATGAACACCAAGGACAGTAGGATGTAGTAGAGAGTGAAGCGGTGTGTGTTAAAGGGACAAACACAATCTGTTTCATTTCCAAATAGAGATGAATCCGGCTCTGCTTCCTTTCGCTCAATCAGCCATGCTCGGCCAGTTCCGCCATGCCTCGCTCCCTCTAAACACCCATAACCGTTAATCCCAGACATATTATTTATATTGTCTAATTGTAAAGAGGATGAATTATCAATTATAGTTAGTGCTTAATTGCCCTTCATAAAGTTAGCTTCCCCCTGGCTTTAAAGTGGGCTATTTAAACAACGTAACTAATAACCCTATCCTTTACATGGAGAATACATCTTCATTGTTGAAACCAGCGAGTGTGAGAGTCACTCCTAATTTAACGGGCAATCGAGGGAAGGCATGCAGGTGGCACCAGGGGGACTCGTTAGGCGTTAATGAATTATGACACGACCTTCTGAGAACAATGAGGAATTAATGCAGCAAGTGACAGACAGAACCTTGCATTTGCCTCAGGCATGTATCCCAAGATCCTCTGTAGGGTAGGTGCACATTTGGTCTTGTGTGGCTGTGTATGTATGTATGTCCACTTAAAAATGTGGTTATTTTATTATTCTCAATCCTAAACATACATTAGCTCTCTCCATAACACCATTGTAAACATCTGGTACAAACCACGTTTGTAGACAAGTCTGTAGTGTGACAGAGGCCAATAGTACTTTACAGTGTCTTCTAAGCACCGACACTTAAAGTGACACACGAAGGCTAGGAGAGATCTAGTGAAAGAGGGAGTCTTCTCTTTTAAGAACAATAAGTTTCCCTTTTGTTCTATGAAATAAAAATACAGTTTTCTCACTCTTTCTACATTTTGTTACTAATATTACCTTTCCCACTAAAGGCTGTAGAATCACTGTAAGCCGTTTTACGGTAGTTATGGGAGTAGGTGAACTGACCTTTACCTGTGAATTTGTTTTTGTGTGGGTGGGTGCAGGCAGGAGTGGTGGTCTGTTAGTGAGGGAATGACAGAGTCCCTCGGTGTAATTACCCTCTCTTGCAATGATGCGGCCCTTTAACAAATCGCTCGGCGACTTTCCACATCTGCTCCATGTCAGCATCTGGCAGAGGCGCTCAGCCATCGCGGACGCAGCAGAGAGCCCTCATTAGAGCCACTGCTGAACAACTAGAAGTGCTAGGACAATTATGGGGCAATGAAGCCGACCTTGTACCCACCTCAACACCCTAAAATGTTTCTTTTTTTTTTCGTTTGTAGTAGAGGGCTGCAAGGGAGTCTCTACTGATCTCCACATTCATGAAAATGATACTATAATTTAACACACAATACAAATGAATTTATTGATGCCTCTATGCAATTTGTTCTTATTGTGTTGATGACATATATTCTGCCTTATTTATAAATATTTTTATCTATGCTGTTGGAGTCCCCAGTGCATCTACTGTCTACATGCCTTTTTATTCAAACCAAAGAAAGCAGGAGAGTTCATTCAGGATTTCCTGTTCTGATGTTTCAGACTTCAAAAGACAGACACGGTGGATCCTGTGTTCTTTTGTCCAGACACTTTGGACATGAACAGAAGGGACATGGGCTGACAAAGGGAATAGCTCTGACTGTGAATGGTACCCCACCCAGTGATGTGAATCCCACCCTTATACAAATTATCCAGCGTTTAGCAGACTGCTCCAGTCTTCCTGGTGTGTCACTGATTTTATGGAAGTGGGAATGCAGAAACCATGGGAGGGTTCGTCCAAAAGTGTGCCCTCTCCACAGGCACCCTTGCTCCCTGGCTGTGAGCTCTTCTGATCTCTGCTGCCTGGAGCATCGCTCTTTGGACATGACTGCTCCCAGCAGCTGCTGTTCTTTTTAGGCAGCCTCCTTTTCTCCTTGCAACTTTTGTACTAACAATACCTGTATCTGCATTGTTACTGAGACACACTTTTGTTTCGTAGCCCTGTGTAAACAAATGTGTGTGCAGTGTGGGGCACAGAGAGGAAGTTGTAAACCGTCAATAAGAGCTCATTCATATGGAGTTTCTCAGTTACTGGTCTTACATATGCTAATGAAGACAAACAGCAGAAGGGACAGAGACTGGCTCATGTTTGACCAGGTTGCAATCAAGAAACATGGTGGGTCACCTACTACTCGAAAACAAGGCAGAACAAAACCCCATGGGCCAGGAGGTTAAATCTGTCTCTAACATTAAGCAAAAGGGAATTGAGGAAAGATCATGCTCCGTGAAGTGTGCAGGAAGGCCTGCAAACTGACTTTTAGTGTTAGTATTTAATTTTATCATTTTTTTTTTACATACATTTCATCAAATTGACTGAAAGTTCTTGCTCAAAATGGCCAATGGTGGCTCTTTTGCAGTTCTGGGATTTTAAACTCACACCCTTCACTAGCACTAGCACCTAGAACCATAGAATTTACTGAGTATGTCTACAGTATAAGTGTATTATACTGGTGGCTTGACTGTTGGATTTGTACTTTTTCTCTTTTTTTTGAGATATTTCAGATATTTCATCACTTCACTTTTCCGTTTTAAAAGTATTTATAAAACGCGAGAAATATTCAAATCTTGCAATTTCTACCTTCTAAAATTTCATGCCACCTGGAGTAAAAATAAGATAATGATCCAATACTTTTCACTGATCTGTACTGAAACAAGTTCAGGACATTAATCATCACACCAATCAGATACTAACTATTACTTTCTGATCATGTTGAAATCTGATTGAGTGAAAGTAGCCATATAAAAAGCCATATAAGGTACAACGTTTTAGACATTGTGTTTAGTAAGTGTGGTAAGTGAACTACCTAATCGGACAGTCGCACGATTTCATGGTTCAATGGTAAACCCCTCTTTAGTGAGACCAAGCATTATTGGGCTCTTTTATCAGTGTTGGACACCCGCTGAGCGCATTGATCCGCAGTGTAGGTGACCTGAGTCCCAGCAGCAGTTACATTATAAATATGATCAAAACTAGTCAGATAGTACAGAGGGACTATTACCTGGCAACGCAAAGTGATCATAATAAACCTGCATACAGTGCTACATGTAGTAGATTCAATCACTGTGAATAATAAAAAAGAGTGTGTTCTCTTACACAGACCCCTACTGAGACATAGTACCCTTACAGAGAAGTCACATGAACAAAATCTACACATGTGGCTTTTAGACATTTTCCATGCCATGTTTCACACATTTGTCACATGTGCATCATTGACATGCTGTGCACAGTGATTTTTTTTTAAAGGATTAATTTATCTTCACGTTTTTTGCAGTTTTTCCACGTGATAACACATTGTGTACTTGAGTTTACCAGTGCAGTTTCAGTGCAAAACATGTTGAAATGTATCTTCATATCTTTCTCAGGTAATACTCTCAAAGTCCCAGGTGAAAACATACTCGGGTGTGAAATGTATGTGATTGTTACATTAGGGGCATTTCATGGGGTCATTTCACTTAGAACTTTGTCTGATTGGGAAATATGCTACTGTTGCGGGGTTCCTCCAGAGGAACAAATCTAGAACCGTTAAGGAAGTGTACTTCATATAGCCTAGCCTGTGGTAATTAACTGTGAACAGGTTTCTGTTCACAAAATTAACAAAACACATGGCAGAGCAAAATTTGAACATAATGAGAAGCAATTTTATCGAATGCTTTGATTTACTTGTGTTGAGGACAGTTTGTGAATTTGCCTTAATTTCTATTGATGAGCTTAAACGGTCCAGTGCTCTCGTCCTGCCACCTGCCACTCCGGCCTCCCTGCGGAGCAGAGCTTTTTATTGATTTAAATGTGGAGGAATTTAAGTGCTGGCTTGTTTAAGTCAATTAAGAGAAACCGGCTTAGCGTCTAACCGTCAGCTTGCCAGTCACGTGGGCTGAGAGAGCGCGCGCGCGCCAGTTCGAAAGCGGCTCACAGAAAAGAGCGCGCGCCGCTCCATCTGTACCTTCCGCGAAGAGTGCACACACACACACCTCTCCATCCATACACACACACACACACACCTCTCCATCCACACACACCGGGAAGAGCTCACAAACCACTTCATTCACACACACACACACCTCTCCATCCATACACACACACACACACCTCTCCATCCACACACACCGGGAAGAGCTCACAAACCACTTCATTCACACACACACACACACACACACACACCTCTCCATCCATACACACACACACACACACACACCTCTCCATCCACACACACCGGGAAGAGCTCACAAACCTCTCCATTCACACACACACACCTCCATCCACACACACCGGGAAGAGCTCACAAACCTCTCCATTCACACACACACACACACTTTACTATCCACAAACGCACCGGGAAGAGCGCGCACACCCCTCTACACACACACACACACGGACTTTATGATCCACACACGCACCGGGAAGAGCGCGCACACCCCTCTACACACACACACAGACTTTATGATCCACACACGCACCAGGAAGAGCGCACACACCTCTCCATCTACACACACCTCTCCATCCGCCGGTAAGAGCCGCATCCGCGCGCCAGTGTATCTCCGACGTTAACAGGAAAAGGTTTACAGGAGGATAAAGGAGGAAAAACTCTAGCGAACTTGTTCTCCTGTCAAAGTGCCCTGGTGTCTTCTGGGCAGCGCCCGACTCGAGATGTTTGAACACCAGGATCCCGCGCTGAAAACAACAGCAGCACATAGAATTTCCTTTTCAATCATGGACATTTTGGACCCTCACAAGTTCACACGTAAAAAGCGGGACGGACTTTCCACAGCGAGCAGCGACACGCCTTTCCGGAGCACAGAGTTTGGAAACATGTCCAGCTCACTCTCCGGCAGAGATACTCCTTCTCCACCTGAGTCCTTCCTTACCAGCAACAATCCAGGTAAAAGCACATGCTCCTCTTTCTTATCTGATGCATGCTTTCAAATTCAGGCTGTTTAATATGTGCATCAGTGCGATAAACTCCGTTGAGGTGAACCTGCATTACCGTTTAAACCTTAACAGTTACTTATTCACCGTCAGAACATTTTTTTTTCTGTTATAAAATTTAATTTTTTATTTTAGTAAAATTGTTCAAAGGTACCCTAAAGTACTGCACAGTTGTTGCGCGAGAAATAGCCTAGTTTGTAGGCTTGCTTTATTTTATTTTATTTTTTACACATTTTAGACAGAATTTTCACTCGTGTGTGTATGACCTTTCCCTAATTTCCAAGGCCGTGTTTCCTTCCCCAGTCACAAAGAGCCGCTTGCTGCACTGAGAGTGTGATTGGCATAGGGGCAGGGAGGGCAGATAATTGTTTAAATCGTCCCATTGAGGATGCCTGCGCTCACTTTGATCGATATTCCATTACTGGATCCTGCATATCTCCCTCCAGCACCTTGCAGGTAGCTACAAACTTTAAACCCCCTTCCATGTCTGATCCCAAATATCGCTCGATTAAAACTTCCCTTTAAATAGATGACATTTATCGATTTGCCGACAAATATGAAACTCTATTAGCACGTCACGGGTAGATGGCAGGGCTGGATTTAACCGGGATTTCTTTCCGCGACATGACATTTGAAGCGATGTGTGATTTATAAATTATTAAGGGATTATAGCCCAATCCACCCAAGTCCCCTTCTTAACCTTCGCTTCATTGCTCGCACATAACTCTGGATCTATAGCTTTCCATGGTCCTGATCCTGCACTACGAGACAAGAGTTTCATTACAAACAGACTGATTTAATAGGAAGACACGTCTCATTTTAGCTCTCTGTTTGTTTGTTTGTTTGTTTGTTTGTTTGTTTGTTTGTTTTAGCCTGTAAATACTAGTGTAATGTATGTCGATCGAACAGATTTTCTACATTTGTGTTTTATTAGTATAATACTCCATATGTGTTAAGGAATTGTTTAAATATAATTTTCTCCATCTCCAGCACTTTGTACATTAGCAGACTGTTAATTGTGAAGCATTGAAAGGAATGTCACTGAGCAGTTTAAGGTCATATAAAGCACCAGGTTTTACTTTCAGCATCAGTAAAAGAAATTAAATGCACAAAAATGTTCAAGATTGCGCTTAAAATCAAGACAATAGCTCACTGAGGGAAGATTGGCTTAACAACTGAATCACTGGGTGTAGACTGCTTTGGAAGTTGGGGATTCGTGGCATGACGTTTGAAAATTAATTGTATATAGAAGTGATGTGTTCTTGGAGTGAGATCGAGCTGGTGCCTCTGTTCTCATAAGGAAGTGTTTGAATATTAACAGGAGGGAGCACAGAGGAGGTGCAGTGCAGCTCGCCGCTCACACCTGATGTGGAGACAACCACCGCCCTCGGAGACACACACTCTCGGCTCTCATGTCCCAAAGACCCGGATGAGGCGGACGGCGATGAAGAAGGCAGCAGCATTAACTGTGCTGCAGACGCATCGAGCACGGAGGATCCCGCGCGCCGCCGCCGCCGCTCCCGGACCGATCACGGGAGCGCGCGCCCCCGACGCGCCAGAACCGCGTTCACCTACGAGCAGCTGGTGGCGCTGGAGAACAAGTTCCGCGCAACGCGCTACCTGTCCGTGTGCGAGAGACTGAACCTGGCGCTGGCGCTCAGCCTGACAGAGACCCAGGTGAAGATCTGGTTTCAGAACCGCAGAACAAAATGGAAGAAACAAAACCCGGGGGCTGCGGACAGTATCCTGCAACCGCCGAGCTCGAGCGTGAGTCCAGGTGCGGGACTGTGCGGGTCAGCCGTGGCGGGGTTTCACTCTTTCCCGCCTTTCAGCGGCGGAAATAGTATTTTTCACTCTTCCAGCGTCGTACCATTATCATCCTCTGGTACGCTCCTGCGTCCGTTTTTTTCTAGTGGCTACCTGCAACCCACCTTCTTCCAGCCTCATTTATAAAAGGCAAGATGACCTGCTAAAGGAAGGGAAGTGGAATGACGAACTTAAAAGTTATGACGTAAATATAACAATACATAATGGCAGGACTTCAAACTGACTCTTTCTCATTGCCATTCTGGTACATCCAGCACACATGACCCTGCAGAGCTACTGCCTGTACAAACACATCTAAAATAGTTCTTTTAGGACTACAGCCCATACTGTAACTCAGTCATGAGTCACATTTTATGAACTAAGATCAACCCTTGTTAATACTTGATGCATCTGCACCAACATATTTATGTTGTTACAAGATGCATTATTGGATCCTTTAATCGAAAAAAGTGTTCATTTCAGTGATTTACATAATGTATGTGCTATAAATTACATTAAATCCAACTATTTAACAGTATATTATGGAAAACTGTGAAGAAAGGAAATGTAAAATAATAAAAGCAGATTGAATAAAGAGGTTTGAATCCTAAATTTCACTCAGACATGTTTGGTTTAACAGCAAGAGATACTGACACACACGCACACACACACATACACACACACACACACACACACAGTCACGCTGTATAGGTGTTCACTGTATAGTATCTAGTGTATATGATGTAATGTATTACATAGTCAGTTTCAGTAAGATAATTAAATACACTACGGTTCAATATTAGCATGAATAAGTAATAATAAAATCTTTAAATGTAGTACAGAGGCTCTGGCCTACAAATCTACTGTGATCCAAAACAGTAGTGGTTCTTTTACATAGTGTTCCCACTGGGTGGCAGTACAGACTCATTTATATTTAGGCTACTCTGCAAGAGAACTTTCCAATTACTGTAACACAACCTATAGATTCCCAGACATATGATCCAAATATTTGACTTCCAAGCTTTACTGTACATTATAACTTTGAAGATTGTAATTCCTAATAATCATACAATAATGAGGCATACAATTCAAGTCACTGAGAGAGAAGACCTTAATGTAAGGAATGAAACATAATGGGCAGTGAAGTCATAGGAAAATAATCAGCAATGTTGTGGTGTGGAGTTTACCACCCCGTGGTTTATTCCTCTTATAGCAATTTATTAAATTTATTTTAAAAAAATTAGGTATCATAGTTTTTATCCATTTATAGTTATAATTAATGTTTTAGAACATCTGTCAGGTTCAAGAATTCAAAAGTGCTGAGGTATGAAACAAAATTAACAAATAAAAACAACAAACAAAACATATAGTGAAGTAACACAATGTATATGTTGTCAAGCTCTATACTGGACTCTGTGCCAATATACAGTCTATTTCTGTGTGTGTGTGTGTGTGTGTGTGTGTGTGAGAGAGAGAAAGAGAGAGAGAGAGAGAATCTAAGAAGGATTCTATGAGTATGGTTTGATTCTATTCTTCTTATCCAGTCTGTTCCTCAATCTGGGCCGTTTGTATTCAGCCCACCTCAAGCTGTTTCATCCTGCCTTTAAAACCACCACATGATCAGAGGAGTAAGAGAGATTATATGAGGATAGAAAATATCTATCAGTCTGTATTAAACAAATTACATATATAAGATTTATCTAATTGTTTAGAGTAAAGGACTATACAAGTTCTCTCTCTGTTTCTCTACACATTCTTGCACATCCATTAGACACATTATCACAGAATTATTGCATTCTGAATTTGAGCAGTAGTGGATGAAGTCTTTGTGTGTGTGTGTGTGTGTGTGAGAGAGAGAGAGAGAGAGCGAGAGAGAGAGAGCGAGAGAGAGAGAGAAAGAAATTTACACAGAGCCTGGGAGGATGCTGTGAGCTCCATATTGGGGCAACTGGGAAAAGAAAAATGAGTAATGCACTACTTGAGTTTGAGGATTTGAGAATTTCATTATGGTGAGAAGAGGGTACACTAAAAGGCTGCTCAATGACCAATCAATATGATATCTATTTTTTTGCAGATTGCAGAAACTGGAGTGATGTTCTGTGCTATAGCACCACGTACTACTGTGAGCTAATGTATAAAGATTAACAGCTTTTTGCTTTTGTCTCCCGGCATCCTGCCACACGCCCCGCATACAAAGATGTACAGCTCTCTTCATTGAAATATGTATTGCCATTTACACATGTATGGGGATATCATGAATGCAAGGTTGTCAGTGGTAAAATCTTATCTCTATACACAGCATGTGTGGTGGTGTGGGAAAAACCATCACATGTTCGTGTGGCTGAATTCTGGCAAATAGCCAAAAATAACAAAAAAAAAAAGGCTTTGATAACCTTGATAAATATATTTTTCTAAAACAAACTGGAAATTATTCCTGTCTATGCTTTCTGACTGTGTAATGAGGCGGGTTTTAACTCCCAGGGTTTTCTGCACTCAAGATCCTTCCAGATTTGGATAAGTGTCTTGAGTGTAGGGCAGGTAAATGCCCTGCGCCCTATGAGAGTACTTGCCCCCTTTTTTACTGTGTGGCCATTGAAGTATGGGATACATGTCTGTTTTTCTCTCCCTAGTGCATCAGTTCCCACTGTGACATGATTGCCAGCATGTTGGTAATAGTATGTGTTATTACTATGGTTCCCAGGGATGTTTGTTTCTCTTGCTGTGCTGTCTCTATTTGCTGTTTGTAGTATGGCAGCGATTTATAAATTCCCAGTAACGCCTGTCTCATCTCCAGTTGTCTGTCGGGACCACTTTCTGTGCCAGTATGTAATTATTGTTTTAACGTTAAACGACTTTGAGGTTTAACTGACTAGTAATTTGGATTGATTAGCTGTTTACAGGTATTACTAAGCCAGGGTCCTCCAGTGCTTTGCATATGGTATGTACTAGTGCTCATGGGTTCACTGCTGTTTGTCACCTCTTTATCATCATGCTGCAGTCAGCAGCCCATTGTCCCCAGTGCGAGGTTTGGAGGGAGCCGTGGTGTAGTGCACTTCCCTGATCTGATTTATTTGCGTTTACCCCTTTGTTATTGCTTTTGTATAATCTCTATTTATTGTTTTTTTTTTTTTTGCCATTTAACTGGATCTGTTTTTTGTTTTATTTGTTTGTCTTGATTTTGTTTGGTTAGTTTTTTTGTAATTTGTGTGGTTTTTGTTTCCTATTTGCTTTGCACATTGTAGCATATGCACTGAACGCAATCTAGGTTTATTATATTTTTATTATTTGTCTCTAGTTACCCTTTGCTACATTGACTAAGCTATATACTATTGCCTTGCATGGAGTTTTATTGCCCCAGTGCATAGTTTAGTCTATTGCATGTAGCAATCATTGTGTTTATTTTAGTTATTAGTGCTTGCTATGTGCGCACTTGTGTGTTGTGGAGTGGTCTGTCAGGTACACCCAAGACAGCCGGCATCCCAGCGGTAGGCTGCAAGCCTGCATGGTAGTTTCTCTTGGCTCCTTGCATGTGGTTTGTTCTTTTTGTTTTGTTTTTTGTGTGTATTTATTACATTTATTTCTGTGTATTCCACTGCTTGCGCTTGATTCTGCTTTAAGCTGATTAGTGTGTATAGTGTGCTTATGTCTCTTCTGATGCCTGGTGGTTATTTTCAATAAGTCATTGTCCCTTTTTAATGGAAGCCATTTCTCCTGCTTCTTGATATAATAAACATAAGCATCTTAACTGAATTAGTGTACTAATTCCTCGACAATTCCCTGGGTCAAAGTCCCAGTGTGGTGTAGTCGCAGTCTCACTCTATAGCTGCAGCCCTTAATGTGATACCATCACGCCACATTCTGGCGTAGTCGGCAGGATTACTTTAGGGTATTGCATCAGCTATTAATGTAATCCCTCCCCCACTATGAGCCACGTTTGCTGTATTTGTATACTTACTCTTTTATAGTTACATCTTGTAGCTGCAGCTATTAACCACAGAGATTGTGTCAGGTAGATGAGGACAGAGTTTAACAAATATGGCTAGAAAAATTATTTGTCTGCTTATAGAGGTATAATTTCTAGCTTAATTACTTTCCTCGTGCAGTGACTGGACCAGCATGGTAGCACTGTGGGTAGCATTGCTGCTTGACAGCTTCGGGTACCTGGTTTGATCCTGAGCTCAGGTTAATGTCTGTGTGGAGTTTTGCATATTTTTCCCATGTTCATGTCAGGTTCCTCTGGGTTCTCTAGTTTCCTCCTACCTCCCTAAAACATGCAGCTAGGTGAATTGGCTACACTAAATTGCTCCTAGGCGGGAATTCATGTGTGAATAGTGCCCTCTCATGGCCGCCCTGGACTCCATTTCCCACAACACACACACTACCTCGCTCTCAGTCGCCAGACTTTTGATTGTGCACACCTGCGTTCAATTACACACACACACACACACACACACACACACACCCTTTAAAAGAGACTCTCAGTCACAATGTTTTTAGTAGTGTCTTATGAATGCACTCAACTCTGAATACACTCAACTCTTTTGTGTCTTTGACTTTACCAAGACTGTTTTTTTCTCTGCCTGATCTTTGCTGGTTTTGAGCATTATTTGTTTTGTGCATTTTGCCTACTGTCTGACATCCTGTTTGTTGATTGCCTGACCTCTGCCGGTCCCTATTTTTTTGATTATTGCTCCTTTTTTATGGATTGTTTGCACTTTATTATATGCCGCCTTATCTGCAATTGCATCTGTCTCAGCTATCTTTACATGACACCAATAAATTGATAACAATGCAAATGTAGAGTTAGGGAGGGAGTTTATAGGATATAGCGTGTTTTCTGAGGATAATATTAAATCAGGTTCAGATAAATTAAATTGACTTAATACAGTAATGACAACAGAGTAACTGAAGACTCCAAACACATTCATTAGGTATAATGAATTCTAATAATCTATAAAGGTTATTAGCCCTTTTCAAAAATCAAGCAAAGGGCATATTTATTGGTCATATTTATTATTTCAATATTTTATTACATATTAAATTCTCTGCAAATTAAATAATGAATGGAATCTTTAGATGAAACTTTTCATTTTTGGGGTAAGCACATTTTAAAATGCTAGAATTTTACTTCTGTTTGAGATTCACACAAAAGAGAAACATGTTGCAGTTCAGTTGAACCTGTAGTTTTCTCTACAGGACATTTTTACTCTTTGTGCACATGACTACAGAACATTATTCCCAGTTAAAACACATTGAATGTAAGGAAGACCACTGGGGAAATATTGGCTATTTTTATTAGTTTATTTAAGACCTACATTTTTATAAATCAACATGCTTTTATTTTGGTATTGCCTCTGGGGGATTCTTATGCCACAGTCTCACAAGCCAGACTTCTTGCATTCACTAGAGCAGCGGTTCTCAACATTTGTTTTTTAGTCAGTGAGTCCAATTTAAGATTAAAACTGCTCATCAAATGAATTACAATCAGCTCTAATCAAATCCATTGCTGTTGTTTGTACACATAAAAACTAACTATGCATATATATCGCACATCACATTTAATTGATATAGCCTACATGATTGAGGGGAAGGCTGCATATTGGTTCTTTTTTTATTTGATGATTTTATGAATCACTTTGTGTAAGAGCCCACAATAGTAGCACTCTGCTACGGTGTTTTGTCAATGTAAAAAAAAATCACACAAGCATAAGGCACAGTAGGTAAGTTTGAGTGAAATGTTTTATGTTGATCTGATGCCATACTCTGCACTGATCCTGTCTAATATGGACACTGGGCTTGTGCATCACACTGCAGCTTATTAAAGTTGGGACACAGTTGAAAGCATGCATGTCATCTCTGCTGTTACATCCAACATAAATTGATACTTTGATATAATTGATAGCCATTTTATTGATAGCCATTTTTGTTACATCTTTGGAGGTATGCATAGGATCATTGTCCTGCTAGAAGACCCAGTTGCAACCAAGTTTGAATTCTCTATCCTTCTTCATGATGCCATCTATATTTTTATGTGTACCAGTCCCTTTTCCAGCAAAACACCCCCATAACATGATGCCACCAACCCATGCTTCACAGGTGGGATGGTGTTCCATTCCATATATGGTGTTCCACAGGTTTTTATGAGGTCTAGGCTAAGTTGCTTGGATTTTCCCATGGTATTAAGGACAAAAATGCACTGTCTCTAAAGGTAGGCCCTTTCCAGCCACAGGTACACTCCCAACTAACTCCTAATTATGATTATTGGCCAATCGGAAGATTCTAAAAGTCATTACATCAATTTCTGGAATCTTCTATACTGTTTAAAGAGACAGTCAACTTGGTGAATGTAAACTTTTGACCCACTAGAATTCTGATATAGCGAATTAATGCTGAAATAAATTGTCTCTAATCAATTGTTTCAAATGATCACTTATGTTGTCAGGTCAACCCAGTCAGCAAACTCCAGTTCCAAGCAGTCACCACGGACTACAAACACGGCCGCACTGGGCAACACTCCCCAGAACACACACACTCTATCCCACTCACAGTCACTGGACTTCTGGCTACAGGGGGCTGTTCACCCATTAACTATCTTCACTGACCATAAAATCCTGGAATACCTCAAATCAGCCAAATGCCTGAACCCCCTGCAACCCCGCTGGTCTCTCTTCTTTGCCTGGCTCCAGTTCACCTTTTCCTTTTGACTGGGCCCCAAGAACACCAAGGCAGGCACTCTGTCTTGCAGTCATGTCTTGCCGCCGAGCCCAACAAGAGCAACGAGCATTTTCTCCCCCCCTCATGCTTCATGGGCATCCTTGACTGGGAACTGGACTGGGCTATTGTCCCCACCCCTCGGCAGCAGGTCCCATCTTCATGTCCCCCAAACAAACTCTTCATACCAGATCAGCATAGAACCAAACTGGCCCAATCATCTTGGCCAATACCACCATCGCCACAGGCCACCCTGGCATGCAGCATACATATCACCTGCTAAGGAGCAAGTACTGGTGGCCAAACTTGTTCACCAACATGAAACATGCCATGACTTCCTTCACTGCCTGTGCCCAATCCAAAGTACCCTGGGCCCTGCCTGCTGGCAAACTCCTGCTGCTGCCCACACCACATCGGCCCTGGTCACACATTGTTATTGACTTATCACAGACCTGCCAGTATCCTGAGACAACACTTCCAAGTCACTATGCCTGACCCCACTCCCAAGCCTACCCTCAGCCTTTGCCACCGTGGAACTTCTGTTCAATCAGATTTTCCAGCACTTTGGGATCCGAGAGGACATCATGGGCGACCAGGACCCCCAGTTCACATCTCTTGCTTCATGGAGAAGTTGGGAGTTACTGTCAGTCTGTCTTCTGGGTACCATCCTCAAACAAACGGGCAGGTGCAGCAGGTTCCTATGCATGTTCTGGCCTGGCAACCCGGAGAATTGGGCTCAGCTCCTGCCCTGGGTGGAGTACACTCAAAACTCACTCTGCCACACAGCCACTCAATTCACTCACTTGGGTACCAAGCCCCCCGTTCCCCTGGAAAGCAAACCCCACCGATTTGATGGCTGTAGATGACTAGTTTCAATGGAGTGAGCAGGTTCGGGAGAGCACTCACCAATGGCTCAAGCAGGTGGCCGAAACCAACAAGGCAAACACAGACCACCACAGTGGTGAAAATCCCCACTATCAGCTGGGTCAGGCTCGCCACCAGAAATCTCTGTCAACACATGAAAAAACTAAGTACCAGATACATCGGCCCCTTCGAAATCCTTTAGCAAGTAAACAACGTCACTTACAAGCTCGGCTTGCCCCGACACTGCCATATAGCCCTGTCCTTTCATGTTTGAAGCTTGCTGTACCTGGACCCCCACCCACCAACATCCTGCCAGCCACACCACCTGCTCTGCTCGACATCAAGGGCTTACCTCGTGAAATCAATCCTGAACTCCTGTCATCAAAAAAATGACCCACTCGAAAATCTCATCAAGTGGGAGGGGTACGGTCCAGAGGAACAATGCTGGATCCCAGCTCACGACATCCTCAACCATGCACATCATCCAGAGCCCCCTGGCCCAGGACTGAGGGGGAGGCCCAGGAAAAGCAGGGCTCCCGGAGTGAGCCCTTAGGGGTTATTTGTTCTCTGACTCTCAATTTTGCCTTTGCCCAGTTTGTCCTGTTTGCCCATCACCTGACCAATGCAAAATATAGTGTTGATTTTGTATTTCTGTAGTTTTTCTAGCTTGATTTGTGCTGTGCACAAAAATACACTTTACCAATGTCCTGTGTAAATGCTACTTTAACATGAAAGTGTGTTAAACATGAGGATGTTGTGGCCTGGCTAAGAAGTTAAATGAAAGTTAATGAAATTTTTCCTACTAATAATAATCTGATAGTTGTGATCTTTATTTTTAAAGATTTCCCATGGATCAAGAATTGCCAATAAAAATTACCAAATAAATTACCAAATGAATTACCAAAAAAAATCTGTGACCCTATCTTAGGTGACCACTGAGACACTCATTTTTTCGAATAGGAAACTGCACAGAAGGGCATACACTGTACATGGAAGTGCAGAGAGCCAATCAGATTGCAATCTTCAGGATTCTGACACTTGTGGCCCATGGGCAGAACATCTGAGGCTTAAAACTAATGTGTGCATGTCTTTCTGTCTGTCTGAAGCCATATATCATTTTTGTGTAATCTGGGGTCACTTGGGTTCTTTGTTGCCAATGATGACAGGATATAGGAGATTAGACATTTATTGTAAATCTTTCCACTGTCTTGTTTCCTCTTTTTCTTGCACTGTCTTACTCCCACCCTTTTACAATCCCAACAACTGACCTGTCCTCCTCTTCCATTGTAGTTCTTTTGATGATATCTCATTGTTTATTTTTATACTTGCTAAATGGAATGCATTGCAAAACATAGTAATAGATCACATTACTGCTCTTTCCAGCGTTTCAAGTGTCCTTTAACTGTGTTCTCAATATCTTGCTATTTTTATCATCATTTTATCTGTGATATGTCAATAGCACAAACACATCATGTCTCTCATGCTTTAATGTCCAGACTATTGCAGTCACACTGAAATGAGAATTATATACCTGGGCCTGGTCAGTGACCTTACTGAATAAACTCTGATTGAGTAGGTATGTCCTTTTCTGTAGACTAGAGGTCAGCATGTTGAGAGGAAGATTGGCCGATTGTGCTATAATGTACCTTGCTGTATAACCTGATTGATCACATTCTCATACAGCTTCACAATGTGTCACCAAAAGATACTCTTTGAATTGGGGACTTGAATACAGATCATTATTTTGGGCCTGGCAGCTGCTTGTGGATTTCAGACTCAGAGCTATTCATATCAGTAGAACTGATCTATTGTTTGGGAGCATGACCTGAATATTTGATGTTGCACATCATGTTACCATAATAAGACGATAGAGAGGACCAAATGAGAAAGAGCCAAGTTTATGAGAGCCCTTTGTTTTTCATAAAAGTTTGTCTGATTAATAGGCCGGTCTTTGGACATGACCACCATGCAAAACTTGCATAATAAAGCCAGGGTCCTGAGAGGCCTGAGAAATAACTCAACAACTGAGTATGTTTGGGCTCTTACATGAAAGCTTGATCTTTATGCTCTGTGGACTTTATGGGCTTGTAAATTCAGACATACGTGCAGATACAGCACCTCCTGTATATACTGCACTCTCCTCATACTGTATAAACAAGGCTTACACTGTGGAACATACACCTACACTTGTGTCTTGCACAATTCATTTGGACTGGTGTCTGCTTCTCCGTTTATGTCAAGCAAAAATGCAATAGGGTTACCAACATCGACCAGGCAACCACTGCCAAACAACATAAATGGCAATGTACAAACCAGAAATTAAAAACAAATGGACTGCCTCTTCCATCATCATCTGTCAGAGACCTGAACTCAGCTCCATATGAGGAAATGACTCCCTCCTTTGATTAGCAGGGAAGCTCTGGGTCACGTTGTGCTGCTGGATGCACAAGAAAAAGTGAACATGTGTGATTTTGTCTCTTTGTTGATCACTGCTGCTGTCACTTAGTTTCTAGTTTCATGCTGTGGAAGCCACTAGGGAAATATAGGATTTGAGAGGCCTGGTGAGATCATGGCTCCATTCAATGCCTCTCTGGGGACTATAACAGACATACAGATAAGGGGACACGCACACACACAAACACACACACACACACACACACAGCACGTATTCACACTTGTGGCAGAAGAAAACATGGCAGTAGGGAAGTGAAAACAGGTTTGAAATTATTGCCCAAGCTGATATATTAAAAGAAAGGCAAGACTGAAGAAGACAACACACGAGATATGGCATTGATCCAATACCCAGGACTGGTATCTGGCTGAAAAAAATTATGGCTCAGATATCGGGGAAAAAAGAACAAATTTACACTGAGCTTGTAAAAACGGAAAAGATTGAAATTGGATTTGGAAGAGATTTTTGGAACCGGAAATCTTTATAAAGAGACATGATATTTTTGTTAGGTTTGATTTGATTATATGTATATCTACTTCATTTATTATATGTATTTTTATTTGCATGTACATGAAAGAGTTCAACTAAAGTGGATGACTGCAGAATCTTTTCCTTGGTGAAGAAAAACCCCTTCACAACATCAACAGAAGTCAAGAATACTCTGGAGAAGGTAGGTGTATCATTGTCAAAATCTACAATCAAGAGACGCCTTCATGAATGTAAATACAGAGGGTTTACACCAAGGTGCAAACCACTGGTATCATTCAAGAACAGGAAAGCCAGATTAGACTTTGCCAGAAAACACCTTAAAAAAAAAAGCTTCCTATGTTCTGGAATAAGATTCTTTGGACTGATGAAACCAAGATTAACTTGTACCAGAATGATGGGAAGAGAAACGTATGGTGAAAGAAAGGAACAGTTCATGATCCAAAGTATACCACATCATGTGTCAAACATGGTGGAGGCAGTGTTATGGCATGGGCATGTATGGCTTCCAATGGAACGGGCTCACTGGTGTTTATTGATGATATTACTGCTGACAGAAGTAGCAAGATGGATTCTGAGGTGTATAGGGCTATACTCTCTGCTCACATTCAGCCAAATGCTACAAAGCTGATAGGACGCCGCTTCACAGTGCAGGTGGATAATGACCCTAAACATACTGCGAAACAACTCAAGACTTTTTGAAGGCAAAGAAATGGAATATTCTTCAATGGCCAAGTCAGTCGCCTGATCTCAACCCAATAGAGCATGTTTTTCACTTACCGAAGACAAGACTGAAGGCAGAAAGACCCACAAACAAGCAGCAACTGAAGGTGACTGCAGTGAAGGCCTGGCAAAGCATCTCCAGGGAGGAAACTCAGAATTCGAGCACAATCAGCCAAACATGGGCTCCAGACTTCAGGCAGTCATTGACTGCAAAGGATTTTCATCCAAGTATTAAAATTATGGTTATATTTACAATTATGTCACTTCATCCAAATACCTTTAAGCCCCTGAAAATGGAGGTACTTTGTTGAAAATGGCTGTAATTCCTAAATGGTAAATGCCATATTTTTGTGGCACCTCTTAAAATAAAGCTGAAAGTCTACACTTCGATCACATCTTGATTGTTTTATTTTAAATCCACTGTGGTGGTGTATAAAGGCAAAATCGCAAAAACTCCGCCATTGTCCAAATACTTCCGTACCTGACTGTATTTTAAAAATATAATTTTAAAGCTTAGTAGTTTTTTAAAGAAGGGTATCAAGTAAAGTTATGATATTGTTATCAGAAAAGTGGTATAATGCCATCTCTACAATGTATCCATCAGTCCTGTGTAGTGGATACAGAAAGTCTAGACACCCCTGTTAAAATTGCAGGTTTTTGTGATGTAAAAATAAAACCATAAACCATAAAAGATCATCTTTTCAGATATTTTTTCATATTTAATGTGATATAGCAACCAGCAAATATTCAAGTACAAAAAAGGGGGGAAAGGATTTTATGTGAAATAAGAAAAAGAAAAAACTTACAATAGCCTGGATGCATAAGTGTGCACACCCCTTAATTAATACTTTTGCTTGTAATACAGCACTCAGTCTGGGATAAGAGTCTACCAACATAGCACATCTTGGTCAGGCAATTTTATTCCACTCTTCCTTGCAAAAATGTTCAAGGTCTGGCCATTTCTCTTCGAACGTTTCCACAGGTTTTCTGGGCTCTGGCTGGGGCATTCCAAAATATTGATCTTCTTCTTCTTCTGAAGCCATTCCTTTGTTGACTTGGATTTCTGCTTTGGGTCGTTATTGTGCTGGAAGGTAAAGTTTTTCTTCATCTTTAGCTGTCTAACAGAGGTCAGCAGGTTTTGTACCAAAAATAGATTGGTATTTGGAGATATGCATGATTCTCTCTATCTTGACTAGAGCCCCAGTCCCAGCTGAAGAGAAGCTGCCCCATAGCATGATGCTGCCACCACCATGCTTTACTGTGGATATGACAATCTTTGGGTGATGAGTTGTCTTGTTTTTGCACCAAGCATATCTTTTAGAATTATGCAGGGAGTGACCAGTACTTTCATGATGTTCATGCAGCTCTTTTAACGTCGCTGTAGGACTCGTGGCAGCCTCCCTGCTAAGTTTTCAGCAATTTTGGAGGGACATCCTGTTCTTGGTAATGTCACTATGGTGCTCCATTTTCTCCACTTCTTGATTATGGCCTTCATGGTGTTCCATGGTACATCTAATGTTTTCGAAATTCTTTTGTACACCTTTCCTGATCTATTCCTCTCTTTGTGGACCATGGCTTCAGCAGTCGGCTGAAACCAAGAAGATCCTACAAAAAGAAAATCCAACAGAAACAGCCTCTCTTTATTTGGGGTTAATCAGAATCACTTCATTTATGACATGTGTATGATAATTACTTTTGACCAGGAATTTCAATGTGATTGGTTAATTCTGAGCACAGCTGCATGCCTCGTTATTAAAGGGTGATACTGTATATTTTTTCCCCTTTTTTTCGTAAATGTTTCTATTTGTTGTTCACTTGAATTTTGTTGGTTGCTATATCACATTAAATATGGGAAAATATCTGACATGATTTATCTTGGGTAGACTTTTTATATCCACCGTACTTCAGGCTTACAAAGTGTGAATTATTTATCTCATGGTTGCCTTCGCTGCTCACTTATTTCTCCCTAAATGTGAAAACAACCTTTTTTTTTTTTTAAAAAAAGTAAGTTCTTCCCATTTAGTGTGTCTGCTTTGTGGACAGCTTTATCACCCCACCACCCCTTAATTATATGTTTGGTGAGTTATGCAGATGGTGAGCCTATGGAATGCATGGCTGGAGGGGGGTAGAGTTGAGGTCTGAGGTCTCTTCAGGTCATAGGACTGTTTTGTGCACTAAACCACCTGGTGTGCAGTTCACAGAGAAAGACATGGCCACTGCTTTTCTACAAAGGGTCATCCCTTCACTGCTACTGACAAGAGAACAGTAAAACACAGCAGTGTTGTTTTCTTAGGAAGGCACTAGAGAGCTAGATGTTTGACTTTTTTTTTTTTTTTTTTTACTTTTGCTAATGTTGTCTCATATTTAACTTTTCCTTCTTCGTATCGTTAGTCTTTAATACCTGCACTTTAACTGTCTGTGAGCTGCTGTGATAAGTGAATTTCCCCACTGTGGGATTAATAAAGTTTATCTTATCTTATCTTATCTTAGTTTGGGTAGGATTAGTGATGTCATTAAGTAAGCCCAAAACACATGGGCATAGGTTTAAGTTCAGAACTGGAGTGTGCAGGACGTACACACCACCTGCATAACTAGTTTTAATGGGGCTCTTATGGTGGTGATTTACAGCGGCTCCTGGAGTCACTTATGGCTATCTTTAGAGTGCCTGGGCTTTTATGAGCCTGAGCTGATGACCATACAACGCAGACTCTGCTTTGTGTAAATAAACATAATCGGCATACCTGCCTGAACGCCTCACACACCAACTAACAGAAACAGTCTTACTCCTTTCGTGTTGCATCATTCCTTGCTACTGAAACTTTTGGCTTGCTCATGAGTGGGGCTAAAGCAGGAATGGCTACAAAACTTCAAACAAACTTTATTGCATATCACTATCAAAATAAAATTGTATTATATATTTAACACAAATTACAGTAGCGTATTCTTTCAATTGGTATGTAAACTGTCCTCTAGCTGAACTCATGTCTTGACCTGCAGTGGGTGCGTTGTAAACCATCTGCACTTCTTCTGTCTGCCCTGGAAGCTTGCTAGTGTTGGTTCTCTTCTCTTCCTATGATACAAGTAACTTGCATCTGTGAATAATCGCACTACCCAATGAGAACTGAAAGCTGTAACAGGAACATGTTTTTTTTAATGAAATAAAGATATATATTGTCTCTGTATAGCAATCAAGCTTAGCCAGTGGTTAAGTGGATAATTCTTTTTATCTTTTTAATTTACTGTAGCCCACACACAACAGCTAATAAGCGCTCTTGTTCTCACATTGACCTAATTGGGGAGCTATACCAACAAGTCAAAATGTCAATCAGGAACTATTAGCTCTCACTGTCTGCAGATGGGGTGGACAGCTAGAGCTTTAAATAATACCTGCTTTAAGTGATTGGCATAATTTCATACTGAAGTGAAGATTTCATTTTAGTAACGTGAAAGTACACATTTAGCTGCATTATCATAAATCATACAGATGCATTGCAGATTATTGCAAAATAACACTGATCCTGTCCTTAGACTTAAATGGTTTTCAACAAATACATTTTGCAGCAAACTCACCTATAAATTTCCTGTGTATTCATGTAAAAGTGACATGCAGTAGTATCCCTTTGGAACTGGTCCTGTTCCACTATAGGGTCAGTGTGGTATGTCCTTGGAGTCTTCAATGGGCTATTACTTTTTCCCACATGGTTCCTGCCTTTATATTAAATTATTCTTTTTGGAAACTTTTTGGAACTAAGCCCTACAACTAAAACAAATTCATCAACTTTTTCAGGAATTTTTTTTTTTTTCCACATACGCACACACTATATCCACACATTTACTGAGGCTGTACACAAACCCAAACCGCATACAGCTCACTTCATAATTTAGCATTAAATATTAAGACTAAATATAGAATACACAGCATGGGCGAGTTATTTTTGAACAGCAGTTATAATTAGGACAGGTGGTATGCACAAAGCTAGTACGTAAGGCAGTTGTGCTGTGCGGGGAGAAGAAGCAGTGCAGTGTTTACCCTCTGAACTGTTCAGTGCATAAGATGAAGAGCTCTGTCGGCCCAGTGACAGGAAGAGGGATCTCTAACTGCTTACCTCAAAAGAGCCGCTCCTTTTAAGGCTTGCATTATGCTGCACTCTTTGCAATTAATATCACTCAACACTGCATAGCTGACAGAGGGAATTTTATGCTTTATGATATGTTATAACCAGTGCCTACAGAACAGTTTAGCACCATAAGAATGTGAGGCTGCAAAAGCAAAGCATGTGAAGCCATTCAGACAGATGGATACACAAATAGCACATTAGCAGACTATGTTAAGACTAAGGAATGTCATACATGCTGCTGAAGCAAAGCAAGATGACACAAGATTCACATTAACTATGTCTCATTAGAGGCTGGAGGAAGCTTTGTGGATCACTAACAATAATAAAGGGTCCTAGAACATTCTATCCCAAGAAGATAATATAATATGTTATGTGAGTGTCTTGGCCTTGTGTAATAATGAGTGAGGCTGTGCGATGAGGAATGCTCACTATGGAATTTCTCTTGCTTGATTTGAAAGGACGCACACATTTTTCTGATAGAAAAAAAAAATCAATGCGCTCTGCAAAAAAAAGTGTCAAAGCAGTCATCTAAAAATACACCTGGCATGTCAAGTCTAGGGGAGTGAGAACGTGATGCATTGTGAGACAATAAGTGAGATTACAGAGAAGGAGAAAGAGACAGATGGCAATGGGTAAATCAAGATAGTTAGAGAGCAGGAAAAGCAGCACAGTGAGAATTGCCAGCTGACACAGTCTAAGCAGACAGTAAATGTTAAGAGTGTTAGAAGAAAAAAGACAGGCTTTCCTCTGACATGGGGATTCCTAACTGGCTGCTCCAGCTTACAGGCAATCCCGATATTTCATAAGCACATACTTGAGAAGGACTGTGAAGGGCATTTCTGCCCCTTAACACAGCTACATCAGCCAAATTTCTCTCTAGTTCAGGTGCAGAATTTTCATTTTTGAAACATAAGCATTAGGAAATATGCACATCTTTCATTAGTACAAACACAGATTTGTGTTCATGAAATGAAACAACAATACGATCTCTAAGCAGACTTTAGGAATGTTTGTAATTATGGAATCTTACCTGATGACAAAAAGTGAAAGCTCTCATTGGTTCATGGGCTCAAAAGAGGATTGTTTGCAGTGAGTGAAATGGTCATGGTGAATCTGGAACCTATCCCAGGAACACTGGGCATAAGTTAGGGACACCACTCCATCTATCTCAGTCCACCAGAGCACCATGCACACACAATCCCGCACTCCTTCACAACTTGTGGAGATGTAGCATAGCTGCACCAGCAAGCCACCCAAAAAGGAAGATGCTTTTTTTATTTGGGGTGAATTAATTGAACCAGTGCATATATATTTAAGCAATATCGCACGAGCAAGAGTGCGGTTATCCTGAGTATCGGCATGGCTGTGATTTGGCGTAGACACGAGCCCACAGGGGGAGTGCTGTAGCTAATATTTTAAGTCAAAAGTTATATTCCTGAAAAGCATTGTTTCCCTGTCCGCTGATGATGACACTAACACTACTGTAGTAACTGTTTCAAAGTAGGAAGTGAAATTTTATGTGGCAAACACAGATGAGTGGAGTGATACAAACAGTGAAATGTCCCAGTGCTGGTTATACTAAATATCAGCACTCTTGGAACAATTGACCAATCAAATTAGTGGACAGGAACTAACTGTTGCTTCATATGTATTAGCACACATTTACTGCTGTCAGCCATATAAGTGCAATATCAGGGACTATTATATCTCCACTATTCTGCATCTCATTCCAGTGGCAGAACTGATCAAGAGGTGATGCCAATGTCACCTTGTCCATTAAATCTTGGCTTTCAGTGGGTAGTGTAACAAGAATGAGATGACTAATGTCTGCTCCTGCTCTTACCCAGGAGGGCACCCTCAAACACCTGTAATCTTATCTGTCCCTCAGGTGAATAGGGGAACACTGTATTACTGCATAGTACCACTAGGGCATTAGGGTGAGAGAGAGAGAGAGAGAGAGAGAGAGAGAGAGAGAGAGAGAGAGAGAGAGAGAGAGAGAGAGAGAGAGAGAGAGATGCTGCATTTCTTCTTATATTATAATAAAATATAACAAAGCCTAAATTACTGTGTGTATTAATATTATAAGCCCAACCTACTGTACCTAAACTATTATTTAATTAACAGGCATCTGGCTTTTGTCTGAAACCCTAGGTCAAGTCAATATGGCCAACATTCTTTTCAACTAATCAAAATATTTCATGTAATGACCACAGTTATATATTTATATTCTCAATTCAGCATCGAGATCTTCATATATTCAAAATGAAATTATTCCATCCATTGTTTCTCATCATTTGGATTTAATGATGATGTTCAGCAATGAATTAATTCTAAAATGATGTCTGGAAAATGCTTTCCATTAGTTATTATGAGAAGTTTTAAGTTTTACATGGAAGAAAAACTAAATTATTGAAAGCATTATGATCAAGCGTATTATGAAAATACATTTCCCTATTACAGCCTCTCTCTCTCTCTCTCTCTCTCTCTCTCTCTTTCTTTCCTGTCTCCACTGACAATCTCTCTTTCTTTGTCCTTCTCCATCTCAGGGTTTTACTCACAGTCTCAGGACTTGTGAGTAAACAGTGCTTGCTAGGAGATTTAAGTGATCCGAGCGCTGATGAGCACTTTCTCATTAAACGGTCTACACAGTTTCCTGAGAGTCTGCCGCACACTTTTCCAACAGAGAGCCTAGTCTTCTCTTTAGGTCAAAGGAAAGGAAAAGTAGTTCATGCACAGAATACCCAGTTTCTCCGTAGGCTGATTGCGCTGCTCGCGATGACCAGTTTGTACTCACAAGACAAAATTCTGCCGTCGAGTCAACGTCCAAATGAATATTAGCCCACACAACACAATTCATAACAGTCGAGTCGAGTTACACTCAGCTACGTCATCCTTTACACCACGTGACTGGTACGAGGCGCCGAGCTCTGAGTTTAGTTCGACGGTGAGCTTTCGGGTGAGATTTTCAGTAATTCCGGATTTGCTTCATCTGGGAAATGAATGACTAATCAGAGACGGCTGCGATCTTTCTTTCCTTCCGTGCTAGGGTGTGTGTGTGTGTGTGTGTCTGTGTGTGTGTGTGTAAAGTGACGGGGCAGAAGAGGGGCTGGAATTGCTCTCTGGATGAGAGGTGATCATCATCCCCATCAGCGCCCCGCGTCTCCGCCGCTGTCTCTCCTCCCGGTGAGCTCGATCGAGCGCAAACACGTGGACTACCGACACCTCCTGCCTCGCAAACTAAGGTGTTTTCTTGGCGTCCGGTGTCATTTCTTTCACTCTCACTGCGCGCATCTTGTCGCCTGCGGGATTAAAGTTTTTGGCGCGCCTCAAAGATGAGCGACCTGGAGGAAGACTTTGCCAAGATCTTGATTCTGAAGGAGGAGAGAATTCGGGAGCTAGAGAGGCGCCTGGCGGAGCGGGAGGATGAGATACAAGAGCTGAAGCGGAAACTGCACAAGTGTCAGTCCGTGTTACCGAGCGCGCAAGTGATCGAGCCGAGGACGCGGCGCGCGCAGGGCATTTCAGCCGAGCCGCAAACGCACCAGGACTTAACAAGGCAAAGCTTCTGCAAACACGCCAAATCTGACAGGTGAGCCTGAGACAGCTGTCATAATGCACTTATTACAGCGTGCTGTTTACACGCAGTTATCGTGGACTTGTGTGATGTGATGTGATGTGATGTGATGTAATGTGATGTCCATCGTGTTTTGGCACTTTTAAGAATGCTGATCTTTCTGTGCATTTCACTGACACTGTGCAACTAAATTAGTGCTGAGAGTTTCTATTGTGAAGCTATTGTGAAAGATGGGTATGAATGGTGCAAGTCTTTCATTCTCATTCGCTGATGATGACCGCGCATCTTTCTGGAGCAGGGAAAGGGGGGAGTGAGAGGAAGAAAGAGAGTCTATAATTGATCCAAACCATCATCGTGTTCCCAGCGGGCGGCGAGCACAGGAAGCTTTGTACATTATCGGCTTTTAGGGTCTAAACGCGCAGCGCCCGAGAGCCTGTCTGAGGATATTTAATACGCCATTAGAAAGTGCTCTGTTGGACCATATGTTCAGCCCCTTCCTCCAGTTTCTGGCCAGATTTTTTTTTTTA
>CM040977.1:16514252-16538258 GCA_022985145.1 Pangasius djambal
TGATTGATTCTCACACAGACTATTCATCCAGGCTATATATATAACATCTATATCTTCTCTTAAACTGTAGCAATAAAAAAAAAAAATCTAATCTCAGCAGAAAAATGTCTAGTTTGTGCAGTTGCACCACCACAATTTCTGAAACATAGCCATTTTTTAAAAGGCTTTATGCTCTCCCCACTGTAACGTGTCACATGTCAAATATCACTGAAAAGCTTTTATGAGTTATTATGTTTCAATGTTACATTTCAATTTCCTTTATAAACCTTAAAACCCCATTTACTACTGTGGAAAAGCATCAAGCCACGTTGTATTTTAAAACTGGTTTCCTGAAAAATCTTCTTTTTTTTTTTATAGGTACTCAGAGCCAAACATATCGGTTTCTAGATGACCTGCATTTATATATTTTTACATGTTGATTTCTATTCATAGAAAGATATTATAGAGGTATTTCCCAGAATGTTGATTATTTGTTGGACTGACAATGGCATATAAATATTTCTATTTTTAGGAGCGTGTAGAATTTTCCTGATTAAACAATAAACGTGCCTTGAGAGCATTTCCATGATGAATAATTTCATCCAAAGTCTAGATTTTTGGTTTTATTATAAATATGCACATTTATATGCCTAAGGCCTCATTTGCAGAAATAAATGTAAATTAAAAAATAAAAATAAAAAGTTCCAGTACTTTAAAAATATCAGCAATCAACTGGCAAAGACTCACAAAGATTTTTATTTTTTTTTTAACTTGACATGTGTAATGATTCAGTTAGCATGGGATAATGCCTTTAATAGAACCTACAGGGAGTAACACGGAAATTCGGCCGCTGATGTATTTAGCATGCCCCAGTTGTCAAAAACCTCCAAACGACATAATTGCACTATGGATAATCTGTCGTAGAGACATGCGTGCCGTTATGGTCGCTATGGTAACCTGCTGACGTACTCTTTTTAAGTACTAGTTAGCAAGGTTTTTGGTCGTAGCTGAGGAATCCTTGGCGTGAGGAATCCCGCGCTGTGTGACGCACGCGAGGAAGAGCGGGAACTGTCACAGCGCGAGGACACTCCACATTCTCCAGCACAGATGCGCGCGGACTGCGCCGCTTGTTTTCCCCACGTCGCTGTTCCCTTAGCTTTGAAAAACAAGCGCGTTGTTTTCTGTCAGAGCGCGTAGGAGATAGTGAACCATCTGTGAGAAAGTTAGAAAAGTGTCGCGCGGCTGGGAGAGAGAGAGAGAGAGAGAGAGAGAGAGAGAGAGAGAGACATGGGCACTTTGAGGGACCTGCAGTACGCGTTACAGGAGAAGATCGAAGAGCTGAGGCAGAGAGATGAGCTCATTGATGAACTGGAGCTTGAACTGGACCAGAAGGACGAGCTCATTCAGAAACTACAGAACGAGCTGGATAAATATCGCTCCGTGATCCGGCCGGCCACTCAGCGCGCGCACAAAGAAAGCGAGCTGCAGGAGCAGCAGCGCATCAAGAGGCAGGCGATCTCCGCCGAGCCCACCGCCTTCGACATCCACGACCTGAACCATGTAACGCTACCCTTCTACCCCAAGAGTTCACAGTAGGTTTACTCTAAAGCGACTTTCTCCCATTGAGTTTCTGTCTTTTACTATATGCCATGTCACAAGTGTAACAAGCACAGTGTAGTATAGAAGGCACAGGCTCCTGAGCCTGGTCCTGGAGTACCCCCCTGTCTTGCACATTTTAGACTTTCCCCAGCTATAACACACCCACTTCAACTCAGGAAGGGCTGTTAATTAGCTGATTAGTTCAATCAGGATTGTTAGGAGAAGGGAAAACACTCAAATGTGCAGGACAGGGGGACCAGGGCTGGGAAACCTGTGCGATAAAGCAAGGATGCTGACTATTCTATTAATCCCAGCTGTGTAAGAAATCAAAACTACTGTAAAGAACTTTTGAGTCTGTTTACTATAGTAGCATGCTATAGCAAATGCATTAAAGGAATGGGAAGGATTGTTAGCAGAGAACCCCACTTAAAAATGCAGCTTCAGGTAATTTAAACTCAAACTTAATCTGTGCACTGAATGAAAAAAAAAGCCTGTTCCTTTAAACTGTTGCTTCAGACTGTTGCATATTAACACCGCCTGCTGCTGTATGTGGAAGACATTTCCATGTCACTGAAATACATTTTCACAGCTGGAAGATCAGAAATAGGCCTAACAAAAAGCCAATGTGTCAGGAGTGTTCAGCACTGTGGGCTACCAATACCTGCTTGCCAAAGAGTTTGAATATGCCAGTGTCTCTTTTGCATAATGGAGAGATAATTTGCTTATCAAAGTAGTGGTATGAAAACTGATGCTGTCAGCTGATGAACAGCTTTTCCAGCAGAACATTTTCAAATGACATGACTCATAGTAAATTGTTGGCTGAATTAGAATTTAAAGTTAATGTTTCATTAACCCAGTGTCGGTAAAGAAGTAATGCAGTAATGATTCACTGTTGTTGTAGGGTGTGATAGCTGTGGGATTCGGTCACCTGTTGAGTTGCACACATGCTCTTGTGGAATGGATCTCTCTAATGCAATTTGCATCCAGGGAACGGAAAACAGTGGAAGTTTTCTCTTCTAGTGGGGGAGATGCAACACAGCTGCAACACTTCACTCCTTACTCAATTCCACAGTGGCAATGAGCTCAGAAGCTGTGAATTTAACTCCAAATAACTTGTATACATGCAAATCTGTATTCTGTGTGTCTAAACTGAAGGCAATCACGAATGGTTTGTGTTTAGTTTAACAAAATCATGTAAAATCATGTTCTAGTTGCAACAATAAGTAATGACTGCATGTGGATATGTGCAGCATTTTTCAGGAGAAAACACAGCTGGTTTAAAAAAAGGGCATAATTTGTATGTTCCTAAATCAGCAACGAATTCTGAATGTCTTTTTTTTTTCAGTGTGCTGATATTTTAATTGCCTTTATTTTGTATTGTAAATAGGGCTAAGTACAGAAGCCTGCTTTAGCCGGTCCTGCTTTATTATAGATATGATGTCCTCTGTAGCTCACTGACTAATCAATATATGCCGAAATACATAAATATATACTAATATATGCATACCTACTAAAGACCGATCTTTAAAATTCCGCTTAATTTTAGTCATGAACACAACGTTGCACCATGACAAATGTATACATGTCACAATTTGACTTGAAAACCAGTTGCATGCTGTAGAGATTGCAGTTTGCTGTGATAAGTCACATAGGTATAGGCTTACCTTTTCATTGCCCCTCAGTTTCTGTGAGCATCACAGGATAAGAAGTCAAGTTAGTGTGATAAGCTGGAAATAGAAGATAAATGTTCAATGGCTCAGTGAATACAAACATCAAACTAAACCAAAGTTTTTTTTTATTTATGTTGGAGAAAGATAATTAGTCAGAGTTTAAGACAGGCATGCAAAATATCATACTCAGGTAGAGGTTAGTTAAGGACATGTGTATGTACTGTATATTCATATTTGTACTTTAGCTGAGAAAATGCATATGTTGCACCTGTGAATGTTTCATTTGTGTAGGACTTCCCCTAATTTACATAGTACTCATCAACGACGTGTTGTGTATGCTCTTATTCTTCCACATTAAAGTTCAGCTGAACTGTCTAATGCTAATGTTTCTTTGACTGAATGCTAAATATTTTGCGCTAACTATGCATTGTCTATCGCTGACTAATTTATCCTGACACTATTGTCAATTCGCTTTTGTTATTGCAAAAACAAAGGAGTAAAACATTTTGCTTTAGAAATCAGTTATACTGAGTGGCCAAATGGGACATAAGATGAAGAAATGATAAACATGTTTCTGGGCTATCACTAAAAGCACAGAGGATTTATCTGTGTTTTGTGTTCAGTAATTGTTTCAGAAAGAGACATTGGGCTTTATTTTACTTGTCTGTGCTTTGCTGAGATATACTTGAAAGGAGCATTAATCAATCCCATTTTCCCTGATTTGCTTTTAGGAGATAAATGTCTGCTTTGCTTTTCTTTCTGAAGAGTGATATAGAAGGAAGGGCTCAAAAATAGCTAATGCCACGTAGTGCTTATATTAGCCAACTCTTTACATCGGCTTTTAAAAAACTTTTTTTTTAATGTTAACCTTTCATAAGTATGTGGTTGATCTGAATGTTAAAGAACTGAATCAATAACATTTGTGTTTATTTACTTTTCCGTAACTTTTCAGTTTGTCCCACTTCTGGTATAGTGTTACATTTCTCCTATACAGTATTTATACAAATTCCTTCTTCTGAAATCTGAGAGATCTACGGTTATCTAATCATACTTACTACATTGTGGGTTAGTATAGATTGGACTCTGACCGTACAAAACAGTGTGGGACGTTTTCACACGTATGGGAGTGTGGGAGTCGGAGATGAAGTTTGCGAGACAGAGATAAATGGACAATATATGTAGGTGTATGTTTTGTCTTATTTCAGTATGCATTGCCGACTTACAGCTCCAGTCTCCCCGGCTCAATCCTGAGCTTGGGTTGCTGTCTGTGCAAAGTTTAACATGTTCTCCTTTGTTCACATGGGTTTCATTCTGTACCTCCAAATTCTAAATTGTAAAAGTACACACAAAAAGTACTGCATTTTTTTTCTCCAAACATTTACAATTAATATTAACATTAACAATAATAGCATTGCATCGCTTCTTGTAATTTCTAACAAGTTTGTTAGGGATTTTGGTCCACTCCTCCATGCAGATGACTTTAAACTACTTTATACTCGTAATTAGTGCGTATGCGTCTTCCACTTCAATTCAGACCACAGTAGTGTTCAAACCCAGAGAGTGAGATGGCATTGCCAAACACTGATTTTGTGTTTCTTTAACCATTTCCTTGTTGATTTGGATGTTTGTTTTGCTCATCATCTTGTTGAAAGCTCTATCTAATAGCCGTGTCTGAAACTCCTGGCAGAGCCAAACTGGTTTTTGGCTGAATTATCCTGGTACTCAGCAGAATTAATGATCCTGAGATTCATGATCCACCTGAGCAGCCCCAAAGCATCACCGCCATAGTTTACAATGGGGTATCGGGTACTTTTTCTTGTATGTAGTCTCCTTTTGTCACCAAATATTTGGACAGTGTGCATGACCAAAAAATTGATTGTGGTCATGTGTTTAGGGGTATGAAGCAGTACAGTTGTGAAATAGAGTTTTAATATGGAAAATTGACATCCATAAGAATCAGCTAAACTGCAGTTCCATATTTGGTGTCTTCTATATTTACATTTATGCCATTTGGCAGATGCCCTTATCCAGAGCAACTTACATTTATACAACTGAACAGTTGAGGGTAAGGGCCTTGCTCCTTGTGGCAGCTTGGTGGTGCTGGGATTTGAACTCATGACCTTCTAAGCAGAAATCCACCCCCATATATAGAGTTCTATATTTTACTTCCTTCACCATCAGCCTTGCTGTGTTGCAGACATCATAACTGTTGCTCTGATCTATATAATTACACTGAATTGTTGTTATAAGCAGATAAATAATAAAAGTTCATAGTCACTCAGACTGTTTTGCTTTGACTTTTGGCTTTTACTTGAACCTGAATCAATCATGTAGGGAAACTGTGTCCATGTGCTCTCTGACACATTTATTCCTTTCTTTCCTTTGCCAGTGTCTTTCTTTTGTCTTTCTTGTCACTGTCTCTGTTTCCCTATCACTTTTACTCTGAGTTTTGTCCTTTTAAGGGAAGTAGTCTGTGTTTGTTCCTGCAGACCTGTAGGATATGAATCTCTTCTTACTAAAGGAGAGAAGTAAAAACCACAAGTCAAACAGAAAAAGAAGTGTAGAGTGTGTTAAGAAGGGCAATCCACTGGAAACTCCAGGGCTCATTTGCTGTAAATGAGGCCAGTACCATGCTCCTCCTTTGGGTATAAATCTGACAGCCTCCCTGACTATACCTTCTCAGTGGCTCACTCTCTAATTATAACACTTACTCCTTAAAGGCCCTAAAACCAAGAGCAAAGTAATATCCTCACACTCCAGTTTTCCCGGTTAAACTTAAATAAAACTGGAAATAAAACGTACTCATAGATGCCTTATACTACAAACACAAAAATTCAGATCCTTAAAAACAAGATTACATCATACACTGAATCAACCAATCCTTATCTTTAGATAAAAAGTCATCCAGATTAATTTTTTAGTGGCATAGACTGATGAAAATCAAGATTAAGAATAAAAACTAGTAGTATAATACATATCCAGTGTTGCTGGGATTGTCGTATATTACAAGGTTGCATGCACTGAAAAAAATTTCACATCATGCCAGAGAACAAGGCTAATAAAAACATATTACAAATACACTGAAAGTGCACACTTTTAAGCGTTTTACAGGAAGTGCATTAGATGAATAGATATAGATGTCAGTATTTTGTATTGTGTTTCACTGAACATTGAATTTGGACCTATTTCTGGTCGTCTAGGATGCTTTTGAAAGATAAAGAGCCACTGTTAGACCCTAGAATAAGGCTCTAAACCAACTGCTCAAAAGTTTCTCTAAAAGCATCTTCAAAATGAATAATCTTTTCAGTATGATATTACGTTAGCTCTAAATTTATGTATTCATGTTTGGGTCACAGCGTACTGAATAAAGGATGTCAGAGCATGAGGATGTCCCCAAGTGTCGGTGAAGAGGGAAGGTACCCACTAGGAGGAATTATGCAGAGCTTGAAATAGGCACTGTTTTTCTTCATTGGTGCAGCATACGTGTGGAATGTAAACAGTATGTGGTGAATGGGAGAGTTTGTGTGTTTTAGCAGCTAAATCTGACATCTGGCGTATGTCCAGTATCACTGACCTTGTTTTAGAAAGACACAAATGAGATTTTGTGAGAGCTAATGCCACCCTGACATGAACTTGATGAAATGATGATATGGCCATCTGACAGAGGAAAAGGAATACAAAGGGCAGCTTCTTTCTCTTTGTTCTTAGAAAATAGTAGAATATTGATGGATGGTTTATATGCCCGAGGCTGTGTCTGGTGTTATACGGCTACATAGTAATTTTGTGAAATGTAGCTCATTGATTCTGTATAAGAAATACTGCTAGTATGGTTTGTATCTAGGGGCAGTTAGTATAAATGGACTAACAGGGCTAAGCTTTCCTGTCTTTCAGACACAAAAGACATCAATATAAAGTTTCATTTTTGACATCTACATCAGATTATTTGCTGGTAACAAATGTCTTAAGGTGGATTATTTTGGACTTGTTGTGGTACCAAGTGCAAAAGCACCAGCAAGAGAAATACACTGAATCATAAGAAGAAGCAAGCCTGGGGCTGAATTCTTTCTATCCCAGAGAGTAGACTCATGCAGTCTATCAATGACAGTCATGTTATGTGATTACACAGAGTGAAACACCCCCTAGATTTGTTCTTTATTGAGATATTTTTCAGCCCGTGTTGTTGCTGCCTCGATTGAGAATGCATCAAAATACAAATTACACAAGATGACATTGTTTTCTGGTTTGAATGAACGTGTAACAACAATTATGTTTACCATAGTTGGTATTAGGAAAACAGTAGAGGGTTGCGGACTTAAACAGAAATCACACAGAATGCTGTGTGTGTGTGTGTGTGTGTGTGTGTGTGTGATAGTTTGCCCTATATCATTCTTATGTCATCATGCTCAACCCCACTAGTTTCGTTGAGCTATTGATTGATATATTTTAGCCCTCCCATCTAATACCTTGGCCAGTCGTCACTGCTTATTCCGCCTGTACTATAAGTACAAGTAAATGTAATCATATTGTGAGAAATGTATATTTAGAAAATAATTTGTATTTTTTAGTTCTTTCATCATATTTCTTGTGAGGTACAGTACTTTATAATTAATCATTTTGAATATGTGTTCAAACAACCAGCATTCCAGTTCAAATAAAAATGATTTGGATGGTTTGCTTTTATTACTTTAGAGAGAGGGTACTTTGCTGTGAGGTGATATGCAATTCAAACTAAAATAATATCTCTGATGATGATAATATTCTATGTCTGTTTTTCCTTGAGAGAAAGGTTACATTGCATATTCATTATCTGAGACTTTTTTCTAAACATGAGCTGTTGTGTGGATGACTGTACTGTGAAAAAGACTGCGTGTGTGTGTGTGCAGCTTTTCACTTGAAATTTGATTGAATTCTAATCAATCCCTATTTGCTAAATGTCCTCTGAGGTGTTGTGATATGGCACAATTCCGGATAAGGATAAGGGACCTTATCTAATCACATGTCTCCCCTTGAAATTGCATTTGTTTTCTATGCAAATGGATTCTGCTGGTTTGAGTCAAAAGAGCATAACCAGAGATGAGATGAATGACAACTCATCGCTGGTCATAATGGCATACTGTTTTGTGTGTTATTTTTCTGCGTTGCCTCATTTTAATGTTGTTTACACAGGTCCAAAGACTTGATCAAAGAAGCCATCTTAGACAATGACTTCATGAAGAACCTGGAGCTGTCCCAGATCCAGGAGATAGTGGACTGCATGTATCCAGTAGAATATGGCAAGGACAGCTGCATCATTAAAGAGGGCGATGTAGGGTCACTCGTCTATGTAATGGAAGGTAAGGGACAAGTCTGAATAAAGGTGTTTTGAGTGTGTTTTGGTTCTGAAATAGATGCAAACATAGCATCTTAGTATAGTGTTGTAAATGTCCTTACAATACTCAACTTTGAACCCCATATTTGTCTGTTCAGTCATGCTTAGACTTGCACAGGCTTCAATGCATAGATGCATTGATGCTTAAAAAAGCATCAACAGGCTTCAGCATATTCAACATTATGCTTCCAGCATCCTCACATGTTACACACACCACACAATCTGTACACATTATACCCATATTACACTCACTTCTTGTCTCTTTCCCAATTACTTAGCCCCTTAAACTTCAAGGACCTGTCAGTGGGTGCAGACTTACATAACTCGCCCTTCTAACTTCATGCATTTTACTATTAACTATTTTTCATTTTTATGCTTTCTCTGTGTGTCTTTCTCTTGTACTGTATGCTCATAATCTGAATGTGAACTAAAGTAAGAGAAAGAACAAAACCACTTTTGAGGATGTAAAAGTTTCAAGTTTTATTGTCATGTGCATAAAGAGTGCTGTACACATCTATACACAATGAAATTCTTGTGCTACAGTTGTACACTCCTACAAAGACACAGTGCAAAAATTATAAATAAACTCTTAACCAGTATAAAAAAATAACAAACTGTAAACACAGACATGTGTGGGCATGTGGGGATCACATAAGGTATTTGGCTGATCTCTTGAAGGAAGAAAGGCTTTTGAAAACCTGTACTGAAGTTAAGGTTAGGGTTAGTTTTAGGTGCAGGCATAGCATAAATTATGTACATTAATAATAATATCAATGGAAGCTCCTCACAAGGATAAAAAG
The DNA here is from genome assembly GCA_022985145.1 of Pangasius djambal. Taxonomy (NCBI): domain Eukaryota; kingdom Metazoa; phylum Chordata; class Actinopteri; order Siluriformes; family Pangasiidae; genus Pangasius; species Pangasius djambal. The sequence continues at coordinate 16,523,669 of CM040977.1, forward strand.
ACAAACGTGTGTGTGTGTGTGTGAGACACAAAAAAAAAAAAATGAAAAAAAAAACAACTCTCCAGTTCATCTGTGTACTTTCCTGAGAGAAAGAGGGTGAATTTTATTACGAGCACAAGTTGTTTATTCTGAGGGTAAGAGGATTCTTTGTTCCCTCTCTAGTGGGAAAGTAAGTGCACTTGGTTACATTTGAGGGATTTTCAGGATCACTCACAGATTTGTGCTGTCTTTCTGATATGAATTGGACTCTTCTATTTAGTTATGTCCACGTGGGTTTCCACCATGCTCTCCGGTTTTCTCCCTTCTACCAAAAACTTGCCAGTAAGTGGATTGGCTAAGATAAATTGCCCCTAGCTGTGAATACGTGTGGTAATGAGAGTGTGAATGTGTGTACTTAGTGCCCTGTGATGGACAGGTGTCCCACCCAGGGTGCATTTCAGCCTCACGCCTAACGTTTCCAGGATAGGCTCTGGATCCCCCGCAATCCTGTCCAGCGCAGTTACTGAAAGTGAGTGACTATACTGGAAAGCCCATTGGTAGTGACTTTTTAAAATCATTCTTGGATTAATTAGAGAGTATACTGTAAACTACATAGGGAAGGCTATGTTATGAGTCACATGAAAGGAGATATTTCAGATAATTATGATGACCTTACCAAAGGAGAGGCCAAGTACAAAATTCTGCCCTATTAATGAGCTTCAAATGTCATATTAATCTGTACTAATGCTGCCGTTTTAATGAGGTCCAATCGGAATAAATGCCAGTTGAGACAGTGGCCTGTGAATCAGATGCTATTGGCCATTAAACCTGTCTAGTTACTTGCGCAGAGGCATATGTCAGAGAGACAGTGTTCCAGCCTTTATAGCTTCTTTAGTGACAAAAATGTGGGTGGTGTCCCCCATTCATGCCTTTGTAGATCAGCAGCGCTACACATACACTTTATGGTCAAAAGTTTGTGGACACCTGACCATCACACACACTTGTGCATTTTGAACATCCCTTTCCAGATTTCGTCCCCCTTTGTTGTTATAATCTCCACTTTTCCGAGAAGGCTTTCCATTGGATTTTGGAGCATAGCTGTGGGGACTTGTCCATTCAGCCAAAAGATCATTTGTGAGGTCAAGAACTGATGTTGTGCTAGAAGGCCTGGGGCACATCTGTGTTCCTATTCATCCCAGAAGTGTTCAGGAAGATTGAGATCAGATGAGCAGGCTGCTCAAGTTCTTCCACTCCAACCTTGGCAAACCATGTCTTCATAGACCTCAATTTGTTCATGGGGCATTGTCATGCTAGAAAGGGTTTGAAAGGGAAGTTTACACTTATGGCATTTGGCAGATGCCCTTATCCAGATTGACTTAGATTTATCTAACATTGAGGGTGAAGGGCCTTACTCAAGGGCCCAGCAGTGGCCATTTGGCAGTGCTGGGATTTGACCTTCCAATCCCAAGGTCTTAACCACAGAGCTACAGTAATACTACAGCATACCAAGTTTGATCATCAGGTGTCCACAAACTTTTGACTCTATAGCGTTTATGCTCTATTTCGTTCAGTTCTTGTGCAGCATGACATATAAACAAAAATAATTTCCTCTCATTTAATATATTTTTCTGTCATGTTGTTTTATTCCATGAATCCTTGTCCATTATGTCATTATATTTCTGGTGGTATTTAGATCCTATTGATCAGGTGCTGAATCATGTGTGGTTTTCACAGAATTAGGACTAGAAGAAATGACTGAATTGCTTTTAAACATTTCTTTTTAATGACTGAGACGGGACAAATGTGGCCAGTTAATGACTATATCACTGGGAATTAATATTTGTTTTTCTTGCTCTTGTAACTCAGTGGAATAAGAAGCATTCTGTTCAGATGAGATGAGTACAACATGTTCTAATGCAAGACTGAAAGTAAAAGTTACTGATTTCAAACAATCAGTAACTTTTACTTTTAACTTTTACATTTAATTCTCAATTAAATTTAATTGAGAATATTTGAAATACAAAATACTGAATAGTTGTACACATCTATACTGCTTCTGATTGTTAATTAATTGATGTATTTCCTGATCAGAAATATCATGTATAAGAGGATGAAATATCACTATTTTTATAAGTTATTATTTGTGTGTACATAGAAAAAGATCAGTACAAATGTAGTTATTATGAGTCCCAAATAATTCAATAAATAATTGTATTTTTGTAGTTATCTTACAGCTTTATTATCATTGGAAATAGAAGATTGCTCTAACAAAGGAGTTCTCATGCTTTCTGGTTGATAATTTAACCTCATATAGAAATTAAATTAAAAGCATGAAGTTTTATTTACTTTTTACTAGTAGTGGATCAGTGTATGACAGAAAAATGTGACAAGCTCATTTTTGTTTTGTTTCTTGACTAGAAGAATCATAACTTCCTGTGCATGGCTCAAAGAGTGGGCAGAGGTCATGTTGCTTATACATAACTTCCTGCTCTTTTGGATCATTAGTGCTGTGGGACAGCAATGTGCTGAGAAAAAAGAACACATTGTTTGACCTAAAGGCTGACTCTGAACTTCCTATTGCCCTTTCTGCAGGCCTTATTGGGGGAAAAGAGTGTGAGCACGAACACATCCTGTTAGCGACAGCTGGAATACATCATGTTAGAAACATTGTATATATGTGAGTTCATGAATGATGCTTATGACCAAGCAAGCTTAATCCTTTTTTAATCTAAGGTGAGAAGCAGCTGTTATATAGCTATATTTTAGATTTGAATTCTAGCTTTGAGCTGACCTTAACTGGGGGTTTAACTGCATGTGGGAGGAAACTGGAGAACTCATAAGAACGTTCACATGGAGAGAACATTTACAGAAACTCCCCACAGACAGTGACAGAAACCCTGGAGCTGTGAGGTGGCACCACTATCACTGTGCCACCGTGCTGCCTCTGTAGTGAACAGCAAGTGAAAATGCTGAAACACTGGCTAGGGTTCTAAGGGATAAAGTAGGTTTTTCCCACTACTTACCACACATAAACTGAACTTCTAGTTTCTCTCACAGTCACTTATAGGGAAAAGAGGCTGAGTTCTGATTCATGCATGGAAGCACATAAAACAAGCCAGAAAAAAACCCTAAACAGTAGAAAAATGAAAATCAGATCCCTCAGTTAGAAAGATGTGTAATCTATAAAGTCTTTTACAATCTATAGTAGGTTTGACAAAGAAGAATATTGAATAAGAATATTGAGAATAGTAACACAAAATTGTGAAAATAAGCTGACAGGGGGTTAATTGATTGTAAATATGGGATGTGAATATGAGTACAATCACACTTCCAATGGATATAAAAAGTATACACACCCCTGTTAAAATGGCAGGGTTTTTTTAAGTAAAAAAATGACACGAAGATAAATGTCAGATCTTTTCTCACCTTTAATGTGCAATTGCAGAGTATAAAAATAAAGTGAAAAACAATCAGTAACTTAACAGTAACAATAAGTTCCATGGTACTAGTTGCATAAGTGTGCACACCCCTAAACTAATACTTTGTTGAAGCACCTTTTGATTTTATTACACCATTTTTTTTGGCTAAGAGTCTCTCATGGCACATCTTGACTTGGCAATATTTTCACACTCTTTCTTGCGAACACATTCTAGATCCATCAAATTGTGAGGGCGTCTCCTGTGCACAGGTGGCTTCAGGTCGCCACAAAGATTTTTAGTTGGATTCAGGTCTGAGCTCTGGCTAGGCCATTCAGAAACATTGATCTTCTTTTGATTAAGCCATTCCTTTGTTTTTTTTAGATGTATGCTTTGGGTCATTGTTGAGCTGAAAGGTGAAATTCCTTTTTGTCTTCATCTTACTAATAGACAGCTGAATGTTTTGCACTATAATTGACTGGTATTTGTAGCTATTCATGATTCCCTCCACCTTGATAAAAACCCCAGTTCTGGCTGAAGAAAAGCAGCCCTAAAGCATGATGCTGCCACCACCATGCTGCACCATCGGTATGATATTATTTTGGTCCTTTTTTTGCGCCAAACATACCTTTTGGAATTAGGTAGGACACATGGTTTGGAGTGATTTAGTTGGGCTTGGATGTTTTGTGAGGAAGGGCTTCTGTCCAGACACCCTACCCCATAGCCTAGACATACAAGAAGAATACAAGACATTGTTGTCACATGCAGAGAGTAATCAGTACTCGTCAGATGTTCCTGCAGCTCCTTTAATGTTGCTATTGGTCTTTTGGCAGCATCACTGGTAATTTTTTGTCTTGTCCTTTTGTACGTCCTGTTCTTGGTAATGTCGCTGTGGTGCTCCATTTCCTCCACTTGATGATGGCCTTCATGGTGTTACCATGGTAATGTTTTGGAAATTTTTTTATACCCCTCTCCCGATCAATTCCTTTCAACAGTGAGACCGTGTACAGGCTTTGTCAGCTCTTTGCAGGCCATGGCTTCAGCAGTCACATGAAACCAAGAAGATGTCAAGAAAATCCTACAGAAACAGCTGGTCTTTATTTGGGGTTAATCAGAATAATTTCACTGATGACTGAATGATAATTACTTTTGAAAATGAGATTGAATGTAATTGGTTCATTCTGAACATCCCCAATTACGAAAGGGTGTGCACATTTATGCAACAATGTTATTGTAACTGTAAAAAAAAATGTTATTTTTTCTATTTTTCCCTAAAGTGTTTCTGATTGTTTTTCATTTCATTTTTATAAGCTGTAATTTCACACTGAGGGTGGGAAACGTTCTGACATGATTTATCTTGTTTTAACTTTTTTTTAAAACTTTTTGTATCACTGTATCATTTGAAACTTCGAGCTGTCCAGACAGTCTGATGTAATATAATCATTGTTCTACACATGATTTTTGTATATATACTGTGCAGCAGGTCTGATCTATTCACTGCAAAATTAAAATTATTCAGTAAGAGTGCTTGCTATGTATTTCTACAGTGGATATAAAAAGTCCACACACCCCTGTTAAAATGGCAACTTTTTGTGATGAAAAAATGAAGCAGAGATAAATCATGTCAGAACTTTTCCTACCCTCATTGTGAAATTACAACTTATAAAATTTAAGTGAAAAACAATCAGAAACATTTTAGGGAAAAATAGGAAAAATAAAAAGTTACAATAACATTGTTGCACAATTGTGCACACAATTTTATAATTGGGGATGGGGCTGTGTTCAGAATGAACCAATCACAATCAGTCTGATGTTCAAAAGGAATTATCATACAGCTGTCATCAATGAAATTATTCTGATTAACCCCAAATCTGATTAACTGTTTCTGTAGGATTTTCTAGACATCTTGGTTTCATGTGGCTGCTGAAGCCATGGCCTGCAAAGATCTGACAAAGCCTGTACAGGGTCTCACTGTCGAAAGGAATTGATCAGGAGAGGGGTACAAAAAAACTTTATATATACCATTGAACACCGTGAAGGCAATCATCAACAAATGGAGAAAATGGAGCACCATAGTGACATTACCAAGAACAGTATGTCCCTCCAAAATGTAAAAAAAGGACAAGAGGGAGGACCAACAGAAACATTAAAGGAGCTGCAGGAATATCTAACAAGTACTGTGACAACAATCTCTCATTTTCTTTACATGTCTGGACTATGGGGTAGGATGGCTCGGCTGAAGTCCTTTCTCACAAAAAACATCCAACTAAATCACCCCAAAACATGTGACAAAATGTGTTATGGTCTGATGAGACCAATTCTGAAAGGTATAATAATTCCATAATTCAGAAAGGTATGTTTGGTGCAAAAAAAAAAGCATGGAAATAATACCATACCGATGGTGCAGCATGGTGGTGGCAGCATATGGTGCTTTAGGGCTGCTTTTCTTCGGCCAAAACTGTGGCTTTTATCAAGGTGGAGGGAATCATGAATAGCAACAAATTTAAATCAATTTTAGTGCAAAACATTCAGGTCTCTTCTAGCAAGCTGAAGATGAAATGGAATTTCACCTTTCAGGGTGATTTAGTTGGATGACCCAAAGCATACATCCAAAACAACAAAGGAATGGCTTAACCGAAAGAAATCAATGTTTTTGAATGGCCTAGCCAGCTGTGCACAGGAGATGCTCTCACAATTTGATGAATCTAGAATGTTTTTGCAAGAAAGAGTGGGAAAATATTGCCAAGTCAAGATGTGCCATGAGAGACTCTTAGCCAAAAAGACTGAGTGGTATAATAAAATCAAAAGGTGCTTCAACAAAGTATTAGTTAAGGGTTGTTATAAGGGTTGTACACACTTATGCAACTAGGTTATTGTAAACTTTTTATTTGTCTTTTTCCCTATAAAAGTTTCTGATCGTTTTTTTTTTTTTACTTTCTTTTTATACTTTGCGATTGCACATTAAAGGTGAGAAAATATCTGACATGATTTATCTTCGTGTCATCCTTTTACTTCACAAAAACCGTCCATTTTATCAGGGATGTGTAGACTTCTTATATCCATTGTATATGATAAATGTGTAGTATATTTCTATGCCTGACATTATAAGGGGTTTATCATTGTGTGGCAGTTTATTTTTGCCTACTACAGGTTACACCTTAATAAGCAGTTGAGAGTTGGCAACAGTCATCCATCGTACAGTCTAGCAGCTCATTTTGAGGAGTTTTAGACACATTTGTTTAACTGTGGTCAAGGTATTATCATTAACCAGAGTTGACTGGTTTCAGCAAAGTTTCCAGCCTTCCATCTCAAAAACCACACAAAAGACCTGAAACAAGATTCGACAAAAACTGGGCATTGGAAAAAGATGATGTTTTCTTCTTTGTTTCATCCTTTGTGTGGGGAAACAAGTGTTGCACACACATTGCTGCTGTACAGACTTTATCTTCTTCCAATCCAATCGTTGCAATATATTTACAATAGTGATGGCTATGTACATCTTAGGCACAGCGTCTGCACTTACCTGTTGCCTTTTTTGTGTAAGTTAATTAGATTTAATTCCAGTGATTTGCTATAAAACAATCTTGGCGACTATGGACTATGTTTAGCCCACCTAACTAGCCCACCTTGGCAACCCTGTCATTAACTGTCCTTTTTGCTTCTCCTGCATTATTCCTGCCCCAATGTTTGATCACTATGTGCAATAATACCTCTATGGAGCTAAAGGGGGCAGTGAACATGTTACCATCTAGAAAGGCAAGTAAATCAATGGAACATTGCCTTATCTGTCAGATAGCAACATTTAAAAAAACACTGGTCATTCAAAAAAGGTAATTAGCATTGTAACAGAATGTAAAGTATATGGAGCTGTGCTTGAGGACTTTATGTAGAATAACATTTGTTGAACGGCTGATATAAATGGTTGGCCTCTACGCCACCTGCCCTATGAGTCACCACTGCTGTTCAGACTCCTGCGGATATTCAGTAATGAGATTTTGTGACTTACTCAAACAGGTAGTTGAGTGTGTTAACTAGCAATGCACTGGTGTAATCCTGAGCCACAGTGTTGGCTTGATTCTGCCCTGAAATGCTGATCTGGTATCAATTCAGATTTGACAGTTTTTTGCTTTATTGACATATTGTCAATAAATCCATGTCATGGAGGCTTGGAATTTTAACTGACAACGGCCTCCATTATGTCTGTGACATTTCATAAAACTACTTTGCAATACTCTAGTGGCGGCCTGTCCATAGGGGCATATACTGTGCCATGCTGATAGACTCTTACCCAAAAAGACTGAGTGGTATAATAAAATCAAAAGGTGCTTCAACAAAGTATTAGTTAAGGGTTGTTATAAGGGTTGTACACACTTATGCAACTAGGTTGCAACATTTGTATGCAACATTTCATAAAACTACTTTGCAATAGCTTGCACAGTAAAGACTGTGCCACTGTGAGCATATTAGTATTGGGTATTGAGCAATTCTCAGGTTTAAGTATCATATTGAAAATTATAAAAATCGACTGGTGCAACCCTGGATTTAACCAAAAGGAGAGTCAGGTGAAGTCAGTGTCCAGTCGTCCATGACAGATGAAGGCTATTTCAGATAAAAGCTAAATGGATTTCTCCCTATCTGCTCAATTAACCAAGGATTATGTCCTCCTTCCCTCTGTGTTTTATGATTCCTTTAATGGTTCTTTTAAATGGCCAATTGAGAGAACAGTCGTCAATCTTTTCTTCCCTCCCTCTTTGATTTTCTTCTATTTCTTCTCCTAGATTTTGTTACTGCTGTCCTTTAGCAGTCAGAGATGTCCTTCATACCTTCTTTACTTTCAAAATGTTCTTGACTAGCCATTTATCATTCACTTGTGTTCACTGACTGTTCATAATTTGAAAATAAAAAAACCTCACTCAAAATCTGTCTCATAATATTGTCACTGTGTCATAGTGTGCTTTGTGTTATATAAAATAACCCATACCTGTTTTATTTTGACAGTTCATGACAAATGCACAGTGACATTAGAACAATATTTCTGATTATGTAACAGTACTGAAAGGTTACTTTTATCTGTTTGGCTGCTGAATCTCTGACAGAAGGCGAGAGGGAGATTAAGAGAGAGATAAAGAGAGAGATGAATTTGAAGTGAAAGTTGTCTAACAGAAAGTGTTTTTGGCTCTGAGAAGGAGCACAGTGCAAACACATCTGCCACTGTTCACGTGCATGTGTGGAGGCCTAGCCATGAAAGCGTGATCACACATCACAAACATGCAATCATTCTCCCATTGTGAGCTTCCTCAGTAGGCAAACCCATCTTATTCCTTTTCACATTGTTTAGTCCTGTTATTCTTTTGTCCTTTTTGTCTTTTGTACAATTTTTTCCCAAATCAAGGCTTGTAGGAGACAGCATGAAAGGAAAGAGGAAGAACTGTTAAAAAGGTTACAATAAGAAATGTGGACCAAGGCATTTATAATATTATATCTTCAGTGCTAAATTGATATTTCATGTGTGATGAGAATGTGAGTCTTCATTCAGGGAAATAAATTGCCTAATAGCACAGGGTGATACATGTGTAGCTTGTGTGTTTCTCTGTGTTGGACCTAAACAACATATTCCTTTTTAACCTGAACTTGATTTCTTGCAGATGGTAAAGTGGAGGTAACAAAAGAAGGCTTGAAGCTGTGCACTATGGGGCCTGGGAAAGTGTTTGGAGAGCTTGCCATCCTTTACAATTGCACACGAACGGCCACAGTGAAGAGTGAGTACACAGACACATGCAAGCATGCACCTACGCATACACACACACACATACACGCACACACACATGCACACTCGTGCTGTGAACCAGTAATAGTTCTGTGTTGAGGCTTGTGGCCATTTGCCTGTTATCATGTAGTGAGGTGCATGTAAATGAATTCTTTGAAAGTATTGTTCTTTTGGCGAGATTAAAATGACCCCAGTCACAATGATGAAGAGGATACTCATTATTACCTTCACAAAAGAAAGCTCTATGCTCAAACCAGTCTTCCGATTGGCACTGGTATTATTTCATATCTCTCTGCTCTAAAATATTTGCACCAAGTTGAAAATGTTCAAGTGAAACTTTCAATAGAAGTTTAATAACATAAAAGCACAATCTGCAGATTGTAACAACACAGTAGGTCTGAATGAAAGATTCTGTTAAAAATGTTAAAAATGTGACTTTGGTAGATAGATAAGTGCAGGTCTGACTTAGAGAGGTAATAGATATGATGGTGGGAAAAGCAAACAACCTGATTGCCAGTCATTCTCTGCAGTTTCCTCCGTTCAAGTTTCTCTTGTGGTGGCTTGTCCATAGGGGCATATACTGTATATTTACATTTATGGCATTTGGCAGATGCCCTTATGCAGAGCGACTTACAAAAGTGTTTTGAAGTCTATCAAAAATACATTCTGATATTGGCTCACTAGGTCAATAGGAATTCCATCAGTCCAAAACTCTGTTGGGGAGGTAATAGACAAGACAATACTTTTTTTTTTTGTAAGTGCTAACTTAAATACTTTATGAAGAGGTAAGTCTTTAGACATCGTTTGAAGACTGCCATTGACTCAGCTGTTCGGACATCTAGGGGAAGTTCATTCCACCACCTTGTACCCTACGAGATGGTGTGACCAGTTGAGCAGTGCTAGAGGATCGGAGGGAGCATGGTGCCGTGCAAGGTGTGATAAGTGCTTTGAGATACAGTAAGTGGGTGCTGGTCTGTTGTTGGCTTTGTAGGCAAGCATCAGTGTTTTAAATCTAATGCGGGCAGCTACAGGAAGCCAGTGGAGAGAGCGTAGCAATGGGGTGGTGTGGGAAAATTTAGGAAGGTTGAAAACCAATCGTGCAGCTGCATTTTGGATCAGTTGCAGAGGATGAATGGCTCTCAGAGGCAGACCTGCCAGGAGTGAGTTGCATTAGTCTAGTCTTGAAATGACAAGGGGCTGAACAAGTACCTGTGTGGCCTGTGTGGAAAGAAATGGACGAATTCTTCTGATGTTATAAAGGATAAATCGACATGAGCGTGTCAGATTAGCAGTGTGAGAAGAGAAAGACAGTTGATTGTCTATGTTTACCCCAAGGCTGTGTGCAGTAACCAAAGGCTAGGGAGGCTATTGTCTAGGGAGATTGCAAGATCCTGAGATGGGGATGAATCACCTGGGATGAACAGCAGTTCAGTTTTGCTGGGATTAAGTTTCAGCTGATGAGCTGTCATCCATGATGAGATGTCTGCCAGACATGCTGATATCTGAGCAGAAACATGAGTGTCTAAGGGAGGGAAGGAGAAGATGAGTTGTGTGTCATCTGCATAGCAGTGGTATGAAAACCCATGTGAGGATATGACTGCACCAAGAGATCGAGTATAGGGGGAGAACAGGAGAGGACCAAGTACTGAGCCTTCTGGGACACCAGTGGAGAGTCTGTAGGGAGCAGATGTGGATCCCCTCCATGTCACCTGATATGACCGACCTTCCAGGTAGGAAGCAAACCATTGTCATGCTGCACCACGAATTCCTAGGCTCATGAGGGTGGACAAGAGAGTCTTGTGGTTCACTGTGTCAAACGCTGCTGAAAGGTCGAGGAGGATGAGGACTGAAAACAGTTTGGCTGATCTAGCAGCATGTAGCTTCTCAGTCTCTCAAAAGGGCAGTCTCTGTGGAGTGTGCCGGTTTGAAGCCAGGCTGATTGGGATCTTGGAGGTTGTTCTGTGAGAGATAGCAAGACAGCTGATTGTAGACGGTTCGTTCAAGTATATCAGCCATTCAACAAATGTTAATCTTTATACAGTTCTCATTCAGTGCTCCATACATTTTAAATTCCATTGAAATACTAATTACCCCTTTGAGTGACCAACAATTTTAAAAAATGTTGCTATTTGACAAATAAGCTGACATTCTGTTGATTGATGTTGCCTTTCTATCATATGCTGCATTCAACTTAGCTCGGAAGTGGGAAGTTGGAGCTTGGAATTACGTCATTTTTTCTCTGTGTGTTCAAAGTGGGGAAAAAAAAAACATGGGAATTTCCTTGTTTGTCTTTTGTTAGCAACAAGCTAGCCAGCTAACTGTGATAATTGATGTATATTTAACTCCTCATATCAGTGATCTGTATAGTCAATGTTATAGATTTAATAAATGAATATGTCTGTATGTTGAATGGTCCAGAGCAAATATTCATGTATGGCATTACTCATTTAAAGATAGGCGCAATCATGTTGATTTGACGTCACTCCGTAAACTGGGATGGAACTTGTATTTGACAAGGCTGCCCCAAGTTGACAGTTAGAAATCTCAAGTTAAGCGGGTGTTGGCTTTTCCTGGCTGGAGGTTGAGAATTACAAGATGTGACCTCTAGCTGAATGCAGCATTATTATTGTTCCTAGTGGTCAAAAATCAGAACTACAACAAGTGATAATAGAAGCCCACTGGGAAAGGAATCCTGTTCCAAACTCAGGGAAGGAGCAGCAGACAGAACAGTTAATAGGGTTGCCGGACTAGGCTTGTTAAAAAATAATCGGATTGAAGTCTAATATTTTGCAGACAGTGTGTCTATGATATACTATATATACATAATACATCTATATACAATAGAATAATTCTATTGATATGTTGCAAAGATTGGGAAGGTGAAAGGGGGAATATGGAATGAATGTGTTTTTCCAGTGCTGAATGTATTGGGGTCTTTTGTGTGGTTTTTGAGATGTAGCTGGGCTAGAAGCTTTGCAGAAACCTGGCAACCCTGGTTTATCATATTAGCTCTACTGTTTTTGTCTCATACATTGGAAGTATATCTGCTGTATCAAATCCAGTGTGTGTAATACTGCCCAACAGCATAATGTAATAATATTGCTACAATATTGCATTATTATTATCTGAAAGTGCCCTAATCCAAACTGGTAAAGCAATAAACATGTGATGTGACACAGTTAATACAATAGCTAAGTGAAAAAAAAACAAATTACATAATTTCCCCCTACTCTATTTATAGTCAATTAGCCACATGTTTAATGTCTGATAATGTCTTCTTTAATTTTGGCACTGGAGTAATTAGGCTCATGTTGCTTAGTTATGGGAGTCTGTGTTGCCTGAAATTTACTTGGTAGCTATATTATGCTCGTAGATCTATTCCAGAACTAAAGAAGGAAAAGTCAGCCACCAAACCTGTTGCAGCTGATTGACACTTGGTAGAAGGAGTAAATTAGGTCAGTTTTATTTCTCTCCTCCTCTCAAAATTGGATTATTACACCCACAGGCAATTTATCTAGAATGCTCACAGTACAGAAGAGTCTTCTATTGCAGACTTTGGTGATATCAGTAATGCAAAGATTACCATGGTGATAATGATTAACAAGCAACATATTACACAGCCCTAGTGTGTATATGCCTATTATTTGCATGGTAGTATAAATATTATGAAAAGGTAGTTGTAGGTTGATCCACTGTTCTAATTCAGTTTTTTAACCTCTCCAATCTATCCTGTGATCCTGACACACTTTTAGTGAAGGAAGAACATGCAAGCACTTTTCTCCTGGGAGATGCAGCAGTATCCATGAGCCAGGGGTCTGAAAGCTGTGCGACTGTGCCTGTTCTGAGTTTATTGTTACATTAGTAATTTTACAGCACTCTAGAGAGCTGTAGAAGTTGCTGTCCTGCAGGGTGTTTTGAAGTAGAATGTGTTTTATCTAACAGCAAATGGATGGAGAGATGTTAGAGAGAGAGTGGGAAAATGTAAATGTAAATGTAAAAGTCACATGGAGAAGAGAGAAATGATGAAAAAGAAAAGTGCAAGACAGCCTTTGAATAGACATCACAGTTATGGAGTAGCTAATCAAATGTGGTCTGTTAAGTAAAGTCTGTGCCCGTCTGTGCCCCACTGCTCAGCTAAGTAATAGGCTATCACATCCACCTTCACCACCAATATATCCAGCTATTTATTGAGAGAATATGACCAGAGACAGAGAGGGGATCATTATTACTGTAAATGCGCTCTCCTACCTTAATCCATTAAGTGACTTTAAATCTGTTTTTTTTTTCTGTCCCAGTGTAATTGACCTTAAGCATTACCAGACAGTCCTTTTAAACTAAGCCGACTGAAGGAGCCTGTTTTGTGCCTCAGTGTTTATGTTTATGCAACTGAATTATTCCTGATGGATCACTGTCTCACTCACCTTCTGGTTTATATCTGGTTTATTCACCACCCTGTCTGCTTTATCCATTCTATTCCTCCTTTCCTAGGTCCCCCAATGTTTGGCTGATTCTCATCCTTTCATTTCCACTTCACCTTTTCCCTCCTTTTATTTTCAGTCTTTTCTCATTCTACGTGCCTCTTCCCCATCACATATTATGTCCTCCAGCCACTTCTTTGCCCTGTCAGCTCTGTTTATTCCCCTACTCTTGTCTCTTCCTCTCTCTCTGGCTCTCACAAGCACAAGCCCCAGCTGTGGCCCCTGCTCTCTCCCCTGGGCTCTGTTTATCGTTCGCCGGTGCCTGAGCTCCTCTGCTTGCTGGCTCTGGTTCTCTGCTTACTGTCTGAGGCAGGAAGTGGGGTATGGATTGGCCAAGTCGGAGCAGCATGCTCAGCTTTGTGTTTGAGCATCTAATCTCTCCTCTCACACAGGCAGATGTGAGCATGACCCCCGCACACTGCCAGCACAAATAGGCATAAACAGCCTATCAACCCTTTCACTGTACCAGGTGAACATGGCCATGCTATTGTTTTTTAAGGACATCAAAGTAAAATTTACACAGATCTCACACACACATATTTGGATGCTGGGCTGGCTGCAGGAAATATTATAGGTGGTTGGCAAGCGGTCAAGGCCATTTGGTCCATTGTTAGGGCTAAGACAGGAGTTTATGTCTCCCAAAGAACAGTGTATTAGTGTAAAAAATGGGGAGCCATCTTACTGTGTGTTTACTTATATATATATATATATATAATGTGTGTGTATATACAATCAGGTCCGGAAGTATTTGGACAATGACAGAGTTTTTGTGATTTTGCCTTTATACACCACCATGATGGATTTGAAATAAAACAATCAAGATGTGAAGTGTAGACTTTCAGCTTTATTTTAAGAGGTTCCACAAAAATATGGCATTTACCATTTAGGAATTACAGCCATTTTCAACAAAGTACCTCCATTTTCAGGGGTTCAAAGGTATAAGTGACAAT
>CM040977.1:16538358-16606435 GCA_022985145.1 Pangasius djambal
GAGCCCATGTTCTCAAAACTCAAATTCTGAGTTTCCTCCCTGGAGATGCTTTGCCAGGCCTTCACTGCAGCCACCTTCAGTTGCTGCTTGTTTGTGGGTCTTTCTGCCTTCAGTCTTGTCTTCAGTAAGTGAAAAGCATGCTCTATTGGGTTGAGATCAGGTGACTGACTTGGCCATTGAAGAATATTCCATTTCTTTGTCTTCAAAAAGTCTTGAGTTGCTTTCGCAGTATGTTTAGGGTCATTATCCACCTGCACTGTGAAGCGGCGTCCTATCAGTACTTCTGTCAGCAGTCACATCATCAATAAACACCAGTGAGCCCATTCCATTGGCAGCCATACATGCCCATGCCATAACACTCCTTCCACCATGTTTAACACATGATGTGGTATACTTTGGATCATGAGCTGTTCCTTTCTTTCACCATACTTTTCTCTTCCCATCATTCTGGTACATTCTTGTTGTAAACCCTCTGTATTTACATTCATGAAGGCGTCTCTTGATTGTAGATTTTGACAATGATACGCCTACATTCTCCAGAGTATTCTTGACTTCTGTTGATGTTGTGAAGGAGTTTTTCTTCACCAAGGAAAGGATTCTGCGGTCATCCACTTTAGTTGTCTTCCGTGGTCTTCCAGGCCTTTCCATGTTGTTGAGCTCACCAGTGCTTTCTTTCTTTTTAAGAATGTACCCAACTGTTGATTTGGCCACACCTAAAGTTTTTGCTATCTCTCTTATAGATTTATGTTGTTTTTACAGCCTAATGATGGCCTCCTTCACTTGCATTGAGATTTCCTTGGACTTCATATTGGTACCTCCAGTTGAACAGCTGCCAAATGCCAACTCAATACCTGATATCAACTCCAGACCTTTTATCTGCTTCATTTGTCTTGAAGTAACGAGGGAATGGACAGCACCTGGTCAGTCAATTTCTTGTCAGTCAATTGTCCAAATACCTTTGAGCTCCTGAAAGTGGAAGCACTTTGCTTAAAATGGCTGTAATTCCTAAATGGTAAATGCCATATTTTTGTGGAACCCCTTAAAATAAAGCTGAAAGTCTATACTTCACATCTTGATTGTTTTATTTCAAATCCATCATGGTGGTGTATAAAGGCAAAATCAGAAAAACTCTGTCATCTGTCATATATATATATATATACACACACATATACACACACACAGCAGTACTAAATGATTGTGCAGGCCTTACAGTTACATGATTAAAAATATGGTTGTGGAGTCACACACATGGTAATATTTACATATCTTTGCAGCGAACAGCCTTACTTACAGAACACAGAGTGTGTTGACTGTCGATGTGCTTTAGATATATTGGTTGACTTGAAATGAACGCATTTGCATATACATTTTCTGACGTCAAAAACTGATGCACAATGAATGAGAAAAAAAGAAGAAAAAAAAACACACACAAACTTTGACTTGATTTTGATTTTGAAGTCACAGGCACATGGGGCTTGAATCTGAAAAAGTCCAATTGAATATTTTTTGTTGTTCTGGCTGCAGAAAAGCTTTCTGCCTCAAATTGGAACTGCTGAAAATCTGATTTGAGCTGCTTGTCAGAGCATGGTTGTGATTCTGGCCAGCCGAGACATTGTGAGTCTACTCTTGCTCAAATGTCCTGTTGCTTATGACAGGTCAGTAAAAATTCAGACAAAAAGTAAACTGCTGTAAATAAGATTGTCCTATTTTCCACTTGGAGGGATATGAAACATAAAGCCACTAATATCCTGATAAGGTTTTTTTTATTTCCTGAATAAGAACATTTTAACCACTGTGCTGTTAAATTACATCCTTCACTTAATCCATTGAATGTGTATGGACTTTTGAATGAATCTGACACCACAGACTGCACAAGAATGGCAGAAGATTTTTTTTAATGTTTTGGATGAACAATAGAGTGGTATGCTTGCAGGAGATTCAGTGTCCCTTTGGGTTAAACAATGGCAGTCTAGTCTAGTGCATCTACAGGTTTTCTATCTAGCAAAGAAGGCTCATGCTAATTCCACTTGTTTAATCAATTGGTCTCACTATTCAAATGACACATGAGTCATATCAGGTGTGATGCTGCTTGCCTCAAAAAGACACAGGCACACAGTCCTTTTGAGGATAAGATTGGACATCTTGAGCTAAACCTGTGTATCCAGTTCTTTATGATTTTCAAAGTAATGGGAAAATAAGATTTGTAAAATAATTGAATATAAACTAATATTGTTCAGTTTGACTAACTTAATCTATTAGGTAAATGTATATAATTTGCATATTTTGTATGTATTTTTATCAAAGAAGGTTTGAACTGTATCACTAAGGCTAAATCAGTCTTCACTACGCCTGAGGTAGATGTTTCACATCTGAGGACAAATTTCTGAGTTTTTTTATATATATATATATATATATATATATATATATATATATATATATATATATATATATATATATGCATGAACATGTTTTCTGTCTATTTATCCATGCTGATATTATCAGGCTTGAAAAAAGTTGAATTTCAGTTTTGCTACTTCATCTTGTTGCTAGAGATATGGAGTGGCATAAAATGGGTTTTATCTTGATGTACTGTTCACTGAGTGAGAGAAGAGGGAGTTAGAGCACTGGGACGAGGAGGACGGGCAAATAGAGGACCGAAGAAAGATGACATAGAATGAAAAGAAAGACGAGAGTGGGATGAAAAGAGGCTGGTGATCTGATGGTGGTGTTTATTAGTGAGACTGAAAACAAAAACGATCATCTTCCTATCTGCTTCCATGGTAACATGTGTGTGTTTGTGTGTGTGTGTGCGGTCTTACAGAGTGATTTTTAAGAGAGCTTTTTGTTCAGTGCAAGAAGGAGCTGACTCATCTAGTTAGCATCATATAGAGGTCAAAGTCACTCAGACCCTTTTGATCTTGTGTGTGTGTGTGTGTGTGTGTGTGTGTGTCTGTGTATGTGTGTCTATGTATGTGTACTTGTGTTTGTGTGTTGTGTGCCTGTGTTTGCATTCTGTATAACTGATGTTAAGCCCCTTGACATTAGAAAATACTGTTTTAGATGCAAGTCATGTCTAATAAGAAATGTGTAATATGACCCTGTCTACATGACCTGGTGCATATTCAAAATGGAACTTCACAGCTGTAGGCACTGAAAATGTATATTTCCATGCTGATGTCTAAATCATGAAGTATGGTATTATTTTCAGATTTTAATGTCATAGACAAAATTGCACATCATAAAAGAATTTTTTGGGTCATGATTCGAGAGTTTCATGAGTCCAGATTGGTGGTCTTAGAATGCATAATGTGACATGCCTCCCAGCAGCCGATTTAGTGATTAGATTTAGTGCTTTGATGCTTGTCTAAAAGCTGAAGGATTTCACAGGATGCAAAACTCACAGGTGTCATGAATTTCACCTCTCAGCATAAGGCATATTTCCCAGAAGTTATATTTGGTGTTCATTCCATGTGCTTTTGTTCTGTCCTAGTCCTGTCTCCATCCCTGTTCTGACATTGGTTGATTACCCTAATGTGTTCACCTGTTCTCTGTAAAATCCTTAATTAGTATACCTCTATATACCTGGCTGTTTCTGTTCCTTGTTTCTAAGTCTTATCGTGCATTTTCTTGTTTTCCCTTTCCTTTGTTTCTAGTTTTACTTCTTGGTGTGACAAGTAATAGTATTAGAAATCGTAGAAATCACATAGTCTAAAACTTAAAGGAACAAAGAGAATAAATGTTGTGAGTCTTTGTTTAATGACAACGAATGAAAACTGTTTTCTTCTCTTACTATGGTAATTGGTTTTTATTTGTTGTGTGTTTAGGGTTAGTTTTGAGATGTGGAAAGGAATTGGAGATTCCTGCAGTTATCATCTCATTTTCATTCTCAGTACTGGCTTTGTTTCAGTCACTGATATCTTGTAAATAAGATGGGTCTGCAAAGCAAACCCTTAGATTATTTAGTCAGTCAAATATAGACTCCATATTCTTTTCAGTCAGTCAAATATAGACTCCATATTCTTTTCAGTCCTTATATATTATCCTCTGTCATCATCATAAAATTGCACAATGGTAACATTTGCATTTTTTTATTGAGAAAGATGCACAGTAGGTCGTATCCTTTTCTCATAGCCAGGTGGAGACTCCATCCAGCAACAAAATATATATTCTCAACTAGAAGTGTGACATTTCTCATTAAGTGTAGCAGCTGCTACTTTACTAAGATAAAAAAAAAATCAATGCAATGCTATTAACCAAGAGTCATAAGCAAATAGGCTTCTCTTCTAAAAAAAATAACTAGCGCTAATTTTGTTCATTCCTTCTTGTTGACTTCCTGTGAACTCTATGGGTTTATTTAGGCAGATCTCCACAGAGAAATGTCGCTATCTATGAGAATTCAGTAGGCTACAGATCTCCCACTGTAGAGATAACAGCTGTTTTCACAGACCATGTCTGCAGCCCTGGTCTATCCATCCACACAAACGGCTCACAGACAATGGACAAATTTAAATTATTTCCGCATTAGTGTTCAATGTGTAATTGGTGTTTTTATGTGAGCCCAGCTTTCTGCAAATATTTGTAAGGGGACTCCATCATCATTCCTTTGTCGTTAGTGTTGTCTCATGCAGAAATAGTGTGCTAGGAAGAACAGCTCCCTCTCTGATGGGTGAAT
This sequence comes from Pangasius djambal, assembly GCA_022985145.1. Classification (NCBI taxonomy): domain Eukaryota; kingdom Metazoa; phylum Chordata; class Actinopteri; order Siluriformes; family Pangasiidae; genus Pangasius; species Pangasius djambal. Next base: position 16,543,031 of record CM040977.1, read on the forward strand.
CTGAGCACAAAAGATTCAGCTCATTGGAAGATCATTTTGCTGATAACAGCCTGAAGAGAGTACAATCCCATCTGTCTGTCACAAAACACTCATTACTCAAAGCTAACCCTCTTTCTCTTCCCCTTTTCTTTCACGTCTCACTCTGTTGGACTGGTGTGCTCATACGATGTGTTTAGAAACCTCTCGTCTCCAGTGTTTGACACTTGCCTTTTCAGCACACCTAAGCCTCTGTATGACCTCTGCAGAGTGAAGAGCTGCACTGACTATTCTCTCATATGAAACAATAGAAAAACCATCAAAAGGCTGAGTGACTTTTTGACAGGGGCTTTTTCAGGAGAAAGAACAGAAATGTTAATAATTTCTCTGTGTCCTGGGTGCATGTGTTTATCTGGGTCGCCACTTGCGAGGTGAGGGCCATTTTTGGGCCATTCACTCTCTCTCTATATTTATCTGCTTGTTCCAAGTCTCTGCTTTCCTGCATTTTAGCTATGTTTCCTGAATGTCCAGCTAACATTTGAAAAAAAAAAAAAAAACTTAAAAAAATGAGACATAGGGTTTTCGTTTAGGCTTATCAGCTTTATCCAAATGATTGTGCCTGATGTCATAACTGATAGGTCATGGGGAAGACCTGGTTTGCTTTTAAAGGAGTGGCTGTGTAAAACTGTAGGTTATACTTTGTATTATCTGTAGATGGCATTGTAAATGTTGCTCACATAGAAGTATAATGAACAATCACATAAAAAAAATGTTTGCAATATCAAAATTGTACATGCTGACTGGAAGGGAGCAGCTTTTGACACACTTTACACCTGTATACGTAAATGTACCCATATCACAACCATCATCCTGATCACAACCATCATCCTCTCTGGCCTTCTTCTTTCTATTGGATTATTTTGCTACCACACATTATAGAGTATCATTTTATTTTTATAGTACAGTTTACAAGCAGATTTACAGACATCTGGGACATAACATTCACTGAGGAAGCCAATGGTAACAGCTACAAGCAAACAACTCAAAGATTGGGTTATGGAGGAAAACCCTTGGGAAGAACCAAGACTTAAATTCTCTTCTTGCTTGAACTAGGAATAATGAGTTAATTTGTATTAAATAGTCTAATAATTATAGTTTATATGGAATATTGGTTAATGGTCAGCAATAACTGTACTAATGTAGTAGTTATGACTGGATTCAGTATGTTTTTAACTGTAAGTTAGGTGTAAAGGAGATGAATCAACAGATCGTAGTCAAAGGTAAATCGGTGAAGATGGAGCAGGAGCTTGGAACAGGAGCAGGGAATTCCTCATCTGCTGTCCTCTTGCCTAGAACAGAAACTTGTAGTTCAGTGGACAGGATCAGGATCAGGATTACATCATCTGGACAGGAGTAGAAACTTGTCTTCTGAGCAGGTGCAGAAATTTGAAGTCCTCTGGAAAGGAGCAAGAATTTCCATGGGGTTTTTCTGGATACAGTCAGCAACTTGAGGTACTCTAGATAGGAGCAGGAAATTGAAGTCATCTGGGCAGGATCAGGAGTTTGTACAGTAATCCTTTAGACAAGACCAGGGGCTTTTAGGAGCAGGAACCTTTTGTCCACTGGAAAGGAGCAGGAAGTTAAACTGGGGCTTGTGGGGTTTGTAGTCCTCTAGACATGAGCAGAGGCTTTTAGTTTAGGGAGGAGATTGTATATTTCAGGACAGCAGTTGTAGAAGCTTTTAGACATGATTGCTTGTAGACTTCAAGGGGTAAGAATAGGGTCTGTGTGCCCTTATCTGTAGGATTTAGTAATCCTGAAATGAACTTACCTTCTTTTGCCTTCACTGAGGAGCTAATTGGCTCTGTGGAATATTTATTATCCGTTGATGCTATCCACTGCCTTGTCTGGAGCTGTCTGCTCAGTAAGCAGTGAACAGGCTGAGCAGAATAAATCGTGCCAAGGCAGGTTCTCAAGTGATGTGTTTCCTCTCCATCATGAATAACATTAACACAGGCTCAATCAGGGAGCATGCTGGGGCCTGAATTCAGTCTCACCACACCTCTAACATCTTTATTTTAATTCTTAGCATCCATAGAATATCACAGTTAGATTGAATGATTTGTGTTGGGTTAAATGCGTCGCAAGTAATTGTAATGAATGCAGCTAATAAGATTTCTGATACACTGACAAAACTGATTTAGCACAAGGTCCTGTTTCTGTGTTGTTACCTTTGCTGGATTGTGTAATGGCTGGTGTAATCACTAATTGAATGAAAATGATATTCTGTTTTATAAAAAAGTTTTAGGTGAAATTATTTAGTACAGTGGTTTGTAGCTTGTGCCTTCAGGCATGTATTAGCTGTAGACAGAATGTGTGGGTGTGTGGATGCTCTGCTGGGAACCTGAACGTTACTGTTAATCTGTGGAATAGAGCTCCTGTTGTATTCAGTACAGAGAGCTGTATGTAAGAGCGTGAATGCATATGTGTCTCCACACTGGCAGTTTCATTGCTAAAATTACACATTATATTGCTCTTATCTGTTTTCTCTCCTTCATTGCTCAGATGACAGGGATAACAGAGCTGGCAGATCAATATGTATAGCTGGAGCTTATGTAGTCAAGCTCAATCAAGAAAATATTGCCACTGAATTAACCTTATAGCAGATTGAACTTTGGTTTGTGCTCTACATATTATGTGCCAGATCAGAACAAATGCAAATTTTCTTGCTTTAGATACAAAATTCCTGCAAAATCCTTCCTTGCCATCCAGTAATATTATCATTGTACATCTATATCATGTGCTAGGGTTGATAGTTTATGTGATTACTTGGGAACATTGTCATGTCAGTGATAGGTAAACCAGAACAGAGAATTTAATAGCTGTAAGTCATTTAAAATAAACCATTGCTAAACTGATGGAAGCCTGTACCCTTCTCATTGACCTGAAGCCTGCACCAGCCCTGATGCTCTTTCTTTCCATTATTATATTAGACTACAGGTATTAGGATTAGGACTAATTAAGGATTAAACTTTACTGAGGCCTGTCTCACCCAATAGCTCACAGAATAATTAGTCAGCTTTGTACCTTGCTCTCTTTACTGATATCCTGAGAGCAGCTCCCAGGAGCAACAGAGGCAGAGAATAAGCATGATGATAGATTTCAGAAAGCTCAGTACAATGTTGTATACACACACATGTATGTATATATATGTATGTATATCAGAATATACATATCAGAATCAAAGCAGTCTTGAGTTAGGGAGCTTGCAGCCTTACACTCATGTTCTAACTGCTGCTGCTTATTATTCTGATATTACAATTAATCAACTGCTTACAGATTACTTTTGTGGGAGAAAATTTCTTCAAATCCCCAAAACCTTCAATGAGTATGTGAAGTGTGGTAGAGACTTAGTCCTACCAAGACTCATCAGTCTGGCATCTAGGTCACATGTTGACTTTTATACAGGTTCAATGAGGTGGCAAGGTGGTGCTGCATAGTGATCTTGGAATAGGCTCTGGATTCTCGGAGACCCTGATCAGGTTAAAGCGGTTACTAAAGATTGATGAATGAATGAACTTGTTTAATACTGGATATCACAGACTTTGTTAAATCCAATATTCTATTTGCCAGCATGTAATAGTTTTGCCTGTCTCTCCAACAAACACAGTCATAGTGGTGATTTTATTATATGAGAAATGCTCAGTATTCTTTGAATACTTTTAAATGTAAAGACAATGCCCATTACATGATACATTTTAGTGAACATATTTGCCCTATAATGACTGAGCATGCTTAAAGACAAAATTATCCATTACATTATTTTATGAGGTATATGGCAATAAAGATGTTTTTGCCTCAGTTGGCACATTTTGTACTGTCTATAACAACATCAGAAATCAACTGAAGCACAGTTTTAGTGGCTTTAGGACTGAGGACTACAAATAAATATCTCTTCTATATCTGTATGTACCATAATTTACATAATCTCTCTTCAGTTCTTGGCTTGCTGCTGCAGTAAACAGAGTCTGAAATATAAGATGCAGTCAAACAAGGGTAATGTACAGTGTTACGTATTTGATTGCGTTTTTGACTGTAATTTCAATTGATTTGAAATATCATCAGGGATACTCAGATGATCTTCCAACACACCTAGGTTCTCATTACATGCTTTAGATGCATTCTACACTCGATTTAAACAAAAATGAAGACAAGCAAAAGGGTTTTAGTGTGGATAGACTATGAATCTCGCATTCATTCAGATCAAAGCTTATATCACTAAGGTCATGATATATTAGTTATCCTTTGTATAAAATCAGGAGCAAAAAGAGAAAGTGTAAATTACAGACTGGGGGAGATGGCATTACAATATCTGATTTGACCATTCAATACATGTATCTGCAATGTACTCCAAACTGCACACACCATGAACCATTACACACAATACAGTTAGAAGATTTATGCCCTTATGCAGCATTGTTGAATGCATCTGTATTAAATGATAAAGGCTAATCATAACCAGCAAAGCCTGATGAATAACTAATGTGCTGGGGCAGTGAGAGAAGTGCAGCTGGCTTTGTTCTCTTACTTTATCAGTGTCTCTGACTCTTATAGTGCTTCATATAAGCCTCATCCTGTTGGATGTCTATCCAGCCAAATGTTTCGTTAAAGACACACTATGAGTCCTTGTTTCCTCAAAGACTACTCTACAAATGTATTTATTTGATAATAAATAACGAATGTGATGATTGCACTTATGATTATGTTAAATTGGCCAGTTATTTATGGCCTTTTAAAACTGTTTCTCAAAATATTGTACATTTTCCTATGCTAAAATACCTCAAAGTATTTCTCAGAACCAAGTACACACATTAGCACATTAGAATTACTTGCACATTCAGGTGTCTTTCCAATATTTCCTTCTATTTTGTCAAGATATTTGTAGTGTACTCTAGAATTACTAGTACCCTTAATTTAAAATAATTAGCAAAACAATATTACATTAAACACATTAAGTGCAACTTCTGATACAATGAAGTGTATATGGAAGTCCTATCTGCTCATATTTGTGTGGTTTGTTTATTAGCGCTGATAATCCTCACTCTCAGCCCTTAGGCTTTTGTTTGAACTGCATTATTTTTTATCACCTCCTCACCCAACAGTCATTATTTTCTAACTTTCATCAACAGATAAATCCTTTTCAGTAATTATACTATAATGAGTGCATTATACGATACTGAAGGACAGATTTATTTTTTTATTCAGTACTAAATTTTACTGATTTTAATTGACAATCATTTTTATGAAAGATATATTTAGTAAATATTTCCTATGCTCATTTCAATTCCCTTATAGCTCTAACCAACGTGAAGTTATGGGCCATCGACAGGCAGTGCTTTCAGACCATCATGATGAGGACCGGACTGATAAAGCATGCAGAGTACATGGAGTTTCTCAAAAGGTTAGAAACTTAAAGTGTGTGTGAATAATGCTCCGAATGTATCTGAATAAGTACAGTGAATTCTGTACTGTGTGTGTGTGTGTGTGTGTTAGAGTGTACATTGGCACTGCAGCTGCCATGTTAGTCAATGAGGGAGTTTTCTCTGCATCCAAGCGACAGCACCTCCTTCCCTCTTTCTCTTTTCCTTTCTTTTCATCTTTCATCTGAAGGCTCTATTTGCATAATAGCAAACTGAAAAGAAAGCATGGGAAATATTTTACATATTAAAGACAGAATTCTATATGAATGAGTTTATAAGTGAAATGTTACATGAAAGAAATCTTCACTGAAATATGGTTGCATAATAGAACAGTTCTTTGGAAGCTTCACTGCTCCACTGGCACAAAGCCTTTGTGCATTTAACTTTTTTCTATCTCTATCTCTCTCAATGGCTCCTAATCTGTCCTCCCTCTTCTCTCTTTCTCCCTTTCTCTCCTTCTGGTATATCTCTACAATGTCTATAGGTTTGTAAATATACATTTTCTTTAATTTTAATCAACACAAAATTTGAGTCATTCCACAGTTAGCATAATCTGCCTCTAAATCACAGTTCCCTTTCGATACTACACTCGTACTGCGTCGCTAGACGCTATGGGGAAAAATCCTTTTTCTACGATGACTGAAGCCTTTACAAACGCGCAGTGAAACTGTCATGGCAAAACTGGAGGCGGATTCAAGTGCGAGAAAATAAAGACGTTTAATGAAGGTAGCGGGTAATGACAGGCAATTAAAAACAGTGGAGGAAGACGTGGGTGCAGCGGTGGCAGGTGTCCCAGACGGCACTCAGCTGCAGCGGGGGAATAAACAGTCCACGAACTCCAGCTGGGTACGGTAACCACCAGTGTGCTAAGGAAGTCCGACCGCGGAAACTGTGGGCGACACAGAACATGAAAACAACGAACTGACAAAGACAGGACAAACGCTGAGGCTTAAATAGAGCCGGTAATGAGTGGCAGCTGAAAACAATGAACTAATTAACGGTAATACATGAAACGGCCAGAAGGGGCCGGTGAATCCATGAACCGTGACAGAAACTGCACGGCCATTGGTTCATGCAGTGCAATAAAGCGAACCAATGGCTCAGCAGCGGAACTGCACGCAGCTATGGCAAGGAAGCCCACCAGAATGGGCGGAGCCATCTGGCTATATAAGCAGGCGTTGCGCCATAGGATCTCAGATCAATTCTCCTTCAGCGACGAAGATCTTCTCTCTGCTGAGCTACGAGACTTGAAGCCACTCGCCGGTGACACGCCTCGCTGCGGACAAGAGCTACTCGCCTGCACCGTCTCGCTGTTCCTGCCGAGCTTCGAGCTGCCTTCAGCATCCGGCGCAGATACCAGCTCGCCCCCTGCCGCCATCCGGCGAGCTAAAAGAGCTAAAAGAACTTTTTTTCTCTAAAAGAGCTTTTTTTCTTTAAAAGAGCAAGCGGCATTGTTGCAAATGCTGTGCCGTCGTTCCTTCAACCCCACCCCTCTGCTGTCTACGGATCCCAGCGTCACCAAGACGGGGATGGACGCCAAGCTCTTCCGCGTCCTCTCTAAAGCGGTGGAAGAGCTGGAATTAGAGTGGTCCACGCCAGAGGAGCCCACTCTGAGCCGTCTGGACAAATGGTTCCTGGCAAGGGGTGCCATTAGGCCCCTCGTGAGCGAGCTGCGCCTTTTTTTCCAGAGGTCCACGACGAGCTCATAAAGTCAATTACATTTACATTTATGGCATTTGGCAGATGCCCTTATCCAGAGCGACTTACAATAGTGCTTTGAAGTCTATCAAAAATACATTCTGATATTGGCTCACTAGGTCCCAAACTAGGAATACCATCAACCCAAAACTCTGTTGGGAGGGGTTTTTTTTTGTTTTTTTTTGTGTGTCGAAATCGTGGCGCGCTCCCTACTCAGCTTGCCTTCGTGCGTCCGCTTCATCCGCCGGTCGACGGCGCAGACGCAAAGGGCTATGAGAGGCTACCTCCACTCCACCTCTGCCCGCCCACTGCCGTCAGATGGAGTGCGAAGGTCGCGCACCCCTCGAAACCGCGCAGGACAACGTCTGCCCTTGCTGGATGAGCTTACTTCTCTGCCAGGCAGGCGGCCTGAGCTCTGCACTCCATGGCCGTGCTCCAGGTCTTTCAGGCCAAACTCCTCCAAGTTATGGATGAGTCAGGGCCCGATCCTGTGGCTTTTAAGGAGCTGCGCAGTGCGACGAACCTGGCCCTTCGAGCGACGAAGGCGGCGACTCAGGCCATCAGGAGGTCAATGGCCAATTTAGTGGTGTTAGAGCGCCACTTATGGCTGAACCTTACGGAGATCGAAGAGGCGGACAAGGTTCCTTTCCTCGACTCTCCGGTTTCTCTCACAGGGCTGTTCGGACCCGCCGTCGAAGGGTTTGCTGAGTGTTTTACTGCTGCACAGAAGTCGTCCCAGGCAATGCAACACTTCTTGCCGAAGCGCTCAAGCTCTGCGAGTGCGTAACCATGGGCATTGTTCACAGAAGGAAGGTTGTCTTGACGGATGCTTCCAACACAGGTTGGGGAGCTCTGTGGGCAAACCGGCCTTCGGCTCCTGGTTGGACCTGAAGGGTCCTTCTTGCCGGACCCGAAGGGGCACCACGTGCTAGTCCACTCGGACAGCATGACAGTGGTCGCGTATATAAATTGCCAAGGCGGGCTCTCCTCGAAATGCCTTTTCGAGATGGTAAAACGCCTCTTGGAGTGGGCACATCTCAATCTGCAGTCGTTGAGGGCAGCACATGGCCCTGGCGTGCTGAACCAAGGAGGAGACATGCTATCTCGGAGCAACGTTCCCTCAGAGGAGTGGATGCTCCACCCGCAGACGGTTCAGAAAATCTGGGAGGTCTTTGGCAAGGTCTTTGTTCAACCTCTTCACCACAAAAGACAACTCTCACTGCCCGATGTATTTTTCGAAGAGCGAGGATGTGTTGCCCCACGATTGGCCCAACCTCCTCCTGTATGCTTTCCCCCCGATTGCTCTGATCCCTCAGGTAATCAGACGAATCAGGGACCACAAACACAGAGTCCTCCTAGTGGCCCCACTCTGGAGAAACCAATTTTGGTTCTCGGAGCTATTGGTTATCAGCTGCTTATGGCAGCCCCATGATTCCCCCATTCCCCTGAGGCAGGACCTCCTCTCTCGGGCGAACAGGACAATTTGGCACCCCCAACCTGAGTTGTGGGCGTTGCACCTTTGGGCTCTTGATGGGAATCAGTAGATCTCCCTGAAGGTGTCCTAAATACTATGTCACAGGCTAGACCCGTCCACGGTCCTGAGGGCCCTCAAGGGGTCCCCATTCTGGCGGGCTTCCTTGCCATAGGCCAGTGCAGTTCCGCTGCAGAGCCATTAGTTGCACTTTGTTGCACTGCACGAACCAATGACCGTGCAGTTTCACTGCGTGATTGTAAAGGCTACAGTCATCGGAGAAAAAGGAGTTTTCCCCATAGCGTCTAGCGACACAGTACTCGTTCCCGTATCTCAGGGAACCGAGGTTACATTAGTAACCGAGTACGTTATGCAGTTACTGATTTATTTATTGTTACTAAGGTAATGGTGTAGCATTGCTGTTTATTAGGAAGTTTGTAAAGCTTCGGGACACACTGTTTTTTTTATTTTCTGAATAATGCTTAATTAACCCCAAATCCATCTCAAAGTTGTGCAAAAGATAATATGAAGTAAGCAGTGATGTCTGTAATGGAAGAGTCTACCTAGTCATCTGACTCCAAAGGGACATGCTAAAAAAAAAAAAAAAAATGCAACTATAGAGAATTCTGCTGTAAATGGTCTCTTTATAGAGAGGTGTCCTGGTTTGTATACCAGGAGAACCCTGTTCTAATAGTGCATCTTATAGGTGCAAAAGGACTACTGCTTTAGAGAGGCTATCTGTGGGCGGTCTGTGTGAATGTTGTTGTTTTTTTCCCCTGTCACCAGCTGGCTCACTAGCGAGAGCAGTTAATGGTAGATTAATGGTACAGATAGTGATTGTGCTAACTTTTTTTTAGATCAGCGTTAATTATTTGAGCAACAGATATTACTCAACAGATGAAAATTTTTCAATGTGCTAGTGCACAGCGATATCTAGGCATACATATTTAAGCCAGAGCACACTTAAGAACTGTGGCACTGAGAAGAACAATGAAAAGCAAAGCAAGCTAAAATACAAGCCTCACCAGACTAAACTCTAGCAGGAAAGCACAGAATAATAAGCAAGACTTTGAGTTAAACTAAGCCAAGTATCTAAAGTGAATAATTCAAGTTTGTTGTCAGAAACAATAGTTCCAATTTACAAACCAAAAAGCTAAGAATAGAAATAGTATGCTTCATACAGTGATGTTAACAAGCTACCATAATGGCAAGGCATGTACTTTTCAAACTTTTTTGAACATATAACCTTTTAAATGGGATATATTTTGATACTATTATCACTCCAGTCAAAACATATATTATGTAAGGAATAACACGTGACAGAGTGCTGTTATGCAAAAATAATACAGGTGAAGGTGATGTGAAGTGACATGGATGGCTTCACATCCCAAAAGTATATTGTTTTTGTATAACAGCACAGTCCAAAGTGCGTTTTTCCACTCATACCACAGTGATTTTCCAGAGATGTTTAATTTATTAATGAACAAGACGGAGCACATTTTAACAGTATATAGTTAGATTTAATGTTGTGGAACGTCCATGAGACAAGTTAGTCCCTGTAATCACTTATGTTATAGCAGTGACAAACAGTCATGCCCTCACCAACCTCTCTTTTTCTGTCTCTCGCTCTCTCAAAAACGTAGAAACCAGAAGGCATAAACTCCTCTGTCCTGAAGACATGCTGGGAAACTTTACAAAGTCAGCTTTGTAAAGCTGTACCACCTGTTACAAAGTGCTGACACTTAAGACTTTTTCCCATAAATGTTAAATAACAAAAAAAAAACTTCCTCACGTAAATAATTATAAATTTTTCTTTGTTAAACAACACATTTTTTTTTTTTTTTAAATCAGTTTTACTATTAGTCTTGGATTATGTGGTGTGTTCTCCATACAATTCCCTGTGTAGGAGCTGTTACAATAGAAATAATAACATAATATAACGAGAATCAATCATTCATGTTACAGCTGGAGCTACTCTCTGAGCCAAGCTGTTTACAAAAATAACGCACAACTTCTGACTAATCAGATTGAGAGGACAACTGCGCTCTGGTATAAAAGTACATATAAACCAGTCCTGATTTTTTCCCACCAATACTGACACATATATACAGAAAATTGCAGTATGCCTTTTTTTTTGCTTTTAAAAAAACGTTTACTCTTTATGCAAGGAAGACAAAATGATAGGACGTGGTGAAATAATCAACAACATTAAATTATTTATTGGCCTGTGAAAATGGAGGGACTATGTAAAAAAAAAAAAAGTCTGTAATTCCTAAACAGTTAATGAAATAATTTTTTTAAACCCTTGAATTAAAGCTGAAAGTCTACACTTCAATCACATCTTAATTGCTTCATTTCAAATCCATTGTGGTGGTGTACAGAAGCAAAATTACGAAAATTGTGTCACTGTCCAAATACTTATGGACCTGACTGTAGTTACAATTAATGTTGTGGAAAGGCTGTGAAACAGGTTAGTTTCTGTTCTCACTTACATTTTAGCAGATACCCTGCAGCTTTTGAATAATCAGATTCACCATTTTGAGCAGCACTGTGGAATAAGGATGTATAGTCTATGAATTTATGCAGATCCACCCATTCTCTGTGCCGCTTATCCTCCACAGGGTCATGGGGAGGCTGGAGCGTATCCCAGGGGACACCCTGGACGGGGTTCCAACCCAGGGCACAATTGCACACACATTCACACACTTCGGACAATTCGGACAATTTGGAAATGCCAGTCAGCCTACAGCGCATGTCTTTGGACAGGGGGAGGAAACCGGAGTACCCGGAGGAATCCCCAGCCCCAGAGGGGAGAGGCAACAGTGCCAAACACTAAGCCACCGTGCCCCCCTGAATTTAAGCAGTTGCTAAAAAAAAAAAAAAAAAAACTTCACATATCACTAAAGTTATCAGTTACCAGTGTTTGGCCAGTAGTAGTGGTGTGAGTTTTCATTAATTAACAATTTTGCATGAGTGCACAATTCAGTCTTTGTGTAAATGGGTAAATTGCTAAATATTGAAGCTTTAATGTGGGTACATAGACCCTTTACTGCCCTAATGGCATGAATACAATAAATGTAAAACTATTGGGAGCTGTAGCTGTTGGGAAAAAATGACATCATGTCAAGATTAAGATACTGTTTATCCACAGCTAATGATAATAAAATAACTGCAGTGTTGACTTGAAATTAATTTTATAAACCCTCTCTTTTGCAGCGTTCCAACATTCCATAGTCTTCCGGAAGAAATACTAAGCAAGCTGGCTGATGTCCTTGAGGAGGTAAACCTTTATTTATTTATTAATTTAATTATGGAATGCAGAACATTCCATGGTCTTCCAGTCCATAGTCTTCCGGAAGAAATACTAACAAGCTGACTGGTGGAGGTATTCATTCATTCATTCATTTATTTATTTAATCTTTCAGAGCAGAAGTTTATGAATTACACTTCAGGCATTATTGACAATGTTCATATTTACACAATGGTTACAAAGTCTTTATCAAAATTGACAACTTTGATGAGTACCTTTTGCCTAAATTTATAATAAAATATTACAATAATAATAAAATAATTTATGCCACTATGACTTAAGGCTTTTATCATCTGAACTGTCTGTCTTCAGAAGATGTTGCCGGCCAAAAATAAACACACCATCTGTCAACTCAAAACTATCAGCGATTGCAATCCTACTCAAAACTACTCTTGTTAAATTTTGGTGGATGTTGTCAACATTTGCTCTTACATTCCACAATATATTACAACATATTTACATTATTATTTCTAGATTTTGAGTTTGGTTTAGTATTTATTAAGGAATGAAGACAGGTGAGCGCAGAAGAAATGTATTTTACAAGACACTTATTTTGAATTCTAATAGTCCAAAACAGGCAAGGGGTCAAATAAACAGATATTATGACACAGCTAATACAAAGATCAAAAGGTCTTAAAAGGAAGATGTGAATTATTGACTGGAATTGAGTGACACATGGTTCATAAGCCACACTGCAGTCATGCACAGAGTATATTTTCCCCTACTATAAACACTAAGATACAAAATTTATACTAAATTTAAACCGTACAAGACCGTAGGGGAATTAAAATCCTGTATCCTGGCTTTATCTACAGCTTTACATCAGCTCCAGCAGCAAAATCTGTTTCATACATTTACATTTCCATGTCATCAGGAATATGCAAGGTTATTGGATCTTTCAGTAATTTTAAGGTCATCTTTTGACGGTTGACCTAAACATAAAGCATCAAAGTGAGGTAATGAAAGAGAAAGTGAAAGTGCTTGTGAAGTGCAAATTAGTTAATAATGCTGTGTGTATTAACAACATTAATACTGCTGTTGTTCTAATAGAGTCATGTTAATTTTTTATGAATTTAAATTGAATTATTTGGAGTTTATGCTCTTAAATATACAGTCACTTGAAAGATAGTAATACACAACCATTTCTGTACCAACATAAGTCCAACATATTATAGTTTATGACCACCAGACACCAAAATAGCAACAGAGTGCAAATTTGAAAGAACAAATTGGCTTGCAGTCAACCAAAATGCTGGCATTAACCAGCAAGTTACACTTGCACTGGCATGAAAATAGTGTTCACAGGCTCAAAGGATCAAATAATATATGTTAAAAATTCTAAAACTCAGAATACCAGTTAAAAATTCTCCCCTTCTGAATGTGATCCAATGATTCTCTTGTAACTTATTGTCACAATGCAGGTATGGACACAGGTGCAGGTGTTCAATGTTTATTTGAAACGTAGCAAACAAAACAGAGACATAACTCAATATACAGGTAAGGGTCAGGTGATGAACAAACAACATTAACTAGACTAGGCAAGAGCAAAAACGAGAAAAACAGAAACTAGGTCAAAAACTAGAAAGACAATCAATGACTTGGTATAGACTGGCACAAGAGACTTAAAGAATTAAACTTGACTATTTTTTGTCTTTGTGTTAATTTTGTATGTCTGAAGAAAAGATCTTTTAGTAATGCACTAAAGAAAATGATTCTAAAAAAGAGCATGTGAGAGTGAACATTTGAATTGTCCACAATTTTAGCCATTTTACCTGAAAAACAAAGCTGTACTAGTTCAGTACATCATAAATGTTGGCTTCACTTTAAACTGTGTAGTTTAATGACAAAACATGTGTGATGTGTTTCTACTATGTGTACTATGTATACTATGTATTATGTCTAGAAGTAGAGAAGTTGCTTTTGAAGTGAAGTATATATAGTGTATATATATATATATATATATATATATATATATATATATATATATATATATATATAGTAAGAAGTTTGAGGCTGGACTGATTCGAAAAGCTCTGGTCTGTAAGATCTGCAAACGTTATTTAGATCTGCGAACTTGTTAACTGATTATGTGAGTCTTGATGAAAACACACATCTAATTAATAAACAATGATATAAGGCAGAGGAAATAATGTGCTGAAGAATACAGTAGATAAAGTGTTGCTGTGTAATTGCTTAATGGTATTATTTGAAAGTCCTAATGTATGGTTGAGTCACCTCCTCTTGTCATTCCACAGTTACTAAGAGTACCAAATGTCCTTGTGTCCTTTTCCTTCTCCCACTAATTGCGTGACTCAATCTGTAAAACAATTGTTACGAACAGGCTATGTGAAGAATGAAATTCTATACAGTTAATAATTGACCTTGACTGAAAATGTAAATTATTTTTGCCTTGCAAAACTAGGCTCTGGGAGAAGTGAGAAAATGCCCCTCTTACCATCACTCCTCCTTATTTCGCCTTGACATGATATGTTTCTTTCACGCAGTGTATAACTTGACTGTTGTTACAGATTACAAAAAAAGATTCTCTATATCTCAGTCATTGAGCTGAATCTTCCTGAATTAGAAAGTGCAGACTCCAGCAGCAGCCATGTGAAAATGTGGCTGTTACACCAACCTCAGCTCATTGAAATCCACTTAAGAATGAAAGGAAATGAATAGCAGTAATTTCCCCTCAACATCTACACTGATCTCTCTGCTCTATCTCCACCTGTTTTTCATTTTCTGCCTATTATGTATGTCGTGACATAGCGAAATCTGATTGGAATTGTTCATTAGTTGACCAACATGGAACCACCCTAATTACACTGCAGATTATTGGCAATAAGCAAATTTAAAGCTCTGGATTTAGAGCATAGCTGTGTAACAGTGGACCTGCATGAAGGTTACGTTTTCATTCTGCAATTCACAACCAGTCAAAACATATAAAATAAGAACTAAAAAGGAGCTATTTACCTCTCAGTAATCCAAGTATTTATTTTGTTATTTTATGTTGATTTTTTAAAAAATATTTTTTAATGTATTTGTTTGTTTTAAACCTGTTAACAGTCTGGATGCCTATAATTATTAATTGTGACTATTATATTTTTAGGTGGATTTTGGAAAAACGTGTCGGTATTTTATCCCTAAGCATTACTGTTCTGCTGTCATTCAGACATGTAGTTTGTAGCTACACGTAGTTATGAGATATAAATTGAATTTCGATTATTTACCTGAGGGAGTATAGATAGTACAGTTATAGGTTTCAAAATGCATTGGTATGAGAATTTGGTGCCCTAATGGATAACACAATATACTACATTTAACATTTTTTCATTCATCCCAGTTTTTTATTTTAGTTGATATAGAAATATTATTTAACAGCAAACTTGCAGTCCAATTTGCAAAACACAACACATTCATCATATATTCTGCTAGTTGTGCTAAATGTACTTTCCTTAGATTTGTGGATTTAAATTAAATAATTTAATAATGAAATATGTGGTGCCTTAAAGGTCATGTTCTAGGTTACATAGGGAAATTTTTGGCTTCAGTCAGATTGGGGGTACTGTTTCGTCTGTGCTGTCTGTACGCCTTTACATCTCTCATTACATCTGTCTAGAGGACAGTGATGGCACACAGAATAGCAGGAGGGCATGTGTCCAAAAAAGTGCTTTCTCCCTATGGCAGCATGTCAGGGCTTAGAGTCTCGGTGATATGGTGTTGGAGGGATTAAGAGTAGTGTTTCAGTCTGCACTTCTTCTATAGGTGGCTGTGGAAACGATGCATTGGCCAAAACTGAGTCACCAGAACTAACAATACTGATCATGCGTTCACATGGAGGCTCAGATTAGTTCTGTTGAGTTATTCATGCAAATGGTATTCACACCGGCAGTGGTAATATCAACATAGCCATGAACCGTTTTCAAGGAAAAGTCACTTTTGCTGCACCAAAAATATAGCTTTCTTTACTAACATTGTTTTTTTTTCTTCTCTACCTCCCCTCTTTCTTGTCCCTTCCTCTCATGTTGAATGCTCTTTTCTGTGTTTGGTATTCAGACACATTATGAGGATGGAGATTATATAATCAGGCAGGGAGCAAGGGGAGACACCTTCTTCATCATTAGTAAAGGAAAGGTAAGTACCTTTTTAGCACAGCAGTGGTATGACGTTTAAATGTTATTGTACCCCAAAGCTCTTCTGTATTTTACTGGCCCTGTGTTTTAGGTGACCGTGACCCGAGAGGACTCTGCCAGTCAGGAGACAGTGTACCTGCGCTCTCTGGGGAAGGGTGATTGGTTCGGAGAGAAAGCCTTGCAAGGGTAGGATTGTCCTCTTTTTAACCATTAGATAAGTCGTCAAATGCATCAGGGTTGGCTTCATGCAGCTGTAGCACATGGAGCTCCTTCATACACTGCTGGTTTGACCTAAATCCAGTATATATAATAAGAGCTGTAGTGGTGTGCCACCTAGTGGTGTCTACACATTAACACTTCTCTTTATACCATAGTATCACAACATCTAAATGAGAAACCTGAAAACTGTTTCGCATGAGGAAATTAGAGATAAATATTGGTCTGTATCTAAGACCAAGGACACAATAATTATGAATACTATACACCTGCAAGTAGATATGTGAGCTTGGAAAAGATATCCTACTCTTTTCTTAACGTGTTACCTTGAGATTTCATTTTAGTACTTGAAATCTCTTAAATCAAAGAGGTTTTTTTTTTTTTTTTTTTACATCATTTGCATTGTCATGAAATTGCATAAAAAAACAGTTATGATGTGATAATATGATAGATACTTTTTCTAAGCCAGGAGCAGGCCCTCTAATTTTCTGTGATCATTTCTGCAGATAATACATGCAAGATTATTACAGGGTTTGGTTTTACAAATTAACAACACTACTATATGAAAAAGGACATTTACTATGAAATGACAATCACAATTACAAACACGGATGTACAGGTGAGTTAGAGTAGGATGGTTTCCAACTAACAGCTTGCATCAGCTACAAAAAAGAGGTCTGACAATTAGCACTTTGATATGTGGGACTTCAAAGCAGCCTGAGGCAACTAACACATTTCCAAAGAGGACAAATAGTAGGTATGTCGAAACTTAAAAAAAAAAAAAAAAATCACAAAAAATGGAAAGTTATTTACTGTAGTAAAAGAGAACAGTCTCAGAAGTCTCAAAACTCATGATGTCATGATTTCACAAAGCTGGAATTCGAAAACATTCATATCAAAACCAAAGCATGAAGCATTTGGCCCATTGATTGCATTGCATGATTGTTTAACAGCCACCACTTATAAGGCAATTTCATGTAAGTGAAATTATCAATCAGATACACCCAAAAGTGCAAACACTCTTCCCTGATATTCTTGTACATGCTGCTAAAATTCCTCAAGGGTGGTTCGATTAACACTAAGATGAAGTCAAGTGTCTTCCATTGTCTCCCTAATTACTAGATTTAAACATCAGTCAACCTTTATGGAGTCCTGCAGCACAGACTACAAAATAGATATCGACCCTCTCCATCCATTAAAGAACTGGAAGATTATAACTTGAAAAATGGTCCAACATCCCAAAACCATTCAAGACTTGTATTACAGCATTCCAGAAAGAATTAAAGCTGTTATGGGAGGAAAAGATGGCTCTACTCCTTATTAGGTCTTTAATATTAATGGATGTATGCTATTTTGTCCACACCTGTTAGGAACTTTCCTGGTTTATTTTACTCTTTTCTATGTAGGACTCCAACATCTCGATCTGGTCCGCCTCAAAAGTGCATGGTTTTGTGTACATACACTTCCACTTATAGTATTTAAGTGTAATTAGTGTATGTGTGTGTGTGTGTGTGTGTGTGTGTGTGTGTGAGAGAGAGAGAGAGAGAGAGAGAGAGAGAGAGACTGGTATGAGTGTGAGTGTTTTCCCATCACATACAGCAGCTTTCTGTTATCACTCAGTCCTTCTGTCTCCATCACTTTCTCTTTAAAACTTACATAGACAGACTGAATGATGACTGTATTAATCTCAAGTCCAGGCTCCAGACACCTCAGATTTATTTTTCATCAGGTAGATAGCAAGTATGCACATGTCTAATCCTTTCAGTCTAGCTGAATTCAAATAACAAAATAATGCTTGAAACATTATTTCTGTGCCTTCTTGTGGTTTAGATTGATAATATTTATAAAGAAATATCCTACTGTTTTGCTGAAAATAATTATACAGAACTCTACATATAAATCCTTTGTTAGCCATATTAAAGCTGCTAGAAAAGTATATGGACGGCCAGCTGTTTTATCCCTAAGTGCTGTGTCTAGTAATGTCATCCAGCACTTGCATGCCTCTTCTAATAATTTGCTGTAATTTGTTGCTCTTATTATAGTACTAGGTTCTAGCTTATGCAATGATTTGATATTTTCTTGCTTAGATCAGGGGATGCCTTTTTTCGACTGCCTTCATCCGTCTGCAATCCCATTGTGCTCTGTGCAACAAATGTGTGCTGATCTCGGAAAGGGGTTAAAAACAATGAAATCTTAATCTATACAAACAGCTACCATTCTAGTGCACACTCTGCATACGCAACTGCAGAAGGCTACAGTATATTCTTGGCTGCATTGTGGACTTTTGCAATCAATTTCTAAAACGATCGCGTTGTTTATGTCTGAGCTGAACTTCCAGTAAGCAATCTGATCTGAGAGGGTTCAGGTCTGGCACAGTGTACAGTGTGTGTACTCCAGGTATTCAGATTGTCCTCATAAACTGTAAATGATGGAAAGGAGCTCTTGTTGCCTGGCTTAATCAGCGTGTATGTATGCCAATGTAGACTGTGTGTAAGTGTGTGACTATTTGACGTAGGAACGAGAGTTTGGCACAGAAGGCCATTTTTCACAGAGCACATGTCATGTTTTGAGATGGGCCATCATACACTACAAGGAGGGCATTGCTGTCCATGTAATGTCTCTCGTAAAGCCTCTTATAGAGAGCACTCAGGCCATAATTACACTCATCAAACCTGTTGCACACACTCACCCTCTGGCTCTATCATGGCACTTTAAAATAGTGACAAAATCTCTCCTATGTCTTTCTGCTGTCTCTTCTCCGCTGTTGTGTGGAGCAGCTGTGACCTTCTCTGAGTGTGTTTGTGTATTTGTGTTGTGGGGGATTTAGGGTTGTGCAGTGGAGAATTCTCACCTCTGCCCAAGCACAAGAGACTTTGATTGGGATTGGAGCATGTGTGTATGTACTCTATTTACATTAACATCTACTCTTCTTTCTTGTCAGTCAGGGTGTCAGGTGGTGTGTGTGTGTGTGTGTACTTTGTCAGGGGTTGAATGGATCTTGCTGAGCTAGGAGTGTGGTTTGGTGGGGCAAAATTGGGAGTAAATGTTTGCAGTTCAACGTGTTATGAGAACTAAAAAGTCTTGTAAAAAAAAAAAAAAAAAAAAAAAAAAGTGTGTGCTTACTGAGCATTATGGATTCAGGGGATTTGGTCTCGGATTCTGATTCATGCGATTGGAGTGACGACTCCTCAGAATTCAACGAGCCAGAGGAGGTTAATGATGGTGTACAGAGAGGCACTGAGTAATGGATTTTTTATTTTTTTTTAATTGCCTCATTGAGTTTGGAGCAAATTTCATAATATAAATTTCAGTTTTAAATTGCTTTCAACATGTTCTATAATGCAACTAAAAATGGACAACACAATTCTACAGATTGTTTTTTCTTATGATAAACTATTAAACATGGCTTAAGTTATGTCTGTAAGGTGACACTTATAATCTCTTTTAGGTTTTCTTGTTTAACTGATCATCTAGCTAGACCAGACCAGCTGTTAAGCATTCTATCCTGAGACTAATTTGATTTAGCTGACACAGGTCAGATTCTGTGTTGCATAATTTTTCACTCATATTTCCTTGTTTTTACACAGAGAGGACATCAGGACAGCCAGTGTCATTGCTGCAGAGACTGTTACCTGCCTTGTTATTGACAGAGAGTGAGTATTACTCATTATATTATGCATTATGCTTTGTTATACTTGCAACATTGTCAGCTTAAGAATTATTCACATGGTTTATAGAATAATAAAACAGAGTACCTCATGAAGTGAGTGATAATTTGAGTTTTAACACAGCTTGAGAATAAAGCCTTTCTTATATGTAGTGTAATTTCTTTTTTCTTTTTTATCTGTTTTCAGAATTATCAGCACTTCTAAGATTATTGATTATTTTCCCAGAACTAGAATTTTAAAACTTTTTTTTTTTTTTTTACATATGGCTCTGTGTTTGCTTAATTTTATTTTTAATTTGTATATATATATTTTTTTATCCACTACATGATTCTTTAGGAGTGTTATTTTGTGACAAAGGAAAGTACTATTTTTTAATGTTTATGAGCATATGTATATTATTTTTATTTATAGGAGAGGTAGGTAGTGTCTTCTATTGTTTACTGAAAAATTTGAATTGTGGTCTGTAATGTTTTTCATAGACTCAATTTGCCTATTCACTTAAAGGCTGCCAATAATCCTGGAATTGGCTGTATATTATTATTATTATTATTATTTGAAACATACAACAAAGGTATCCTTCTGGAATAATTCTGGACAAAACTAAATTAGTCAATTTGTCTTATTTATTTGACTGTTGCATAAGAAGCTGTCGTGGAGTTTCCTATCTGACATTTTTCCCTGTTTACTGTGAGTTTGTGTGAATGCATTATTTATTCAGTGCCTGTGTGAGTTTGCCTATTCAGAGGTGTGTTTGTCTGAATAAATCTAGCTCATGCTGAATAGTTTAAGTGCTGTGTGCGTTAGTGATCTGTGCAGACAGGTTGTCTCCTGGGCAATGTGCTCATTCTGCTCTTTATGGGCTGTACAACTTAATACGCCTTCATCCATCAGCACTCTGCTGTGGGTCCAGTAGTTCTGTTACACTGAAGGGGTATTTATTGTTGGATTGTTACATTCTTCGTATTGTGCCCTCAGAATGCACACACCAATGTGGGTCCTTTAAAAAAATTATTATTTTCTGAAATTACGTTTTATTAACTAAAGTATATTTAAATATTTAAGTAAAAACTTTAAATAAATTGTTGTAAATTGGCATTTAAATGATGCTAGATTTTATAGACCTTAGGATATTATTAATGTGTTATTCTTTCATTCATCATCAGTAAACACTTTATCCTGGTTATTGATGGAATTGATTTGATTTAATTATATTATATTTTATTTTTGGTATGCAAATCTGTTTTGACCACATCACTCACTGCATAATATAAGTTACACTATATGGCCAAAAGTATGTGGACACCTGATCATCACACCCATATCTGGTTCTTTCGAACTGTTGCCACAAAGTTGGAAGCACACAATTGTATAGGATGTCTTTGTATGCTGTAGCAATAAGATTTCCCTACACTGGAACTAAGAGGCCCAAACCTGTTCCAGCATGATAATTGCAGCTTCCTCAGTTCGATGTTGTACAGCATTGTATTGCACATACAACTGCACATATCTGCATCTGCATATATTCCATACTTTTTCTTCTTTCATATCCTTTTTATTATATTTTTATATTTTTCTTTTTCTACTTCTATGCAAGTAAATTCTGTTCCCCTTCAGGAACTCGAGCTGCGTCGAAATGCTATGGGAACGCCTTCAGCGCGACCGTGCTCTGAATCACGTGTGTAATCAGTCCAATGGATGAGCAAGACGTCACAGGTGGGGTGACGTAGCGACCCGGAAGCTTATAAGCACGAGCGGTGGCCGCCGCGGCAGCTTTCTGTCATTCAGCAAGCGTTCTGTGTGTATTGTCTGTTTAGGAGCGGAGCCTGCATTGCGTGCGTTTGCCGCTGCGCGTGCTTCGCTCCCGGAAGGCTCTCTTTGAAGAGCCGCCACCTCCACGCCGGAGCCTACCTTTTTTCCCCGACCTCCACACCGAGGTGTCGAGGTCGTGGGGGAGGCCTTTCTAGACTCAGGAGATCGTTCTGCCAACCCTGCCACCCATGGTGCTTCAGGGCGCAGTGGTCTCCGGTGAGCGCTTCTCTCAGCTTCCGCCCAGGAACGTAGCGGTACTGGGAGGCTCGCTACCTCTTCTGAGGTTTCCAGAGCCGTCCCCTGCCGGTCCGCCGCTTCAGGGCACCGAGCTAGCCGCTCTCATTACACCAGAAGTCAGTCTCGAGAGACTGATTCCCTTAGTAGACTATTTGGCAGCGTGGAACTTCTGCTGAATGTGTCTCAATGGGTCCTGCATACTGTAGAGAGAGGCTACCGAATCCATTCGGTCCTCTCGTGCCTCATTTTTGCGGGGTTCTTCCTACTCTGGTGGGCCTGAGCAGGCTCTGGTAATGGAACAAGAAGTAAACGCTCTCCTGAGAAAGGAGGCCATTGAGGTGGTCCCTCTTCACGATAGAGAGTCCGGGTTCTACAGCCGGTACTTCATTGTTCCGAACTCGCTCTTGGGGCTGCCGGGCGGGAGCAGCCCCCTCCGCATACCAGTGCCTCATACTGCTGGAGGCCCAGGACTTCTGAGGGCAGGCCCCTCTGGGGAATAGCGGTGTACACCTCATCATACGGTGCCCGTCTCTCCTCAGTGCCCTCAGGAGATCGATCTGCCAACCTTGCCACGTATGGTGTTTCAGGGCGCAGCGATCTCCGGCGAGCGCTTCTCTCAGTTTCCACCCGGGAACGTAGCGGTACTTAGAGGCTCTCTACCTCTTCTAATGGAACAGGAAGTGCACACTCTCCTGAGGACAGAGGCCATCGAGGTGGTCCCTCCTCATGACAGAGAGTCCGGGTTCTACAGCCGGATCATTTTGGATCTGCATCATTTGAACTGCTCAGTCGTGTGACTGAAGTTCAAGATGCTCACGATCAAACAGATCGTGTCTCAGATCAGCTCCGAGGACTGGTTTGTCACGATCGATCTAAAAGACGCATATTTCCATATCTCCATCCTTCCCCAACACAGGAAGTTCCTGAGGTTTGCTTTCGGGGGCGAAGCTTACCAATATCGGGTTCTTCCGTTCGGCCTGGCACTCTCACCCTGCACTTTCACGAAGTGTGTGGATGCTGCTCTGGCTCCTATGCGACTCCAGGGCATCTGCATACGGAACTATATTGACGATTGGTTGATATTAGCGCGATCGGAGCAGGTGGCGGTTCAGCATCAAGATGTCGTTCTCGCCCACATGAAAGAGCTGGGGTTAAGACTGAACGCCGAGAAAAGTGTGCTTTCTCCAGTACAGAGAATCACTTATCTGGGCGTGGTGTGGGATTTGACCACGATGCAGGCACGTCTGTCTCCTGCTCGGATGGAGACTCATCCAGCTCCTCTCGGACTGGATGCTATGGTACAGACGTGGCCGAGGCCGCGTCTGTACGAGTTCTGGACGGGGTCCATCTGTTGCTTGTAGCCCCGTTCTGGCCGGGCCAAGTATGGTTCTCTGACCTGATTTCCCTTCTCGACGGCTCTCCATGGGAGATTCCCGTCAGGAGGGATCTCCTCTCACAGGCGGGGGGCGCCATCTTCCACCCCCACCCCAAGTTGTGGAAGCTGAGGGTGTGGCCTCTCTTTTTAGGCTTTGCGCCCGGTCTGGCCAAAGCATTTCTCTACCCTCGAGCAGGGTATATTCCCAAAAGTTCCCTCCTCTACACCACGGCCTGTCGTACTCCAGGCCTTGTGTCCTCCTCCCGACCAGCAGAGGCTTAACTGTATGTGTCCAGTGTGAGCACTGGACGCATACGTCCTCAGAGCTGCCCGGTGGGTCGTGGATGCCATCTATCTGGCCTATGAGTCCTCTGATCTCCCCTCGCCCTTGGGAGTCAAGGCTCACTCCACTAGAAGTGTGGCGGCCTCCAAGGCTTTTTTCTGGCAGGTGTCCCTATGCCGGACATCTGTAACGCTGCGGGTTGTTCCGTGCCCCTGACTTTCATCGGGTTCTATGGCCTCGACATGCGACATGCGAGCCACTCCGAAGCTGCCGCGGCGCCCACCGCTCGTGCTTTTAAGCTTCCGGGTCGCTACGTCACCCCGTCTGTGATGTCTCGCCCATCCATTGGACTGATTACACACGTGATTCAGAGCGCGGTCACGCTGAAGGCATTCCCATAGCGTTTCGACGCAGCATCTCGTTCCCTCGGGGAACCATGGTTACATACGTAACCTGGAGACGTTTTATGTAAATTCTGTTTTTTATGTCACCGGACAGTCGTAAAAAGTATTTCATTGCACGTCATACTGCATATGGTTATGTGTGTGACCAATAAAATTGTAATTTGAATTTGAAGATATGTTCTGCTAAGGTTGGTGTGGAAGAACTCGAGTGGCCTGCACAGAGCCCCGACCTCAACCCCACTAAACACCTTTGGGATAAACTGTAACACTTACTGCGCACCAGGGCTCCTCATCCTACATCAGTGCCTGACCTCACTAATGCTCTTTTGGCTGAGTGGACAAATCCCCACAGCCACGCTCCAAAATCTAGTGGAAAGCCTTCCCAGAAGAGTGGAGCTTATTATAACAACAAACTGGGGACTAAATCTGGAATGGGATGTTCAAAAAGCACACATGAGTGTTATGGTCAGGTGTCCACAAACTTTTGGCCATATAGTGTATTTTAGCTACATGCTGCTGAGCTAGCGTATATAGAGACACTTAGATATGGAAATATTTAAATTTAATCAAAGGTGGCTCAAGAACAACGTTCGCTGATTAAAACATGTAAAACTATCACCAACAGCTATAAAATATACATACATACAATGCCATAAAACTTATTTGTAAAACGTTTGTAACTTGATATTGTAGACTACACATGAAAAGATCATTTCTTTTTTTTTTTTCCTATTTTGAAGTGTTTTGCTATTTGGTAAAATCACCCATGAAAAAAACAGGCATTAAATTACACTGAATTGTTGAAAAAGTCATAAAAAAGCATTAACTGCAATTCAAGGACACCCATGAATCAAGTTTAGAATGATATAATGTTATCTTCTTTTTAGTGCATTTCAGAAGTAATTCCTGTTAAGCATATCTCTCTCTCTGAAGAAGAGGAAGTGTAGGGGTAGAAAGAGAATGAGAGAGAATTTAAATATTTAGGTGGATTGATGAAACTCCAGTGCCAGAGGTGCCATTTTTGGTATAAACACATCAACAGAAACTCGTCCTCAGCATTACTACCATTTCTCCCTGTGATATTCATCAACCAGGAGACAGACACACAAACACACGCACACACGCGCACACACACACACACACACACGTTCCCTCTCCCTCCTTGTCTCTGATCACACTGCTGAAATTGCAGAGGGGCTTTCATCATTATCGCTAATATTTACAGCAGCAGAGATCATACATAATTAAATATTCTTCTTCTCAGAGCAAAAGGAAACACTGATTTTAAATAGGTTAGTCTTCCAAATGTAATTAATTTCTTCTTTACCCCTTACAAGAAAGTTTACTTTTTAGTTCCAATCAGTAAAATCCTGTTTTTTTCATAATATAAGTGATCCTTGGTTTATTTTTTTCTTTCTTCATTCTACAAAACTGTAGTCTTATATTCTTATTTATACTAGGAGTGTGTGACATTTTGGCTGTAGAAGACCTTTCTGAAAAACGTTTGCGCCTTATCATATTGTGTTTTAGATCTTATAAGCACCTTATTGGAGGTTTGGAGGATGTGTCCAGCAAAGGATCAGAAGACGCAGAGGCCAAAGCAAAGTAAGCCCATCTCAGCTCTTATCTTATTAGTATTATTAGCGTTATTAGTAATAATAGAGGTCTCCACTGTTGCCCCGTGCAAATACTTGTATGTTTTAAACTGTGATTACCCAGCGTCTTTCTTTGCTAATTACATGCTTATACAATACTTTTGATTTATAGAAAGTGCTATATAAGAACAGCTATTCTGCTGCGTCTGAGAGAGAGACAAAAGGTCAGCATCCTCGCAGCTGTGTTACAGCCAACTACCCCTGACACATTGTTTTTAATGAACAGTAACATGAGAGGCAAGTTAGAGACAGTGACCTCTCAGGCAGTTTGAGGTGATGTGAAACCAAAGAACTGCAAAGGCGAGAGTAATGTGAACTCTCAGAAGCATCATCAGCCAGCACAGACACACACACACGCACACACACAAAGAGAAATTATTGTCCGTACAGTAATTACTCAGTCGAGGCTTGCAAATGAGGTTGTGAATAAGTCTCAGCTTATTCTCAGCGTTGTCTGCAGAACGTCCTTCTCTTGGATCAATGCAGCAGCAGTAGACACTTTTTCATTCTCTCTCATCTGTGTTGTAAATTACCTGAGCTGATACATTAATGATGTGTTACATCCGACATATTTTTCTTGCCAAGATTATAGCACTGTTTCAGTTTTCAGTCTGGCTTTGAGAATCATTCGCTATGAATCTTTCACATTGTCTTATTGTTCTTGGTCGTTTGCACTAATCTGCCACTATTTTCTATCCTACAGATAAAATTGCTGTTAAAATAGTTGTTTTTTTAACCCCAAAACAGTCATTCTTCCAGAAAGCATAGCATGTACAATAAATTTACCTGACAAGTAATAAGGCCAGTATTTTCTGAAAACCAAATGGACCATTATTGTATCAACTACATTGGAGGGTACATACTTAATTAGCTGAGCAATGTTTTTTTTTTTTGAAAGCCAGTTATATTCGACAGCTGACATACCAGCTGCACTGATAGACCACTGATCTGGTCTCCAGTGGCCAAAGAGCTCTAGTTGGGCAGCTATGATACAGCAGAAAGCCTAAAGCCTGGGACATTAGGGAGCACTTTCAGCCATGCACTCAGATATAGAAGCCAATAATACCGGCACTCAGTCCTGGGAGAGGGATCAAAACTCCTTAACAGTTCATCTACCGGAAACACACACCCAGAGGCATTACATCATAAACCATGATCTCATATGATCTCCTTAGACACATTCATTTAAATCCTCATTCTTTTAGATTATTCTACATTAATAACTGAACAACTGTTAATCATTTAAGGCATATATACAGTCAGGTACGGAAGTATTTGGACAATGACAGAGTTTTTGTGATTTTGCCTTTATACACCACCACAATGGATTTGAAATAAAACAATCAAGATGTGAGCAAAGTGTAGACTTTCAGCTTTATTTTAAGAGGTTCGACAAAAATATGGCATTTACCATTTAGGAATTACAGCCATTTTCAGCAAAGTACCTCCATTTTCAGGGGCTCAAAGGTATTTGGACAATTGACTGAAAAGAAATTGACTGACCAGGTGCTGTCCATTCCCTGGTTACTTCAAGACAAATGAAGCAGATAAAAGGTCTGGAGATGATATCAGGTATTGAGTTGGCATTTGGCAGCTGTTCGACTGGAGCTACCAATATGAAGTCCAAGGAGATCTCAATGCAAGTGAAGGAGGCCATCATTAGGCTGAAAAAACAACATAAATCTATAAGAGAGATAGCAATAACCTTAGGTGTGGCCAAATCAACAGTTGGGTACATTCTTAAAAAGAAAGAAAGCACTGGTGAGCTCAACAACATCGAAAGGCCTGGAAGGCCCTAAAAAAGCCTCCCATGTTCTGGAATAAGATTCTTTGAACTGATGAAACCAAGATTAACTTGTACCAGAATGATGGAAAGAGAAAAGTATGGTGAAAGAAAGGAACAGCTCGTGATTCAAAGTATACCACATCATGTGTCAAACATGGTGGAGGCAGTGTTATGGCATGGGCATGTATGGCTGCCAATGGAAAGGGTTCACTGGTGTTTATTGATGATGTGACTGCTGACAGAAGTAGCAAGATGAATTCTGAGATGTATAGGGCTACACTCTCTGCTCACATTCAGCCAAATGCTACAAAACTGATAGGACGCCGCTTCACAGTGCAGGTGGATAATGACCCTAAACATACTGCGAAAGCAACTCAAGACTTTTTGAAGGCAAAGAAATGGAATATTCTTCAATGGCCAAGTCAGTCGTCTGATCTCAACCCAATAGAGCATGTTTTTCACTTACTGAAGACAAGACTGAAGGCAGAAAGACCCACAAACAAGCAGCGACTGAAGGTGGTTGCAGTGAAGGCCTGGCAAAGCATCTCCAGGGAGGAAACTCAGAATTTGAGTTTTGAGAACATGGGCTCCAGACTTCAGGCAGTCATTGACTGCAAAGGATTTTCATTTTAAAATTATGTTTCAAGTTAAAATTATGGTTATATTTACAATTATGTCACTTTGTCCAAATACCTTTGAGCCCGTGAAAATGGAGGTACTTTGTTGAAAATGGCTATAATTCCTAAATGGTAAATGCCATATTTTTGTGGAACCTCTTAAAATAAAGCTGAAAGTCTGGAAACTAAATACTGCATGATATTGTGACATATGAAAATATACAATGATTTTATACCTGTATCTGTCATTATAATAGGATTATTATAATCCTATTATAATCCCTTTATTTTATTTTATTTCTTATGTTACCGTACTATGTAGACAATACGTAAGTTATATGACCAAGTAAATTGTTGAGAGACTCTTCCAAAGCATTTAGGATTTAGCGATTCACGAAGAGTTTCATATGGATACGCAGGCTAGCGAGCTCAATATAGTGAATAGCAGCAGTCAGAAAACTTTTCCAGATCTAGTTGGAAGCATCTGTTGGCAAAATCTCAGATGAGTCTAACCAGACGAACCTCAAATTATCAGATGACTACAGAGCAGAAAACCGTAGGTAATTTATTCTGTCATTTTCTCAGGGGAAGAGATAGAATAACAGTGGCATAATAAATGGCTTAATAGGGCTTAAGGAAGAAATAAATCTCTATGGTGAAAAATTGTCATCAAGAGCAACAGTGTGCATTTCAAACATCAAAACAAAAAGTCAGTTCAGTGTCTCCACCATGTGGTGAAATAAAATTTCACACCTTTAAGAAAAAAACTATGACCCAGTCTTAGATATATTCTGGATTTGAGTTCAAAACGTCTGATGAGTCATTTTTTTGAAAAAGTTGTTCCCAGACATCAAGGGCATTGTGCCTATCTTGTTCAAGAGTTAAATAAACGTAATGTGGTCCTCACTAAAGGCCACAGAACACTGCACTGAATATGGAGATTATGAGGTTTAGAGTCCTAGCTTATGCTCTATTTATGCACTGTTCCCGACATCTGTGCATGATAAGCATTATTCCACCTTGTCGTCATGGTGCCAATCACAGCCACTTATTGAATAGAGATATCTTGTGCTATCACATGTCCCGTGTAGCTAACCTTTCTCTGAATATGCACAGAACAGCAAGAGTGCATTACACAAATACTTCAGCTCATTACAAAAGTAATATGTCATTAATTTTGTATCTTGTTCTCAATTTTCAGATTCTTCAAATTCTTCTCTCTGTCTTAAGAACACTGTAATAATAATAATAGTTGTTTATATGTAATTTTTTCATTCTTAGTTCAGAAAATCTAAAAGTGCTTTAAATACAAGATTAAAAAGTATTTCTAATAATGTACATACAAGAATCAGTGTAAATTAACTGAAAGTCATGTGGAGGACTATCATGAAAAGTATATTTAACAAGAAAAAAATTCCCAAGAACTACGAACAGGCCAAGTTAAACAAGTATGCTTTTAATCTCGAGCTGACATTCCTAATTCAAGAGTTTTGGGGCAATATTCCACTGGCTGAGTTGTGACTAATCCTTGGGATTAACAACAGCCCGTGCTTGGGAAGGGCTGTGTACTGTACACCATCCCAGACCTTTTTTTCTCACTGCACTGAGAGCCGTCTGCCATCTACAGGCCAAGCTGTGAGCTGTGTGCTATTCCTGGAGCTCAGGCCATCCTCCAGTCTGCCAAAACTTATATTTATGTCTGATGCAGAGAAACCTTCATCTTTCACAAGTCAGGCATCTAGTCACACTAATAATTGAAATCATTTTGAGCAGAAGATTAAAATCTATTCAGAGGACAGTTGTGTATGTGTGGGGTAGCTGTGGTGCTGGGTGCATGTTTTTATATCTTGGTGGGGACGAAATGTCCCTACAAGGATAGGGATATCTGACAGTCATTCACAAGAAAAATTCACAAGGTCAGGGTGAGATCAAAGGTGTAGGCAGAGTATTAATTAGCTGCATTTCTAATTACGTCTATGTAAGGTCCTCACAAGGATTGTAAGACTAACGTGTGTGTGTCAGGGTCCTTGGCAGTGTACGTGGAAAAG
Source organism: Pangasius djambal (assembly GCA_022985145.1). Taxonomy (NCBI): domain Eukaryota; kingdom Metazoa; phylum Chordata; class Actinopteri; order Siluriformes; family Pangasiidae; genus Pangasius; species Pangasius djambal. The sequence continues at coordinate 16,573,197 of CM040977.1, forward strand.
AATGACCTCTGTTTGACACCAGGCAGCCAAACACAGCCATGAATGTGTTATTACTCACATACTCACGTGACTGCTGTTTTAAAAAGACCCAGCTGGAGGATCTGCCATCTCTCTCTGCTTATAGGACTTCACTGACAGAACGCAATAAGTCAAAGATTGTAATCAGGCAAAAGAATAATCACAGTATTCCAGGAAGACCTGGATATGTTCTGAAACTATTTGATATGAATATATTATGTGTACTTCAGCCATTTTCCCTGTAAGCAAAAGAACATATTGAGAATTTCTTAAACTTTTCTTAAAGGTTAAAGGACATGCTCATTGCTCAGTAAGAGTGATGATTCAGGGTGACTTCTCAGTCTATTTTCAGTCTATTCCTTCTCATAAAAAATCTAAACGACAAAAGCTGGTCAGAACGGATCAGCCCTTATGAAGATAATTGCTACAAGTAAACAATGTAAATTTCAGTATAAAAATTCTCTTGTTGAAAGTTAGAGGCTAAAAGAACATGTAGTGTGAACACTCTTTATAGCATCAAGCGGGTTGTCTTACTAAAAATACACAGACCAAAAGGATACAATGTCAGTGAAGACAACTCTGTCAGTGCAATGGATTGAAGAGAAAGCAGACTTTAGACTTTATCTAGATTTTAATTAGACTAATCGTGGGCTCTGGGTTTTTGTTCAGAAGTGAGACAAAATGAACGCTTGGTTCATGGTCTTTGAGGATAAAGCGGGAAAATGTTCCACTCATCATCTCCAGCTATCTTTCCCTTTCGGCTAAATTCCTCTAAACGATTCCCATTTCTCCGCTTGGTGTCATGCAGGTACGAGGCAGAGAATGCATTCTTCTTCAACCTGCACCTGTCAGACTTCAATATCATAGACACCCTTGGAGTTGGAGGATTTGGACGTGTTGAGTTGGTAAATACAAAATTTGATCTTGCTTGCAAAACACTTTCAGAGGAAAGGATGTCTGTCTGCCTGTTTATTTGCTATTTTTGGGCGGGTTGTGCAAATTACGCGTGGTATACAATTCTCATGTCTTTGAGCTTACGCAAATGCACTATGTATCTGACGTAGCACCCACCACGACCTTTTACTATGTGGATTAAACTAAAAGCTCGTATTTACGGGGTTACATGGAACTTCGTTGCCTAATTTGTAATCCCAGGTGCAGCTGAAGAGTGATGAGTATAAGACATTTGCAATGAAGATCCTGAAGAAGCGCCACATTGTAGACACCAGACAACAGGAGCACATCCGCTCAGAGAAACTCATAATGCAGGAAGCTCACTCGGACTTCATTGTCAGGTACTCACAATGGCACCAGTGAATTAATGCCAAACACTGATCTTCCACATGGCTGGCTTGATAAGTTGAACTTTATGATAACTTACAGTTAGCAGTTACAGCTTATGTACATATATAACTAATATGTACAACATACGTGAAGTAGTTGCCTTGAAATATTCAACACAACCAGAGAACCTTAGGTTTCATTTATCAACCGTGAGTACACATAGTTTTGTTCATAACCCATGCATGCACGTTTCTACACATTTCTACACATAGTAAATTATTTCTTCTTGTATAAAAGGTTATACATATATTTATGCCAACACAACCTCCTATCATATATGTATACATCTACATGATTCTGCAGGTTGCTTATTACATACACATTCATACGTCCAAGTGGCGATTGTGTGTCAATGACCACTACGGGTGCTGTGTGGGATATTTTACAAACAAGGAAGAGCTCTGCTATTTTTTTAAGCTTTGGATATTAATTATAATTATAATTATAATTGAATGATATAACTAACACCTAGGGCTCTGGAGTGGCACAGCAGAAAAGCATTTACCCCATCATCCAGAGAGTCTGAGTTCAGAATTCTGTAGCCAAGAGAGCAAAGTGGCAGTAAAAATTCACATTATTATTTTGGATAAACATTTCACAATGAATATAAAATCCACTTCAAACTCAGTTTTCAAGCTTGCTGTCTCCAGACAAGAGGACAAACATTTTTTTCTATTACACTACCAGGGAGCACTAGATTATAATTATAACCAATTTATAAAATAAAATCCGAAGCTAAAATAATGGCAAAGCAACACAGCGCTCCTGGTGGCCAATAGCACACAATCTCCTCCAGCTGGATGAATATGCACATAATACGCCACCTGCAGTATCATGTAGATGTATATGTACAGAGAGGAAGTGTTGATTTATGCACATCCCTGACCATGTGTAGGCAGGAGCTCTGTTTTGAGAGAAAAGTGTAATAGCAGATAAACACATTGTGAGAATCTCTTATCCCTCTTATTGTCCATCATATCAGCATAACTGGCAGAGTAATTACCCGGTGCACACAAGGTGCAGACAGGTGACACACGAAGTGTGCAGTAAAATTATATAAAAAGCATGTCTAAAAGTTGATTGGGATGATGCCTTGCTTGAAGATTTGGCATGCACATCTTTCGATTTCATTAGCCTAGCCTAGTGCAGTTTTTAACCCACTGGTACATTTCTATAAGAAATTGCAGACAGATCTCATATTTTCCAACTAACTATGAGCCAAATAATGAAATGTTTTATGCTGCAATATCTTTCCAAACGCAACAGCGAAAAAGACATCAATAATGAGGAATTTTTACACCATTGCAGCTTTTCTAAATGTAATTTGAATGCACACACGTAGCTCTACGCTCTAATAAAAATGTTTCATATTTGGTACTTAGACAGATCACTCATAACAGTACCAAATGAACAGTTCTTTGTTTTACTCTATCTGTACTTCATTGTCAGAACAGTTCATTTTCTTAGACCTTCTGATATGCTGTATGGAAAAAAGAAACAAAAATATTAGGAAAGGAAACAAAAATATTAAATCCTCTAATTGTTCTTCTTTCTTAGAAAGACGTTTTTGAGAATTACTTTTCCATAAAATCTCTTACGTTGTCAGTATTTATCACATCATTAGAAGCTGAAAGTGTGAGTTGCTGGAAGGAAAGGCATTGCATTAAGAAAAAAACAGATAGTTGTTTGGTTTAGTCATGGTGAGCATTGCCATGTTCTTCTGTGCATTTGATAACCATTGTGGATGAGCAGATCCGAACATGTAGAAGTGGTAGCAGAGGTAGCCATGTAACATGTTGCAACCATAGTAGATTAAAGGTTTATTAAGTAAGATTTCTCAAAATTTGTCAAGATTAGGTCTCTATCAGTTAAGTACAGTAGATGGAGCTTAATAAGATTTTAATGATTTTGCACTCTTTGAGCCTGCCCCCTTTTCCCACCCATGAACACAAAACAGTGGTTCAACTACAATTAGCATGCTAACTAGAGTTAGCATTAGCAAGGACTGTCATTAAACCACTTTCAAGCACACTACATAGCACTATAAACATGCAAAATCTGGCTTGTAATGATTTATGAGAACGGTCACAAGTGCAGTCACTGTCCTTTTTTCTTCATAATAAGCTCTTATGAGCACTGAGCTATGGCTTTAGCATGTTAGCAGAGGATGGAGTGAAGGGGTATGAGGGAGTGTCTTTAAAATGACTGACAGCAGGGACGTGTAAACACAAACATGCATTCCCGACCATAATGCAGTTTTCCAAACGGGTTTTCTCAGCCAATTAATACTTTTGTCCCGAGGGCACGGTTTAAACCATCATTTTTTATCATGTTCTACATATTTTTCCAGCGTAAGAAAAAAAAAATCAGACTATTGCAGCTTCAGGGTCAAAGGGGTTTCAGGTGTCACAGCCAGACACAAAACACATGAGAACCACTGGAGTAAGAAACTCGATTGGCTAAAAAAAATGAACAGGTAGACAGTAATGGATGAATTCTTTTAAAGCTTTTAGAAAAAGTCAACAGTGAAGTCATTGTCTGATGATACACTGTGACTCACTGTGAAATCGTAATACCACAGCCCTAATGTTAGTTTTTTTTTTTATTATTATTATTCAGGCTATACAGGACTTTTAAGGACAGTAAGTACTTGTATATGCTGATGGAGGCATGTCTGGGAGGGGAATTATGGACCATCCTCAGAGACAGGTCAGCTCCACATACCTATACTCATTCCAGTTCCTTAATTACTGTTTATTTCTGCATTTCCACCATGTATTTGCTGTTGCAACTACTCTAGTATGGTCACTCTGACTGGATTTCATCCTTACATTTGTATAATCCAGGGGTTCGTTTGATGATTCTACTACACGATTTTACACAGCATGTGTAGTGGAGGCTTTCGCCTATCTGCATTCCAAAGGCATTATTTACAGAGACCTCAAACCAGAGAACCTTATACTGGACCACCGGGGCTACGCCAAACTGGTAAACTAATATTATCAGATTCTGCTGCTGTATTAAATGTTAAAATTAGCAGGACCTGTAAAATATTTCCTTGACCATCTTGAAGGTGGACTTTGGCTTCGCTAAGAAGATTGGATTCGGGAAGAAGACATGGACATTCTGTGGTACACCAGAGTACGTTGCCCCAGAGATCATTCTTAACAAAGGTCATGATATCTCAGCAGACTACTGGTCCTTGGGCATCCTCATGTATGAACTACTAACAGGCAGGTAAGAAAAAGTGTAGTGTACGGTAAATAAATAACATTTCATGTAGCAGTCACATTTATAAATATGTAAAAAAAATATATATATTTGAATCTCTAATCCCCGAATATATTTTAGCCCTCCTTTTTCAGGCCCTGACCCCATGAAGACTTACAACATCATTCTAAGAGGCATTGACATGATTGAATTTCCAAAGAAGATTACAAAAAATGCTGCCAATCTCATTAAAAAGCTATGCAGGTGTGTTCAAGTGGACATGCAAATAATGCCGCTGTTGTTACAATAGCACTCGCTGACATTGTTTTTTGTTTGTTTGTTTTTTGTTTTTTTCTTTTCAATTCCAGGGACACTCCTTCTGAAAGATTAGGAAATTTGAAAAATGGTGTCAAGGATATTCAAAAGCATAAGTGAGTGTGTATATGGTTTTGTGTTTTATATAGCTGTAGCTGTAAATCTGTTGTGTGTATAAAGATAATAATTTATGTTACCTTATATAATTAGTTCTACTCACGCTGTAAAAACTGGCTGTAAATTTTATAGTAAATTACTGGGAACCGGGTTGCCAATAAAGTACTGTGAAAAAAATTACAATAAACAACTGTAAACATATTTACAGTAAAGTACTGTAAGATCTTACATAGTATAAAATAACACATAATCCAGTGCATTTGGTTGATGCTTTTGTTTTTGTTTTTTGTTTTTCAGTTGTTGCAGGATACAACTGAGCAGAAGGTTGAGGGTCTTGCTCAAGGACCCAACCGTACAGTTTGGCAGTGCTGGGATTTGAACATATGCATTATAACTCAAAGCCTTAACTACTGACCTACTGCAACGACTGCAGCCAGTTTGTATCGATTCAATGCAGTCTTTTAGTGTGAGTTAATTCAGTGGTAGAAGTGGTTGAATGCAAGCTAGCTGGGCTTGTTGCAGTGGCTTAGTAGTTAAGTCTTTGAGTTACAGAGCAGAATGGTGTGTGTTCAGATCGCAGCACTGTCAACTCTGCTATGGTTGGGTCCTTGAGCAAGACCCTTAACCTTCTGTTCAGTGGTTTATTGTAATTTTTTACAGTACTTATTGGCAACTCTGTTGATATTTATTAAATTACTGTAAAATTTATAGTCTTTTTTTTCACAGTGCAGTTATTCAGCTGTGTACTGGAACATCTTCTGAATTAAACATTAAATTTGGTCCAGTTCCATCAATGCTCATTATTGTGCTTTGTACAGGTGGTTTGAAGGCTTTAACTGGGACGGCTTACGGAAGGGAACACTGACGCCTCCCATCATCCCTAGTGTAAGTGCATAACTACATACAGATAGAGGTGGAATGCTTAAAATGACACAATTTATACATTTTGTCTGAATTTGGTCCTACTTTATATTAAATGTCTCGAATTAAAAGTGTAGCGATTACTCTGGATAGTGGCACTGTTACAGATGGATCTTCTGTAAATACAGTTTAGCAACTTCAGCTTCGGCTCGTGTGAATTTTACAGTTGTAACAGGACATCACTATCAACTGCTGGCTTTCAATAACATTTTCTTTTTTGGTTGTGGAAATATCTGCTTACTAACTCCACAGAAACTGACTACTTATTTTAAACTGCAAACTTTTGTGGATATGACACTATCCAGAAGTAGGATGTTGTGTAATTAATGTACGTAGGTACTGTATAAGAGCAGATTTCTATTACTCCATCTGATTTTGTTGGGTTAGCATGATATAACTCAAATATTATATAGAAATTATATACAAGTTAGAATTTAAAATGTGAAGATACACTTTAGTTCTTACATAAGCCAAGACTGAAACTAATATGTACATAAGATGTGCTACCGCAAACCATCTGTAACAGTACATACAGCTGCAACAGTTTCATAATGATTGTGTGTATAGTTTGTGTGTAAATCCACAGTTATTAGAGACAAAATATAAAGTGGGACTAAAGTGCTTAGGTATGACCAGTTAGCCTGCTGACCGTGCTTTTTATACAGTCGTCACTTTAGCTTTAACTGTAACTATAATGTAGCGTTGGCGAGAAAGAAGCTTGACCAGCAAGTATTGTTAACACAGTGCGCTTGCTCTTTTATTGGCAAACACACACTTGCAGCACAGCAACAGACGTGGTGGTTAGCCACAGAACTGCTAGAGGTGGGAAAACCAGTAGGTGGTAACAAAACCCACTGGGCTTCTGCTGAACAGTAAACAAACATCACATATTATTGTGCTCATGTAATACGTTCTGGCATAGATAATCCCGTGAACACATTTCCTTCTTTAACAGTATACACTTATGTAGGTATATAGAGGGGGAAACTGAAGTGACATTGCTAAAAAAGCATGCATTCTACGAAAAGTAAGATGCTGAATGATATTAGTAAGATGCTGAATGATATGATATTCTGTACATATCTACATATGTAGTGCATGTGTGTTTTGGTAGGACAGGATTATATGACCTGTTTTATGATATGCTCCCAGGTCACATCAGCCACAGACACAAGCAACTTTGACAGCTTTCCTGAGGACAATGAGGACCCTCCTCCTGATGATAACTCTGGCTGGGATATAGATTTCTAAATCTGCACACTACAAGCGTATACACACCAAACTAAAGACCTGTTCCACTGTTGCCTGGAACAGAGCTGCTTCTTTTGGGACAGTCTGCATTTAAAACTGCTTGGAGAGTGAGAGTGTGTGAGAGAGAGAGAGAGAGAAAACAGATAGATCGATGGAAAGAAAAACAAAACACTTCTTTTTTGGTTTAATCTCGACTGTTGCAGGAAAGGAATTATAGTCCCTATGGACTTACGATACTCGAGACTGCTTATAAACCAGTCCTAATAACAAGGGGGGAATAATATATTCATATTGTCTGTGTGTGTGTGTGTGTGTGTGTGTGTGTGTGTGTGTGTGTGTGAGTGAGTGAGTGAGTGTGTGCGCGTGTGTGCGCATACCTGCCACAAGTCCACAAACCTTGTTGTAGCAGGCTGTGACCTCACTTGATTACTTTTTCTCCATGATCGGCTGCAAAGTCTTTTCTAACTCTTGTGCAGACTACTCAGTAAAGTGTGCTACACAAAAATGGATTCAAACACTACACATCAAAGCTAGGATTCTGGGTGTCCAGACATACCCGAATGTTACTATTATAGCTAATCAGGTTATTACAGAACATGTACATAGTAATATATTACCCAAAAATGTTATGCTTTAGCTGATGATCATTAAAAAGCACAAATTTGTGATGAATTTCTAATAATGCCTGGTAATACATCTCAGAAGTGCCCGATGCAGATATTTGTATAATAGTGTGATAATTACATTATTACATTATTGTTGGGTGTAACTGAAGGTGGCTGTTATGGCTTGTGATGTGACCAGCCCAGAGCTTGTTTGGTTTATCACAGCTCCCAGTGTGCCTCAGATTCACGACATCATTAATATGCCCAATGAGCCCAATGAATTTAGGATAATCTGTTGTTTCTTTTTATAGTAAGATACAGCCTATTAGGCTGCGTTCACATTACAAGGTTGAGGCTGGCCAAAATTTTTATTTTATTTTTTGCTTAAATGTGGCACAGATCTTATTCTTTGTGAACACAGAAATTTGATATTTTTAGATCACTTTCATATGTGACCCTAAATCAGCCATACAAAAAATTGTCAGATTGAAATGCCTTTAAGATGATTTTTTTTTCTTTTAACATCACGTTTCACTGTGCGTGCACATATCACTGCTGGCTCTGGTCCCACACCCACAGTAATAACCAGAAAAAGAGCAAAGGCTATGCAGCAGGACTTTTTCTGCCTTCTCACACTTATCACGAACAGCCAACAAGCTGCCTGCTGACCTCTAGAGCAAATAATCTTTGTGCTGATTTTATTGCCTGCGCAATGATAGATTAAGGCACATGAGGATCAGTATTGGTTTAGAAAATGGTGTGAATGTGGATTGCTTCAAGGCACAAGTCTGTTCACATTAATGACAGATATGGGTCACTAACTTATGAATGTGATCCGTCAAAGCTGAGCAAAGAAAAAAAAAGGGAATTGAGCAATAAGGCTTGTAATGTGAACACAGCTGTAAGCCAAGGCTGGAATGAGAACGAATTGTTTGTAACCAGTAAACACTGTGATCAGGCAGGTTTTTTACAGGCCTATGAAGTGAGTCTTGAGGAACTTAGATTTTAACAGCCTCATATTTGGGTGTATTTGATATGATCAAATAGCTATAGATGAATTCAGGTGTTTCACAGATACAACATTTCACAGATCACATTAAAATGAATTGACCATGAAAATAAACAGTGCCTTAAGTCAATGGCATCCTAATCCTCTCTATTGATCATCTGTCTGCTGCACCAAAGCCTCAGTGATCGCCATCACAACACATCCATTTCCGCTAGTATTGCAATCACGTTAACATCTGTTTTAGACAATCTATAGTGAAAAGTCACTTTCCTCTTTTTTTAAATCTAAATCTGCACACAGCTAGACACTGTGAAATTGAACAGAGACACAGAACTATGTGTCCTTAAGGCATGCTGTTGCCTCTGTATTTTTATGTGGCTTGACTGGCAGCGTAGATGAAAACAAATAGCATTGCGTTATCTGACTGTTTCATCCTGTTTGTGAATTTGTACTGTGCAACAGTACCTAATGCTGAATATTATAACATATAGCATATGTCTTACTAAACTGCATTGAGGTGCCCTCCTCATCTGAGTCCTACCTTCACTACTTACTGATCTAACATAGTCACTGCAACTAAACCAAGAGGAGATGGCAATCATGATTTGCAGTAAATTGCATCTAATGCTTACTATATAGCCCACAATGGACACAATATAAATCTGGGGCATTATTTATAAATAACCACTTTTTTAACTTTTGGTTTCTGTGGTTGCTTTGACTGCCAGTGTTTGGCAAGGACATGTTTCATCTGCTGAATGCCAACAGTATGATTTCTACCTACTTGAAAATGATCTAGCCCTGTATGAGGATAATGAACATTTCTTGAATTGCCTACACAGATTTGTTGTAATACTGTACATGTTCATCACGTAAATTGTAAGGCTGTTCAGCCCTAGCAGGCATTAGTAATTTTACTGAAAACCATTAATATATAATGCCTTAGATTATTAAATATTTGACATTTCTTCATGTAGTATAAGACCTAGTTTTACCTGGCTTAACTCTTTCGTCTGCCTTTACTCTCCAAGTCTGCATTGCATTCCTTGTTTTGTCTTGAGTGGCGTGATTTTTGCCAAGATATTTATTTTATATGACTGTATTCTGAGGTCCTTGTAGTGCAATGCCACTTGCGGAGTGCCTGTTATTAACTTTCTAAAGCTGAAATAAAGATAAATTACTTTTAAGCGTTATGTAGCCCCGTCTCTCAGTCTTTCAGCTAGGTTTTCATTTAACGCCAACAGAGGGAGCCAGACTATTAAAAATCAGTGCTTTCATTACCTGCTCATGGAATTTTACAGTTCTGCAGTGTAGTGGTAGTTTATTTATTTATTTATTTATTTATAATCGCTGAAGGGCAATGGGTTGATGTGTTGAACCAAATGTGTTCAAAGCAGGAAAAACACAAATATGCACTGCACATTACCTGAATTATGAAAACTTCTGGTAATTAGACATCTGACAATGAAATATCAGAAGTTTGATATCTGCATTCCCTGTACATTCCCCAAGCAAAAAGTGCAGCAAATTTTCTCCCCATGTCATAGTCCTGAAACAAACTATTCGCATACTGAAAAGATGCATATGTGATTGTCATCTACAGATGTTCTTGTATCCCTGCATTTCTTTTTGCACAAAACAGTCTAATTGTGAGTTTATGCAGATTAGAGATGACAAGGGCAAATTTGGATTTCAGAAACTAAAATATGAAAATAGATAGATAGATAGATAGATAGATAGATAGATAGATAGATAATACCTGATAGAACTGAAGGTGGCCAGTGTAACTTTTTAAGTAATATAAAAGTAAATACATATAAGCAGTACAACAGGGAAAGATGGACTACTGTGAATATTAAGAAAGTCGTTCTTCGAGCCACTACTGATTAACATCTCTTGCGCTCAGAGCCTCTGAATGTGGGATCTCCAGCAGAAGAGCCTGAAAACACTGCTGGCTGATAGCACGCAGAAGGTCTCATCATCTTCTGTTCTTGATACTCTATAGTAGTGACATTGCTCTCAGGCCAGCAAGCATCACTGAACATGCAACTCACTATTTTGTCTCTGATAAGCATGTCTTATAAGCAAATGTTAATGGTATATCTGAAATGATTTCCCAGATATGTTGTTCCTGCCCATTCACAGGTGACCAGATCTTGCTTGGTCTTCTGCAGTCGGGACTCAACAAAACATTTTACTCTAACAGTGCGGGCACATTAAGCAATATACAAGAAACTAAGTGTGACTGTATAGTGACCTAAAGTTTGAATTTTTTAAATGTGACTTTAGCCATTGCTCCACCTAGACCTGGTTAATAAAGATGACTCTAATAAACATTTGTGTAAATGGTAAGTTGGGAATTGGGAATGCTGTCAAGCAAATTGACAGCATTCTGCAAAAGTACTTTTTTTTTCATGCCTTGCTGTACTGAATGTCCAGAGCAGCGCCAAAACATATACACACATGCGAACTGTCAAGTTAATACCTTCTAGCTGTTTAGGGGCAGGTAAAGTGGAGTTTAATGATAGCCTTTAAAGCCCGCTTTAGGAGATGCATCCTAGTCTGCGCGTTTGTTTGGGAGGTGCGCGTTATTGCGACAGAGAACAAAGCGTATGTGTTTGTGTGTGTGTGTGTGTGTGTGTGTGTGTGTGTGTGTGTGTGTGTGTGTGTGTGAGAGAGAGAGAGAGAGAGAGAGAGAGAGATGGTATCTTTTGAATTGTCAATTCTCTGCCCTCATTACCCGACACAGTTCCACAGTGAGGAGGGGCGGGTGTCCACAAAGTGCACGTGTATAAAGCCCATGCCACTCTGCCGCTCTGCACACACGTTTTGTCGGACACTCGGAGGCATCCTCCTCCCGGACACTGATCATCCACTCACACGGCTTTATTTTTCCCGCGGCTACTTTGAACACACCGGCGGATTTAACTCCGTTCAGGATATGACCATGAGGCCGCTCTGGTTGTCTGCAGTCGTAGCTGTGTATCTCGCTGTATGCATCGCTGACGCCGGATCGGCTTCCCGGAACTCCATCAAGAACCTGCAGCCTGAAGCAGCAGGAAGTCCGGCCGAGCCGGTGAGCGCGAGCCCGCACGCGCCAAAGACAGAGCCGGGAGCCGGAGCGCGCACAGCGGTACGTCAGTATTCCACTCTCAAACTTTTCACTGTCACAATCTGAGATTAATTAGAATCAATCAGTGTCATTTGATCACCATGATGGAATTTGGGAGTAAATACGCACTTGTTTTATTTCCCCCTTCAGCCTCAGAGCTGCGCCGGTGTTTCTCAGTGCGGTGTTGCTGAGTTCTGTTCTCGCGGGATTTGTCAGCCGTGCCGCAAACGCAGAAAGAGATGCGCTCGAGACGCCATGTGCTGCGCAGGAAACCGCTGCATTAACGGTGAGACTCGACCAATGAACTGCCCCTGAATTCCTAAAACATGCCATTACATAGTTTAAGCTATGAAAATAATAATATATACTGACATGCGCTCTCCTGCAGGTGTTTGCCAAGCAGGTGAAGTGAACGCCACTCAGCCTGTCAGCACTACAGTTAGCACTAAGCAGGCTACCGAGGTTCATGGCAGTCCTACAAGTGCATTAGGTGACCAAAACAAGACAGTGGTGGCACAGCAGACTAAAAAGACAAATGTCGTCTCTCCAAGACCACCTGAACTACTGAAAGGTACACACTTCCCTTTTCTTTGATACTACTGAAGAACTGACACATAAGCTCTTTTCATCTCATAATTACTTTACCAATCCAAATCATTCTTTCGTGTCTCATAGGTGGTGAAGGGGAAACGTGTCTGAGATCCTCAGACTGCTCCAAGGGTCTGTGCTGTGCTCGTCACTTCTGGTCACGGATCTGTAAGCCAGTGCTGACTGAGGGCCAGGTGTGCACGCGTCACCACCGTAAAGACACTCACAGCCTGGAGATCTTCCAGCGCTGTGACTGCGGTCAGGGCTTGGTGTGCCGAGCCCAGAAAGAACGAGGGTCAGAAAAACAGCAACAGAGTATACTGCAGCAGCAGCAGCAGCAGCAGCAACAGCCACGCAAAAACAGCAACAAAGCTACTAGAAACCTCCACACATGTCAGCCACACTGAGCCAGCAGGACTTATTTAGGACAACTGGCTTTTAATGTGCCCACACTCACACACATGCATATTCACACACATTCACATACATTCAATATCACATGTGCATGCATGGACACACGCAGAAGGGATACAGGAAAACTGACTCCCTGGAAGGATGCTCCATTAAAAGGATTGATCATATTTTGCGGATGGATGCAGAAAAAGCATACCATGTGGAAGACTGAATGCAGGACTCTGCTGCTGAAGACTTCTTATCAGGGTCTTTACAAAGGCAGAATGATGTTTCCCTTTATAAGGGAACTCTAAATATTTCTTGCAGTAAATTACTGTATTGTACGTGGCACGTAACTGAGCTTATCAATTCTGTAGTATTGTGAGACCAGGTGCTGCATGACACTATGCTAATAATGTAAATATGCAAATGATATGATTTATATTGTTATTTACAGTGTGATATAAATACCCTATTTTTATTTCAAACTTAATTGTTAAGATATTGCTTTTATTAAACTATTACAGTTTGACCAGAGATTGTCTATATAGTCTCACAAGTTCTTCCTGAGACACTGATTCTTTGGCTGTTCTCAGAGCCAACAAGACCCTATGCTAACTTTCACTTACTTTACTGTAATGTTGAAAAGCAAGTTAACCCCTTAAACTCTCAGGACTCATCAATGTCTCCAAACTTAAGATTCCTCACTTTTGTAACTGCATACCTTTTGCTAATACTTTGACTGTAATACTTAGTAATAACTAAAGATGAATAATGCAAAATAATACTAAACAGTACTGAATAATATGCTGAGACTTTAAGGGGTTTAAGTTAATGCTTAAATAAAATAAATGTCCTTACAAAGAATGCTATGTGACTTGAAGCAAGATGTCTTGCACTGTGTCCAGACTTCACATGAAAATTAGACAAACATACAGTTCTTACAGTTTGACCACATTGGAATAATCTGGATTTTTGTCTAAGTTAAATAAATAAATAAATACTCACTTATATTTAGCAATATGTGTAATCTTTATCAATCTCAACTATTTTTTTAAAAATCAGTTCTGCACAGCCCATTCCCCTGTATACACTGTTTTCATTTAGGCCCTATCTGTATTTTGAAATGCCTTCCTTGAATGCCCTGCTTTTTCTTATCACAAAGCATTTCAGTGGGATTAAGGTAAGGACTTTGACTTTTAGAAAATTTGACCATTTAGAAAACTTGATTTTGAATTTTCATATTATACACAGACATCCTGACATTCTCCTGTCCAAAGCTGCCCTATCGGGCCTTAAGGCAGGAAAGGAGCTCACCATTATGCTCCCACCATGCTTGGTAAAAAGGATGAGGTTTTAATGTTGGTATCCAAAGCTGTTTTCTCCTAACATAACACCTGGTATATTTAACAAAAGTTCTATTCACACAACATTTCTCCAGTAGCGCTGTGGAGTATCTGTCAAAATTGATACTGAGTGGTTTCCACCATGATAACCACTCATATAAACATCCCACTTGTAGACTCACACAGACATTATAAAGTGCAAGCTCCTCAGCTGGCACTGTATGTTTCTTTGTTATTTGTTTGTGCATTCTGTGGTGTGCTCTTGCATTAAACATTGTCCCAATGGTGCTGTTTTTTTGTTCTAAATGTAGACTATCCTAAGTCCTTAGAAATCCTTTTCTAACCCTTTCCATTCTTATGAGCCTCAAAAACTTCTCTTCTGAGGAAATCTCTCTTGATTGGGCCATATTGTAGTTAAACAGACGGCAGTTTTAAAGACCAGGTATTCAAAATTGTGTGTTTAATATGGCAGGGCAGTCCAAACCCACATCTGACTGGAAGGTTTTTAAGAGGCCATTATCATTATTGCATGCTTTTTCTATTAATGTTCATTAATAAAACAGCAATGAAAAAAAACGTTTGTTAAATAAGTAAGCAGTTTTATTATTGTAACATGGATGATTCCATTTAAAGAGCCATGCATGTAGAAATCCACTTACTAATCCAGATTTACTGCCTAGCCAATTTATGTTAGCTGTTGGAATCGATGCAGATCTAACCTGGCATTAGCAAAGACAGCCTAAATTAGTTAAATATAGCTAGTTAATGTTAGCAAATTAGCAAAACTTACCTCAACGTACCTTTTCAATTCAGATGGTGTTCATGCCTTCTAGGGCGGCAAAGGAAATACCACATTTTATAATCTTTTCTCCAGCATATTTAAACTTTTACTGAGGTAGGGCCAGGGTGCTCATCCCCAAGTTCAACAATGCAGTCATGTGACTTATCAGTCTTCAACCGCATACAAATAGCTCTAATACATTGAGTACCATGAGAAAGTCAAAGCAGACAATCTTAACACTTGATGGGTTTTTTTCTATATTGATGAACATAATTGGTCTAAATAAACATGTAAGCAGCAAAAAGTAAGTTTTTCTTCTCTTGGAAATGTAAGTAATTCAGTTTTAACAGAGAGTTTCATGAGGCCCAGCTTTCATGGGCAGTGTATCATCCCACAAAGCAAGTCCAACAGGAACCTAATTTCATACATTCAATTGTATCTCAGCACTTCATATTGGTTTATAAATCTGTGCATAATAGATCTTCAGACCTGAACCTGTTTTGATTGTCACACCTTGAATAGGGTATGCAGTGGCAGAAATCCCTCAAACAGGTGGAAGTACAGAGTTTGATCATTATTACCTAAAACAAACCCATGCGTATTACCAACACAATGAACACGTCTTAAAATATTCTGCACTGAAATAGAAGAAACTACTTTAAATAGCTTATCATGTTGCATGGTCTCACACAACATTTCCCCTGAGAACTACTTGCCTTGGGCCCCATGGAGGAAGTCATCATGTCAGATAAACAGGTTGCTGAGTGTTCCGATGGTGACATGTAATCCCTTTTTGCAGCCATATCCTAGTTTGATGGGAAAAAAACACCCGACCACATGAAAGCTGAAACACGGCAAAACAGCAGGAAACTACAAAGCCAACAGGAGGATAGAAAATAAAAAGAGTCCAGAGGAAGTAGCAGGGGTTCAGCTGCAAGGACCTTCTCTTCCCTTCCTTTGGTGTGCCTTGGCTAACTTCTAATTAGTCCTGCAGCCAGGCCTGGATTGCAGGTTAATCATAGAGATATCTTATCCTCTAATTACTTTATCATACCCCGTTGCTGAGACACAGGTAGCATGTTGAGCAAAGAGTGTGTACTAGGGTGGTGTTTGAGAGGTTTACGCTAAGGTTGTGCCAGCAATTACTATATGCAATGGAAATAAGGTTAGGAGAATTATAGTGTAATTTTTCCCTTACTGTGTAATTTAATGTAGGCCTAACATGGAATAAAAAATATCTGCATTCCTTGTCAGAGTGTTCTTTTTTGGAACTGGGATTGAAGTTGTAGTAAACAACCAGTGTGATGGGCAACCACATTAGCTTATGTGTAATCAATCAATTTAATGTTCATGTCATAGTCTATTGCTAAATACCTCTTGCCAAAGAAGGCACTGGGAGAATGAGACAAGGCTGAAACTCACAAAATCAAAGGGAGGAATTTGAAAAGCGCAACATTACAGTATTGCACTACTGCATCTTCATAAAATGCCAAGCCAAGATGTTTTGCTAGGCAAGATACAAAAGAGTTTGAAAACAGTCACTGTGAAGTTTTCCATAGACTTACACTCATACTGTAGGACCTCTCTCTCTCTCATTCTCTCTGGTGACAGACTGTGGCTTAAAATTACAGACATGCAGATCTCTGTTTAATGATGTCGGGCGTCACAGATTCGAGGGCTCGCTAAAATGGACTATTTTAACTGCGTGTGCAGAGACTAGAGGGGGAGACATTCGTCTAAGCGACACACACACACACACACACACACACACACACACACACACACACAAATTATGATCAGGCGTCCACTTTCAGTGGTTGTACAAGGGCCCATGCTTCTGAGCACATCTCCCTGAAGAGTTTCTCATGCGGCACAACTACACACCTCAAATCACAGCCAAACCAGCAAAGTACTCATAGACGTGTCCAAATGAAACCAATGCAAAGCACTCATTTCACCAGACCTGGCCAGCTGTGTGCGCGCACACGTAAAGAAGAGTCTATTTCGAATTCTGAATATTTTGGCATAGAAAAGCACATTATGGCACAGAAACGCAGTACAATGTGCAGAGTATGCCATTTTTAACTCTGCTCCATCACTGTGCTTTTCTTTCTTGGCCGCTGCACAGGTGTAAATGGCAGACACTAATTAACTTGGACAGATGTGTACATTGGGCTGCTTGAAGCTGAGAGGGTAACACAGCAAACAGCTGTGTCTAATGCTTCCTTGAGTGAGTAGTGAGGTAGTGAGTCCTCAGCAAGTAAACACTCAGCAGAAGTGATGAGCTCAATTAAGTCAAGACACTCTCCAGATCTCCTAAAAGACTTGTCAAGTAGTCACAGAAAACAGTTAGCCCTTTGATTCAGGGTTAACATCACCATATGTTAATATAGTATATTTTAAAGCTGCATGCTGACATGACTTTAGCTCTCAAATAAAACATCTTTGTCAAGAATCATCATAAAATCTTTTCCATTTAAATAGAGTTAAGACCATAATACTGTGTGGTACTTCTGCACACACACACACACACACACACACACACACACACACTGACAGACAGAGTATTGTGAGTGATGTAGCAGTAACAGCAGTGTGAAGGCAGAGCCAGAGGCGTTTGGGGTTTGGGACAGTCTGGAAACTGTGTTTACGCTGAACTGCTCGTTACTGGCCTGACCACGGACCTCTGCTGGCCACAGGCATGTGTGTATGTGTGTAAGTGTGTTTGTGGTGACAGCTAGGAGGGGGGGTTGGTTTGGGGATTTGTGCTCGAATACAGCAGCTAAACTCAAACTGGGCTCCAGGGCTGATGTGAAATGAAGAGCTGTGGAGCCAAGCCCGCTTTCTGTGACAACAGAGAACTATGACGCTCTCGCCAAACCCATATTTCATACTTTTCCTTTTGTTTATGATACGATCATGACAGAATAATGCAGCACATAGTTTTTATGCCAATGATCAATGATGTAGGACAGAAGAGATGATGTCAATACAATTTTCAATAGGTTATTAAGCCCTTTCACAATACATTAATTGTTCAGCTTGCTTGGTTGCCTAACCTGCTGTTCCGATTCCTTGTGCCACACAAACAAGCCCAAAGCACACTCCCTGTCAGAAAAAAGAAATAAGATCTCCTTCTCTGCAGCATTAAACAATTCTTCAGACACTTCAAAGGGCCTCTCATTTGGCACACAGTTTCCTATCAGCCCATTATCCAAACAGAGCACCCAGGAAGGGTGTCACTCCTGCAGTCTTTTGCTCCTCTACACAATGCATTTCATTTTTCTTTGTATAGCTATGTCCAAGTCAATCAGAAGTAGGTGAGCAATGCATTTGTGCAAACAGGTGAGAAGTTTCCCTCAATGTGTTAGAACCCATAATAACAACCCGCTCAAGGGCTGTGCTTGGATTTGCACTGTAAGAATCATGTGAACTGAGGACCTTTGGGCCAGGAGAAAGCCACATTTTATGAGTGAACTGGAAGAGATGGCTTTGAAGTCCCTGGTTATCGTAAGTGGTTATTAACCACCGACCCACCCCTTCCCAACCCAGTCACCCCAGAATGCTGTTCTGTCGTCATGGCGGTATTTTTTTTTTGTCTGTGATGTTGGTTGTCTCATGTGGGAGCCAGGATGCAGGCACTCATCCGACAGAAAAGTGGGATGCTTGCTGGCTCCTGCTCCCCCAGAACCATGCTCAGCTCCCCAGCCCTTTCCTTGAAGACTACACCCTTTGATCCCTGCTGGTGTCCTGACAGTCTGACGTGTGCATTTCTGGCTTTCCCACTGCCTGACATACAAATAAAGAGGCATGCATTCTTAGCCTCATGTGTCATTATGCAAGGAATGGGATCCTGAGAACAATACAGTTTCTTGGAGAATTCTTGGTTCTGCCTTGCCTTCTTGAGTCCAAAGTGATCTGATGCCATTTGGCATATGCCTATTAGAAAGCATACAAAGAAAAGATGCATTAAAATGTGGCAGGCATGAGTGTTTTTTGCTGGCTGGTAATCACCTTGATCATGAATCTAAGCACAGTCCTGTGTCCTCTAGGGATGTAACCTAATACGAATGCATTATTCACATTGAACAGATAATGCGTTCCAAACGGATACAACTACAGATACAAAAAAGAGGTGTTTTTGTTCATGAAATAAGGACTGGGATCCCACAGGACACAACAAAAATACCGTGTGTGGGGGAGGATTTTACTTTCATGCAGGTGCAAGAGCAGTCAGATATAAACCGTATAAATTGTGAGAAAAAAAAAAAACAGTCCTGTGCACATCTCTAGTTGAGACAAATTATGAACATGAGTGATGTACCTGAGGTTGAGTTTTTTTCTTTCAGTGTTTTCGACTGTTTCTGGAGGAATATTGTTAGGATTCATATATTTTAAAATATGCTTCTGGTTTAAGCCATGCCTGCTTCAAGTTTAAATCCAATAACAGATATGGATATTTGGATCACTAAGCAGATAGATTGTTGCATTACACCCATAGTGTCGTCAGCTTAATCTTAATCTTTTCTCTGAAAGTCTGTATCCATTGCAGGCCTACCTGCTCTCCTCAGGTGACTCTAGGCTGACTGGCTTGTGTTCGCTCTGCTTCTTAACACACAGCTGGGCAAGTTCAAGCCCTCCAACAATCTCTCCATTGTTTACTAAAAGAACAACACAATATGCTGCGTCTGGAGCTGCTGCCAGACCAAACAGAACAAATAAACGACCCAGGGGGTCAGGGGGATGGGGCCCTGGCAGGCCAAAGAGGGGGTCTGCTCTGGATTAGCCCACATTCTCAATTGCTTCGGCTGGATCATAATGCCGGTTAGTGTTAAATAGTTCACCTCAGTTTAAGAAGCCAAAGAATGTGGTTTCACACATATCGTACCTCTTTTGGTGTGTATGTCAACTTTCTGCATATTACCCATAATATTCTAATTACAGTTTGTGTCTGGTAAATACATTTAGATTTTTATAGGAATATGAATTGCTGTGTATGCTAAAATATTTTTATAGCTCCGCTAATGACATGACTACTAAATGCTACAATGTGTAATCTGCAGTTCAGGCCTGTTTCCATAATAACCCTTTCTAGAATGGTCCTTAAAAAAATCATAGCCAATGTGCTAAGTGAGGTTAGGAAAATTATTTGGACAAGGGAAAATTCTTTTAGCGTTTCAATTCTTCATCAGTTCAATTCAGTATATGCAATGGCAATAACAGAAAAAAGAGATAAACAAGAACAAAATGTTTCTCAGAGATCATTCAGCCACTGTGCTCAGATAGTCTGCCATACTATACCATGTTTCCCAATTGATGTACTGTTGTTTCAGCTGTGCTGTAATGTGATTCATTCCGAGCACGTCTGGTGTTTTTTTCTGGACCTGAACCTGTAAGGTGTTAGTGACTGTTGGTGAGCTAAAAGACCTAACCCAGGCAACAAATGTATACTACACCAGATTAGAACCAAATGTAGTGCTGCATCCACATAACAGACCTGGCCCAGAATCTTTTTGCACAACAGGCTAATGCAAGTTGTAATAACGTCATTTCCCACCTCGGCACATTTGTTCAACAAAAAACAACATGGGCGCCTCCAAGAAAGCACATCTTTTGTTTGCTTTGTCAGAGCATATAAAGCTCATAAAAAGCTACTTTAACCACAGTTTTACAGTTACAGGCCTGAGTAGCTATTGATACTGTTCTACTTTACTGAACTTCAAACAATCTTGCAACATTCTGGACCAAAATTGTAGTAGAGCTACAATAGCGAGTAGCGTTAGCAACAAGCTAGCCGGCTAACATTAGTTATAACTGTAATGTTGATGATTACCTTCTCAAAACAGTGGTTAGTATTGTCCATGTTATAGATTTAGCCAAGTACTGTGTCTGTATATTAACCGATCTAAAGCCAACAGTGCTAAAACTAATTTAAAATTAGAGAAGGGATACTTTACACTGTTCACCTGTTGATTTGACATCACTCCGTAAACAGAGAAGGAACTGGTATTTGAGAAGACCCTAAGTTAATGAACTGATATTTTAAGTTGAGGGGATGTTTCTGTGTATTTTGCTGATTGTACGCAGTGAAATACAAATTCTAACTTTGTTTCGAATGCAACACAGACATCATTAGTTTTGTGGATCTGCACCAAAGCAGAATTAGAACCGGCCCAGGTTAACAAAGAATATTGTTACATGTGTCCCTAAGTTGGTACCATTCCAAATGTCATTTTAAACATCTGACCTAAATGCAGCCCAGACCTGGTTCACAAGTGGTTCATACTTAAGTTAATACACATACCACAGGCACATCCTTATTCATGAAACAAATTGTCAAAAATAAATTAGTGTTTTCCTGTTTTGTTGCATTAAAACCTGGAATTAAAATGGATTTCTATTTGGATTTTATGTAATGAACCTAACAAATTAGTCCACATTGTTGAAGTGGAATGAAAAAATACCTTGTTAAAAAAATTTAAAACTGAAAAGTTTTTAAGATCTAACATCTTATGTCACATAATTAGTTGATTAAGGTCCACCTGTGTGCAATCAAAGTGTTACATGATCTGTCACATGATGTCAGTACACCTGTTCTGAAAGGCCCCTGAGTCTACAGCACCAGTAAACAAGCAACATGAAGACCAAGGATCTCTCCAAACAAGTCAGAGACAAAGTTGTGGAGAAGTATAGATAGATAATAGATTTAAAACAAAATGGAAAGAATATGGCACCACTACAAACCACTACAAACAGCATGTGACAGACTACCTAAACACATGGAAGAAGGTTCTCTAGTCAAATGAGACTAAAACTGAACCTTTTGGCCATCATAGGAAACAATATGTGTAGCATAAACCCAACACTTCCCATCACCCCAAGAACACTGTTCCCACAGTGAAGCATGATGGTGGCAGCATCATGCTATGGGGATGCTTTTCATTGGCAGGGACTGGTAAACTGGTCAGGATTGAAGGAAAATGGATGACACTAAATACAGAGCAATTCTTGAGGAAAACCTGTTTCAGTCTGCCAGAGATTTGAGACTGGGACAGAGGTTAACCTTCCAGCAGGACAATGACCCTAAACATACTGGTAAAGCTACACTTGAGTGGTATGTTCCATGGACATTTAAATGTCTTGGAATGGCCTAGTCAAAGCCCAGACCTCAATCCATTTGAGAATCTGTGGTATGACTTGCAAATTGCTGTACACCAACATGTTTTTTTTTTCTCTTAATTATTGTTTGTGTCACAACAAAAAAATGGTTTGCACCTTCAAAGTGGTAGGCATGTTGTGTAAAACAAATGGTACAAACCCCAAAACAATCCATTTAAATTCCAGGTTGTAAAGCAACCAAACAAGAAAAACACCAAGGAGTGAATACTTTCGCAAGGCACTGTATTAAACAAAATTTTTGTGACTATAATTTTAAACAAGCAAACATAAAAGCACATAAATTAATGTTTAAAGCAGTATTATGCTTTCAAGACTGCCTTTAGGAGCTCAGCACTGCTGTGATTGTTAATTCAATGGTCATGTCCTGGACACTGGTAATTAATGCTCTTTGTATCCACTTCCATGATCTGATGCCAAGTAGAACCATCTGATGACATGTTTGTTGATGTCTTCAAGTAGTGTAGCAGGAAAATGTGTTCATGCAACAGCCTCTATAGACCCAATCAGAATGCTTACAGGTTAGCTGTTCTTCTGGTTGCATAACTTGCATCAATGGTTCATTAGCAGTAATATGAACATGACTGGTTGAACCAAAAATTTGCTGATAATGGTAAATAAAATAATTAATTTACTAATATTTTTGTAACCTTCTAGATGCAACCAATTTTCATTCTGCGTCTGCTTGACTGACAGAGTGCTCAGTGTCTTTAACAGATAATTGCCCCAAACCTGCCGCAAACCCGCATTGTGGATGTGATTGCTCAGACTATTTCATAACTCCATGTGGCCCAAACATGCTTGCCGTCAGGGATGGCTCAGGAACAGATGAGTGAGGGGACCCCCTCTTTTCTCAGGCAGAACCAAAAAAAAAGTAGAGGCTTTGATCTCAGCAAGGAGCTGATGGCAATTGTCTCTCACTCTCCCACTCTCCCCTGCTGGGATGAGGTGATGGGTTAAACCAGAGGTGTTAATCTACACAGAGGCCAATACAGACCTGTTACAATGTTTGTTCATTCTCACCTGCTCCTGCAGGGAAGGTTCAATAGGTTAGCAACTACTGTCAGAGACAATTAGGACTGTCTAGCACTGAGGATTTAACATCATATGAGACACCAAAATACTTACAGCTATCATATCAGTAGATTATGGTTGGGACAGATAGGGAATTTTCACAAGAAAAGAAGCACAGTCTATTCTGGGGAAAAAAACATGGAAAATTAATGAGAGTTATAGGGAGCACATTAAACAAAATTAAATGCCAACACAAATATTTCTATTTCAACAAAGGAAAAGCTAATCAGCATGTCTAATTCCAATTAGACCAAACACACAAGCCTGAAAACAATATAATTGACAATCTCTTTACAAACCACATGGCTCAATCTGATTGAGAGGTTCTAAAACCATTTGAAAGTCTTGTACGCCCACATGTAACTACAAATTTCAGTACAAAATGTGTAGTGCTCCTGTATTAGCTAGCCCATGATTAGCTAGTGACTGATAGGGAAGAGAGAGAGTATGCCACTCCTCCCTCCCTGAGAGCATGGCCAATTTTGATCTCTTGAACTTGCGATCTCCAGATGATAGGCTGAACGCTTTTCTGTTGCACCACTCAGGAGACATGTTATAGATTTAATAAGCGAATATATTGGTATGTTGATTCATCTAAAGCAAATACCTCTCTATACAGCATAACTCATTTAAAAGTAAGAAGTGCTGCTTTGTTGTGCACACACATATCAATTTGACATCACTTGTTGAACTTGTTGAGAAGACCACCCCAAGTTCCCAAGTAGGAATTCAGAATTCAGGGGGCATTTTCTTTGGTTTTTCCTTGTACCGCTAATTAAATGCAGCATTATTCTTTCAGTCACTAGCCACAGCTTATGACCACAGGTGAAGATAGGTGTAGACTGTCCTGTAAACAAAGAGCTTAGTTCACAAACTGAGCTCCTGCCTCACCACAGACTGGTAGAGCAAGTGCAACACTGCTGCCACTGACACAATTCATTTGTCAATGTTGCACTCTCTTTTTCCATTACTTGTGAATATGATCCCAAGATACTTAAACTCCTTTACTAGGGGCATGGTCTCTCCTTATATCTGAAGGAAGACTTGGAGGTGTTGACTTTCATCCCAGCCGTTTCACACTAAGCAGCAAAACATTCAAATGCATGTCGGAGTTCCTGTTTAGAGGGTGCCAAAAAACATCATCTGCAAATAACAGTGATGTTACCTCCTGACCTCCATACTGGACACTTCTCCAAACTTGGCTGTGTCTTGATATCCTGTACATGAAAACCACAAACAGGAGTGGAGACTCCAACACATACTTTAAATGGTTTCAACTGAATGCCAAGAATGACAACACAACTCACACTGAACTCAGACAGAGACCAGATCACACAAAGTAGTGTTCCAGATAGGCTACCCCAAACTCCTGCAGTACCTCCCACAACAAATGTTGAGGCACATGATCATTCTCCATGTGTGTCTGAAATAGAATACTCCCATGGCCCTTTAAAAAGATGTGCAAGACTAAAGAACTGGTCCACAGAAGTGGAACTACCTCAAGATTGAAATCATATAAACAATTGGTCAAACATTTGACAAAAAGTATGGACACAGCAGGTGTTCATTTTCTACTAATTTATAATAATAATGAAGACATGAACACCATTAAATAACGCATAACATCATTCTTAGTTGTACTCCTGATGAAGCTTTAAACACATTTGACATCTTCTCAACCAGCTTCACAAAAGAGTTTCATCCAGGTGGCCCAAACAGGCCAAGCACTTGTCAGCTGCTTCTCCTATGTTCTAAATGAAAATCAATGTTTGGGCAAACAATGTCATTTTAAGTAAAAACAACTTGTTCCAAGCAAATCCTACTTCATAAAAGCACATTTGTAAAGTCATAACTTCACTATTCGCATGTCTTTTGTATTTTTTTTATTTGCAATCCTAAGCCTTCTGACTGATTGTGTTTAACTCTGAATCTAATTCTGACTCTCATATTCACTCCAAAAATTACTGTAAGAATGTTATAAGTATGGCAGAGTTTGAGTAAAATAACAATACACTGTTCATAGCCAAAAGATCTACTGGCAGAGAAAAATGGCTTCTAACTAAGCTAATATTATGAAGCACTCACAAATTTCTTTAATGTGTATTTAATCAACACAAATAAAAGTTGCTTTAAAACTGCTAAATGGTGCCTGTTGTAATAAAAACAATCAGAACGGCTCAGTGTATGATTATCTTTATAACGGTCACTGAAATTTAAGTCTCTTTTTAGGCCAAGTTTGAGAGAGGAGCATTAATTCAGCTGTTCCTCATTGAAGTACTGCCCCGAGGAAGTGTATTCACGGCATTCTGCTGTCCGTGATTATCATGCCACAGCAGAGGCATTGTAAGAGCTTGTGGAGATCTTTGCTGTAATTTGCATTCCTTCCTGATAAAGCAGTGATCAGTGCACAGCATGAAGCTAGCCTCAAAGGAAGTGACCTCAAGGGCTGATGGTATCCCCTGATTAAAGAGAAGTCCATGACATAATGTTTTAATTCACACGTATCCTTTCTTTCTTTCTTTACAGGACCGTTTTCTCTGCTATCGTCGTCCTCTGTCACTCTTTTCTTGTTTTTTTTTCTTCTACTTTCTCAGTCAAGCCCAAATCTCCTAGTCCTCTCTATATTTACTCTCATTTATCTCTCCTCAGGCTTTCTCCATGCTCCATATTCCTAGTATCCTTATCATTTATCGATTATGTCTCTCTGATGAAAGGCGCTGCCTTCATTTTGAGAGGAATGTGTCCCCTGTTAATGTCCATGTGTAAATACTTGCCAACCTCTCTTCTTCGCTCTTCCCTTGAGCATCAGTATACATCTCTTCATTCATGAGCATATAAAGAAAGATGGCAACAATCAGATGAGATAAATGTCTTGTGTAGTATATCAGGGCAATTTTTTTTTTATTATGCATATGAAGTTGCAGGAAAAACTATAATTGCTAACCCTACCCCTCCTGCCCCACCTTACCTTAGTCATTCATTCCCAGGGTAATTCAGTATTCAGTAATGTATTCTGTTAAAATATGTACAGAATCCTTACAAAACATTCAGAGTACATTTAGACCACATCCTGAAAGGACATATGGTAAACAACCTGCTTCTGGGTGGTGAGTATGGTAATACACAGATGACACAGTAATTGCTTACTACATTGCATGAGTCTTAGAACTAAGAACAGAATTTTCACAAAAAAAGGCACCAAAGTCTCTCATGGTTGTGTATTTACCCACTGCCACCTCTGCACTGTAGTGCACAATGAAAAAAAAATTCATAAACAGGTAATGGTGGTGTTTCGTTTCTTTAAAAAATATTATTATTATTATTAGTAGTAGTAGTAGTAGTAGTAGTAGTAGTAGTAGTGAAGCAGTATTCTAAAAGGATTCTAAAGGCCCACCTAAACCCATGTGGCAAAATGTGTTATTGTCTAATGAGAAAAAAGTTGAACTTTTTAGGCATAATTCTAAAAGGCATGTTTGATGCAAAAACAATACAGCTATTCACCCAAAGAACACCACATCCACAGAAAATATGATGGTGGCAGAATCATGGGGCGGCTTCTCTTCAGTTGGGACTGGGGCTCTAGTCAAGATAGAGGGAATCATGGATAGTTCCAAGCACCAATCTATTTTGGCACAAAAACTGCAGGCCTCTGTTAGACAGCTGAAGATGAAGAAAAATTATCACCTTCCAGCATGGTAATGACCCAAAGCACAAATCCAAGTCAACAAAGGAATAGCTTCAGAAGAAGAAGATCAATGTTTGTAATGGCCCAGACAGAGCCCCGATCTAAATCCTAATGAAAACCTGTGGAAGTACTTGAAGAGGGCTGTGCACAAGAGATCTCCTCACAATTTGATAGATCTGGAGCATTTTTACAAGGAAGAATGGAATAAAATGGCCAAATCAAAATATGTTGGTAGACTCTTACCCAAAAAAAGACTGTATGACAAGCAAAGGGTGCTTTAACAAAGTATTAGTTAAGGGGTGTGCACACATGTACAACCAGGTTATTGTAAGTTATTGTATTTATTTCTATTTATTGTTAACCTGAACTTTGTTGGTTGCTATACCAATAATGGTGTAAAAAGATCTTTATCTTGGTTTAATATTTTACAGCACAACAACTTGCAATTTTAACAGGGGTATGTAGACTTTTTATATCCACTGTATGTAATTCTGTTACAGACTAACTCTGTTCATACCTTTTCAAACTTACATAGGGCAACTTCTTAAGAATTTGCAACAATGCTGACTCAATAGTACAACACACATGGTTAATTTGAAATTGCCCCAGCCTTAGACCAATAATTAGACCAGTGTAAATTCACCCTAAAAAAAAAAAAGCTATTACATTTAACTACTGGGACATAATTATTGTCAACTTTGCAGTGGTTGAAACATTGAAATGCTGATGTGTGGTCACACAACAGTGGTGATTTAGATAGAGAGTGATCACCTATATGCCACTCCTTGTATCTCAGCTGCCAAAACCTCAGTCAGCATATACATATTGGACTCCTGGCTAAGAGGCTTTCAGCTACTTACTTATGGACCACAGGCATTCTTTCCATTTTAATAGGAACCATGCATGTGAATATGTAACCATTTTGCTTGGTTGATGGACATAAATTTGCACAAAAAACTGTAATCATTAGATCATATAGCATGACAATTAGATAGCAAATCTATTTTGAATACAGTTCAATCCAAAAATCCAAAATCTGAAAACAGCGATTATACAGATTAGTGTAACCCCGACACAAACTGATGTAGCACACAGTAATCTGGCACAGACACTCATTTCATCTGTGTGCACAGATAAGATCTCTGACTGTGGATTGGACTACAGGTGGTAGTCATCTACACAAACATGTTTACACACAGCAAGGAGAGAGCATTCCTGCTGGGCTCCAGCCTGGGTCCTCTCCAGCTTGCTCTGGCTGCCTCACTTCAGCACTGATTGTCTGGGGCTCAATAGCCAGGCAGCATTTTTATTGAGCACTTAGTTGTTAGTTATCCAAGAAAGCCACAAAGTGGTTTCTGAAAGAGTCACTAAGGCAAACACTTGAGCTTTGTCTCGCTCTGCATGTTATTTACAATCTAGTTGATGCATGCATGTAAAATTTGCTACCCTTCTCTCCCACAATGTGTGTTGTGAAAACTCGTATTTTAAGAACTGCTAAGTCAATGTTTTGGTCTGGGGTTAGAATCAGCAGTAGTGCTCTCTCTCTCTTGCTCTCATGTTCACCGATAAATCTCTCTGTGTTCTGAAGCTTTTTCACAGCCACACAGGAATAAAGCCTGGCAGGGGAGCTGTTAAAGCTGCTCAAACTGTGAGTTAGTATTAATAAATGTTTAATAGGTGTTAATAGGTGTTTTGGTGCACAGTTGGGGGTAAATACTGAATATTTTGCTTCACCCTGTAAACACATATCTATTTTTTTGGTACAAGAATATCTACAAATAGGTTAAAATCAGTGAATTAAATTTATAATGTGAGTAAATGTAATACGTCAAATCTATCTCACCCTAATTTGGGAATAACACAGAAATCTTTTGATGTTTGCATTCCAGGGACATTATTGATAGCACAAAGTTGTTCCATCACCAGCCTACTGTTGAGAGAGAGAGTATGCATGTATTATTGCATTTTCTCTGAACCACTAGCCAATAAAGCATATATTATTTAAATTTTATATCATTTATACAATTTATGGTCTCGCTATTCATGGTCAGTCATTCAAAATGTACTATACACACTCTTGAGCATGCTAGGCTGTTTGAATTAGGTCTGAGGAATGTGTTCACTTCCTGGCATTACTGCCTCTTTTATCCTGGAGAGGATGCTGGAAGATGTTAGGATGTTAGTTGTTTGAAGCCCTTGGGCAGGAAAAAGAAGCCTTTTGTGCTCTGCCTTATCACAAAGGATATGAAGCAATGCTGAATGGCAGCCATTTAGCCAAATAGTTTCCTTCAATGAGCACTGAATGTGACCTGGGGTTGACCTGTCAACAGGACACGCCACTGTCCACTGTCTGGGAAAGTGAGAGAGATTTAAGATGAGAGATAGGCCGCTGATCAAAGTGAAATTTAGAATGACATTTTAAGCAAAGAAAAGTAATACCATTGCAATTAGTTAAACTCTCTCTGTTTCAGATCCTTCCAAGACATTTCCAGCCTGAAGGTACAAGGACACTGGGGCTTAGTTAGTGAGAATTAGTCGGAGTATAGAATTAATCACTAGCTGTATATTAATATCTTAGGTCCATGGCATGATAAGCACACACTTAAGAACTAGCTCCAACTGAGGATTTGCTTCCTGTTGCTTCAAAGTTTCAAACACACTGCAAAATTTACTGCTGATAGCCATACATTCTATGTCTTTGTAAAAAGAAATAACTTGCCATACCAGTACTATGCTACTATACTCTAGAAACACATCATGACCCACTGTATGTAACAAATTACCTAGCAATCTGAAAGCACAGAAATAAATTAGTATTTAAAATATTTTTCTGGATTAAACTGATTTTCTCAAATGAGTTCTCTTGGCTCATGTTATTCATAAATAGGCAGCACCTCTGATTTCTGCACACACACACACAAATCTGAATCAAATGGTTTCCTACAGCACTTTATCCTTTTGCAGGCGTTTACTGGTGCTGATGTGCATATGTGATATGGCCTAAAACACAAATAACTTTGCTCATAAAAATAAAATTTATATAATTTTAGTATAAGCATATTTATTGTCTTTCAGGGTGGACCTATCCTTTAACTCTTGCAGTTCTGTTAAATGTATGATATGAGTCAAACTGTCAGTTAGAGATATTTCTGGACGGCCCACTTAGTGCTTGTGAATTTATCACTGATGTAACACTCTCTCTTCTTACTATTTAAGTTTCACTAAATACAAACATAGTAATAGGAGATTCAGATGTCAAATAAAATGAAAAGGCATGCAAGCTTACTAACTTACTTACTAATCTAACTGCAGATCTTCTCCCTTAGTAATGTTCAGGATGTCCTCAAATGACCTTCCAATCTTTCAAGTGTTATGAGCTTGTGTGTGTTCCATCGTGTCGTTCAAAATGTATGTGTATTCCTCACACTACTGAGGAGCTGGCCTCCGTATCTTGCAGGTTATTTATGTAAGTCGAATAACAGGATTCCTATATAAAGTGGCTATGTACCTCTTTATAGGTACATAGTTTCTGTCAACAGGTAAATCTACATGACTGATGGAAAAGTTCTCTTGTAAATTTTCTCGCGGATCAGGGTAAGACGATGGGTTGGTCTGGAGCTTAACAGCTGGGAGAGCAGTTGAAAGTGGAGACAATGTCTTTTTCAGCATTACTGTACTTCTGCAGGATACGCATATCTTATTTCTTGGTACAGCTGTTATTGTAAACATTATTTGGACTGGTAGCAACATTTCCACATCCATGAAATAGACTATCTTAGTCTTAATCTCTCTTAATTTGTAATTAGTTCTACACTCCTCACACCATTCAGAATCAGAAATCAGTTGAACCTAATCCAATAACTAGTTGAATAACTTGCCTACATATCTCTGGTTTACATGGGGAAAGTCCATCTGTAGGGTCAGTGGCCATTTTCAGTACCTATGGTGTAGGCAGAAATTTATATTTAAGGTTATGCATCTTTCCCACTGCAACATATTCCATATTCCAATGAGTTTGTAATACAAGTTTTCCCTTTAGTCACATAAGTTTTGGACACATTTTAAAGATGCTAACAGATGCTTAATCTAACAGACTTCCTGCAGTTTAGGTTGTAGCCACAGACAGGGTTCAGTCGTAGCAACCTACCTGATAAACCCTAACTCGAGTATGGCACACTATTTTGTAGTAGTATGCGGTTTGTGAATCAGTCATGTAGTCACTGTGTTGTTACACTGATACACAAGCAAATGTCTGTGACTCACGCTGTGGCTGCACCTCCGCTTAGCCTTGTGTGGAAACGGGCGGGGCATGGTAGGCCGCTTGCTTTGTCCTCTGTGCCATCCTTCCGCTCCTCTTTGCTCTTAGACAGAGCCACAAACAGCGGTCTCCTGGCCAACATCTTCCCTTTCATTTCCTTGATGGCTGTCATGGCTTCCTCAGGAGAGAAGTAGCACATGAACCCAAAGCCTCTGGAGCGGCCTTTCTCCATCATTACTTGTAGTTGACAGGGAGGAAATACAAAAAGCAAAGGATGAGCATTACACATCCACTAATGTGTCGAACCTAGCTGAAAGACTAGCACTGTCTATACAAAAAAATATAAACAGAACAGATATGTTATGTTAATATCAGATTATACGTGCTCATATGCTAGTTTTTCCTCATGGTTTGCCACATTAGCAGGTGTGCAATGCTAATTCTTTTGTATATATATATAATATGTTAAAGGTAATTTCAGGTAGCAACATAGAAAATACAGTACTTGAAACAAACACCCCACTTGTCTCCTTGTGCTGCAAGTGCAAATTGTTGATTGGTGAATATGATGGTACCAAATGGCAGGAGCTCTTTATGCAGGCATGTGTCATCCACGCTCTAGTCCAGGCTCCTTATGAACAGTTCAACAGTTTTACAGAAGAGAGGGCAGAGTTAGCAGCCAGTGTGTTAGATAAGCCAATTATTCAATCAAATTTATTGCGAGACATTAAACACCTTAAGCAATGTAAGGCTCATAATTAGTCATTTTTTCTGAACATGTACACACAGTTATACATTTTGATTTGATACATTCAATTGCCAAAGTCCCTTAAAGACTAAAAGCTATGCTAACATTTCCATGCATAAACTCAGGAAAACCCTGAAACGGGCATATGTTTCAAATTTACATATGAACTCAGAGACATGCCCACATGTCCATATAAGGACACAAAGACACATCCTTGGTGTTCTTGCTGAGTCAAGACAAGTTTTTAGGGAGCTTCTTGGTCTGGTGGCTGTAGTTGGATTTATACCTGCTTCTTGTGTTCCTCTACCTCCTCAACCTGCTCCTTGTGAGCTTCTACCATAAGGTCACCC
This sequence comes from Pangasius djambal, assembly GCA_022985145.1. NCBI lineage: Eukaryota > Metazoa > Chordata > Actinopteri > Siluriformes > Pangasiidae > Pangasius > Pangasius djambal. Next base: position 16,605,498 of record CM040977.1, read on the forward strand.
CATGTAAGCACTGATTTAACCAGGGGGTGCAGACGGCTCAGCATCCTCAGCATCCAAAATGCCACGCCTTGTAGGCGCTGATGGAGTCAGCCTGGGGTGTGACTGAAAATGTGTCGAAAACGATATCTTCACTTGTACAGGAGGCAGAGATTCAGCCTCAGGCTCTGACACAGGCATAGATGTTGAGAGAGATGCCAGATTGCCTTTATACACCACCACAATGGATTTGAAACAATCAAGATGTGATCAAAGTGTAGACTTTCAGCTTTATTTTAAGAGGTTCCACAAAAATATGGCATTTACCATTTAGGAATTACAGCCATTTTCAGCAAAGTGCCTCCATTTTCAGGGGCTCAAAGGTATTTGGACAATTGACTGAAAAGAAGTTAATTGACCAGGTGCGGTCCATTCCCTCGTTACTTCAAGACAAATGAAGCAGATAAAAGGACTGTGTATATTATATATATATATATAATGTGTGTGTGTGTGTGTGTATCAGCCATAACTTTAAAACCACTGACAGGTGAAGTGAATAACATTGATTATCTCATTACAATGCCACCTGTCAATGTGTGGTATATATTAGGCACCAAGTGAACAGTCAGTTCTCAAAGCGTAGCCTCAGACCAGTCAGAGTGCCTAAGTTGACCCCTGTCCACCGCCAAAAATGCCTACAATGGGCAACGTGAGCATCAGAACTGGACCACAGAGCAATGGAAGAAGGTGGCCTGAATACATGAATCATGTTTTCTTTACATCATGTGGATGGCCAGGTGCGTGTGCGTCATTTACCTAAGAGTAAAGGATGCGAGTCTTGTAGAGTCCATGCCTCGATGGGTCAGAGCTGTTTTAGTGGCACAAGGGGGACCTACACAATATTAGGTTGGTGGTTTTAAAGTTATGGGTGATATATATATATATATATAATATACACACAC
>CM040977.1:16606535-16743572 GCA_022985145.1 Pangasius djambal
GTGTCTTGTCTATCATGGAGTGGCCTGCCCAATCACCTGACCTTAACCCCATTGAGCTGCTATGGGAGGAACTGGACCGTGATGTCCGTAAGAAGTGTCCAACCAGTGTGAATCATCTTTGGGCAATCCTCCAGGAGGCTTGGAGTAATATATCAAGTCAATGTTTGAACAAACTGACTGCTCGGATGCCTAGTGTTGTACCTTATTATCAATGCAAAATGGTCACTAACTAAAGAGGATTTATGCTGATATTGCCCAAAAACCCTATTTTGTTCAGGCATTTCCAAACTTTTGGAGGGCAGTGTATATATATATATATATATATATATATATATATATATATATATATATATATATATATATATATATATATATATATATATATATATATATATATATATATTACAGTCACATTAAGAAGAACACCTGTACACCTGTTTATTTATGCAGTTATCCAATAGGCCAATCATGTGGCAGCAGCATAATACATAAAATCACTGACATACAGGCCAAGAACTTCAGTGAATGTTCATATCAAACATCACAATGTGGAAAATGTGACCTCTGTGACTACTGTAATCGTGGCATGTTTGTTGGTGTCAGATGGGCTGGTTTGAGTATTTCAGAAACTGCTAATCTGGGATTTTCACACACAACAGTCTCTAGAGTATACACAGAATGTAAACACCTGCAGAGGGTCTACAGGATAAAACACCTTGTCAATGACAGAGATCAGAGGAGAATGAGAAGACTTGCCTGAGTTGACAGGAAGTCTATAGTAACTCATATAAGCACTCTTTACAACTGTGGTGAGATGAAAAGCATCTCGGAATGCACAATACATCAAACCTTGAGGTGGATGGACTACAACAGCAGAAGACCACATCAGGTTCCATTCCTGTCAGCTAAGATCAAGAATCGGAGGCTATCATGGGCACAGACTCACTGAAACTGGACAGCTGAAGAACGTAGATTTTTTTCTAATCTTCAGCTGTCCAGTTTGGGTGAGTCTGTGCCCATGACAGCGTCAGATTCTTGTTCGTGGCTGACAGAAGTTCGACCTGATGTGGTCTTCTGCTGAAGGTTCAATGTTTTGTTCATGCTGAGATGCTTTTCTGCTCACCATGGTTGTAAAGAGTGATTATTTGAGTTACTATATCCTTCCTGGCAGCTCAAACTTGCCATTTTCCTCTCACCTTTCTATTCAACAAGACATTTCCGCCCACAGAACTATCGCTCACTCAATGTTTTTTGTTTTCACACCATTCTGTGTAAACTCTAGAGGCTGTTTTGTGTGAAATTCCCAGGAGATCAGCAGTTTCTGAAATACTCAAACCAGCCCTTCTGGTACCAACATCCAAGTCACAGAGATCACACTTTTTGATGTTTGATGTGAACATTACTCGAAGCTCTTGTTTCAAATGACGTCAAATCTTGTTTCTTAACTTAAGCTCATTTTGCTAAATATGTGTGACAAGCTTAATGTCACTACATGAAAGCATTGCTGAGATGTGCCCTTGTTTCCTCTTTGGTGATTTACCAGTCAAACTGGTTTGCAAATTATGGATTAAATATTATAGATATCAAAAATCTGAGAAATCATGTTTTTTCCCAGACTCAATTCACAATACTGTGATCCAAATTTCATGATAACTGAACAAAATTTGTAAGAGAAGAAGCAACCTCCTGTCTGGTAGATCACAAATTCAGTACATGTCGTACTCTTGGCACCCTGCTTAAGAGGTTCAAAAGTTATGAGCAGTTTTACAGATTTGTGAAACATAGTGCCCATTAGAGGGGATTATTTCAAGTCCCTTAGGACACGGTCATTTATTCTTCTACCATGTTTGGTCAAAAGACAGCACATGGCTGCTGAGATATGCCCTCACTTCCTGTTTTTGTTGCTTCACCATCAAATTTGTATGCGCCTTATGGCGTAAAATCCAATATGGTGGAAACTGACATCATGGGGTGCACTGAACTCAGCTTGACCCAAAGAATCACAGGAAAACAGAAGGAAAATTATTACAATACTGTGCTGTAGAGTTAATATTCTAAATGTACAGTATGTCCAACTTTGCCCTATTGGTGGTGCTAGAGGGCTTGCACTGTACCAAATTTCATAAAAAGAGTACGAAGCATTCTATGGGCTGCTATAGTGTAACTGCTTTGTGGAAGTATTATAATAATAAGGAGTAAACATACAATCACACTACACACTTTCAGTGCTTGGCCCCCTAATCAGGTCCAGAATTACAAAGCACATCACAAATATTTCAAGATAAACATATTTGATGTATTTTCTTTAACACTTGCAGTTCTGATGAACCATATGATTCACTCTTATTGTCAGTTAAAGATATTTCTGGATGGCCCACTTCATGCTTGTGAATTAATTATTTATGTAACATTTATCACACATTCTCTTCTCACCATTTAAGTTCCACTAAATAGAAAGATGTATATGTTCTCACTCTCTCTCTCTCTCTCTCTCAAACACACACAATATCATTCCCCTTTAGAACCTTTGGTTTATGTGATTGTTAGCATGGCATCCCACTGTTGATATGGTATAATTAAAGCGAGTGTATTAAAGGCCTGAGCTGTCTCCACTAGAGCAGTGGCACATCTTCATATGACTGAGATGTAGTGATTACAGTGGTGCAGGCCCCACTAGCGCAGGCCCAGTATTACACTGTAATGACAGAGGCTGGCAGTTATGTAAAGTTTTCATTTAGATCCTGCCCTTTTGACCCATGGCTGGCAATGGCGACATGGAGACCAACACTCTGTGTAAGGCCATGGACTGCTTCCTGCCACCACTTCCTGCCTGAACACTTAGCAAAATTAATTCACTTACTGAATGAGGGATTACAACTTGAGGGTTAGTTAATCTGCCTTTGGGAAATCTATGCTCATTGGAGGTCATGTGAACATGCAGAGATGTTCTCAATAGGTGTCAAAGGTGCATTATGTGAGAAAAAGAGGGAAGATGCAAGCAATATTTAATTTATCTTCCCTCTGTGCTCACCTCACTCCTTTCCCTCACCACATCAATATGGTTTTGATCTTCTTGTTCAAGAGCTTTTATACCTTTCTGAATTAATTAACATATAATTTAAACAAAAAGTGTAATTTGTCAGAGAGTCTAATTTATCATTCATCATACAGAGGTGGTGCAAAGAACCATAAGCGATTGCAGTGTTTATTTTATAGCACGGCGCTACTGAATTCTGAAATCTGATTAATTAGAAGATGTCGATTAATTTTCTTTAACAGCATGGCTTTTAAAGTAGTGCCAGCTGTAAGGCCAATAACAGGTTTATGTTAATTGTTTCTACAGTAGCAGCAAATTAACAAGTACTTGTAACACAAACACTCTACATAAGTCTAATAATAAACTGATTTTAGAAAACCGTATCATCTTTGATATGGTGAAGCTTTCTATGACGAGATGTTTATGGACATTTATGGACAGAGTATCCAGTATCAGTGCTTTGTAATGGTCTGACGTACAGCTGTTCCTTTGTTTGTTTGTTTTTTTCAATAATAAGCTGCATTTTTTGTCTTATTAAATTCAAGAGAGAGGAAAAAGAGTGGCTGATGAGGAAATTATAGCAACTACCAAACACTTTCATGAAGGTTTATGAGGCTTATCAAAAACTCCATCTGTTCCTCCATCCCTGACACCACTGACCCACTCCAGTTTGCCTACCACTCCAATAGGCCTACTGAGGATGCAATCTCTCAAGTCCTACACACCACCCTCACCAACACCGAAAGCAACAATGGGAACTACGTGAGGCTGCTGTTTATAGACTATAGCTCAGCCCTCAATACCACAGTACCACACAGGCTGGCCTCCAAGCTCAGGGACCTCAGGCTTAATGCCCCCCTCTGTGACTGGGTCCTGGACTTCTTCACAGGCAGGTAGTGAGAGTGGGCCAGATTACACCACCACCTTGAGCACCGGAGCCCCACAAGGTTGTGTCCTGAGCCCCCTGCTCTACTCTCTCTATACACATGACTGTGTGTACTCTCACAGCTCCACCTCTATCATCGAGTTTGCTGATGACTCTGTGGTTATGGGCTTCATCTCCAACAACAACGAGGCCACCTATGTTGATGAGAAACTTGTAGCTTGGTGTCCTGTCATAAAGTGGTATCCTATCCATAGTGTATTCCCACCTCGTGCCCAGTGTCCCCAGGATATGCTCCAGATTCCCCACAACCCTGACCAGGATAAAGTGGTTACTAAAAATGAATGTAAATCAGCAAAATAACTGGTATGGAAAAATAACGAAAAACAATGTTATAATCCTTAAAAAAAGTTGTCGAGAATGTTAAAAGGCATTTAGCAGAATGATAATGGAAGAATCTTCTCAGAGCAGATCACAGAGAGTTAATGATAATATATATATATATATATATATATATATATATCACATGTATCTCTTTCTCTATTCTACTACAAAGGCTTGACCGCAGATATAAATAATCCTAAATTATCACCAGTTTGGGGAACACTGGGTAATGGATTCTGTGAGCTGGTTGTAGTTCTCTTATCAGAATGAAGCAGTGCTGCCTGAAGCATGGGAACATCTGTCTAATCAGCCTGAATGATAGTCATCACAAACCACCTGCTACTGGCTTTGACAATTAGCATAGTGCAGACCATCCTAAACAGCCTCTGGTGGTACATTCTTCCACTCTCACTTGATATGCCTTGTCTTACAAATCTCAACCGTGCACTTATTCAAAGGAGCATTCCAACTAAAATGAGTAATAGGCCTAAACATGCTTCCCTGATTATAAGGATTTTTAGTCATGTGACTTACAATATGGGATTAGGCATGAGATGACTGGTACTATAATATGTATTTTAAAAAAAAAAAAAAAAAAAAAAAAAAAAAAACATGATGGGGCATGCAGTTCTAGGAAAATAATCAACAACAGGGTGGTGTGTTACCACCCGAGCATTTAGCACTGTGCGGTTGTATTTTCTTAAACTACAGAAATTTATCAAACAATTCTAATTTTTTTTTTACTGAAGAACAAAATGCTGTACTTTTTATCCATTTAAAATTACATTTAATGTTGTGGAACACTCATGAAGCAAGTTATTTTGGGTTATAATAGCTATAAACAGTTGTTCCCTCACCAGCTTCTGTGTCCGTCTCTCCCTCTCTCTCTCTCAGCTAATATGATAATAAAAATTGAGATCACAAAACTGAGAAACCACAAAGTGCATATTCCTGAAGACATTTACTTTTGTGGAAAACTTCAAAATGCTGACACCGACTGAAGACTTTTTTCCTTACAGAAAGCTTCACCAAAGCAATGATCGTACATTTTTGTTATTAAATAATAACAACACTCTTTAAAAACGGTCTGTTTATTGTTAGGTTTACATTAAGTGGATCCCTGTGAATAAATTGTTACTACAGAAACAATTACAGTAGAAAAACTGATCAATACATACCTGTAATTTGCCTTGCAGTTGACAATATGTCATATACGTGGATATCATCTAGGACACTTCGAAATGCTCTATTCAGGCGACAGTTGTTTAAATATTCAAGATGTTTGAGAGGTAGAATAAAGAAAAATTTGAAAAAAGAAAAAAAAAAAAATCACCACTCTTTTTCTAATGTTCAACTGTCCAGTTTCAGTGAGTCTGTGCCCATGATAGCCTCAGATTCTTGTTCTTGGCTGACAGGAGTGGAACCTGATGTGGTCTTCTGCTGTTGTACCCCATCCACCTCAAGGTTTGATGTGTTGTGCGTTCCAAGATGCTTTTCTGCTCACCACAGTTGTAAAGAGTGCTTATTTGAGTTACTATACTTCCTGTCAGCTCAGACCAGTCTGGTCATTCTCCTCTGATCTCTCTCATCAATAAATTGCTTCATCTTGCAGACCCTCCACTCACAGGATGTTTCTGTTTGTTTGTTTTGTTTTTCACACTATTATGTGTAAACTCTAGATACTGTTGTGTCTGAAATTCCCAGGAGATCAGCAGTTTCTGAAATACTCAAGCCAGCTCTTCTGGCACCAACAATCATGCCACAGTTAAAGTCACAGAGATCAAATTTTTTCCCTATTTTGATGTTTGATATGAAGTTGATGCTACCTGAAGCGCTTGACCTGTACTTTTTTTTTGCATTACGCTGCTGCCTCATGATTGGCTGATTAGATAACTGCATGAATGTGCAGGTGTATACGTGTTCCTAATAAAGTGGACGGTGAGTGCATATTAGGTTTATATATACCCGCAGGAGGCATGGTGGCTTAGTGGTTATCACTGTTGCCGTGCACTTCTGGGGTTGGGGGTTTGATTCCTGCCTCTGCCGTGTGTGTGTGTGTGTGTGTGTGTGTGTGTGTGTGTGTGTGTGTGTGTGTGTGTGTGTGTGTGTTTTCTCCCTGTGCGTTGGAGATTTCCTCCCCCAGTCTAAACACGTTTTGTAGTCTGACTGACCCTGTGTAGGATAAGCTATATATATATATATATATATATATATATATATATATCGAGAGAGAGAGAGAGTATTGGTGTCTATAACACTACTATTGGCTATTGGTAGCCAAGGCTCCAACCAGTAGCCATAATAGCTAACATAAACTAACCGTTATTATGTCATTAAAACCAGTAGTCAAGTTCACTAACAGCGATATATGATTAGCTGTTATGGCGCCAAGTTTGCTAGCACGCCAGCTAATATAAGCTAACTGTCATATTGTGTAATTTATTATTACTAAATTATGTAATTTAGTTTGCTAACTTTAGTTAGTTCAGTTAGTTTGCTTCAGAAAGTTTTCTAGCAACTCAGCTAACTTTAGTTAAATACTACCTGCAGCAATGTTGCTAGCAAGCTCGTTGCTAGTAGTTTCTTACCTTGACCGTCTCTGCTATTATATTGCGCAGTCAAACCCATAACAGTAACCGCTAGCAAACTAGCGAACATCAAGCTAACTGTAATCTTCTGTGATGACAGAGTAAATAAAAGTCGCTCCTAGATTGGACGGCCAGCGGCGCTTCTGATTGGTCAATGACGTCAACAGCGAAACTGGGTAAAAATATATTAATACTTTATGTCTAATGTAACACAGTTGTACTTTAATTAACTACAAGGGTGTGCATTAGAGGAGCAATAGTCGATTTTTTTTACTGATTACTTACAAATAACCTGGAAGATATGTAGAATATGATCAAAATGTTAAATAAACGTGTTTTTGAGAAAACTTCATGTGAACGATTACGTTTTTATTGGTCAAATAGCATGCTTTTGTTGACCAACATAGAAGTCTCTGTGAACTAGCAGCTGTTTATGAAACGATAACCTATTAGCATAAGCTCATTAATATAAACCCATGATTTGAATTACAGCCAATACTACTGTCAGAACAGCTGTCCTAGAAAATCAATCAGCACTTTCTAAACCAATCAGATTAATCACCATGACGTGAGAAAATTTACCGGCCAAAATTTTTTTTTACCGGCCATGAAAATCTTTTTTTTTTCTTCCTTGCTTTACTTTCAAGAAAAAAACAACAACATCAAACTGATTTATTGATTTATTATTTTTTTTATTTATTAACTTTTTATTTTTTCAGTTTCTTTGAATAATGAATTATTCATTTCACTGACACGTTTTCGAGTTTCTTTTTTTTTTTTTGTCCCTAAAACAAACAAATTTTTGAGATTCTTGTCCTTTGCATGTTTTTGGCAAACGGAGCAGGCCATCGTGTTAGTCGCAGTATCAAATACAAGCCAGTCTCTCTTTGATCCATCGTCAGTGAAACGCCATCTCCCGCTAAAACGACGAGAACCGTCATGACTTTCTGATGTTTGCTCATCATGTTTCGGTTTTGGCGGCGTAACCCCAGGTATGTTTCACCACATTCTCAGGTTACGTTGAATAAAGAAAGGAAAAGTTAAATAAAGCAGCGATATTTTCTGAGGTAAAAGTTATTAGAACCGTGCCGACAATCAAGCTAGCCAATCACTGCTCTGACCTCATCAACCCGTTTGTATTCTATTATTTGATTCGCTCTTGACGTGTATGACAGGACAGCTAACCAATCACGATAATCTCGTCTTCAGAAAAGATTATTTTATTCGCTTACATCAGAAACAGCGAATCTCTTTAAAAACTGGCTGTTGTTCTCACTACATTGCATTGTTATAATTCGTAAAAGTTTTACCCGCCAACTGGCGACTGACACTGTTACATATACTCGCCAATGCCGATAATCGCATTTGGTGCTTGGTGAGTGTTAATTTTAGGACCTGTATGTATATATATATATATATATATATATATATATATACACACACACACACACACACACACACAGATATTTCACAGAGGGCCCAAGCTCTTATCCAGACATCTTCATAAAGCTGTTTTTACAGACTGAGAGATCATTTAGCGGATGCTTAGCAGGGTCATAAAATGAGAAGCTGGTAGCAATGGTAGTGCAGACTCAGCTCCAGGGGACTGATGGGACCAGAGCAAGAGGACCAGCCGCAGCTGAAACCCGACTCTCTGCTTGTGTGGCATTAGCAGAACCCCACACAGACCCACTGGCACCATCAGCACCAGAGGAAGGAAGCAGAGCGGAAAAGCAAGGGGGCAAAAAGCAAAAAAGCATTAGAGGAGAGTGACATTAAGAAAGATTAGAGAGCTACTGAGGGGATAAGATGAAGGAAAATGAATGAGAGGTTTGCCCCCCCACCCACACACACACACACACACACATAGAGGGTTGCCTAGTTATTCATGTGTAGTCATCTTCATTTGATTGATGTCCTGTTCATTAGATCCCTTTATTCCATCTGTTATTTGTTATTTATTTTTTATTTAATTTTTACTCTTCTGTCTCCTCACTGAAATGCAGAGGTGAATCAGAGACAGTGACAACAAAGTGTGAAATATGTCAGGAATCCTAGAAACACATTTACACACCACATGCACACTCAAACATATACACACAAAGATTCAATCTTCAAGTATTATTTTTGTGGAATGGTGGAATATATGGACCACAAATATATTAGAATATTATGGAGCACAAATAGAATATAATGTGACAACCAGAGTGACCATTGTGTTAGAAATGATGCGAAATTTGTGCGAAGAACCATCTGTGTGTCTGCTGAACCACAGTGAGATGAATTCTGAGATGAAAGCTGATTATTTCATCCTGCTATGACACTGGAGCCTCGGAAATGAGGGAGGAGATCCTGGTTGCCCTGAGAGTAGAGACTGTGGGCTCACTGCAGGCCGAGACACTGCTTATAATATTAACACAAAAGAAACTTGATAAAAAATTAGCAGTAAAAAAAAAAAAAAGATTTTTTTTGTCAGAGTCTTTTGGTGCAGTGGACACACACACACACACACACACACACACATATATATATATATATATATATATATATATATATATATATATATATATATATATATATATATATATATATATATATATATATATCTTATATAAAAGAAAATATGTGTTCTGTAGATATTCTTATTTTAATTTTACAGTTCTCACAGTTATTATTTATGGGAAAACAGTAAAATTCTTGATGACTCTTCTTGAACTCGAACATGTAAAACCTCACTCCAAAAACATCACAAGCTGCATTAACCACGATGGTCCCATGTGCCACATTCAACATAACACAGAAGTGGGAAGCCAGAACTCAAAATTACATAATTTTTGACCTCCGTGCTTTCAAGCGCCAAAGTGGGGAAAAAATCATGGCCGTCTACATGTTCGTTTTTTGTTAGCAGCAGGTAACTGTGATGAGTGGTGTGTATGTACCGCCACAAAATAGCAAACTGTATAGTCAATGTTATGCATTTAACAAGCTAATATGTCTGTAAAACAAAAACTAGTAGCCTACATACAGTCTTTTAGGAATAAATAAATTCTACGTTGTTTATTGTTTGGTGCTGTGAGTAGCCATGTTGATTTGAAATCACATGTTGAAATTCTGAGTTGAGGGGACATTTTCTTCGCTTTTTCCTAGTAAGCATTTGGAGATATTGAGGCACATTAGTGCATGCATGTATGTGTGCGTATCCAGAAAGCTTGTTTCTCAATACAGCTTTTTTCTAACTTGTGTTGAGCAGCAGTATTTTCCCTCTTTAGGAAACCTAATGCCCTCAGTGCCTCAGGGGAAGAGGGATGTAATAAACGAGCCACGGCCCAGTACCAATCCAAGGTGCCGTGGTTTGAAACCTCTGTTCCAGGATACAGAGCATGACAAAGTTGCAATGGGCAAATTGGCAGTATGAAATCCTACACAGCTGAAACTACGCTCTATTTTACCTCTCAGCTGCATCATTTATCCGGTTTGCTGCACCACAGCTGAGTTTGTTAGACTCAGCAGGAGGTGTGGTGTATCATAACTGCTGTTGGCTGTTGTGGAAATCAGTCAAGCCTTTCAACATGGCTGATTTCCTTCACTGATTTCCTATTTCAAAGAAATATATCAACAAACAGAATCAAATCATCGAACCCAAGGTGGATGGGCAACAACAGCAGAGGGCAACAACAGCAGAAGACCACATCGGATTCCATGCTACACACCCTCTGCTCACAGGATGTTTTTGTTTTTCGCACCATTCTGTGTAAACTCTAAAGACTGTTGTGTGTGAAAATCCCAAGAGATCCGCAGTTTCTGAAATACTCAAACCAGCCCATCTGGCAAAAACAACCATGCCACCGTTTAAGTCACAGAGATCACATTTTTTCCCTATTCTGATGTTTGATGTAAACATTATCTGAAGCTCTTGACCTGTATCTGCATGATCGTCTGCATTGTGCTGCTGGTCCATGATTGGCTTATTGGATAGCTGCATAAATGAGCAGGTGTACAGGTGTTCCTAATAAAGTGAACAGTGAGTGTATATGTATGCTCTATATGAACAGATACTGGTAAAATCTGCTAATTTATTTACTTGAACTATTTGTAACCTTAATGCCTGTAAAGCGTTGTTAAATTGAATTGAAAAAGAGAGTGTGACAGAGAACAGGAGAAACAGTTTCATGTCATGAATGTGTTAGGTGTAACGAGGGTCTGTGCTTCCATATACACACTTCTGGCATAAAGGATGTCTAGGGCCCCAGAAGAGAATTTGATGGGGTATGTTGTAGACATACTGAGCAATCAAGTGGGCTAGAGTTGGGTAGGGTAGTGTACCAGTTAAGAGGAATTTGGAGCAGAGGATTGTGGTATATTTTTGGGCAACTTAGTGGCTCTCCTGAGGTTTACTAGCTCCGTGTGTGTGTGTGTGTGTGTGTGTGTGTGTGTGTGTGTGTGTGTGAGGGGGGTTAATGAGCAGGTCTGTCTGTTTTTCTCTTTCTTTCGTCTCCTTGTCTCTCCACTGTGGCGTCAGGGCTGTCCAGGGCCTCTGTGTACTGTCTCCCCCCCTCCGTGCTCTTTCTCCCACCACTCCTAAGAGGCACCATGACAGTCTACTGCAAAATAGAGTAATTACACATAATCAGCTTCTTTAAGCAGGGAGCGGGGGAGATAGACAGAGAAATGGAAATGAATGAGAAAAGAAGAGACAACTGCAGGTAACGCCAACATCAAAGCTAGTCTAAAAGCAGGTACAGAGAGAGGGAGAGAGAGAGAGAGAGAAAGAGAGAGAGAGAGAAATTGATAGATCAGGAGGCTATTATAGTGGTTAGGTCACACCACATAGCACTTAAAAACCAATGGCCAGGAAGAGACAGAGAGAGACTGAAAGAACAAGAGGAAGACAGGAAGAGACAGATAAATGAACACAGCGAGAGAGGAGACAACTACAGTCTACAGGTAACGCCATACACAGCACATCAAAGGCTCTGAAATTACAGCCTCACTGCGAGTGACGCCACAGTGAGGCCACGGCTTCAGACACATCCTCACACTACTGAACTTCACACACACACCAACACACATAGCTAATGGCCACAAAGAACAAGTATAATAGAAAAAAAAAACAAGAAACCACTGTTAATACTCAGAAAATATATATAAACAAGGTTCTTATTATTATTATCATTAACAGCAATAATAATAATAATAATAATAAAAATAAAAATAATAACAACAACAACTATTATTATTATTATTATTATTATTATTATTATTATTATTATTAAGGAATTACTGAAATCAGAAAAAGTAAAAAATTATGATTACATTGAGCCTTAATTATTAATATTATAAATGTCTTCAAGTTTCAGATTCTAAAAATGTCAGATTTTAGATTATTCACTGCATTGTAAAACTAAAAGTAGTTTAAAGAAGAAAAAAATTCAAATCACCGGTTGTATAAGCTCTGGGGAGGGGCCAGACAGGGGTCAGAGGTCACCAAGGGGCACTAGGGTCAGAAATAGATTAGAACTCACTGGGGTGTATAAGTAAGAAACATTCCTCTAAATGTCTGGCATAAATAAATTTCACAGTAAGTAGAACAATAATTTGATCAATCTGCCGATTATATTTGAAGAAGTTTCTTTTCACTTGATCAAGATACAAGCGGAATTTGCAGTGAGATATCTTGTATGATGATGTCAAAGCAAGCGTGTGGCATCATCCAGAAAATATTTTTAATCATGAGCTCTAAATCCAAGCCTCTGAAGTTTTTACAGATGCTGACTCACAGTTAGTGTGGAATCTTCCCACAGTTTCAGCTTCTGGCTCTCTGACAGTTCAGCTCTCCAGCGTAGAGAAGTAATATATGGGATAAACTTGGAAAGACAAAGAAAAGTTAATTTTCCATAACTGTAACAGGCTATATCAAATGTATGACAGCATGGACTGATGAAAAAATTACACACACAAATTATAGTGAAGAAAAAATAACACTGAAAAGTCCTTTATAAATACAAATATAAAATACAAAATTTATGATAGAATGTAAATCTTTGAAGCTTTTGACAGACAATTCAAATAATACTGGACCAATATCTGTATTTCTTTCATATTATGTGATAATATGACCTGTCGTGTCTATGACTCTATAAAAGAGGCTCCACTTTTCACCCACCACAAATTGGCCTCACCCTGAGTCATAATTTAGCGGCTCCATTAAAATAATCAGAAACAGAGCTCTCCCTGTGTGTCTCTCTTTCTCTGTGTGTGTGTGTGTGTGTGTGTGTGCAAAGGCAGGCAAATACGCACTGGAAACTATGATGACGGAAACTGTCCTTGGTCATGAAGTTATAAACAAGAAATAATAATTGGACAATAATGATGAGGCAATTAATTAGTGGTTAAGTTTAAATGTTTAGATTTTCCATGTTTACATTTTGGAACATTTGGGGCTGTCAAATGGCTTGGTTGCAAACTATGGCTAATAACGAACAAAATACATTCATATAATAAGTGCCCACTGAATTGTAATTGAGTCTTTTCCCATGCAGTGACAGTAATAGTAAAATCTCAGAAACCTCTCTCTCAGACAGTTTGCTAAGACCTTCAACCACAAAAACTCAATACATCATTAAGAAGTTTAATATATTTTATAAAAATTAAAGGATGATGTGATTTTGGAAAAAAAAACTGACTAGTTCAAAAAGGAAATGTAGTCTGTAGTGATTTTCAGTTTGGCCAACATTCATCAGTGTACTCCAGAAATTATCTCCATTTTCTTCCTGCATATCCCCCCAACATTCAAACAGACAAAAGCCACGCATATCTGCCTCTAAGCACGACAAGACATATGAACACACACTGAGCAGGGGTGAGAGACAGACTGACTGACGATCAGAGACAGACAGGGAGGTGTGCAGCTGTGCGGAACAGCCTCCACGGGTCATGAACCTTCATTAGAAAGTGAGAGCAATGAAAGAGAGAGCTGGGTGGAAAGGTGGCAGCATGATGGTGTGATAGAGTTCAGCATAATGAAAGTTAAAACAGGAGGTCATATGGAATCCATCGGTGTACTTTTCATATTCTACAGCAGTCCTGAATTAAAAATACATCTGCTCTCTCATCCTACAAATCTGCATTGCTCATTACACAGAAGGCTGAGATAACAAGCTGAACCAGATGTGTTCAAGCACTTAGTCTGGAGGTTGATGTATATGATATTACACATACACTTAGCCCTCCATACTATAGACTTTGAGTAGCACGCACATCTGCCATTCTGGTCTTTAAACAAATAAACTATCTCTTACCAAACCACACATAGGAATGAAGGCCAAAAATGTGGAGAAGACTGAAACAAGCCACAAACAAGAAAAAAAAAAAAAAGCTCCTTATTGTTCAAACTGAGAAGACATTCAGTCTGTGGTTAGGGGCTTGGAGCTGTGCTGAGGTGCACGAATTCACCTAGAGATCAGGACATGCAATTTGGTATGACACAAACTCCTGGTATTCTCTTGTCCTTGTACAATTTACAGTTCATGCCACTGCTTTAACCAGGTATAAGAAATATCATTAATGACATTCAGATTTTCCAATTGAATTTATGTACAATTATGCATAGTTTTGTGTGTGTGTGTGTGTGTTTTCATATTTCGGTGGGAACCAAATGTCCCCACAAGGATAGGATTATCTGATGGTTTTAACCTCGAGGGGACATTTAGCTGGTTAGATTTAGGTTTAGGCATAGCATTAATTAGCTGCATTAATAATTATGCCAGTGGAAGGTCCTCACAAATAACAAGGATAGTAAGACAAACCTGCTTGTGTGTGTGCGTGTGTGTGTGTGGTGTTTTTGACATTTCCACAAATCGACCTCAACTGTCCTGCTGTGGTTTTAAAGCAGTCTCAGATGAGACTTAAACTCATGTGTAAGGGAGGGTTACATTACCCTTTTAATAAAGCACACACACAAATAAATAAACATCTGATTTACACTTAGTTGTTTACAGTAAACATTAGCAGTGTCTCAAATCACATTTTTATCCAATTCTGAATGAATAACCAGTTCCAACATATCACACAGAAATGAAAGGATGATCTTTAACAGCTAAGAGACAGAACCAACATGGCTAGCGAAAACAGCGGTTGAGGGTGGTGCTGCTTCTTGTCTCTCTATCTAAACAGTGACTGTAAATTAACTGTGCATCTAGAAGAATGACACATAACACAACACACTAACTTGCTGGCTAGCTTAGCTAGCTATTAGTTAGCTATCAGTCATGTAATACTGAATGCAGCCTGGCACAAGAGGTGGGAATGACTACTTTGTTACTGTACTTAACTCTGTTGTTTAAGAGTCTGTACTTTACTACATTGCTCTATAATCATATATTTGTAGTCATAAAGTGGCTTTTTAGCATCAGACAGCTGAAAAGTCACCTTACACATCATAACTCCAGTAGTAAGTGTTAACAAATGTAACATCAAGAATAAGAATAATGCAATCCCTATGACTATAATCTACCTATTGCTATGTATACTGTGTATATCAGGGTTTTAAAAAAAAAAACAAAAAAAAAAACTGATAGCCAGCTATTAGAATTTGACTAGTTTGTATAATCAGAATTGTTATCACGCTAGATAAAATTTGAGAGAATGGAATAAAGCTCCATGTTTCTTGGTTCCTTGGTAAAAATGGCACTAATCTACCACCAGTAACTAACATTAGTGTGGGATATGAGGCAATCATCTTCTGTTTTTGCTGTTTTAGAATGTTTCTTGTACTTTTTTAATATTATAAGTGAATTTAAAGTTTATACCTTTCGACTTAAACTAGATTGATGAAGCTGAAGCTCTAATTCAGCTTTTACCATAGGATTTATTTACATGAGTAGGCTACTTGCACTTTTACTTGAGTAAAGAATTTGGGTTCTTATCCCACCTCTGCCTGGCACTGTTTACATCATGTCCATTTTCAGCACCATTTTCCTAAAGTACAAAATGGTTAGGACATAAAATTTTGCTCTGTGTCCTAATCTTCAAAATAAGCATAAAGTAAGTACTTTTTAGTATTAGGACGTTATATGAATTGAGACACTTACTTTTGTCTGGAAGTCCTCTTCTCCCTCTAGTGGTCAAAGTACAAAGAACACTAGTTTGGCCACATGTTCAGATTAAATGTGTAGCCACATAGTATAATAAACAGACCAAAATATCACATCAGTGTTCTATTTAATTAGGATATTATGATATTTGGTTTATTGGTCATTTCTGATCTGAGTCTAAGTTGGAGGTCTGGCTATTATAGGAAACATATAAGTAGACAGTTCTTATTTTGGCATGCATTAGTAACTTCTGTTTGCTTGTCAAACTGCACTTAGGCTTTAAATGATGCTTTTTGCATAAAGTTCTGTGAATTCTACAGTCTGTTCCTGCCAGATCCGAGCAGCGGGAAACAGTAAACAAGTGGCCAGTTCTGCTCATTGAGCTAATGAGTGTTTTCTCTTGTTTATCATCATGTTGTTTTGCTCTTCACCCAATTAACATGCACTTGAGACTAATCAAAGAAGTCAACAGGCTACACAGAGTTGAACAGCGATGTCAGGTGACGAAGTTTCATTATTCAACTGAACACACTACACACATACACAGACCCTGACTCCTGAGTTAAGCAACTGTTTATAACGTTGGTGTTTATAATAATAAATAAATATAATAAAATTGCATAAGTGAGTGATTACTTAATTACACCAGTAATTAGAGTAGTCAGAATATGCATATTAGACTGAAGAATTAAACCATACAGACCTTTAATTTAAAATTTATTCCAGTTACAATTTATAACTGTATTCTTGCAGTTCTTGAAGTATTATAAAAAATTAACAAACATATCACAGTAAACATAGGCCTCTACAGAATTTGTGTGGCATCCAAACACAGAGGGAAATGAGTACAAATTCAGGACAACTGGATTTTCTCTGAAGTTAACATCCATTGTTAGATAACTTCCATCAATACCAAGCCCAGTTTTACCAGGAAAACATTTACCTTTCTAACCAGCAGGATCTGCTGTGTGTCTAGTTTTGTGCCAAGTGACTGGAAGCTTAACAAAAGAGGAACAGTGTGACTATAAAATATGCTGTTTGATTTCAAGCTGAAGATGTACACCAATGCATAAAGTAGCCATTAGTAATCAACAGCACATGAGTGAAAGCTGCAGGAAGGGAGTGGAGATAAAACGGAAGAAAATCAGACTCTCAGAACTTAATATAAGGACATGCTTATGCCTGCTTGTGCAAAGTGTGTCCACTAATTTAATGGTAAATTATTCTCATTTAAATTCTCTATAGAAAAAAAACCCTCTTGCATCTATTACATATACACAGTTGGCTCTGCTAGGCAGTTTTGGACACAATGAATTAACTTCATGCCTTGAATGCCACTGTGGTTGCATAATAGTAGAGGTGAGAAGCATTAAGTAAATGATGTGCAATAAGAGAGCAATCAAGAGCTGGGTGATAAGAGCAGGTTTGGGTAAACACAGCATTAGCAGAAGCATGCCTCTCTGTGTGGGCTGCCCAGCCATTCACCAGCTTAATTGCTCAACAACACTGAACAAAACGAGCCAGCTACTGTCAAACAAGTGCTCTGGCACTTGCTTAAAAAGACATTGGAAAATGAATAATAAAACAAGAGCAACAGTCACTGCGTAGAGCACCTTCCTCAAACTTTCCACTGCATGTCAGAGAGGAAGTGAACTTTAGCTGTGCAAGAAATTCATAAGAAGTAAAACACGTCAAAAACACATAATAAACTTTCAGATGCAAATCAATGGACACATCATAATTCCAGTAATGAGTGTGCTAATACTGGAGTTTACGAAAACAAGGTATTACAAGAATATACAGGAGCCTGAGATTAAAAGTGTTTCAATTGCTTTTCAAGCACATACTTCAAAGATCATATAATGGACACTTTCACTGCCTTACATGTTTTTTTTTTTTTAAAGTGATCTTGGGTGGCATGGTGGTGTTGCGTGTTGCCTCACAGCTCCAGGGTCTCCAGTTCAGTCCTGAGCTGGGGTTAATATCTGTGTGAGGTTTCACATATTCTCTGTGTAGGTTATCTCTGGGTTCTCTGGTTTCCTCCCAAGAACTCCCAAAAACATTTAGAGGGGCAATTCTACATTGCCTCCAAGTGTAAATGAGGGTGTGAATGAGTGTGTGTGCGTGTTTACAGTGCCTGGCAATGGACTGAAGTCCCATCCAGGGTGTGTATTCTCACCTCACACCGTGTTCCTGGAATCGTTTCCAGATCCACCGCCATTCTGACCAGGATAAAGTGGTTACTGAAGAGAACTGAATGAATTAATGTGGTCCTTCTTCAACACAGCAAATAGCAATTTTATTTCTTCTTTATATTTATAGTTATCATTTATCTTTCATCATATTTCCTAAAATAATGTTATAAATGTTATAATTGGTATTTTTGTGCTATATTTTCACATTTACTTCTTATTTTATAATATTAATTTCACACAGCTACAAGTTTATTCCCATAGATGGCCAAACTCCTCCACGTTTTATCTCTCTGTCTCTGTCTCTCTCTTTACCTGTCTCTGCCTCTGTCTGTTTCTGTCTTTCTCATTTAAGCTGCGACATGTACTTCTGGAGAAAAAAAAAACAACAACGCTCACTCCAACAGTAAATCTGAACAGTAGCATAAAGTCAGTCTGTTAAAATGTCTTATGACTCACATGACTCACATCCATTTCTTAAATAATTGAAGAAGAGAGAGAGAGAAAAAAGGCTGTAGGCCTGACCCTCCCACCCTTTCCTCCTCCTCTCCCTATCCTCCTTCCCCTCCTTCCCTCCCTTTTTCTCCTCCGGGGACCACACAGGCGCTGGACCACATCAGAGCAGTGTGGTGGTGATGTATTCATTCACACTCAGTGTGTAAAGTGTGGAGAGGGCCCTGTCTGCCTCGGCACAGCTCAGGCTTTATGAGAGCCAGACACAGAAGGCCTGGAATAGCACTCATACGCATCATCTTGGACCTGGCCACAGACGCCAGCCTCTGCCGGACTGCATCCACCCCCACATACACACACAGAGTCCATATACCATAGTACTATGCTAACAGAGATACTGACAAAGCCTGAGAGAATTTCAATGTGATATTTCATTGGACTTCTCAGTGTGATCTAAAATCTTCTTCTATTCCATATTGTGTTATAAATGTAATTGACAAAAATAGCAATCTACTATACACAATTCTTTAGTTTGGACACAGTGATCAACTTTATTATGTCATAAACATTTTGGCCAAAACTGTCTACTCAAACCACTCAGTAAGATGCAGTGTTTTTCCATCATCCCAAATTAAAGCTTAAAACCTAAGCTACTACATACGAAGAATACCAAGTTTCGAATTGATCACTTGCTGCCTGAAACTCCGTTCAGTTCAGTTCGGCTCTGTCTAAACCACATGCAGTATCTTGATATAACAGGCTAGTGCTCAATACATAAATACACACAAGAATACAAAACCATGAAACTGAACACCCACTCATTAACCGGGCCAGACTGTGAAATATCTATTTTTCAACACACCCAGCAGTTCAGATATAATAAAACGCTTCGGGTGGGATGACTCCGTGAATAGCTGCTCTGGATTATTTTGTGTGTGCGCACATGCTTTTCTGCCTGTCAGTTAAAGCATAAACTTCTCAAAAATAACTATGCGCAGTTCAGAAATTACAAGTGCTCAAAACCAACAATGTATATTTTACACAGCCAGAAATGGCTTTTTTTAAATTGCCTTGAAAAATAAAAAGATCAAACGGGGACGCTAAAAATAATCACAGTGGATGTCGGGGATGCACAAACGTCAAAACAAAAACATGTTTCTGAAATTGCTAAACGGTCCTGCTGACCTCATTGAGACCATTAGAGACATCTTTACCTCAAACCACACTATGGCTGATTTCATTCTGACAAGCCATTAATTAAAAAAATGAGGCAGAAAACAAATGATGTAATGTGAATTATTATATGAATTATTCATTTCATTCATCTTCAGTAACTGCTTTATCCTGGTCAAGGTGGAGATACAGCCGGAGCCTATACTGGGAACACTGAGTGTGTGACTGGAATACACACCGGATGGGACACAAGTTCATCACATGGCACCATGCATACACACACTCATTTATATCTGGGGGTAATTTAGCATAGCCATTCTACATACCTGCATGATTCTGGACAGGGGAAGGAAACCAGGGGACCTGGAGGAAACCCACATGGACACAGGGAGAACATGTTCATTCACTATATAGTGGATAACCTCGCTTGGGTACTATAGACTTAAAGCTAAAATTCTAAGGAAATCAAACATGACCCTGATGCTCATACCAAAGATCCTTTCGACACACCTAGGACTGTCTGACTCTACAGTATACAGTGTCATGCAGATGAGGACGGGTTCCCCTTTGAGTCTGTTTCCTCTCAAGGTTTCTTTTTCATGTCGTCTCAGGGAGGTTTTCCTTACAACCATCGCCTCTGCTTGCTCATTAGGGATAAGTCTAAATCTTTATCTGGATATCTGTAAAGCTGCTTTGTGGCAAAGTCCATTGTTAAAAGTGCTATATAAATAAAACTGAATTGAATAGAACATGTGAAACTCCACCCAGACAGAAATATAAGCTCAGGATTGAATCAGGAACCCTAGAGCTCTGAGCCTGCAATGCTACCTACTGCACCACCATGATGCCCATTACATTCATTATGATCACATTAATACTTAATAAATGGCATTATTAGGGATTTTAACTGCTGAAGGCACAGTAGATGGCAGTAGATAGATGCTAAACTCACATGCCTGGTTTAACTTCCCTTATTGAGATGAGATGAGATGAGATGAGATGAGATGAGATGAGATGAGATGAGATTCAAGTTGACACAGCAGCACAAGTAGGAGGAGTAACATAAAAGCAAAGAAAAGAATTTCTATAAATACCTATACAATAGAAATAATAAAAATAATAGAAATGATAGAAATAAAAGAAACAGTAAAATAGATCTGTGTATGTACATATGCTTGAGTTCTATTTATATATGTACATGTGCATACCACTTTATTCACATGTAAACATTCTTTCTTTCCCCCCCCCCATGTGTGATTATGTGACTAATATGTGATTATATGTGAAAATCATAAAAGTGTATTTCAGTGTTATGCCCTGAGAGTGCACTCAAGTATACGTAATATCATGTAAACAATATGTGATAACGTGAAAAACAATTATTCATGTGAGAATGAAATGCCCTACTTGTGAAAGGAAACATGTGGGGGAAAATCACATGTAGAGCAAATTAAAACGTGCACTACATTCCAGCATATGTGAGAAATGTGTGAAACATAGCATGCAAAGTGTCTAAAAACTACAAGTGGAAAAAAGTGTGATTATTTACATGTGAAGTTCGTGTAACATTTCCGTAAGGTGAGCCTCATTTCACAGAGCTTATTAAATAACAACTTTCCCCACTTATATATAATCAGCTGTAACATGATACAGCATCAGAGCTCTGAGAACCAGCAAACACCTGAAGGATTAGCAGTTGTTCAAAAATGTAAGTTTAGTCTAGAAATCAGAATTAATTAATTTCCCATGCAGCATGCACTGATAGATCTCTTCATATTCATCCATATTTAGCTTTAATACAGTGGCTTACATTCATGCCTCATGTAGGAATCATCACATCTCATGTCATCTGTTGTGTGCTAAATTAACGCAGTGTGCAATAATTCCAGACATTTTTTTTTCTGACATCCCTGCAGATATGCACAAGACAGATCTCTCAACAGAACTACTGGTGGAGGAATGGCGGCCTGACATGAAAACAAACAGGACAGTGAGAAAGAGGCTGACAGCTGCTGTCTGTCCTCAGGAGTGCGTGTGTGTGTGTGAAATTAAAACTGCTTTTTCTTCTCTCACCGTGGTTATCCTGCAGTGAGAAAATTAGTTTTCAACATTTTAACCACACAATTATCCCTCACCACCTCACAAGCTGCATTTATGTCTGTCTGTCATGGGCCTTAGAAAGGATATCATTTAGACATGATGGCACATCAACACCCATGCATGCATCACTTACACAAAAACACACACACACACTCATACAGTATAAACATGTTCAACACTACGGCATACACACAGGCATGCACGTGGATGTGCGCATTCACACATTCACCTGACTGTGTCCTCCTACTCAGCACTTTGACATTTGGAGCCTAATCATATAATTTTAGGTAATTATAATAATAAGTCATCTCATTCAGCAGTAATAGTAGTTCTGCAAGCTGCTGTTTAAGCTACAGCCTGCATTTGAGACTACTCAGTCAAGGCTCATCTAGGCCTGATCAAAAGGCCTTAGCTATGAAGCCAGGGCTCCAGGAGAGCATTACAGCAGCAGGCAAACCACACACAGTCTGAGCGCGTAAGCCAGCCGCTTCCTGGAACGCCTATTAACATCTCCTCTGATTGATGGCTGGGAACGGTGCGTACTGCTAGTCTGAAAACGAATTAACCATGATCATGTTCATAAACAAACTTTCATAACATTGTATGCATGTTGAGGAAAAGTGGTTGGTATGTAACACACCTCCTAATTAGTGCTTTGTCTTTATCCTCACTGAATCAGCAGAGGAAGAGGTGCTGGATCCATTGAGCCCTTCGGAATGTGATGGCGCAACTCTGACACAAGCACAGCACACTAGAAAAAAAAGCCAGGTGCATAAAGGTACCCAAACACATGCAAATGGTACTTACCTCCTGCTTTTTGACAAACACATTTTCAGCTAACAAGAACTGACAGAAAATATTGGGTAAGAGCCAAATTGAACTCGTCACAGTAACTGCACAACTGACTCGACTCAGCACTTACTGCACCCACTGACCAAATCACTTATGAATGATCAACTATTGTACAGTTACATAAACTATTTTCAAAAGCTGAATATTCTCAGAACTATCCTCCATAGTATCTTTTCCATTGCTCCTTAACATTATATTATAAAAAAAATAATAAAAGCGTATTCAGTCAGCATCAGTTAAATACATAAAAGAAGCAGTAGTAAAGTAGTAAAGGTTTACGTAATGCCTTTTATTCCAGTAGAAACAAACAATACAGCCAGCATTCAAGGCAAAGCAACTATATCAGCTCTTACCAGTTAAATTTCAAGTCTCCAAACGTTACCAACTGTGAGCATGGCATGCGAAAGAGAAGAGTGCCATCTAGTGTTTGTTTTTTTTAATTCATTTATTTTTACAATCGTGATTTATACCCCCAGATAGAAACTCAGAATAGTTTTATATTTGGATTCTGTAATACAGAGGCATTAAGCAGAGCTTCACATAGCCTATAGTCAAAGTGTGTATTTAGCACAGATACTTAGTGTATGGTATTATAGATGTGTATGGAGCACACAAACAATTTTGGTGTGATTCACAAAAAAAAACCTTATAAATACATTTGAGTCTAATGTATGAGGCTCCAATTTAACAGTCAAGTACACTTACTTGCTTATTTCTTTAAATAGTAATTAATAACTAATACTAACTTTTACTAAGAACTAATTAATGCAGATTCAGTACAGCTTAATCACAAAATGAGTATGCTTACAAAATATACTTTACTAATATGTTTATATTAATTTGAGTCCCCAGTTCAATCCTGAGTTCAGGTTACTGTCTGTTGAGTTTCTTATGTTCTCTCGGTGCTCATCTCAGTTTCTTCAGGATTTTCTGTTTTCCTTCGACCTCCCATAAAGTCAGTAGGTGGATTGCAAGACTAGCAGTCTAATCGCCCTAGCCATGAATGAGTGAACGTGTGAACGTGTGTTCATAGTGTATTGTGATGGACTGCTGCCCCATTTAAGAGGAATTCCCACTTAGCAGCCAGTGTTCCCAGGACAGGCTCTGGATCCCCTACAACCCTGACCAAGATAAAGTGGTTAGTGAAGATGAATGAATGAATGAATAAAAAAAAAATCGATAGCAAATCTTCTCTCAAAAGAACAAGGTGATCTCTCAGTTTGCAAATGAAAGGACTGAAAGTGTTATAACTCATCTTGGCTCAGATACAAAAGCTTTTCCGTGTGTTACCATCAGCTTTTATTTCCCTAGGGTCAGAAGGTGGCATACAAAATTCTCCACACGGCTGAGACACTTTCAGTCCTCGCACACTTAATGTGTGTGATCTGAAAGACCATCAGTGGTAAATGTGTCCCACACATTCTTTCAGTTTTCATCAGAACCAGTTTTATGTTGTGCTGTCCCTCTCTCTCTCTTTTTTTTTTCCCCCAGAGCCACTACCATAGTTTGACTGGACAAACATTCATACTTGACAGGGCAATCAGCTTCTGATGGACAGATGAAGATTGTGCTGGTAGATAATAATACGAAGCATGAGTCATCTACAATAAATGACAGTAAGATTCAAAGAACAAAAAGCACTCATTTTTTTTTTAAACACATGAATTTTGAGGCATTACTAATCAAATGAAGACCAAGTCAAGCACTGTAGCTGGATCAAAGAAAGCATGTAATCACTTATAAATCTTAGCCAAAAATAAGCAAAATGCCAATTTATTAACAAATAGGTATGCATTTCATACATACTATAATAATAATAATAATAATAATAATAATAATACACCTATAGATTATATTATAAATATTTGATAATTTTATAAGAAAACAATAAATGCATTTAAGACAAAAATTTATTTGATTTCATTACTTTTCGTATAATAACAAATGCTCTAAAATGTACATAACAGAGGTTATGAAAATACATGTATTTCATATATGTTCTCTCTCTCTTTTTTTTCTTCAAAATATCAGGGCTATCACAGCCATTTATATTCTAAAATGAAATTCTGTGTTAAAAATCATCCAAAACAATATCTATTCACATCTTTGGGATGCTAATTTGCACTTTTCTGTTTTTTTTTTCCAAAGAATTTCAAAAATGTTTTAAATGAACAGTCATCTATCTGACTGTACTTGAAAAATTATATAAACTTTTCAATCACGCATGTAAAAAACACCACCTGAAAACATCTGTAGTTGGCTACATGTTCTTATAACAATCATTGCTATTAAAAATAATATATAATAAATATAATATGCCAATAATTATTCTTTTTGTCACTGGGACTGCTTCTAACTGATGTTTTCAAATTAGGAGTAACTGCCAGAACAACCAACAATTTACATATCAGATGTAAATCTATATGATCATAACGTCATTTTATATATATATATATATATATATATATATATATATATATATATATATATATACACAGTGAATATAAAAAGTCTACACATCCCTGTTAAAATGCCAGGTTTCTGGTGATGTAAAAAAAAAAAATGAGACCAAGATAAATCATTTCAGAACTTTTTCCACCTTTAATGTGACCTATAACCTGTACAACTCAAATCTTTTAGGGGGGGCGAGTAAAAATAAAAAAACAAAATAATGTGGTTGCATAAGTGTGCACACCCTCTTATAACTGGGGATGTGGCTGTGTTCAGAATTGAGCAATCACATTCAAACTCATGTTAAATAGGAGTCAGTACACACCTGCCATCATTTGCAGTGCCTCTGATTAACCCCAAATAAAGTTCAGCTGTTCTAGTAGGCTTTTCCTGACATTTTCTTAGTCGCATCTTACAGCAAAAGCCATGGTCCACAGAGAGCTTCCACAGCATCAGAGGGATCTGATTTTTAAAAGGTATCAGTCAGGAGAAGGGTACAAAAGAATTTCCAAGGCATTAGATATAGCATGGAACACAGTGAAGACCATCATCAAGTGGAGAAAATGTGGTGCAACAGCGACATTACCCAGAACTGGAAGTCCCTCCAAAATTGATGAAAAGATGAGAAGAAAACTGGTCAGGGAGGCTGCCAAGAGGCCTACAGCAACATTAAAGGAGCTGCAGGAATTTCTGGTAAGTACTGGCTGTGTAGTACGTGTGACAACAATCTCCCGTATTCTTCATATGTCTGGGCTATGGGGTAGGGTGGCAAGACGGAAGCCTTTTCTTACAAAGAAAAACATCCAAGCCCGGCTAACTGAAACCAAGATTGAACTTTTTGGCCACAATTCCAAAATGTATGTTTGGCGCAAAAAGAACACTGCACATCACCAGAAGAACACCATACCCACAGTGAAGCATGGTGGTGGCAGCATCATGCTTTGGGGCTGTTTTTCTTCAGCTGTAACTGGGGCCTTAGTCAAGGTGGAGGAAATTATGAACAATTCCAAATACCAGTCAATATTGGCACAAAACCTTCAGGCTTCTGCTAGAAAGCTGAAGATGAAGAAGAACTTCATCTTTCAGCACGACAACGACCCAAAGCATCCAAATCAACAAAATAATGGCTTCACCAAAAGAAGATTAAAGTTTTGGAATGGCCCAGCCAGAGCCCAGACCTGAATCCGATTGAAAATCTGTGGGGTGATCTGAAGAGGGCCGTGCACAGGAGATGCCCTCGCAATCTGACAGATTTGGAGCGTTTTTGCAATGAAGAGTGGGCGAATATTGCCAAGTCAAGATGTGCCATGCTGATAGACTCATATCCAAAAAGACTGAGTGCTGTAATAAAATCAAAAGTGCTTCAACAAAGTATTAGTTTAAGGGTGTGCACACTTATACAACCACATTATTTTGGTTTTTTATTTTTACTAAAAAAATACCTACCATACCTAAAAGATTTCAGTTTGTTTTTCAATTGAGTTGTACAGGTTATAGGTCACATTAAAGGTAGGAAAATTTCTGAAATGATTTATCTTGGTCTCATTTTTTTTTTACATCACAGAAGCCTGGCATTTTAACAGGGGTGTGTAGACTTTTTATATCCACCATACATTATATATATATATATATATATATATATATATATATATATATATATATATATATATATATATATATATATATATATACAGTCAGGTCCAGAAGTTTTTGTCCAGAGTTTTTGTGATTTTGCCTTTATACACCACCACAATCGATTTGAAATAAAACAATCGAAGTGTAGACTTTCAGCTTTATTTTAAGAGGTTCCACAAAAATATGACATTTACCATTTAGGAATTACAGCCATTTTGGGGGCAGTTGTGGCCTAATGGTTAGAGAGTCGGACTTGTAACCCGAAGGTGAACCTGAAGGTCGTGAGTCTCAGGTCCGGCAGGGATTGTAGGTGGGGGGAGTGAATGACTAGCGCTCTCTTCTACCCTCAATACCACGACTGAGGTGAGACCCTTGAGCAAGGCACCGAACCCCCAACTGCTCCCTGGGTGCCGCAGCAAAGGCTGCCCACTGCTCCGGGTGTGTGTTCACTACTGTGTGTGTGCACTTGGATGGGTTAAATGCAGAGCACAAAGTCCGAGTATGGGTCACCATACTTGGCTACACGTCACTTCACTTCTCACTTAAGCAAAGTACTTCCATTTTCAGGGGCTCAAAGGTATTTGGACAATTGACTGATAAGAAGATCAGGTGTGGTCCCTCATTATTTCAAGACAAATGAAGCAGATAAAAGGTCTGGAGTTGATATCAGGTATTGAGTTGGCATTTGGCAGCTGTTTGACTGGAGCTACCAATATGAAGTCCAATGAGATCTCAATGCAAGTGAAGGAGGCCATCATTAGGCTGAAAAAACAACATAAATCTATAAGAGAGATAGCAAAAACCTTAGGTGTGGCCAAATCAACAGTTGGGTACATTCTTAAAAAGAAAGAAAGCACTGGTGAGCTCAACAACTTCAAAAGGCCTGGAAGACCACGGAAGACAACTAAAGTGAATGATCGCAGAATCCTTTCCTTGGTGAAGAAAAACCCCTTCACAACATCAACAGAATTCAAGAATACTCTGTCGAAGGTAGGCATATCATTGTCAAAATCTACAATCAAGAGACACCTTCATGAATGTAAATACAGAAGGTTTACAACAAGGTGCAAACCACTGGTAACATTCAAGAACAGGAAAGCCAGATTAGACTTTGCCAGAAAACATCTAAAAAAAAAAGCCTCCCATATTCTGGAATAAGATTCTTTGCACTGATGAAACCAAGATTAACTTTTACCAGAATGATGGGAAGAGAAACGTATGGTGAAAGAAAGGAACAACTCATGATCCAAAGTATACGACATTATGTGTCAAACATGGTGGAGGGAGTGTTATGGTATGGGCATGTATGGCTGCCAATGGAACGGGCTCACTGGTGTTTATTGATGATGTGACTGCTGACAGAAGTAGCAAGATGAATTCTGAGGTGTATAGGGCTATACTCTCTGCTCACATTCAGCCAAATGCTACAAAACTGATAGGACGCCGCTTCACAGTGCAGGTGGATAATGACCCTAAACATACTGTGAAGGCAACTCAAGACTTTTTGAAGGCAAAGAAATGGAATATTCTTCAATGGCCAAGTCAGTCGTCTGATCTCAACCCAATAGAGCATGATTTTCATTTACTGAAGACAAGACTGAAGGCAGAAAGACCCACAAACAAGCAGCAACTGAAGGTGGCTGCAGTGAAGGCCTGGCAAAGCATCTCCACGGAGGAAACTCAGAATTTGAGTTTTGAGAACATGGGCTCCAGACTTCAGGCAGTCATTGACTGCAAAGGATTTTCATCCAAGCTTTAAAATTATGGTTATATTTACAATTATGTCACTTTGTCCAAATACCTTTGAGCCCCTGAAAATGGAGGTACTTTGTTGAAAATGGCTGTAATTCCTAAATGGTAAATGCCATATTTTTGTGGAACCTCTTAAAATAAAGCTGAAAGTCTACACTTCGATCACATCTTGATCGTTTTATTTAAAATCCATTGTGGTGGTGTATAAAAGCAAAATCACAAAAACTCTGTCATTGTCCAAATACTTCCGGACCTGACTGTATATCTTGGTTGTTGATATGCATATAGGAAAAGATTGTGGAAACCAGTTTGAGAAAAGAGAAATAAAAACAAAACAACAATTCAACCAAAGTAGAAGAAATAAAATATCAGTGACATCAGAGTTTTGTCATTGGTATGTGAAGGTTGTTCCAGGGGCCCATCCACAACTCCTCCTCATCTGACAGTGTGTGATCACTTGGAGACTCAATGGTCTCTTTGACCTCGTCATTGTCCACTCTGGACTCCTGCTCCTGCTGACAGCGCCCCTGCTCATGGTCCAAACGTGCTTTAACAATGTTGGACTTTGGCCCCATACTAGACCCTATGGACCAGGGCAAGGGCCTGGTGTCGAGGTTGTTGTTAGTCGTAGATGAAAGTGTGGCAGTGGTTCCTATAGTAGGTCCATTATCCACTGTACTATTTAAAGGCAAATGTTCCTCCTGCGTGACTCCTAACTTGTCCAGTTTCTTGAACTGTTTTCCTAGCCGCCCAGGTGAAAAATGTTTTATGTTATTAGGATACGGTGGCCGTCGGGTTCTAATGATCGTACCATTCTGTGCCAGGTACACTGAACCATTGACACTGCTTTGACAGTTAACATTAGGCAGACGGTTCCGCTGGATGTCTGGACCGCTGTCCTCTCCTGTAGTCGTTGACTCACCCTCTTTCTCCACAATTAACTTCATCTGCTTCTTTCTGACAGCCTGAGAATCAAAGAGTGGAGACAGATGCATAAAAACAGCCACAGACGCAGATTACACTGTGAATTTAGAAATATTTGGCTTAAGCTGTGGTGCAGTTTATAATTTTGAAAGTGTTTTTAGACCTGTAATAATCATATACTTTCAAAGATAATACACAGTATATTAGTATATTATATATTTTAGTAGTATATTTTATTACACTAATAAAAATAGTGCCATGCAATGAATCAGTGCTAATTTCTTCATTTCAGGCTTCTGTTAATGTTTTTCCAGCCTAGAAATGAACTCCTCCAAGTTTGAACACTGCTACTCAGCTCTGCCTATTTTTTTTCTTGAAATGCATATATGCATATAGTTTAGCAGCAGCTTGTCAACCATAACAACTGCAGGCAACAGAGGGCTCTAAAAATTACAAACTGCTCCTTTAATATTTGTAGAGATAACTCACAGACAGACACATTAGGTCCTAAAGTTGGAAGAAAGATAACATACTCAGTTTCATTTATGGTGCATCCAGTTTGTACAAAGGAAAGAAGTGATAATAAAGGAATTCTTTTCAGGAGAAATTTCATAAATGCACATGAAGAGTAGACAAAGATTAAAGTTCCATGCCCATGCAGTTGTAGAAACAGTCAAGAGCACCCCAACATGTGGGAAACAGATGAGATGTTGGCAGAGAAGAATGAAAATCACTGCACTTCTAAACTGAAACAAATTAAAGTCAGTCTTACTCTTTAAATATATATTAGCCCTTTATTTTGCTCCTTAGAAAGCAGTGGAACTTCCTGATTCTGTTTCTGCACCAGAATTTTCTTCAGTTTCTTCGGTCTCTAATGCTGAGCCATTGTCAGATGTTATGGCATCTTCATCCTCCTCAGCAATTGATGAGAGTCCTCCTAATGTCTCTTCTGAGCTCCTGGTTGCACTGCCTTCAGATCCTGATGTCTGTGATGCTACTTCATCACTCATCTCACCTGAGGACTTTTTGCTCTCTTCTGTAGTTTCTTCTCCCTCCTCCTCCTCCTCTTCTTCTTCCTCCTCCACCTCTTCTTTGTCCCCCTCCTCTTCCTCTTCTTCCCCCTCCTCTTCCTCCTCTGTTTCCTCCAGCTCCTCTTCACTCTCTTCCTCAATGGTGTCCTGTGAGGTACGTGTGATGGTGGATTTGTGTGAACGGCTTCCTGCTGCAGATCTGGAGGTGGTGGAAACTCTCTCACTGCCACTGAGTGAGGCGCGGTCTGATCCTGCATCTTCCGATGCTGCAGATCCACTAACATCTTCCTCAGACACTTCCTCAGACCCTCCACCTGCAGAGCTTCGAGATCTCACAGAGGATCGAGTTGATGACACTTGGGATCCTGAGCCACTGAGCATGCTTCCTGAACTGGATCTCACTGAAGATCCTCTACTGGTTTGAGTGTGAGATGATGACACCTCTGATCCAGATTCAGGCTCTTTAGATGCCACACTTTTATCTTCATCCTCCTCAGATTCCTCCTCAGAATCTTTCTCTGTTGCAGAGGTTCTCTCTACACTTGATTCTTCCTCCTTCTCTGTAGCTGATTCCTCTTCTGATCCTGATTCCTTCTCAGTTCCTTTTTCCGACTTTGATTTGCTTTCTTCCTCAGATTCCTCTGGTTCCTCTGCCTCTGACTCTGAGTCAACAGTGCTCTCAGTGGCATCTTCCCTATCCAGATCCACTTTTAGGTAGTCCTTATCTTGAGTAACCACGCTACTCCTCTCTGATGCTTCGGATCCACTTGGTTCAGGCTCACTGACACTGATGGACACTGGTGCCTCTGTTATACTCTCTTGACTGTCAATACGGCGTGCAGATGTCAACTTGGCATAGTCTTTGTCCTTCTTGCCCTTTCTAAATATCATTGGAAAGATTCTGGCCTTCTTCCAAGGTGATACGCGAGTCGGTTCGACTTTCTTCCCGACAGCAAGCAGCTTGCTGAGTTTAATGACAGATTTCAGTCTCTTTGCAGCCTTGGACTCCTCAGTTTCAGGCTCTACTTTTTCTTCAGAAACTTCAGAAGGAACTTCTGGCTCTGCTGATTCAATCTCCTCCTCTGGAGTTATATCCTGGAATTCCACCTGCCTACCACGCCCACGTCCCCGCCCACCTCTGCCTCTGCCCCGACCCTGTAGTGAGACCATTTCCTTTAAAAAAATCTTAGACAATTTATCATTATCAGGGTCAAACAGATAACGCACATCAACTGCTGTAACTATGGCAGTAACAGAGAACTAGAGCTGTAATGGAGCGGGAGATCTTTTAAATTTACTGTGCCAATACTGTTTCAATACCAGTCTGACAGTTCATACACATGATACAAAATTAATTCACAAACTGAATTATATTTCATTAACCTTTGATCTACCAGTAATGAAAATCTGTAATATTACCTCTGGGCCATAGGCACTGTAGTAGTAGCCATCATCGTCCATTATGGCCTCTCCGTACTCATCATACATGGGAGATATCAACCTCCTGCGGCTGCCATAAGGAGGATATGGATCATACCTTTTTGAGAACATGAGAAGGTAATAAGTAACCGTATGGGCTTTTAAGATCACGAATTAGTATCATGCATTAGGTACATTTAGATATACATCATTTATAGCTGGCAGAGAGAAAACTGGATTTTTTTTTTTTTTTCAGTTCACTGTGGAATACAGTGAGAGGAAATACGTATTCATTTTTGTTTTTTCGTTATTTAATATAGTGCCTATACTATATACAATTCAAATTTACACATATAATGTCTTTTGACTCTGTACTTATAAATATGAACAAAAAGGTATGTATTCCTAAGAATAAAATGATAAGTTTACAAAACAAAATTGATAGGAAAAATGCTTTGGATACTATATGAAAAATAAATACGGCATATGAGTAGTTTACATAAAAATAAATCAAGCTCTAGATATATATGCTGCAAAAAATCATGCGAATTGCACCTGGTGTCATTTCAAAAGACATTGCCATTGGTCAAGAAGATTTAATGCAAAAAGACTATAATCATGGGGAAGGTGAAGGACCTTCCTAAATATTATCAAAGAACACTTAAGTGGAAAAAGCTACAGAACAGTAGCAAAACCCTTAAACATCCATGTCACTAAAATTGGTTAGCTAATATGGAAGTGGAAAGTTCACGGAACCAAAACTAATCATCTGCTGACAGGTTTGACACTCAAGATTTCACAATGTGCTCTCAGACTAATGATAAGGAAGGTGAGAGAGGAGCCAGCAGTCACTCGAACAGAGTTCAGGACAACCTGAAAGCAGCAGCAACCACAGTTACACAGAGAACAATAAGCAATGAACTGCACCGCAATCACGTCTCCCACGAACCCCATGCAAAACTCCTCTGTTAAAAAAGAAGCATAGAGATGCATGTCTTAAAGCATTTGGAACAATATAACCTGGTCACACAAGACAAAAATATAACTTTTTGGCATTAGTTCAGCTTGTTATATTTAGAAGTAAAGTATGGACATGGGAGCATCATGATATGGGGCTGCTTCTCTGCAAATGGCACTGGGGCATTAAAAATCATCGATGGAAACATGAATGGAGCGATGTACCGGGATATATTACAGGAGATTTTTAATCTCATTGGCCAAGAAAGTGATGGACATTTCAAGTAGACAACGACCCCAAACTAACTCAAGAAGGTCTTACATGGCCTAGCCTGACAAGTCTCCTGATTGAACCCCTTCGATAATTTATGGAGGATTTTGAAATTGCAAGTCCATCAAAATGACCTTTATAACCTTGGGGAACTGAAGACGATTTGCCAGGAGGAATGAAAATTGGCCAAAATTGGACCACACTGCTGCAAAAAGACTACTTCTTACTGTAAATGTATTGAAGCTGTAACTGCCAACAATGGCTTTGCAACAAAGTATTAACATGTGTAATTTGTTGTGTCTGAATTTTTTCACTATCAGTCTAGCTATTTAAACAAAAACATGGTTTTTTTTGTTTTTGTTTTTTTTTTTAGAAATTTGAACTATGCACTGGAAGTATATTAAATAACAAAAAAGGTGTTTGAATACATACTTTCCCTCATAGTATTTAGTAAATGACATATTTATGCTAATTTATACATACCATCAGAACATAATATCCTCATAATGAAATAATAACACTCAGACTAGATATTTCTTGCACCCCAAGCATTCCTCTTCTTTCTCCAGTGTCTACTTTGCTTGCACAGCTGATGAACTGGATCAGCAAGCTGTTATGTATATGGATAACAAGTTCACTGACCTGAATTCCTTTGTATTATTGAGTGCTTAGTCTCAAAACACTGGAGTGACCATTACATCTTCGCCACTTTCTTGCATGAATATTGCATATTGGTAAGAGTATTTTCTTATGGCTAAGTGAGAGGATAAGCCAGGTGGAGGTGAAGTGGTGAATCTTGGAGGCCTCCTACTGAGAGTAGAACAGGTCCTAATTAATCTACCTGGCCTAATTGAGGAAAGATGTGGGAAGCTAATGATGGTTTAAACTGTTCCACATGTCTCCTGAGTGGCAGATGCTAACACTTAAACATGCAGATCAACTCTCAGCATTTGCTTAGCATCTGTTCTTCGCTTTCTAGTTTTCTCTACTCATGATATGAGCTGCTATAAGCTGCCACAACTGGTTAAACAATTGCTAATACTTCTTTTCTACTTTCTATTTGTGCCACTTTCCCTTTGATTGTATGTTTGTAAAACAAGTAATGCTGTTTGTTGTGTGTTCTATTTCCAGCAAAATTGTTTTCCCTCTCTCTCTCTCTCTCTCTCTCTCTCTCAAGGAGGAATATCATGGGCTCAGGTGCCCTGTCCAATCTTGAGTAATTGAAAACATTTGGAGGGAGGAAAGAGGGTGTGAAATTACAGGGGAATAGAAGAAAAATAGAAGGACAGAGGGTTGCATCTGCCTAGAATGTAATGTTTTTTTTTTTAACCTCTCAGAGATTTCGACTATTTTAATGCTTTCATTTAAATATTAATTTGATTATATAGAACTTCAATCAGTTAAGAGTCATCAGACACACAGACACACAAACACACACTAGAATGCCAGTCCTGATTTCAGTGAAAGTGTAACATTGTTCCACAGAAATCTATAGAAAGTTTTGACCACAATGAAATATTTCCTATAATGACATATACATATAAATAATATTTGTAATCATCTGAAGATCATCAGTGAACTGCACTATCTATGTTTGTGCAAGGCCATCTAGGAGGCACTATGTCTATATCCTGCATTCATTGCAAAACATAATTTCATTCAGTCATGCTGCAGGAGCAGATCTTAACAACAGTGTGAAGCTGCAGAATTAGTAATTAGTTGGCAGTATCATCACTGCTGTGTCTGGCTGCTGCCCTTGTGGCCCTTCAGCAGTTGGCATTGTGGATAGAGATGCTCAGGGAGTTACGCTTGCTTAGTGCTGGAACTGCAATGGTGAAATAATGCACTGCATTTCCATATGTAGCCTTAATTATAATGCGAATTTTATAGTCATTTTGCTATGCTCAGAACTCTAGTGGCTAGCTTGATGATCCCACAACTGCACAGACCTTCACAAAAGGGTTATGAAGGGCAGATATCCTCCAGGAAATACAGAAAATTACTGTTTCTCATAACAATAGGGCTATACAAGAACACAGTAACAAAGAGGTTTTTCAAAAAAAAAAAAAGGGCTGCTAGGTTTGTATTTTTACAATCTGCATTATTAAACATAATGTGTATATATACACACACACAAACACACACACACCTTACTACACCTAGTGAGGACCTTCCATTAAAATAATTATTAATGCAGCTAATTAATGCTTTGCTACACCTAAATCTAACCCTAACTTTAAACTCAATAACCAAAAGGAAACCTTTTGGCTTTTTTTTTAAACAGAAGCTGTAAAAAAAAAAAAAAAAGTTTCCCTTGTTGGGACCAGCCAAATGTTACCACAAGGTCAAACATTTTTCAGATATTCCTACCCTTGTGGGGACATTTGATTCCCACCAATATATAAAACATGCCCAAACACAAATTAGTAAAAGCACACAAACAGACACATTAGTAAACTTTACACTCACTTTACTTCACAGATGAACATTGATGCCTTACACTGAACTTACCCTTGATCATAGCTGTAATAGTCTTGTGCATAGTAGTCTTGCCCGGGGTCAATACCCGATTCCATAGAGAGTGCCTAAGTTAGCAAAAACAAGCCTCAGCCTCAATATCTCAGCAAGACTGCAACTAACACTGATGCCATAGCAGGAGTTAAAATGTGATAACACTTAATACCAATATGCAATGGGTGTGACCAGGGCCGGACTTATGCACGGGCTAACCTGGACTGTAGCCCAGAATGCCAGGAGAAAGTGGGCCCCCCATTTTATCAAAACCTATGAATAAATATTGTCACTAGCTCAACCAAGTTCAATATTATAGGTGCTTTGATTTGTTTATTTGTATGTCAGACATACTTTGCTTGCATTTATTGGTTTAGGGTTTGCCAATGAGAGGATTACAAACTCATGCAGGTGCAGTCACATGTACTTTTGATATTAGTTAATTGTCATAATGTCAGATAACAGAAAATATGATAGTGGAGATATGTTTTGAATGTGACATCAAAAGGTGAAGCAACTACACCCATTTAATCAAGTCTGATTCGCAGTAAGTAAAATATTTTCTCACTACGAGGATCTGTTTTTGTGTCACTGAAACATTAGAGAGTGCAGCAAAAAAAAAAAGAAATGTATGAAAAGTTTGACGTTACCAACTGCCTGATTTCTTGCTGCAGAGGACCTGTTAAATGTAAATCACTCTAACCAATTAAACTTCTGCACACACAGATGTACTGCTTATCTGTATGAAGACATCAAGTAGCTCCACAACTAGATGCAGAACAGCAAGTGCCTTCTACAACATCCACTAGTTGGGCATTTAACCTATTTTTAATGAACATATAATGAATGTTTGAAACAATATATATTTTTTAAATAATTTCTACAAGTATGTATAGGGCCCCAATGGTTCAAGCCCAGGGGAACCCACCATCCTAAGTCCGCCCCTGGGTGTGACTCAAGTGAAATAAATGAAGAAAGCTCAAGCACTGTGGAGTGCTGCATTCAAAATAATGACCATTTTGTTAAGTGACCTACAACTTAGAAAATACCATGGGTCACTAGAGAAAAGAGGCCCAGCAATGGAAACAAATAAGAGATAGTAGTTTACATGCAACACACTTCGCTGCAGGAACATAAAAACTCTACCTCCGGCCTGAGCAAAGATGGCCTCAGCAGCTGCTGTTGCGAGTAGATAGGCAACGGGGGGAGAGAAGGGAAGAGTGAAAGAGGTATAAAAGAAAGAAAGATAATATAGAATAAGACATTGCAGGAAAAGATATAAGATGGCCACAAAAATAAGGGGGACATTGAGGGATACAGGGCTAATTGTAAAAGGTGTGTAGATTAAGCTTTAACTAGGGGTGAAAAAGTGAGGAAGGGTGTAATAACAAAACAAGGTTACACATTACTGTGGGTTAGAGAAGATAGAGAGGAAAGCAATTCAGGCAAAAGCTCCTGAAGGCCAATAAGTAGCAGCGCGCTGCAGTGGATAATCTACTCTTGTGATAAGCTGACATTAGATGAACACAAATGTTAAAGTTAAATTGAGAGGATAATGTCAAGTTCTAGAGGCTATGCACATATAAGGGCCAAAACTCTGACTTGAGCACTGACACAAAGTGCTCATACATCTCTTTTCCACACCTTCAGTATCTCACAAAAATAATATTAGGCACAAGCACCGAGTGAGATTAGATACGGCATTTTCATATCAAGAGTGTAAAAATAGAGGTAATGGAAGGCCTTCTATGTCTTCCTCTATCTAATTGTGATTCTTCTCTTATTCACTCTCAGGCACTATTAGCAGATTAGAGTGATGAGGAACAAGGATCTTTCCTACCATAGAATAAAAATGACTAGCACCTAAATAAATAAAGCATTTCATACCAGTAACAGATAAGAGAAGGACATACCTCTCTGCCATATCCACGCCTGGCATACAATGAGAAAAAAGAAAATACCTTTAAAAAAGATGCTCATATATAACTGTTGAGTTAAAAGGGAAAAAAAATCTAAGCTTAGAACAATGAAAATTCAGCTTGAAGCTCCAACTTTATCTCCTGCTTAAACATATTAGTTTTTTTTTTTATTATATAGATACGATAGTATGCTGTTACTGTATATGCCTTATTTTCATATATATATACACACAGCAATTAGCCATAACATTATGACCACTGACAGGTGAAGTGAATACTATTGATTATCTCGTTACAATAGCACCTGTCAAGGGTTGGGATATATTAGGCAGCAAGTGAACATCGGTTCTCGAAGTTGATGTGTTGGAAACAGGAAAAACGGGCAAGCGTAAGGATTAGAGAGACTTTGACAACGGCCAAATTGTGATGGCTAGATGACTGTGTCAGAGCATCTTTAAAATGGCAGGCAGTGTTCCCGGTATGCAGTGGTTAGTACCTAACAAAAGTGGTCCAAGGAGGGACAACCGGTAAACTAGCAACAGGGTCATGGGCACCCAAGGCTCACTGATGCGCGTGGGGAGTGAACGATAGCCTGTCCGGTCTGATCCCACAGAAGAGCTACTGTAGCACAAATTGCTGAAAAGTCAAAGCTGGCTATGACAGAAAGGTATTAGAGCACACAGTGCATCGCACCTGTCAGACTGCCCATGCTGACCTCTGTCCACTGCCAAAAGTGCCTACAATGGACAGGTGAGCAATGGTCAGAACTGGACCACGGAGAAATGGAAGAAGGTGGCCTGGTCCGGTAAATCACATTTTCTTTTACATCATGTGGAAGGCCGGGTGCGTGTGCATCGTTTACCTGGGGAAGAGATGGCACCAGGATGCACTATGGGAAGAACGCAAGCTGGCGGAGGCAGTATGATGCTCTGGGCAATGTTCTGCAGGGAAACTTTGGGTCCTGGCATTCATGTAGATGCTATTTTGACACATACCACCTACCTAAACATTGTTGCAGACCAGGTACACCCCTTCATGGCAACAGTATTCCCTAATGGAAGTGACCTCTTTCGCCAGGATAATGCGCCCTGCCACACTGTAAAAATTGTTCAGGAATGGTTCGAGGAACATGAAAAAGAGTTCAAGGTGTTGACTTGGCCTCCAAATTCCCCAGATCTCAATCCAATCGAACATCTGTGGGGCGTGTTGGCCATCAAGTCCGATCCATGGAGGCCCCATCTCGCAACTTACAGGACTTAAAGGATCTGCTGTTAATGTCTTTGTGCCATATACCACAGCATACCTTCAGGGATCTAGTGGATCTAGTGTCCATGCCACGACGGGTCAGGGCTGTTTTGGCAGCAAAAGAGGGACCAACAAAATATGCGCCAGGTGGTCATAATGTTATGGCTGATCAGTGTGTATGTGTATATATATATATAGCTCTGAGTGAGTCAGCAAAAAGCAAAAACAGAAAAACAGAATATGGGCGAAGAGTCTGAATACACATGCAGAGAATATACTTAAATGCTGACACAAGCGGTTTAACAGCCAGAAACATGTTAGGGAGTGATTATATTTATTCAAAATAACTTGTTTACACACACACACACACACACACACACACACACACACACACACAAATGCTCTAGATCATAACCCTAGTCATAAAATCCAGGCATAATTCTCAGAACCTCTAAAGAGATCAGCCCTGGAGAACTGTGAGCAATACACTCTCCACAGGGAAACAAATGAAGACATTAAAGTGTTACTGACCTATGATCACTTACACTTACGCTTAAGTGAGATAAAGGAGAGAATGTGATGGGTTGTGATGTATTGAGAAGAGATTTATATTCATAAATTGTGTAAGTAATAGGTCTGACAGAACTATGACTTTTTTCAGTAATTGGGAGGTGTCTGCTAGGCAAGGGGTAGATAGATAGGGTCTTTGACATCACACACACTAAAGCACACACAGAACAGTGTCTGACAAATGTTTTCTGGGTAATAGGGAAGTCTGTGCTACTTGAGAGTGAGATAAATAATGTGTAAGATGCAGTGGGTGGTGGAGTAGAGAGGATAGAGGACTACTTGTGCTAAATAATGCAGTGCTAGAAGAGTCCCAATGTCTCACTGCAGAAGGCAAAACTCCTCTCTTCTACACTGCCAAGTTTCAAACATAACTCCAACTTGAGTGTAAGTGCTTGCGTACAGAAGTGAGAAAAAGTAAAAAAAATAAATAAATAATAAAAGATCAAACAGTGCATGAGAAAAAAAATCACATGATCTCAGATGTTTGCATCTCCCTCTCTGAATATGATAGAAATAAATTTGATGCCCACCATTTGCCTTTGTCTCTAACTCCAAACTCTTTTTTATCTTCTGAATAGTGTTGAATCCTCTCCTCTGTAATATTTACCCAAATTCTCCATGATGCATCTGCTCTCTGTCAGACTGATTGTCCAGTCTGTCTTGACTCATTCTTTTTCATAGATCTGTTATAAACTCGTCCAAATTTCATACACTGCCTTTTTTCAAACTAGGTCTGCAGATCCAAAGGGTCATGACAACGTCTTTTTGAAAAATTCGTCTTTTGATTTTGCTGTATTGTTTGGAGAGTTGTCTTCTTGCATACACCCACATTTTATTTTTATAATAATATGTTACATTCACCTGTACACGGCTATAACCACCTTTATGGGTTATGAGAATGACATTTCTAAGAAAAGAATACAAAGGAGATAGGAGGAGCAGGTAAAGGGCAGTATGGTAGGTGGAGAGGTACAAGAGGTAGAAGAAGTGAAAGAGCAATGAGAACTGGCAGGAGTTTTGTCAGTGCTGAATGGATCAATTGACTAATTAGGCCTGTCTCTGGTGCATGCAGCCATCACAGTCTCTCTTTTCCCCTGCAGAGCAGATCTGATCAGGCATACAAAGTGACAAGTCCCTGGGGAGTTCATCTTCCAATGACCTCACACACACATATACATACATCCACACAATGTCACACAGCATTTCTCACTGCTTCAGTAAGCACACAACATCTCTCTGTGGTCCTCTTCATGTTAGAACAGATGTTCTGTTATAGATAACCTACAGCAAATGTTGCAAAATTTGTGGCAGCAAATCTGTCATATGTTTGATACAGAAGTGTCAAACATCTTGAGGAGAATAACAGAGCTGGCATTGCTATAACACAATCTGTTATGGTAATTATGAACACATCCTGCTGTCTTAGCAACTGTACAAATGCATCATTAATGTTTCCAAACAGAGTAGGAATGATCTAACCATCTATAGTGATGGTTATATGATTTTCATATGAGATGCTGATGTCTTTCCTGTTATGTAAATGTGTACTTTAATATGCATTTCTTTTCCATTTACACTTAATACAATAAATCAATGATTTGTGTCATATCACAGTTACTATAAAAGTGTGCTTATATATTATATTACACAAATATATTCTGAACATTGCCATTTATTGAGTATGTAAGTGATATGTTTTGGAGTAAATATACGAGTGGTTGCCTGAGAAAGCCCATCGAATGTCGCTGTGGCTAACTTCCCACAAACAGCCAAAAAAGAAAATGTATTTTGGTCAAAAGTGTGTGTTCTGCCAATAACATTGTTTGATGCCTCAACTTTAAGGAACCATAAATATATTTTAGCAAATGTTGTTATTTACTTTTAGTCTAGGCGACTTCCTGCAAACATTAGAGAATTCGGTTTAACAAACGCAGTGGTGTCAGTCTGCCTAAACATGTCTTAAACTCTGCTAGCTAAGTGTGATTTCCTCACACAGTGAATGTCATGCTTTGATCAAGTTGTTACATAGCTACATGCAGTGAGAAAACAGACATAAGCCTAATCAATTCAGTTTGCAGTCAGATACTGGCTGTCAAAATGTCTGAGATGCACCGGGGCCACAGTGTGAATGGAATCATTAAACGCAATTTTCTCCCGTTTCACTTTATGTTGGGTTGAGATACAAGGAAAAACAGAACAAGTTCAGAAAACCTGTAGTGTTTAGAACAGTATACTGTATATTAGATAATGCAAAATTTCATCATGTGGATGGTTTCCCACACAATTCTTATGTATGGCACGCTGTTACACTGATACTCAAATATACCATTAATGTATTGTATCATATGGCTGTCACTGTGAAATTGAGGTGAAGTATTATAAAGACATATTATAGTCTGTCCCTCTGGCATAAGACTAATTAAAATCTAACATACCACTTAGAACATACATAAAAATAAAGAAAAGTGAAATTCAGACAGAGTAGGAAGCAAATGAAACTAATGATTTTAAGCATATCAACTATTTCCAGCTCCAAACCAGCCATTGCCTCAGTAAACATGATATGACAATAAATCATTGAGACTCTGGAATTAATAATATGGCATCGCGAGATGTCATCAGGCTCATGGGAGGGTAGGCGTAGTTGAGGAAAGATGGTTCCTTTATATGTACACAGAGGGCTATTTATCTAGAGGTGGCCTGAGAGATTGATTGTGCTCTTGCCAGAGCTGAATGCAGCCGGCTGGTGGCAGGACACACTTTTCCTGTCACAGAGCCCACTGCCTATTATCTCTATTGTCTGAGCCCGTTGCACTTCATGACTCTTTTGATTTTCTAAAGGGCAAAAACATCTGCATAATTGCATGGAAGTAGACCTCAAAAAGCCTTATAGCACTGACAGCTTTTTAGAAAGGGTTACTGAGTG
This sequence comes from Pangasius djambal, assembly GCA_022985145.1. NCBI lineage: Eukaryota > Metazoa > Chordata > Actinopteri > Siluriformes > Pangasiidae > Pangasius > Pangasius djambal. The sequence continues at coordinate 16,648,901 of CM040977.1, forward strand.
TAGTAATCATGTTGGTAAGGAAAAAGATATCAACTCCATCTGAGAGATTAAGATTAAAAAGATGAATATGTGTGAAATAATTGTACAAAAGCTAGCGGAAAGTATATTTTTCATTTTTTTTTTAACTCTCAAAAGCATTTAAGAAGCATCTAGGCAAAAAAGACCTTCAGAAGATTGATTCACAATAAGGAGAGGAAGAAACATGGCAGAACACAGTGGCCTCATGGCTGAACTTTTATACAGGACATTTACTTAATATAATGGTGTAATAATGCACAGAAGTGGCATATTCTGAACTGATTATCATGATCATTTGGTTTTAACCTTTACTGCCATCATACTCTAAAGGTATATAATAATAATAATAATAATAATAATAATAATAATAATAATAATAATAATAATAATATATTTCAAATACTAATTAGCTAATGTAACTAATTTCAAATATGATCTCATAGCCTTGTTATGTCATATAGTACAAAAAATACAGGAAATATGAAAGTTGAAGGTAAAAAAGATCCTGAAAGTTCAGTCAGAAAGAGAATTTGGTTTTTAGAGGAAATCTCTGTCTGCCTGCTGCTCTGAATTCGGGCTAGGATTAGATGAGTTTTTAATCCAAGTGCGAGTGAAAATCTGCTTGGCTTGTATCAAAGTCTTCTAAATCAGACTCTGACTCACTTCTTCTCAAACTCTTGGCCTTTATTTCCCATGTTTTGTAGTTCCTGTCAGAGTGGCTGTAGGGGCTCATTTTGTCCTTTCTTGTGATATTATACTTCAGAATTCCTTTATGCTCCTTCTTCTGGCCTTGACATTCTAAAATCCCTGGAGGAGGCATGGTTTCAGAGAAGACAGGGTGGAGTTTAGGTATTGTATACTGAGTCGGTGATAAGGGTGAGGGAGTGGAGCTTTCAGAAGTAAAGGGAGGTGAAAGGGCATCAGGAGAGAGAGGCAGAGAGTGGACTATATGAGATGGAGAAAAAGTGAGTGGGGATGGTGGGCTATCTTGGGCATCAGGTATAATTTCCAGCCAGATCTCACAGGGCTCCACTGTGACGTAGCTAGAGATACTGGAACTGAACCTCCTCAGCACTGGTGGAGTGGGCCGCTGGGTGGGCAGTGGAGGAGGGGTGGAGCCAGTGATGAGAATACAAGGAGGGTTATCCTTTCCCACAAACCTTGGAGTGTACTGTGCCTCGATAATAGCAAGCAGGTCATCCAGATCCAGAGAGGCCCGAGAGCCTCTGGAAGTCTTATCAGCCAGTGCCTGCTGCTCAAACTGCCTGGCCTGCTCCCTAACTGATAATTTTGTGTTACGGCCACTCGGGGTCCCCATACCAGCATCAAACTCTTCTATGCTGTCCTTAAGATCTGCCTCCATCTCTTGCTCTTCCCACTCTGCAGGGTCCCAAAGGGCTTGTTCTTTCAGCGTGCCATAAATTTCACCCTCATGAATACGACAGGGCAAGGACCAGGTAAACCTCTGATTCCCAGGGTTTGTGGGTGATGAACAGCTGATGTCCCAGAAGCTGCCAAGCATGCGAGTCTTGGTGCTCATGACAGGATTGGAAATGCTCTTCTGGTAGGGGGGATTCTGGGTAATGAGCGGGTGTAGATCAGAGAGTAAGGTGACGCTGCTCTCAGACTTAGGCAGGTTGCTGTGCAGGGTGCCATTGACAGCAACGGCACGAAAAGCAATGGTGCTAATGAGCTTCTGTCGATCAGCCTCCTCAGTAACTGACTTCCTGTGTCTGCTATAGACAACAATATGAAGTTATAGCAGAGAAAGTCTAGAACTACTATGTGTATCTGATATATGATGGAGGGATAATGAATAAGTGAGAAAGTACTGTTGAGGGGAAATGACAAATGCTATGTTAGAATCCTTCATTCAATTTGACTGAGCCGTTTGCCAAACCAAAAGCTATATACAGTACAAGCTCTCTTGCTATACTCCTACGCTAGCATTATAGCGCTGGTCCTACCAGTAACACTCTGGTAAAGTCAGTATGGATGTTATAATTTAATAAATTCATTTTTAACACTTTCAATGGAATACAGCAACTGCGGATTTTCAGGCTTCAATAAACCTACTATAAAGTAAAAGTATGGATCATATGCTTACATACACTGAATGTCAAATAAAGATTCATATAAAGGAAGTGTTACTCCCACACACAGAGATATGGCAATGCTGGCTTGATTTATTCTGACAAGTGAATAGAGATGATCTGAGGTGACAGTCAGTCTAAGAATGAAGGATGTGTAAAGTAATACTTTCAACACTAATAGTGTGAGGATTTGGGGATGCTGCCTACGTAATAATCCTACTAACAGCATGTCTTACTGCAGCACTCATTGCGTGCAGCAACAAGCAACACGTGCAGGCAGGGCAGTATTATAAAAACTCACTATTACTGAAGGTGAAACAAGAGGCTTGTCTACTAAGAGAGGGAGAGAAAGCATAAAAATGCAAATGACTTACTGCACTCTGAGTAGAGAATAAAAGGAAAGAAATGAAATGGACAGAAAGTGAGACACATGGAGAGAGAGAGATACAAAGAGCAGGTGAATGTGAGTCAAAACCAATGAACTTTGACAGAATATGAAATGCAGGCTTGCATTTAGGAGCAGAGAGTGAAGACAGATGCCCTTCTATTAATCCTTCACATGTAGATTGAGTATTTCATGTATTGTACACTACTGGCCAAAAGCTGGTGAGTTTAAAACTCTCAAACACCAAACTTTGTTAAAAAAAAAAAAAAAAAAAAAAAAAAAAGAACATGATTTTTCTTTAGATTATTGGCATCCTGACAGCCTGATATATTCCATGCATCATTTCCTGAGGTGTCGGCAGGTATGTTACTTCCTTTTTGTTAGTCCTTTTTGACTGCTAGAACATCCTTTTCACTATAGGAGCCTAACTGCAGAACGATCTAGTAAATATTTGACATCCAACAGCATCACAATATGCCAATTAACATGTTGTCAAACTGAGTTCAATGCAAAATAGATTTTAAAAATCCCTGCTTGTCTGCTTGCTGCATGTATAATCACACATATTACAACAGATCATATTGCATGAATGCTATTCTATGCAACAAACAACTAAATACAGTATCCACAGTACTGTTGTGTGAATAACTGCTATTGAGGTAGAAATACCAAACACAATCAAATAATAGCCAGCTAAATTTTGCTGCAGCGCAATATAATGAAAGAAAAACTCGAAAAGGCATTATCTGAAAAAGGCTGTTGTTGGCTAACAACAGACAGACAGACACACACATACAGACACACACACACTTTTTTGTTTTGCTTGTTATTAGACTTAATCATAGGACGTTGCTCTGCCTATCTTCGTGCTTCACTCAATAGACTGACATCAAAGAAATTGTCTTTGATTTAGCACTCACATTTATTCTGATTACTTTAAATCAATACTGTCTTACCTGTGGGAGATGCAGTTATGACTCTGCTCGAATCCCAACCATTTATATTTCCTTTCACTTTTAAGTATAACTTGGCAAAAAAATCAAATTGCACTGATGGTTGGACATATACAGAATTACAGAATTGTAGGCACAGTGGCCACAAACTGGACAAAATAAAAAACGAATTTAGTCCCAATCTGATTTGCCATAGCACAGAGAAACACTGCATTCCCCTCTCTGAAAGAGCCATAAATGTCTTTTATAGGAGACAACCTCATTTCTCTTCGAACTTGTGGATAAGGTCACTGCTAGACTGTTAATAGACATCCTTGTGAGATTTTGCTTCCTTTTACTTCACGGATTCAGTCTGGGATTACACAATCAGTGTTTTCAGTTCAATCAATCAGAATAATAAGATAAGGGAAATGTTTAGTTGAGAACAACAATTAACTAAAGATTGCAATTATTGGATCTGCTATTCAAAGAAAAAGTGGAACAGGAGAAAGTATAATTAAATTCAATGTAATAAATTATTTTATATTTTTTATAATTGAATAATATAAATTCAACATGGTATGTACAAGGCTAAATCCCTGCTGCTGAAAACTCCTTCCTTTCTATTGAAAATCAGCCCTGAGCTCATCAAGAGTTTTGAAAAGACAAAATGTATAGAAATCTAGAAACCTATACATGAACACTGACTCTTTCTATCTACTAAACACACATTCTCAGAGGTTGACTCACATTTTGCCATCCCCAAGCTCCTCGTAGAGATTGGATGGAGCTGAAGCTGGAGCTGAAACCGGAGCTGGAACAGCAGCAGATTTTGAAGCAGCAAGTGATCTCTGGATGCGGGCAGTTTTGGCACACTCGGCCTGTTTCCTGTTAATACAGTTGCACACATTCAACAGGCCACTCACCAGCACCGAACAAATTCTTCCAGGTTTTTGTATTTTTAATACACAGGAGTCTGAGCAAGAACACAGATTTCTGTATAATTTACCAGTGCCATAGAAACTCTTGTCTCTTTTCAAAAGAAACTTGCATGGGTTAGAGTGGAGAGGAGGATGTGAAGATCCTGTATTCATAGCTTCTGAACAACCTTTTGATTTGTATTCACATGTAAAGGACTGAGCTCAATGGGAGTTTTCAGCACATAATTACTGAAATGAATGAATAACACTTACTCTTTGAATCTGACGAAGGGGTCCGTGCACAGCCACAAAGGGATGAGAGAAAAAAGAAGAGAAAAATGAAAAGGGACAAGTGGTATTGTTAGATAATTAGCCCAGCAGTATTTCCTTATCAAAACATGACACAGTGTATAAATTAAAAATTGGGACTTGACAGGCTTTCCTCAGTGCCACTTAAGTCACAGAGTTTTAATGATAATGTGAGGCTCTTTCATGTGGCTTTAGATGAATGCACTACTGCAGGTGGTGGAATGCACATTATTCCTCGCCGTTTTTTTCCTCCTGTGTAGTGATAAGAGCTCAGGAGGGAGAATAACCCACGCTTATCACACATCTCTGTCTACTGCACTGCTGAGAGAGAAATGAGCTCTCACTAGCCAACTCTCTCCATTACTGTTCCTTTAACCTCCCACTCCTCCTTTCTGAAATTTCTCCTCTTTCCATATTTCTACCTACCATTATTTCTCCCTATGTCTAAGTCTCTCTCCCTCTATTTTCTAGTCAGGACTCCAGGCTTAACATTTACTATTAAAATCGAGACACATACCTTATTCTCTTATTATTTATTTAACTTTCAAGCAACTCCCCAGAAGATAAGAGATCTCAAAGTGATACAGATACTGAACTAATTCCAAAGCCAGTCGAGTTCTTGCCTAGGTCTGGAAGTTTTAGAAAAGTATGGAATTTAAACAGACATCTAAGTTTATAAATCCATTGTCTTTATACCTTCACTAATGCAGTTGGAATAATCTATATCACATTTCATGCCTTCTCTTTTCATGATACAGTTAATAACTGTTAAAAATGGCAAGAAAACAGAATGTAGAAAGTCTGTAAAAATTGAAGTCTGGAATATTTCCACAAGTAAAAGGCAGGTATCCTGCAATAACTAAGGACTATAGATAGAGTCGAGTTATGCAGTGAGGATTTAACACTGAAATTGCATACACTGGTATTCAAACCTCAGATGTAACTATAGACTTACACATTATTCAGACATTTGCACAGGACTAGAGTTCGCCTTAAACGGACCTGTTTCTCAGTTACCTGCAATTTTTAGATCATATTACATTTGACAATAACAACAAAAAAACACTCTATCCTTCTTAATTTGACATGTTCTACCTCCCGATGTTCAGACTTAAAGGCAAGTGCTTGTGGAAACATCTACTCAAAAAATATCTGGCAACCTCAGAGGCATTAATTAAATGCAGGTAATTCTAGTCAACTAAATGAATAAAACTGAAACTAAGCATGTTCATAACCCATCTCTGAATATGTGTAACTTTGCAAATATCAATGTAACTTTTGAAATTAAGTTGGCAACATCAGATAAGGCCTTAACTGAATTTTACTATTTGGCTAAAATAAATGAATAGGGGATCAGCATCAAAATACAAGGATCTAGAATGAAAGAACAGAAGTTAACATCATCTTCATTGTTGGGTACATTTGTCCTTAAAAATGGTAATGCATGTTTCTGTTTTTGTGTGAATATTTGTGTGAACTAAATGGATAACATGATGGTATGACATTAGTCTTTAATTTTATCACTCTTATGTTCCGGTCAAGATTTCTGATCAGTATCCTGTTCCTTTGTGTTCAAAACCTGCCACCTGCACATATTGAACTGATCTCGTATGCTTCAATCTAATATCCGCACACAACTGCTATTCCATCATATCTTTGACAGGCTGTTACCAATCATCACTGGCTTATATCAAGGATATTTCTTTTGTATGATGTGATTCTATTTAATCAAAGTTTTGTACATTTCACATTATGATTACAATCTCCAGTGCACAGAGGAGGATGGGACCCCTTTTGAGTCAAGCTTTCTGCCTCATGCCATCTTGCCTATAACATCATCTGGGATCTGGACACAGATTTCCATAAAACTGCTTTGTGGAAATGTCTGTGGTGAAAAATGTACTATAGAAATAAAACTGAATTGAACCACATTTAATTGAATCTGTGAGTGAGACCGGAAGCCCTGTGGACCGACTGTAGAAGTTTTTTCTTTGTCTCTCTGCCACTTATTTATCTCCCTGGAGCGAGGAACTGTTGGAGGAGAGCTGCACAGACAGATGCTGTATTGTTGCGATGTTGGCTGACGTGTGACAAAGCAGTGTGACGAGAATAGAAAATGCATCAGATCTGTCACAAACGACTGTAATTAATCTGCTTTCACATGGTACTGGTGGGGAGATTAGCATGTTAGTATGTTTAATTACACAGAAATACCCTGCTTCATACCTGGCACCCATTCACACCACTGTCTCACTATTTCTGTCTTTGTCACATCACCTCTATCTGTCTCTTTCCCTCTGTCTCTCCTTATTGCTAGCTCTCTCCGTCTTCAAGTACTTGACACAGACTTTATAATGCTCTTGATAGTCTCAAATCTCTCAGCACTGTAATGTGTTATTTACTAGAGATTCTGACTCTGAGAAGAAACGACCACTAGCAGTGTTTTTAACAACAGTGGATTCCCAATTCCAAAGGCAGTCTTGTTGATCAGTCTCATCACGATAATCCTGCTTAATGCTTTCTAGTTCCCAAAACAGTACTCACTGTTTGTAGGTGACCATGATGATGAGGATGGCGGGGATGCAGCAGAGGATGATGATGATGGCGAGGGCGAGTAGCGCCCCCTCCGTGTAGCCCACAGCCTGGGCAGCTTTCTTCACCGTAGCCACAATGTCTGGTGAGCGGATTTCCAAAATCCTCCCACCTTCACCCAGATATGGTTGGAACTCTTTATTAATGTCTAGAATCTTACCATCCAGAAACCTGCCAAATAAAGACTGAGAAGTCACCAACATGCAATAACTACTGCCATTAATAGTAATATGTGTACTGGGATTTAATAATATTTATGGATTCACAAACTATGTTTAAGAATATCAGTAGAGCAGTTGGAAAAGGATTATATTACATTATACCACAGTGCTGTTAAAGCTGAATGAATCTGACTGGCTAAAAGGGATTAATTAATTTTCTATAACTGCATGGCTTGGACAGTAATTCCAGCTTTAAGGTTTATGGCAATGCACTGATTCTAATACGGTATTGTTTCTAGAGTAAGAATTTACATGGAGACTTGCAAAACAGACACACAGATTAAAACAAATAAATAAATTAATTAAATAAATATAAAAATATGTACAATACAATTATAATATTATTCATATTGATATATCTTTTCTATGAGGATACAGTTTATTTAGTCTCCATTGTCAGCACTTTGTAACAATCAGAGGTAAAGCTGTAACTTTAAATATTCTGGTTTTGCGTTTTTTTTTTTTTACTTATTAATTCTGAGAGAAAAAAAAAGAAAAGCTAGTGAGGGAATGAATGCTTATATCTGCTATAGCCTAAGTGATAACAGGAACTAACTTGTTTTGTGGATATTCCACAACATTAAATGTAACTATAAACACATAAAAAGTATGACAAAAATTACTGTGGTATAAGGAGAATAAAACACTTCTGGATGTGCTGTCATTGGGAAATGATAGCAACATGTCAGGCCACATCACGCCATTGATTATTTTCCCACTTCGTTTGTTAGTCTCACTTTGTCACTGTGAAAACCGACACATGCAACTTGCATTCATGATTACTTTCTGATGAGATTAATGTTGGTGTTGTGAGCTACCATAGGCAGTACAAAGAATAAATAATTGGTGACTTTCCGATGTCCACGTCACCACTATTTCACCAAAATAACTTGTCTTTTAGGCCAGTCTCTGGTAAAGTTTGTGTATGATTCACATAAACTGTATCACAAGAATCTCACCGTGCAGAATCCTCGCAAATACAAGCTGATAAGTCCTCAATATAACTACTGCTGTTGTCATTCAATAACATTAGTAAATACACAAACTATGTTAGGAATATTTCTGAGCAGCTGGAAAAGGTCTGTATTTGAAATGTGAGCTCTTTGTAAATGCTGCGCAGTTATGAATATCTTAACTGCAATATTTTCAAATAAAATAAAGAATGTGATTTCATTTTCCACTTATTCTTCATGGTTAATTAGTTACACAGAGCTCCGTGGTGTAATACACTGACCCTTTGATAGACAGTGGTGAAAAGTCTAATTAGCTCAAATGACAAAAAGAGTTTAAATGAAATGAAGTTCATGTCACCTCAATTATGGGATTCAGAGCTTATCATTCCAAACATGAAAGAAAAAATATTGCACTGAGTGCTTCTGAAATATTGCATGTTGTGCCTCATTTTGTTTGCAGACATGTCAGTGTAAGGAAAACTGCGTACATGCTGAAATAATTTTAATCATTACTAAAATCTCCTGCTCCTGTTCAGTGATGAGACACTTATCAGTAATGTACAATAATAACAGGAACCCATTCCTAGTGGGGAAAAATATAAGTTACAAAAAACAAAAATAATATTTTTTTAATATGAAAGAAATGGTAATTGCTACATAATAAAAAAAAAAAATTATAATAATTAATATGTAATAAGAGATATTATAATACATTCGAAATAATGCAAAATGGAAAACAGACCAGGGATGAATAGCTTGAGTTGAGTTTCTGATTGTTTTCTGTTGGTAGGTTGGATTGTATGAGTGTTGTATTTCCTTATATACCGTATATGTGCTGCTTACTTGAAGAGTTCTTGTCTAGATATGGCCCTGTTTGTGAGAGGGTCGATGGCATACACCTGCAGGTCTGATTTGCTGTAGTCCTCTAATGAATATCCCTCCCCATGCCGCCGTGGTCCAATGGATTCCACTATCACTTTAGCTCCAGGGATTTGGTCCTGCACATAGCGCTCGAGAATCCTGCGATCAAAAATACAATAAGAAATAAAGCTCACTCAAAAATACGGCCACAATATGACATGAAAACATTTCTTTCTTTCCTCATACATGAAGCTCTGCATGGATCATATAAAGTCGATAGACAAAATCATTTTCTTCCATGCTAAATACAAACCTTGCTGCTGAAAATATAGTGCACAGTCGTATGTCAGGGTCCATAACTTAAACAGTTGTATCACAATCAGCGAACAAAGTCAACTGAGACCATAAAACTTTGAAATTGTAGAAATGTTATATAACAGTTTTGAGTCTGCACAAAGAAATAGAAGTTGCATCATATAATCCAAACCCCTTCTACACATCCATTTCCTCACACTGGCAAGCCAGGAAATGAGGAGCGAGTCACAAGGTCTCACAGTGGACTCATTTAGAAAGAATTAGAGATGACTCTTATGGCTCCCCTGAATATAGAGGTTTCTTAGTTTAAATGCCTGATAGTATGGTTGCTGCAGATCCAACACAGCATTTCTATATCTATATTTCTGTATATCTATACTATCCCCAGAGTGATGATGAATGAATGATGCTGTAGGGGAGCTTTTCATGAGCGCAGACTGAACAGCTTCTGTGGTAACTGTTATAATGTTTGTCTATTAAGGTACTTAGTGAGAAAATCAAACAGAATGGAGATAAAATATCTAACAAAAAGCACCCGATCAGTGTGTGAAACCAGTACAAACTTGGAAATAGTTGTCAAAAGCACTTTGCCAAACACTGAATTCAGGGTTCTGTTTGTGATGGTAACAATCCAAGTTTGTCATTTAGTCATTTTTACTGATTATTTTTATTTATTTTTTTTTACTTTAAATAAATGTGCTTGTAAGGACTGAATTCAAAGCAAAACTCAGTCTTGGCAGGAGGAGCTGATATTTAGTGGAATTCTAGAGGTAGAGCAGTTCATCTGCTCCAGTCAAGTTACAGAAGCATCACCTGACAAGTTGCTCTTTGTTCTCTTCCACTACGGTAGGCGGCACATTGGACACCACTACCTGCATGTCCAATGCATTCACCACAGACACCTGAGAGACATGAAAGAGAGAGAGAGAGAGAGAGAAAGGGAGAGAGAGAAAGGGAGAGAGAGGGAGGGAAGAAGAGGGAAAAAGAATTAGAATTTTTCACTTGCTGTGCCTTGGAGATCTTTCTGCCAAAAGCAGGCTTTGAGACAAGCTGCCATATGCTGCTGTAATGGCCTTTAAATCTGTTAGCCAAAAGGAGCACATACACCTGAGAACGTTTCTGGAACAAACAACAATTTTGCACATACAGCCTTCTGCTCCCTTTTTAACATACAAACACACACACACATACAATTCTCCAAGCCCCTTTTATTCTATCAGTGACTTATTAGCTCCATTGCTTTTATGGAAATGCTCAATTCACTGGCTGCATAAGTACCAGAACGACGCAATTAGGAGAAAAATTGATTCACTTGACAGTAAATAAATGTAAATTTATTGCTGCACTAAGAAGTGTGTGTTTTTTGTTATTTATTTACATATTATTGTAGAAATGTGCACTCATAAAGACATACACACAAAGACACACATCTGAATGCATATCAAGATACACACGGGCAACAAACTGAAGGGAAAAACAACATACAGCGTGTCCCAGCATCATAGGAGAAAAAATAAAAAAATGGCAAAACAAAAGCTTTTGTTTATAGAACTTGTTCAGCCATTTTTCTGAATACACAATTTGCTGCAAGTAGAATTATTTGGATTTGTTCTTCCTTGCTCAGATACATCATGGTCTGTAAAAATACAAAATATGCATTAACCCTATGATGCTGGACTTATGGGACACCCTGTACAGTGTGTTAGTAAGGTGTTGAGCCATCATCAAGTCCAAAATCTCAAATATTAAGCTTTTGATGGTCTTAACAACAAATCATTGGTCAGAAAATTAGCAAGAATTAAACAAACTCCTGAGACCTCTACTATTGCTGCAGTGAACTGTTTGGGGAAAAGCTAGAAACAGGAAAATTCACTTATACAGTCTTCTTGTACGCAAAGGTAAAATCATGATAATGATTAAAATGTTTGATGTAAAATTCAAACTAACACTTGTCTGGGTGTACAAGATTTTCCAAAAATATCTTCTGGGATATATTTTTTTAAAAGATTAGTCATTTTTTGGTTATCTGCCACACCTGATGCAGCTCATCAAGGGCCACAAGACTTAAACATTTAAAGAAATCAAAGGGAAAAGCTCCCATACTAACTTCCTTTATCTATTTGTTTAATTCTTATATGATCAATGATTTGTTGTTAAGACCATTAGAAGCTTAATATTTTGCCATTGCAGGCTTGGCCCTTTCCATGATTACGGAACTGTATGGGAGGGATTGAACACCATTTTTCAAAAGATCTACTCTTAGTTGGTCTTTTGATGATGGCAGTGGAGAGCACTGTCTAACCCTTTGGTCCAAAATCTCCCATAGATTTGGGTTCAACTAGATTGAGACCTAGTGCCATCATTTTCAGACTTATGAAACCATTTAGTGAATCCTCCTACCCTATGGATGCAGGTGTATCATCCTGGAAAAGACCACTCCCACAAGGATAGAAATGTTTCATCATAGATGAGGTTAAAATAACTACTGTACACTGTGCACTGTAGTGTAGTGATCCTGTTACTTCCTTCTAACAGGACAAGTAGGCCCAAACCATGCCAGCAAAATATTGTGCACAGCATTACAAAGCCACCAGTTTTTTCCCTTAATTTGTCAATCATCTGTAAATAGTATGATCAATTTAATTATAGCTTTCTATAACTATAGTTTACTCATTTATTCAGTCATATTACATATGATTTGTCTTCCTCATCTTATTTAGCATTGGTAAAGTACATTCATATTTTAAACGATTTTTATAAAGGAAACACTATGTCTTGTACTCAAAAAAAGCTAGGACTAGAATGATTAAAGCCAAACACACTGCAGTCCTTGTTGGCACTGACATGAATGTTTACAACTTAATCTGTTTAATCTGTATATAACACCTTACACACACTGCAAAACTGATCCATTGTATTATATTTCTGCACCTGGAGCAACCGCCAAGTAAAATTCCCTGTAAGTGAAATCTTATTTGGCCAATTCTTTCTGATTCTGACATATACTCACTCACACTTACCACCACCTCAGCGCTGCTGCTCAGACCCTTTCCATAGTCATCAGTGGCGATGACCTCAAATTTGAAGTAAGAGCGGCGCATGTTGCGATACATGATGGCACTTTTGATTATGCCAGTGTATTGCTCAATGACAAAGCTGTCCTGACCCTCTGGAGTAGGGGGGATGATCACCCTGTACGCCATCTTACTGTAGTTCCCCGTGTCTATGTCTGTAGCCTGCCACATGACACACACACAAATGCACACAAATATACATAAGAACCTTCCAGCGATCAGTGTCAAAACTGGAGCATGTGAGCAGAGTATTTATTCCTATGGATGAATGAAAAAACAAGCAAGAACAAGAGGTCGAAGATGAATGTGGAGAGTCAATAAAAACAAGAAAAGATTCCCTATGGAATTTAAAAATGCACATTTTCACAATGCTTTCATTCAGCAGTTCTACAAGCCTGTGTGAGTGAAAGGAAATATAGCCAAACTGTTCTTCAGAATAGAATTTAACTTGTTCATATAAAACGTTATGCTATGTATGTGCAGTTTAAAGCTTAGAACTGAGACAAAAATATTTGACAACACTTTACTCAATGATGACTGTGACTGTGATTGGAGGGCCTACACTTACATAACTGTCATAAACTTACATAAATAATTAAAGGATTGCTCCAACAGACATCAGCTGTCATAAAGAGTAGTTGAGGTAATTTTATGTCAAGTAGTCTTGTGTGACACTATACTATGACTATTGACACACACATAAATGTACTGTATAATTATACAGATATAATTATACAGGTATAATTGCAATCAGCCATAACTTTAAAACCACTGACAGGTGAAATGAATGACATTGATTATCTCGTTACAATGGCACCTGTCAAGGGGTGGGATATATTAGGCAGCAAGTGAACAGTCAGTTCTTGAAGTTGAGGAAAAATGGGCAGGCATAAAGATCTAAGCAACTTTGACTAGGGCCAAATTGTGATAGCTAGATGGCTGGGTCAGAGCATCTCCAAAACGGCAGGTCTTGTGGGGTGTTCCCTGTATACTGTGGTTAGTATCTACAAAAGTGGTCCAAGGGAAGGACAACCAGTGAACCAGCAACAGGTTCACGGGTGCCCAAGGCTCACTGATGCACGTGGGGAGCGAAGGCTAGCCCGTCTGGTCCAATCCCATAGAGGAGCTAGCATAGCACAAATTGCTGAAAAAGTTAATGCTGGCTTTGATAGAAAGGTGTCAGAACACAGTGCATTGCAGCTTGCTGTGTATGGGGCTGCGTAGCAGCAGACCAGTCAGAGTGCCCATGCTGACCCCGTCCATTGCCAAAAGGATCTACAATGGCACGTGAGCATCAGAACTGGACCATGGAGCAATGGAAGAAGGTGGCCTGGTCTGATGTATCAGGTTTTCTTTTACATCATGTGGACGGCTGGGTGTGTGTGCATCCTTATCTGGGGAAGAGATGGCATCAGGATGCACTATGGGAAGAAGGCAAGCCGTTGGAGGCAGTGTGATGCTCAGAGCAATGTTGTGCTGGGAAACCTTGGATCCTGGCATTCATGTGGATGTTACTTTGACACGCACCACCTACCCAAACACTGTTACAGACCAAGTACACCCCTTCATGGCAACAGTACTCCCTAATGGCAATGGCCTCTTTCAAAAGGATAATGCGCCATACCACACTGAGAAAATGTTCAGGAATGGTTTGGGGAACATAAAGAGTTCAAGGTGTTGACGTGGCCTCCAAATTCCCCAGATCTCAATCCGATCGAGCATCTGTGGGATTTGCTAGACAAACAAGTCAGATCCATGGAGGCCCCACCTCACAACTTACAAGACTTAAAGGATCTGCTGCTAAAGTCTTGGTGCCAGATTCCACAGCACACCTTCAGAGGTCTTGTTATGGCTGATCGGTATATATAGATATAGATATATAATTATAAAGATATAATTTATTTAAAATATTTACATATCTTAATAGCACAACCATTTATTCATAAACTTACCTTGAGCTACTAGACATACTGCTGAAGTTCGGTTCTAATGTATTTATAGCCCTATTCAGATGTATATTGCAACTTGGAGCAATTCCATTATTTGCAGAGGATTTTCTGTGATTTTATTTTCGTCCATATCAGCCATGTCATTCTCTGTCCTCCCCTAAGCAAATCACATGCTTAAATTACCTGCTGTTTTTTTTTTACCAACTCTGCAGTCTTCTGATAATTTTAGTCCTGTCCAGATCGATTTATTTTGCTGGCAGATGCTAAATCTTGCATTGGAATAAAGTTTTTTTTGACCTCTGTCACTTGCCAGATTTGTATACCCAAATCACGAAACAATGAATGCTGCTGAGGAATCTCTCAACAACGTACTTATTATGGGTTGTATAACTTCATGTCCATACCGCCTACACTGGGAACCCATTAGCAGAAGAAAGAAAATAAAATCAATCAAAATAGTGTGATCACAATATGATGCAATATTTAGTTACCTAGAAATAAATCAGCTGCATCATTGTATCTATACAATAATCATCTCTCATGATATGATATGGCCATGTGTAACATAATAACATTGTTTCACTCCGAGAAACTAATTCTGTCTAGATAGGGCTTAAGATGAAATATTGTCTATTTTGATATTTAGCCTGTTCTAACAAATGGAGCAATTCACTGTGGATGAGCACTAGCTGTGCTTCACGTTGCTGTCGCTATAGTTACCACTCTAGAGACAGCGCTGGCCTGCTGTTTGAAGAGATGTGCTGAGTGCAGAATCCTGACCTTTCATATGGGAACTGGAAAGAGTCAGGTGGAGTGGAGAGCAATGTGTCACCTGCCAAGTGAAAAATGCCTTAAAGCTAAATACAGCATATTTATTTATCATCCCATTAAACATCCCATTCCAGATTTAGTCCCCCTCCCCCCATTATATTAACCTCCAATTTTTCTGGAAGGGTTTCCTCTAGATTTTGGAGTGTGTCTATAGTGACAGCCTCAAGAGTATAAGTGAGGTTGGGCACTGATGTTGGACAAGAAGGCCTGGCACCCAGATCATCCCAAAAGTGATCAGTGGGGTTGAGGTCAGGGCTCTGTGAAGGCCACTCAAGTTCTTAACCCCAACCTTCATGGAGCTTCATGGAGCTCACTTTGTGCACAGGGGCATTGTCATGCTGGAACAGGTTTGGGTCCCTTAGTTCTCTCCAGTGAAGGTAAATCTTAATGCTACAGCATACAAAGACATCCTATACAATTGTGTGCTTCCAACTTTGTGGCAACAGTTTGGGGAAGTCCCACATATGGATGTGATGGTCAGGTGTCCACATACTTTTGGCCATATAGTGTATATCAGCAATACCCAATACCACTATCAATCAATACCAAAGTTGAAATAACAACTAAGGGACATCAAATTTGATGACATGATATTTTATAATACTTTCTAGGCTCTTTATGAAAACATACTGCATACATAACTCACTATGTCATTATGGTGTCAATGTTGTCACGTTTTCTGTCATATTGATTCTACATTATAGTGAGTTTGTCATGTCACTTTGTCACCTTTATGTGGCTCTGTCATGGCAGAAATACAAGAGCTACAAAGTCAGCTCTTTATGCTCTAATTTAAGTCAGCCTGGAAAATGCCATACAATGTACAAAGCCAATGAAACTGTCACTGTATGTGTTTTATATCAACCTGACAAAAAAAACTGATTTATGACATCTGACACCTGTTGGAATAAGCTTTTCTAATTGTTTATTTAGGTTTATGTTAGTTGTCAGGAAGGGCTTCAGGTTTATTGATATACAATAGACTAAATTAACCTTCAGAGCTCAAATTTTGTTATTGCAAATAGATATTGTTAATCTGTAATTTGACTAATTTGACTGCAAGTAGGCAAAGTCGGATTGTACATGATGATGGTTTGAGAAAACAGTAGCATAATCAGAGCTCTTGTTTTTGTTTTGAACTAGCGTGTGAGCAAGACAGATCGAGTGAATAATTTAACGAAATGAGAGAATCATTTGAAACTCTCACAACTCCACTCAGTTTCTCTGGTTTTCACTTGGGCTGCTCTTCTGTCAATGTGTTTGCTGTGGCACGAGTGTTGCTGGAGCATGCTTTCCTCTTCCTCTCGTTCCCTCTTGCACCACCTACGGCCACTCCCTGTTTCAGACCTTTTATGATCATTAGTGACTGTTAGAGGCTTAATGTTATTTGAACCAAAACAAAGTGAGTCTGCTTTCAATTAGTTAAATAATTAATGCTAAATAATCAATCAAATAGTTCTACACTTTTTATTAGCCCAGAAAAGCTAACAAGCAGCCTGTGACACATCGCATGTGAGTAATTTATATAACGGCTGGTAAGTGTGTGATGGTCAGAAGGAGCGAAAGTTAGAGAGAAATACAGCAGCAAAACTTTTGAGAGGGTGACATTTTCAGGGTGAGAGTGGAGGACAGGGTCTAATTGGACAGGAACAGAGTGGAGGTGGAGGTGGGTGGCATTGGAGCAGTGTTGCCAGGCGAACCTGTCTGTGAAGACAAAAGTTCACTATTCTAACAATCACATATGCAGCCAGCAGCTAGCATATACAGAAGCGTACATAGCGCAAAAACACCAAAGTGGCCACGACTGGGATGTACTATTGTAGAGTTTGACCAAAATTCCTCTTGTACTCAGATACAAAGAATAACAAAGTAGGATACTCACAATAACCTTCAGGACTGACGTGAAGGTCTTAGTGTCCTCAGTTACTCCGCCGATGTACAGGGACTCGGTGAACACTGGAGGATGATCGTTCTCATCCTGCACGTTGATAAACACCTTGGCTGTGTTAGCTGTGTATTATTTTCCATTTATGCACACACACACCCACACACACATACACAAACACAAAAGAAGAGAGAGAGACTGGGTTAGAAACAGCTCTCAGTATGTGAAACTGCTGAACCTATTTGTCACGGTTAGAGTTTGAGGTGCACAGAATAAATATGTACACAAACCCGGCTCAACCTCTACGCAAGAGTAGATCTGAGAAATATATACTGTCAACAGCATTTTTTCTTCCACTATGTAATGCTGAAAAGTCTAACATGGCTGTGGACTAGGACCCCACTGAGAGAATGTGACAAACAAAGTGCTATTCCTCATATCAGTTAATTAGACAGAAAATATACAGTGTTTAAAACTGAGAAATGAATGCTGTAAGAGTTAATTCAACACTCATACTGTATATAGACACAAACACACACACAAACACACACACACACTGCTGCATTTACAGACTACATGCAATAATATTCAGCAGAATAATTGCCCCCTGTAGGACAATGTGTTCTTGAGTGGGCTTTAAGTGCATTTTCAGTCTCCATGCAAAGCAAAACCCCCACTAGACCCAAATTGATTCAAACCATTAACACAGCATTATGAAGTTCATGCTGTTATTTGTAGCAAAGTGTGCTTTAATGTTTGTGCATGTGTGTGTGTGAATCTGACTAATTGGACTGTGACAATCTTACTTATGTGATGCTATTCCTGTTCTGCTCTGATCCTTTTAACACACATCAATAAAGTTTCAATAAAAAGCTCTCAGCAGGCGGGAAGCTGTTTGTTTGAGCAGCAATGCAGATAAAGCGAGGAGCAGGTGGAGAGAGGGAGATAGCCCTGCTGCTTTCCAGGCCTCAGCCTGCGATAATGCAACATCAGTGATGTCTGACTGAGAAAGCTGTCAGGGCTGCTTCATATCATGTCTGAGGTCATGACCTTTTGCACAGCACTTACTTTTGGACGGCACACGCAGGTTGGCCAGAACAAGGGCAAGAGAGTCGGCCTGCAGACGAAGCTCATAGCTGGTGCGTGTCTCATAGTCTAGCAGCTTCGCAGTGTATATCATTCCAGTGCGGTTATCCACTCTAAACTCACCTAAAAATACAAGCACAAAATGATGGGAGAACATTTCACAAGGGGGACCCAGTGAGTTAGAGAGACACAAAGAAATGAGATGAAACTAAAGAAAGTATAACTGAGAGAGGTGTTCTGTATAGTTTACTAGCTTACAAAGGCATAAGATTATATGGCTGGGCTCCCAAGTGGTGAAATAGAAAAGCGTTCACTCTTTTGTCAGGAGATTATGAGTTTGATTCCTGTAGATGCCACAGCCATCCGTGGCTAGGCGTCCAGAGTGCTCTGTGGGTGCGAGGGATGGCATACCCTCTCTCCCCTGTTAATCAAAGCAACACTAGCCAGTCTCAGCCATCTGTGAGCTCATGTATGTAGAAGAGTGTAGATAGCTCTTTGCTCCAAATCTGTTACACTTCTCTGTGGCGTAGCATCAGCAAAAAAAAAAAAAAAAAAGACACAGAGGAAGTGTGTGTTAGGTGTCACCCTGCCTTGTTGGTAGCTGTTGTATATTAGGGGAGAGCTAGCGAGTGGGTGGGAATTTGCAAACCGACCCAAACAGACCCAAAAAAAATCGTATGGTTAAAATATATTATTTAATTTTATCTATATATTTTGCAAAGCCAGTATTCAGCTACTGATAAAATTAACATCACCACAACAAAGAGTACGATTTACAGCCTGGGTCAGTTACACAGTGCTGAGTACACTCCCTAAGGGAAATGAGCAAGGGCACACAGCTACAGAAACAAGAGCTTATAAATGACTCAGGAAAGCTTGCATCAGGAAAGGGTGAAGCAGAGGTCTCCACATGAAGTTTAAGGGTTTAAAGAAATACTGCCACATTTTTCAACCTAATCTCAGAAAAGAACCCAAAAATAGGAAGTCTAAGTGCAGTTGTTGACTTCAATCAATAAACATCAAGAAATGTCAGTGTGAGAACAAACAGTCAGGTACGGAAGTATTTGGACAATGACAGAGTTTTTGTGATTTTGCCTTTATACACCACCACAATGGATTTGAAATAAAACAATCAAGATGTGATCAGAGTGTAGACTTTCAGTTTTATTTTAAGAGGTTCCACAAAAATATGGCATTTACCGTTTAGGAATTACAGCCATTTTAAGCAAAGTACCTCCATTTTCAGGGGCTCAAAGGTATTTGTACAATTAACTGATAAGAAGTTAATTGACCAGGTGTGGGTCATTCCCTCATTACTTCAAGACAAATGAAGCAGATAAAAGGTCTGGGGTTGATATCAGGTATTGAGTTGGCATTTGGCAGCTGTTCGAATGGAGCTACCAATATGAAGTTCAAGGAGATCTCAATGCAAGTGAAGGAGGCCATCATTAGGCTGAAAAACAACATAAATCTAGGAATTTAGGAATTACAGCCATTTTCAATAAAGTATTTTCAGGGGCTCAAAGGTATTTGGACAAAGTGACATAATTGTAAATATAACCATAATTTTAATACTTGGATGAAAATCCTTTGCAGTCAATGACTGCCTGAAGTCTGGAGCCCATGTTCTCAAAACTCAAATTCTGAGTTTCCTCCCTCCACCATATTTGACACGTGATGTGGTATACTTTAAAGCATAAGCTGTTCCTTTCTTTCGCCTTTCGCACTTTTCTCTTCCCATCGTTCTGGTACAAGTTAATCTTGTTTTCATCAGTCCAAGGAATCTTATTCCAGAACATGGGAGGCTTTTTTTAGATGTTTTCTGGCCAAGTCTAATCTGGCTTTCCTGTTCTTGAATGTTACCAGTGGTTTGCACCTTGTTGTAAACCCTCTGTATTTACATTCATGAAGGCGTCTCTTGATTGTAGATTTTGACAATGATACGCCTACCTTCTCCAGAGTATTCTTGACTTCTGTTGATGTTGTGAAGGGGCTTTTCTTCACCAAGGAAAGGATTCTGTGGTCATCTACTTTAGTTGTCTTCCGTTGTCTTCCAGGCCTTTCCAAGTTGTTGAGCTCACCAGTGCTTTCTTTCTTTTTAAGAATGTACCCAACTGTTGATTTGGCCACACCTAAGGTTTTTGCTATTTCTCTTATAGATATAGGTTGTTTTTTCAGCCTAATGATGGTCTCCTTCACTTGCATTGAGATCTCCTTGGACTTCATATTGGTAGCTCCAGTCGAACAGCTGCCAAATGCCAACTCAATACCTGATATCAACTCCAGACCTTTTATCTGATTCATTTGTCTTGAAGTAACAAGGGAATGGACCACAACTGGTCAATTAACTTCTTATCAGTCAATTGTCCAAATACTTTTGAGCTCCTGAAAATGGAGGTACTTTGCTTAAAATGGCTGTAATTCCTAAATGGTAAATGCCATATTTTTGTGAAACCTCTTAAAATAAAACTGAAAGTCTACACTTCAATCACATCTTGATTGTTTTATTTCAAATCCATTGTGGTGGTGTATAAAGCAAAGTCACAAAATCTCTGTCACTGTCCAAATACTTCCGAACCTGACTGTATAACATGAATTCAAATTATAGCCATTACATTGTATTAATAAAGGTCTTAGCATGGAGCAGATATCAAAGAATGTTTGACCAAAATTGGACTTCTGTTGGATTCATGGTGGTAATGCATAACCACAAATTCTTCCCTGTGAAAAAGTACACCCATCTCCGAAAGAATGCATTACACAGATTTAGAGGTTAATTTACAAATACCTATGAATAAAACAAAGCCCAAATAAGCGCTTTCTACAAAATGTTTCATCATAAACATTTGCTGCCATATTTTTGAGCACAGAGAAACGTGCCAAAAAATCTTGTCAGTGATAATCACGCATATGTTACAGACGCTGTGGACGAAAGTTGTAAGTAGAAAGTAAGAGCACTATTACTTTTTTACAAACAAAGCAAACAAATATGTGGATGAGAGAGCTGTCTGATATTCTGTTCTACTGTTCTGAGGTCACTCACCCCCCTGATTGCCTCCCACGATGGAGTAGAACACGGTGGTGTTTGCAGCTGCTGCAAGAACCATTCCTACAGCCTGGCCAATCGGAGCGTTCTCACTCACCGGGCTGAACCTGAACACAAAAATGACACAAATCATTACCCCTAACTTGCTCAGCTGCAATTCCTCATTCACTTGACTTTCCTTCCCCATCAGGCCTCACACATGCTATAAGTGTGGTATGATTTTTCTTCAGTTCCAGTACGAATCAAAGCTGTCATACTGAAATATAATGTGGGATCAGATAATGATCACTGCACTTATACCAGAGCAGTTAATCTTCAGTGAGAGCTCTTACACTCCTACACAATAACAGCACCTCAAAACTAAGATGAAAGGGCAGATTAGTGCTTTCAGAGTCCCATTTAGTGACACTGAGGTGGATTTGAGATAATAAAAAAGGAGATGGGGATAAAAGCGAGCCCATTTTCGAGTTTATGGGAACAGCCTGGGGAGGTCGGCCTTTAAAAGAAAGTTGCACTTAGAAGTTCAAAGATCTTAAATGGAAGTTTTAAAGTTCTGCCCTAGCTGAATTTATTTCCTTGTGTAGGCACTATTGTTACTGCTCTTAGTCAAGTTTATTTATAAAGCACACACTGTAAAAAATGACTGCAAAGTTTGCAGTAATTTGCAGTAATAAGCAACTGTAAACATATTTACAGTAAAGTATAATAACATATACTTATAAGTATAATATCTTCCATAGTATAAAATAACACATAATCCAGTACATTTGATCATTTGGCTGATGCTTTTTTTTAAAAAAGTTACTTACAATTAATGCGGGATACAACTGAGTTGAAGGTTAAGGATCTTACTGAAGGACCCAACCATGGCAGTTTGGCAGTGCTGGGATTTGAAAACATGCATGCATCAGCCAAACGAACAAATGTACTGGATTATGTTTTATATTTTATACTATGTAAGATATTATAGTACTTTACTGTAAATATGCTTACAGTTGTTTATTGTAATGTTTTTACAGTACTTTATTGCCAACCATTTTGCCAGTAAATTACTGTAAAATTTGCAGTCAATTATTTGCAGTGAATTTAAAGAAAAATATTAACAGTACAGTACTGGAAAGAGGAATTAATTCAGGCTGAAAAAAAAAAACTAACACTCCTATATCTAATTTATTCACATAAATAAAGTGGTGGCTTCTCATCATGTGTGTTGTTATCAAATAAGTTTTCCATGTAGAAAATGCCTTTGAGCTTGTGTAGTTTCAGGACTGACAGAAATATGCAGTTACGCACATCCATAAGTGAGCGAAGAGTGGGTGGACTGTAGCCGCATTGCATTCCTATGCACTCTGATAACAAAAAAAAAAAGAAAAGCAGCACAGTGATTATGGGCAGGATAAACCTGCTGCAGACTCCAGCCCTGACCCGCTGTGCTGGAAGGCCAATGAAGTGTTCTTTCCATTATCGCTGAGACAATAGGAGGCTGCCGCAGCTCAACACTTCCGCTGTCAGCAGAAAGTCAAAAGCTTTCCCATTAACAATCCAAAGCCGATAAGCCTCCCATCAGTTCCCATGGAAATTACCCATGCCATAAATAGCCCACATGTTGGTGGAGGGGCGCGAGAGGCTGGCAAAGAAAAGGAAGCTGTAGGACTGCTCTGAGCTGCTTCACACTGTGATTTCCTGGCTCCTTTCAGCTGAGACACACTTGCGGAAAAAATGGTGAGTGAAATAGTGAGCGACTCTCTTTGGTGTCTCTTAGTTTAAACAGCAAAGAAATCGAAACGGAGAAATGAAAAAAAAAAAAACAGTGAGAGACTTCATCATAAAACATCATTACTGTGAAGCATATTAATAACGGTGACATTAATGATGTCTATGCTTTCATTTCCTCAGCTCTGTGCTGAAGCCACAGAGCTCATTAAATACAAAGAGAAAAGGTTCAAACTGCAGCTAAAATTCTGCCTTAGAGATCAATGGCGCACATGCTATCTGAGTATATAGATAAATTATTTACCATTAAATACAATTGAAGGTATACTCTTGAAAGAGTAAAAGGTAACATGTCGAAATTAGCCTAAATGCTATTAAGCACATTTGCATATTTCTCAGCAAAAGCCATCAGGACTGCATTATCATTTACAGAGGGATAATAAACATTTAAACATTCATGTGTGCATATTAGTATCAGCATTTTAATCACTACAAATAAAAAAGTAGAGGTGCTGCCTTGCCTTGGAATTTTAATTCAGACATTACTCAGAGGATTTTTCCCCCCCCTGCGCTCTAAATGTTTTCATCTCAAAAATGAGGCTAATTAAAAAGATACCAGGGCAGAATAATCTATGAGAGAATACTGAACGGCACTTATTGAACCAATTGCTCTTGCTGATATATTTGAATGAAAGAATTCAGTCTAAATTAAAAGAGATAATATAATATGGCTAAAGGTGCTAAAGACAAAAAGGGTATTTCTGTTTGCACCTGTGACTTTATTATTTCTTCTTATTTCTGATTTTAATTTAAATCAAGTTACTCTCCGTACTAAATAATTTATGTAACTAATGTTTTTTACTGTTTCTAAATGTAAAATTGTAAGATGTGCTAAAAACCATGACATTGGATTGTATGTTTATCGTAACTTTCACTAGTCTAGTTTGATTTCTAGTTTGAACAAAAGGACACAAAATGACAGAGAGCTAAAATACAGACTATAGCACACATCCAAACCAAACTCTGGCATCATTCTATTTTTAGAGAGGAACAAAGCCAGCACCATAATCACTGTGGATCTTCACTTCTTTGGATCTTCACTGTGGATCCTTGATGCCTGAGTCTAATCTAGACCAAAAATGTCTAACTCTGTTAATTCTATGCCTATTTATTTAATGTTTACAGCACAAAGAAACATAACAACTCAAGTGCATTTAAATATGTGCACTATGAGAGGATTGTATGCCACTCTTTAACTTCTCTTTTGTCTCATAAAAGGAAGGAAGTACATGTTAAGGGAGAACTAAGTCTTAATAAATGTCTTTCAGAATAACACCTGCCATTACAATCCTAACATTAAAACATTAAACATAAAAAATATTAAATAGGCCCACTAAAAGACCAAATTAATCTCTGGTGCAAACCTTAAAGATTGTTACTTGCCCGGTAAATTGTTTAGTCAGTTGATTGGTTGACTGATTAATCTTTAAATAAATAAATAAATAAATAGATAGATATCTGACTTAGTCACCTGACTTAGTCACGGTTGTTCAGAAAACAGACTTATATGCATTGTCTTACTTTAACTTTTCAAATTTCAGTTGCATTTCCCACAGTCCTCCCTGGATTTGATACTAACAGTGTGAAGATTTTCAGTCATTCAGGTCATGTTAAATGTCTCATAGTACTAAATCTTGGCAACTGGCCACATCCATAGGGATGCTACTGATGTGCTCTTTAAACAGTGTGTGGGATTCACACCAGTGACATCATGCAAATGGTGTTAAACTGCAGGGTAAACAAACCAGGGCTGTTCTGCTCTGAATGGGTTGCTCCAGTTTGACATAGATGACTTCCTTTACTCCTCTTTCACACCAGTTGTTTTCCTGACCCTGGTGTCATGTCAACCACAGCCAAACATTTCATGACTGAAACATAAGTTGTGCCTCATCAATAGGGACACAGTATATCAGCCAGTCAATAAATGTTAATCTTCATATGCATCAGATGCTGCAAAATTGCAGAGCAGTGTGCTCACTGCCCCATTTAGTTCCCATACAGTTATTATTACACCTAGTGGTCAAAGATGCAAACTGCAATAAGCACTTATAGCGATCCATAGGGGCATGATTTTCTCTGTCCCATGCATGCACTGAGAATATCTGCAGTGAAAGAGGAGGATCGGACAGGACAGTTAATGACAGCGTTGTCAGATTGGGCTAGTTTAAACATACTTCACAGCTGTCAAGATATTGTTTTATAGCAAATAAATTTGAATTAAATCATAAATGTAAGTCCACTGTGCCTAAATGTGTCTCCTTTTTCCAGTGCCCAACTTTTTTGGACTATGTAGCAGCGGGGGTGTGGTCGAGAGGAAGTTGAACTTGCTGGTAATGTGTGATGATTCTCAGCTGTGTCTTATTAGCACCAGCCTACTTACATGTGTTTCTTTGTATTGTGAGCCAGAGAGAGAGTGGAATAGCTAGCTGGAGCTTGCAACACACACTTACACATGCACACACACAAGCACACTCACACCCACGCATGGAGCGTGATCTTGACCTTGAGCGAGGCAAAAGTCATGAGCTAGTTTGGGTTTTTTTTTTTTCATTTTTGAAAGTGCACTGAAAAGCATTGCTGAAAATAAAAGTGAGCCAGGAGCTCTGCTGAAATTCCACCTGCTTCCCGAATCTTCCTCCGCATCCATACACCCTGGGTTCTACATACTTGTTTCAGGTATTTTGTGTGGTTTTTGAGATGTTGTTGGGCTGGAGGTTTTGCTGAAACCTGGCAACCCTGGTTAATGATATAAGCTCTTCTGTGTTCACCTCACTGGCAACATGAAACACATCTTCTGTATTGAACACAGCTGAACAATAGCACATCTAAAACCACTCAAAAAGAGCTGCTAGGTGAGTATGCTGTATGCTGAATGACTGTGTCGACAACTTTCAGCTGCATATTACAGGGTTACTCTAAAAATTCACTAGATAGTAACCTATAGCAATAAGTGTGATAGCCACTTGACTTGATTTTATTTGAGGCGATGTTATTAATGTCAACCTGCCGCAACAAAATCTATGGACACAAACTGCTGCTGATTACAGGAATTTTAAAATGGAGGTACTCAGGCATGGAAAATAGTATACAGACTGTCTATCTGAATGTGTCTGTCTGCTTATCCATCTGCTGTCTATGGTACTTTGAAAGCAGGCAATACGATTAGTGCAATTGTCTAAGGATGTCTATAAAACTCAGAGGAAAAACAGATATTATTGAGATCTGGAGAACAACTTGACCTTTCCTCAATCAGACAACACCTTGGAGAGCTTTTTGTGCATGTGTATCTGTTTCTCCCTGTATGTGCTGTTATAAGATCTACAGAAGCACATAATTACAAAGAGCAGAGCTCTGTGGATAAAGATTTCATCTCCTCTACATCTCACGCTGCCTTTCCTCTCTAATTTGCTCTGTTTCATTCAGCACCAATAATCTGAATGCTTACTCCTCTCAAGAGCCTGAATAATACTTAATCTGAATTAAATCCATTCCCAAGACCTAGGACATGACAGCAAAACATAATCATTTCCACTGTGGCTGCACTTCAAATCCCCAAATCCTTCCCCACTCTAAAGCCAAGTAAACATGTTAATAATTCATTAGACTTCATATAGAATCCACTGCTGTTGACTCAACATGGGATATTATGACTAAATATTCATTCTGTGACTTCCGCCAACACACTCACCAGGATTCTAGGCTTGACGTGAGAGGCAGGTGTGTGGATACATAAGAGCACTACATCCTCCATGTCTTCCAAAAATATATATATAGTGTCTGTTCTTTTTCTTTTCTACTCCTAATATCTCTTTATTACTTTTGTAGATTTGTTTGTTCTGCATCACTGAAGATAAATCTAATCAGATTTTAATCCAAACAGTTTTGAAATGTAAAAAAATTAAAAAAAAAAAAAGGCAAAAAAACTTCTAAAAAAGTTGTGAACCACTTCTGTGTTAGAAGAAACAAGTCTGCACAGTGTTTCAGTATGATTTCCCTGTTGGATTTGGACTTTACTCAGTTCAGAGTGAAGATCTCAAAGAGCTGCACATGTGGATGCCAGCGTGGAGTTTATCAAGCTGTGCGCATAGTCTTGGCAACCTTGACAAAATTACACACACACACACACACACACAAACACATACACACACAGTTAGAGAAAACAATTTGCCAGTTGGCCAGCACACAGCCAGCAAGCACTGGCTCACACACAAAATCAGTCACATGACTCTTTCCTGTCCTCTTACTATGCAGTGCATAAACACACAGTCATCTATAACTTCACAGAAAATGTACTCAGGTTTTTCTCCAGGGCTTTTTAGGCTAAAAATCCATACACTGTGGTCTACACTATACGCTATTTCTTTCTCATTATCTGTAATGGACACAATACGTACAAGCTTAGCATCACTACTTGAAAACACTAATGATGGCTTGTGGTGGTGTACTAGCTGTGTGTGACTACACACTGCACAGGCACTGGTTGCTGACAGGTCCATCCCTCAAAGCTGATGACAAGTGGGGGAGAAGGCGTTACGAGTAAACACACACTCAGCTGGCACTGCTGTAGCTCTGAGAATTCCAATTACTCCAAGGGTGTCAGAAACACAAGCCAAAAGAATTCCTGTATATGTGGTTCATGTCAGTAATAATAATAATAATAATAATAATAATAATAATAATAATTGTTATTATTATTATTATTATTATTTAATTCATATTCACATTACACAGTGATGCAAATTAACCAGCATTACAACTGTTTTTCAATCAATTTTATATGTTTCACCTGATAGATATTTATTTATCTACCAATTTAAAGTCCATTAATAACATATGCCTTATATTTGTGGTGAAAGACAGCGGACATACCAGTTCTCCTAGAAGCATCAAATAAGGCATGAAGATCACATCTATTCCTGTATCTGTATGGCCATTAGCACAAGTAGTAAGAGCAGCGAAATTGTAAAAAAAAGATGGATATGAACAAGTACATTTCCAAAAAGCAATGATAGCTGTTATTCAACAAAAGCAGCTCCTCTCATTCCATTCCATGTGCACACAGTGCAGTGTCATTTTTGGCTAGGACTTTATTTGAAAGTTTATAACACATTTATAAACTTTGCATAAATGTTTTATGAAGCTTTGCTAAAGAATTTATGAATGGCTTAATTCAACACTCATGAAGTGACATTACAGGTTCTATGTGACTGTCTTTTTGACTTTACATTAAAATTTAAAGTGAAAAAAACCCTTAGTTAGCATTATGAAGGTTATTAATTATCTTCAAGATGTTTTTTATAATAAGTACATTTTGTGCTTAAAGCTTCATAATAGTGTTATACATGCAAATCTGATTTCCATTTTAGTGACGTTAAAATTATTCATATGGCTGGCATATAGCCTTTGGAAATACATCGAGTTTTATAAGAATTATGGTATTACATAATAGATTTATGTGCAAATGGACCATTAGTACATTCAATTCCATGCTCCTATAAGAATCAGACACATAAACACACCAAGATGTGACGTTAAACATTTCACACACAACAAACACATAATGGTAATTGAGGGTTATTCTCTCTTTCATGTAAAAACATTAATGCACTTCTATGTGTTTTATATCTGTGTGTGCGGTTTGTAGGGTTTAACTCTCATATGAGAGGACAGTGATTATACTGCCTAAAGATTATGCATAATTGGCATGTCAGGTATTTGTAACCGTTTTGTTTGAAATTTTATTGATTGTACACTGAAGTCTGATGAATATAAATGTACATAAATAGTGTGAATATTCACTAAACTGGGTTATACAATTGGGACAGGACTTTTGCCCTTCATTTGTGCTAGCAGGGAGTCTTGGGAGAAAGTAATGTAAACACAATTTTGAATCAGCATGGGGCTGAATATCCCCCTGCGGCAGATTTCAAATGTCATACCTCCTGTTGCACCATTTTACCTACATCAGCGCAAATGAATTTCTGGCAACATAGCAAAAGCTCAAAATGAGGTAAAAATCTGTTTATACCCAACCAAGTAAGTATTACTCTGGCATCATACCACCGCAAGTTATAGTTGAAAATAAAGCTAATCAGTTTCAGCCACCTATCTAGAACTGTAATACATATAAAATACAGACGTACAGATATATAGATTTACTATATTTCTAGGTCTGCCTAGGATTTAGGTTAGTGTTGCCCAATTTAATTTAGATCACAGATTGAACTGGCCATTTAACTTTTTCTGCATGGATCTAATTATGTTTAAGTCATCATGCTGTTGACTGCCAATGCTATCTTTAACTGCTGATATATTTTATATATCAATTACTTAACTTGTGTAGGTCAACACCAATTTGTCTCTTTTCTGGTCTTTAGTTTTCTCCAATGTGAGTGATGAAAAATTTTGCATGTGTGCAATCACATATTTATACCTCAGGAAAACAGGGCATAGTGAAAAAGTTCCTGAGAACTGAGAAAAAGAAAAAAACAGAAAAAACAGATTAAATTATCACAATTTGTTTGCATTCATTTAAATTGATTCTAGAGCAGTCAATGATTTTGGCACATATGTGGAACATACAAAATAAACCACAGACCATTTAACACTCACAGTATTTAACTCCTAGAGTGCACAGCCAACAGCAAGAGAGTAATAAAGCTGTAATTAATTAGTTTGCTTTACTCAATGCTCCTTATGATGACTCTTTACACGACCAGGCATCCTGATGCTATAAGATAATTGCTCATTGTGTATTTAAACTCTCCACTGTTAGATGATTAATTATCACACTATTGATGTGAAGTAGGCCATGAACCAGGTCAACACAAGGACTAGAGCCTGACTTGCTTTCACAACACCCACAGCACCTACATTCCTTAATACATCTTCTATTTATTCATCTGCAGTAACCATTTTATCCTATACTACACTTATCCTGAATTTATTATATATGTGGGCAATTTCATACAACTACCTCAGCTTAATGTTGCACAGCAATTTATTACACAAAAACAACGGCACATATCTGCACTTTACCAGACTGTTGCTGCCAATCATCTTTAAAGCTTCACATATTATACTTTTTCTTTTAATACTTTCCCATTTTCTAACTCTATGTAAACTCTATTTTCTGTTACGGACTGTTGTAAAAAGCATTTCACTACACATTGTACTGTGTATAATTGTGTCTGTGACAAATAAAATTTGAATTTGAATTTTGATAAATACAGGGAGGAAGTCTGCTGACATACGTGTCTAAAAGCCTGGGTGCTGGTTAGTTTGTTGTGCTAATGTTCAGAGGCCTGAGCAAAGAAAACAGCTGATTTAGCTGACTGTTTTATGATTCCAATTTCACCAATGTGCACTCGTGCCTAAAAGCAAAATGTTGATATTATAATCATTCATATGTAGCATGTTGTACAGTGCATTAGTGAGAAGTTTGCCCTTTAATTTACTATCACTATGGAAACTGTGGTTATGTGCGAACATTATTATCTTGAATGGAGGAACAGTAGGAGCGGTATGTAGGAGGAAGGATGATCCACATGAAGAAACGTCCCTATTAAAGTCTGAACTTTATTTGAACACTTTACAAGTGCGGTGTGTGTTTTAATAAGTCCAGGAATTGTAGTCAGGGTCCAAAGTAGGGATGTAAATAAATATGATTACATTGTTCAGATTGAACAGATAGTGTGTTCTAAATGGATACAAATACAGATATGAATAGGTGGCGCACTATTGCACTTATTATTATTATTATTATTATTATTATTAGGAAGTTTGCCAGAAAGATTGCCAGGACATCTAGTTGAGACTAGAGGTCCCACGAACAACAAAAAACAAAATAAAAAAAGAACGCACCATACATTCATTTGGGGGTGATGAATATGGAGGGCAAGTACAAACAAGAATAATAACCATGCAAGCGTGATTAAAATCCAATCACACATCTCTTGAGTGATATGAGGTTGATGAACTGTGAGAGCCAGAATTCACAGACCATGCTGACAGTGTTGGCATTTCTACCTCAGTGTTTTCCAGTGTTTTTGCAGACATAGTTGTAGGGTTCATACTTAATTTAAAAAAGGTTTAGGCTTAGCCTTAGTTTGGATATTTGGAGCACTAAACAGATACAGATACAGATTGCATTAGTCTACAGCAAAAGTCAGAAGAAAGGGCAAATCCATAATCAGAGATACAGCAAAGAGGCAAAGGTCAAAACCAGGAAGTACAATGAAAACAGGATTAAACAAGGTGTTATTTGTACACTTTAACTAGCGCACAAGTAAATGTGTGCTATTATTATCTTCCTACTACATAGGGCAAGTAGCCGTTTACCCTGTAAATGTCACCTGAAAGGAGTCAGAAGCACATTAGCACACTTGACTCCATTAACTACCGAACTGATGGGCATACATATTTTAATTTATTTTATTAATTGACTAAATTATGTCCAATTATTTTATTAATTAAAATGAATTATGTCCAATTATTGGAGTCAATTCCCTTCCATCAGAAAATTCTAGTACAGTCAGGCATGGTCAAATATATGTTTTTATGTCATTTGTTCAATAGTGAATTGCTGACTATAATTGGTGAAAATTATTTAGCTGAATGTTCCTTTCACTTCTGTCAAGGTATTCCACAGAACTAAAGAACACTTTTCTGGCCTTCACACTTATTTTCTTCATGATGTCTAATAAAGCGCTCCATTACAGCATCGCAATGAAGTAAATCAATTAAAAGTGCTTAAGAAGAAAATCTTGTTATGATAACATTAAATCTTGAAGGTAATTATGTGAGTCAAGGACTCTCTGTGGATATAAGATGGTAGGACACATTATTAATCTCATATGAGAGCTATTACCCAAGCAGGCACCAGAGGCCATAGTACTAATCAAAATCACTGATACTCCATGACCTCCGTTCACCTTAACACAATCCATATTGCAAGCTCAGAATTCATATTCTCTAAAACGCTGACACATCACTGAGCCCATAACAAGCCCCTGCAAGCGAAATATCAAAACATGCTAAAGTTAAAAAGAAGTTTCAGAAGCTGCAGAGTTGGCCCTTCACACTGCTGTAGAAATACTAGAATGCTTCTGCATGCCCTACAGCAGCTGCTCTCAAGCTCTCAGCATTTTTAGTTGCATATTCATGCAGAATTCCCATTAAGCACACAGGGATTTAGAGCGTGCCTCTGAAAACAAACAGTGAATTATTCTTAAGAAAAACAGAAAAAGCCTTGACAAGAGATTAACTAATTCTAGGTTCCTTGTATTATTTTTCAGTTCAGTGTTAAAAATGCATGGCATTCCATGTATGCAATTGCTGAGCAATATCTACACACCAAAGGCATATGAAGAGTTATAGGAGTTTAAATTAATTCTGCCTCATTTGCATGCACCTAAGGCAAGAATTCGTTCTACCTAGACATTCATTTTTGCAACACTGAATTTGTTGAAATATGGTTCAGTGTATTTATGACATTATAAAACACTGTACTGTGTACTGTGTACAAGGTGGAGAAGCACTACCATAAAGCACAGATAAGCACAAATGAAATGTACATTTAGTCTTTTACACTCAACCACTCAATTTTTCTCAGATGATTTTGCACACTTCTGCAGACAAATTTGGTCTTAGCGCAACTTTTAGGATGCAGCACCAAACGTTCAAAGTCCACTGTAACATGTGGGAGAATGAGGCAGGATGCAATTGCAGTGTGTATTTTATTCGGGCAAATACAGGAATTATAGTCAGGGTCCATGTTAGGGATGTAACCAAAATGAATAGATTATTTGAGTTGAACAAATTGAGCACTGTGTTATAAATGGATACTAATACAGATATGAATAGGAGGTGCACTACAGTACAGTGAAAACTCGACAAGACTTTGCAATGAAACAAGAAACAGCAGACACAGACAAACTAGTCAATGAGTAACAACGGACAGGTGAACATAACTGAGCAGAGACAAGACTAAAACAAAAAAAAAAAAGCACATAGTGCTTGTTGCCATAGCAACCATGACATAAAGGGAAAATCTATGAGATCCATTTTCCTCTTGTTACAGGACTGAGTCACATCCTCAATTACATACTAGCAAAGCAAACAGCTCGGATATTACAAATGTCTGAATTATACCCAGACCAACTCCTCAATCATAGTGTCAGGGCAAATATGTCTTAAATAAAGTTAAAATTTAAGAGTTCAGTGGCATATGTATGTAGAAGCGTGCCAAGTCATCTGAGCAGAAAACCAACATTAACCGAGCTGTGGGACCACAGGGGAAAAATGCATTCAGATAAACTGACCAGTACTCCTCCTCTGTAAAGATGGGTATTCTGGAGGGCTGCAGGACGGTGATCTCCACTAGCGTTGTATTCATCTTCACTGGCTCACCCTCGTCAAAAGCAATCACTATCAGCTACACACAGTACGACAGAGGTAATGGTTTGAAAAGAACACAAATAAAAAATAACTGTTCAGATAAATTGTAATAAAAGCAAATTTCCCTCCATGTGTGTAACTGGAGTCAGTCATTAGTCTAAAACTCACTCTAAAGGTAGTGCTGGGTTCCTCATTCAGGTTCACTTTAGTGACGACTCTGCCTGAGGTCTCCTCTACATCAAAGATGCTACCGCTGTAGGGAGACTGTTCCTGGTCCACTCTGTACTGCACCCTGCTGGCTGGTGTCCCCTACAACCAAAATCATCAGTTTACCATTAATACACATCTGATTCATCTGCTAGCAAGAAATTGCAAAATATCTTTCATAGTGTGTGTGTATGTCTGCATCTGTGCATGTGTGTGTTTGCATCCGTGTCTGTGCATGTTGGCTAAACTAGTCAAAAAATGTTTCTAAGGTTAAGGTTAGGGTTAGATTTACGCATAGCATCAGTTAGCTGCATTAATGTCAATGGAAGGTCCTCACAAAGATAGTAAGATAGAAATGTATTTGTGCGTTATGTCTGAGAAGTGAATGCAGAGATGATTTAAAAGAAGATTTCTGAATAGGTTTGATTGCAATGTCAAAGACAGTAACAATAATAAAACAGTCCTTGAACAATTCTGCCCATACAATCCACCTTCACGAAGACTGCATAAGAAATATAATGAGACAGAGTGATTTCCTTCTGATGGATATGAATGAAGCTGTAATAGAAGCTACGATCTCAAATCCCAGCCCAGTCTAACCTTAGAGACTCACAGCTTTTCATGGCTTGTAGAAGTTTACAATTGTGAGACTGCGTCGGCCCGAACTCGTCGGCCCGTCGGTGCACTCAGAAATCTGTAGTACATTGCCTACAATTTTCTTGTACATACACAACCAAATATGTTGATAAGTTACTGTCTTGTGAAAAGCAACTCGGAACAGGTGCAAAAGGTGCAACGCACAGTTCTACAGATGAGAGGCAAACATGTACAGCTTATTCTGTCATTTTGCCAATTCCCTCCTACTAACTAGCGCTCACTTATCACACGACTGCTGCCAACCAGGGAGGGTAAGGGCAAGCACATGCTTCCTCTGAAACATATGAAGCCAACCAACACATCTTTTTGAACCACTGCTCATGCTATATGTGTCGATATAACTGTATGATGTGTCATTTTTTAAGAAATAAAAAATTGCTAATGTTGGCAAACGGTGTAAAAGGAATGAAACACTTCAGGACATGCTTTTATAGGAAAATAATCAACTTTGAGGTGGTAACATACCCTTTCACTGATTAGTTTCCTATAACAGCACAGCCTATCTTCTTTTATTCCTTATTTAAATTACATCATTTGTAAATCAAAAAGAAAAATAGAAAAACATGGACATCGGGTCAAATGCTTCTCCACAAATTCAAAATAAAAACAGTGAATTAACAATTCTACACCAGCTACGTGAGTGTGGCAGGTTAAAGGTGTTACTCTTCTCTTAGTAGTTGGGTTTGACACTCTCAAACTTTAGCTCGCTGTATTCTGTGTGATTTTTATAGCTGTTTAGAGTGCAGTGTCTGCTCTAGGGTTTGTTTTTGGTAACAAATAACAGCTTGCTCTGTCACTAACTTCAGCTATGGAACCCGTCTCTTGTCTGAGTTTAACAGCTACTCCATAAATGTTTCATGTTTTATGCTATGATAAACACAAACAGTCATTAGAAGTGCAGGAGTGGGAGAAACACTGCACTTCATGCCTCAAACTGCAAAGTGGAAGCTGAAAAAGTCAGGTGTTTCAGTTTAATGCCAAGCCTGAGCCTCTCTGTGGATTTTTTTTCCTTTTGTTTTTTCTTCTATGCAGCATTTAACATAAAAACAATGATGTATGAATAATGCAAAAGTTTCTGGAGCTTAGAGGCAAAGAAAGTCAAAACTAAACATATATTTGGAGAGAAGCAGCATGGCAAAGAGAGGGCGCATAGCTGTCAAGGATGAGAGAGTCAAATTTGACCTCACTTGACTACGAGATTAAGGCTGTGGCCCTAACAGCTCGCTTTGGGGAGAGTAATGGATGACCAAATGACTGGTCATTACTGTGCTGTTAGATGGTAGTGAAATCCTGTAACCTTCTGTACAGTTTCGGGCAGTCATGAAACCACTGATATGAGAGATCTCTCACATCAGTTGTGGCTAACTCACCATTTCATTTGCACTTGAGGAAACAGCAGGTGTTGGAATGGCTGCATCACTCAGTTTAATGATTGTAATTAAGGAGACTTTCACCACACACACACACATACACACGCACACACATACATCACACAAATGGTCAAGTAAAATGAGGATTTGGAAAAGAGTGAATGTATCTCTTGGTAGGCAATCTTGTATTTTTGATCCATTCCCAGATTACGAGTTCAGTACTCAGGCAAGGCCAACAACTAACATCATACAAGGCTCCATTGCACATTTATTACCAAAGAAAGCAATACAAGGTCATCAACAGACCAACGATTTCACCAAATTAACTACAGCAATCTTTCCAAATCAAAGCAGGAGGCAGAGTAGTCCCACTGTGTAATCGTGGGCATTACACTCCACTTGCTACTTCCAACACTTTGCCTCGAGCTTTTTGCCAAGATTCAGATGGCATGTAAACACATCCTAGTCCCAAGTTTCTGCTTGCAGCTTTTCTGGTATTCAGGGACTCTGTGATTTTATTACTTGATGTTGCACTATTCTGGGTGGTATTATGGAGAAAAAAGGGCTATTCATAATGCATAATAGAAATTATTCATAATTGGTTTACAACAAAAATAGATCACAGCACTTAGGGCACTTGAGCACTTGAATTACAAAGACAACACAAAGGGCAGAGCTTTTATTAGTGTGTCTTTCAATATTGTTCCCCTACAACCTACTGCAATTAGCTCTTCCTCTGTCCCTGCCTCAAAGGTCACTTATTCAAGTTCAGCACAACAAAGAATATATACAATCGTGGGCAAAAAAAGGCCCAGCCCAAAATGGCAAAATATTAAGTTTTAATGGTCTTAACAACAAATCATTGGTCAGGAAATTCACTGGCCCCTGATGAGCTGCATCAGGTGTGGCAGATAACCAAATAAAGACTAATCTTTTTTTAAAAAAAAGAAGATACTTTGGACAATTTGTACACCCAGACACGTGTTTGAATTTTACATCAAACATTTTACCTTCACGTACAAGAAGCCTATATACAGTCAGGTCCGTATGTATTTGGACAATGACAGAGTTTTTGTGATTTTGCCTTTATACACCACCACAATGGATTTGAAATAAAACAATCAAGATGTGATCGAAGTGTAGACTTTCAGTTTTTTTTAAGAGGTTCCACAAAAATATGGCATTTACCATTTAGGAATTACAGCCATTTTCAGCAAAGTACCTCCATTTTCAGGGGCTCAAAAGTATTTGGACAAAGTGACATAATTGTAAATATAACCATAATTTTAATCCTTTGCAGTCAATGACTGCCTGAAGTCTGGAGCCCATGTTCTCAAAACTCAAATTCTGAGTTTCCTCCCTGGAGATGCTTTGCCAGGCCTTCACTGCAGCCACCTTCAGTTGCTGCTTGTTTGTGGGTCTTTCTGCCTTCAGTCTTGTCTTCAGTAAGTGAAAAGCCTGCTCTATTGGGTTGAGATCAGGTGACTGACTTGGCCATTGAAGAATATTCCATTTCTTTGTCTTCAAAAAGTCTTGAGTTGCTTTCGCAGTATGTTTAGGGTCATTATCCACCTGCACTGTGAAGCGGCGTCCTATCAGTACTTCTGTCTGCAGTCACATCATCAATAAACACCAGTGAGCCCGTTCCATTGGCAGCCATACATGCCCATGCCATAACACTCCCTCCACCATGTTTGACACATGATGTGGTATACTTTGGATCATGAGCTGT
This sequence comes from Pangasius djambal, assembly GCA_022985145.1. Taxonomy (NCBI): domain Eukaryota; kingdom Metazoa; phylum Chordata; class Actinopteri; order Siluriformes; family Pangasiidae; genus Pangasius; species Pangasius djambal. The sequence continues at coordinate 16,686,508 of CM040977.1, forward strand.
TCCTTTCTTTCACCATACTTTTCTCTTCCCATCATTCTGGAACAAGTTAATCTTGTTTTCATCAGTCCAAGGAATCTTATTCCAGAACATGGGAGGCTTTTTTTTAGATGTTTTCTGGCAAAGTCTAGTCTGGCTTTCCTGTTCTTGAATGTTACCAGTGGTTTGCACCTTGTTGTAAACCCTCTGTATTTACATTCATGAAGGTGTCTCTTGATTGTAGATTTTGACAATGACACCTACCTTCTCCAGAGTATTCTTGACTTCTGTTGATGTTGTGAAGGGCTTTTTCTTCACCAAGGAAAGGATTCTGCGATCATCCGCTTTAGTTGTCTTCCATGGTCTTCCAGGCCTTTCGATGTTGTTGACCTCACCAGTGCTTGCTTTCTTTTTAAGAACGTACCCAACTGTTGAATTGGCCACACCTAAGGTGTTTGCTATCTCTCTTATAGATTTATGTTGTTTTTTCAGCCTAATGATGGCCTCCTTCACTTGCATTGAGATTTCCTTGGACTTCATATTGGTAGCTCCAGTCGAACAGCTGCCAAATGCCAACTCAATACCTGATATCAACTCCAGACCCTTTATCTGCTTCATTTGTCTTGAAGTAATGAGGGAATGGACCGCACCTGGTAAATTAACTTATTGTCAGTCAATTGTCCACATACCTTTGAGCCCCTGAAAATGGAAGTACTTTGCTGAAAATAGCTGTGATTCCTAAATGGTAAATGCCATGTTTTCGTGGAACCTCTTAAAATAAAGCTGAAAGTCTACACTTCGATCACATCTTGATTGTTTTATTTCAAATCCATTGTGGTGGTGTATAAAGCAAAATCACAAAAACTCTGTCATTGTCCAAACACTTCTGAACCTGACTGTAAGTCAATTTCCCTGTTTCGAGCTTTTCCCCCAAACAGTTCACTGCAGCAAAAGTAGACGAGCAAATGGTGGCACAGGAGGTCTCAGGAGTGCATTTGTTTAATTCTTGCTAATTTTCTGACCAAATGATTTGTTGTTAAGACCATTAAAACTTAATATTTTTCATTTTGGGCTTGGCCCATTTTTTTTGCCCAGGAGTGTATCATTAGTGTAAATATAGACAAAGACTTTACAGCTGGTCAGCAATCTTAGCATGTTCTGTGCTAAAAAAAAAATTCAATCCTGACTCCATAACTGTGGTGTCTGAATCTGGGAATCACCGGACCATTTTCACACTTCCGGTTTACGAATGCGGAAGCGTAAGTAGTAGCGTTTCAAAACGTCCGGTGAGATACTGACCAACAAATACAGATTGCAATTACTGCAGCGTGTTTAAATGCACCTTAGAAAACCTTTTTTCTACACAAGCGTAACAGTGACTAAAAATGCTCCTTTTTCAAACACATAAGTGGTGTTTTATGTAATTTTTTTTTTCTCAGCACAAATAGAGCTGTAGGGCTATTGCTGGTTTAAGTGAGTCATGTGATTATATAAAAAATTAAAGCAATAAAAAAATCCTGCCATTTATTGTACAATTTCCATCTTTAAAAACAGCAAATAAATAAAATTCCAAAACACCTATGGAGGGCTTGTTTATAATCTAGACAAAATAAAATAAATTCTATTCATTTAATTAAAAAAAATCACTCACACACACACACACACACACACACACACACACACACACACACACACACACACACAAATATATTTTATTCTCATTGCTTGAACAAGCTACAGGTGTATTTGCAATCGTTCTCTGTGACAAAGCACAATTTAGAGTAAATCTAAATTATTATAAATTACGCAATATTTAAGAGCTTTCATGTCATAAGCAACATCACAGACCTCAGCAGGTTAAAATTTTAAGAGGTAGCACGTATGCCTGTAGCTGCCATTTCAAAGAATCTGACTATCCCAAAATCACTAGCTTTTTGAGTAGTAACACGTAACTAGCTACATTAGTTGTGAGCTTAGCAAGCCATCTTAAATGCTCAACACTTCTGACAATCACCTGTTAGCTTATGTTAGCATAGTGGTGCTATTGTTTTCCCAGGCTAGCTTGCAAATACTAACCAGACGGGGCCAAAGCAGCAGCAACCAGGGGATTTCCTGATTCACATTTAGTCTGCCCAACAGAATTAGGATTTGCTCAGTAAGAATGAGAGGGAAAATTGGTTGGCGCACCATGCAAGTCTAACATTTGAGTGTGGTGAATTAATTATCTTTAATAATTAATTAATTAATAAATAATAATTAATCTTTAATGTTGTAATAGATGCACTGAAGACCATTTGGTCACATCCACCATGAGATCAGACAGGCTGACCCTGATGTGAGATCTGCACATTGATTAGCTAAGCCTGAAAGCTAACATTCTAAGTGTGACGAGTGACGTCAGCATGGTCACACAGGTGGGCGGGTTGGCTGTGACAGCAGTGTATTCATTTCACCTCCCTCTCACACCCCTCATAACACCACATTAGGGACCTGCCTGACTAATCAGATTAAAGAATGATGTAGATGTAAATTAGTTGTCCACTAATGGGTCGTGCTAATGCTTTATAGTCATTAAGTGGTGCTTTATGAGTCTGTGTTATGAAATTACATAACACTGCACAAGAGCATATAATGATGGAAACCAAAAATATCTGTATGCTTTTAGTTGTTTATGAGATTCATTTGTACTCAGAAAAAAAGTGGTAAATCATATTTCACAGGTGTGATCAGTAGTTAATAACGTAGGAAAATATATCACTGGACACGATAGTGTGATACAAATCTAGTTTGTTAAGTTTGAGACTCAGTATTCATATGAAACAGATAAGATGAGGTCAGTGTTCTGCTTTAATCAACTGACTTGGTTTTCTGCCGACAGCTTTCTGTTGCTTGCAGGAACATTGTTCCAACAAGTTTAACACATCTGTTTAAACACAGATGGTCATGTTAACTGCAACGCTTTATAAAACAGACTGTCATGAGTAATCTGAACCATAACAGCTTTTGTAGGAAACAGGTATGCTAATGTAAAAAACAACAACATTGAGAGCATCTTGGTGCTCAAACTGTAAATATGCAGAAGTATGCAAAGATCTGAGTAATTTGACATTTAATTCAAAGTTTGCTGCTGTGATGTAACACTGATTTGATCTATCTATAGCATACAATTTTTGCATCATGAGAGGAATCATCATGTTAGCTAATGTTTGAGAGCTTGCTGTTTGCTTTAGATAATATTTTCCCAAATTCCTTGGCACTAATTTGCTGTCAGTAACCAAAATCAGTATGTGATTGAAGGCACAAATGTCTTTATTTTGTGACCTTTTGTACAATACTCTATATAATAATAATACCAATACTACTACTACTAATAATAATACTAATTATACTATTAGAAATTAGTAATTAGTAATAAGAATGGAATTCTGGGAAACAGAATAAGAGTAAAAAAGAATTTAGAGTAAAAAAAAGGGGGGAGTTTTGACCAAATTGTGTTTTTCTGCTAGAAATATATTTTAGTAATAAGACAAATATATTTTACCAAAACTATGTGGAAATGTGTTTATTTAGGTTATTATTTGCCATGGTGTCTGCCTGAAAAGATCAGATTGGGTAAGGAACCAATTAAATGTCAAATGTCAAAATTTGATCATGTGATGGGTTTTTGCAGGCCACCAGCCATAATATTATATTATCCTTATACATTACTCATTGCTATATACCATAATTCTTGTATTTTAGATCTGTAAGGTTCAATATACTGCTACTGTTTATTTATTTTATATTATATACACACACAACATAGATTTTTATATTTTATTTTCCTTTAAATTTTATTCTTAATATAACTGACTACTTTGTTGTTGGAATTCTGCAACTCAAGAATTTCATTCATCTTTTATACTTTTTATCACTGTGTAACTTGTGATTCAATAACACATCTAAATCAATATCAAATCAAATATAGTTTAAGAGTTGTACTTTTGTGTTTTAACTCAAGTAATGAATTTGAAGCTGTAATATAATATTTGCCTGGTTATTTTTTATAGAGGAGTATTTGAATATTTACTAGGGTTTTGTGTAATTCCTTTTTCTTTTAACCCCCTCCCAATTTCTCCCTAATTTGGTCCTGGCCAATTCCCACCTACCAGCCAGCTCTCCACTATCGTACAACAGCTACCAACTGGTTAGGGTGAACGCTATCACATGCTTCCTCCAAGACACGTGAATCCATCCAACTGCATCTTTCAGACTGCGGCATCACAGGGCAGTGTAACACACTCGGAAGAAAGCGCTATCCATCCTCTTTTCCTACCTCAGCTCATAGATGCCCATGATTGACTTTTATCACCGTGATTAATAGTTGAGAGAGAGTAATGCCATCCCTCCCGCCCAGAGAGCATGGCCAGTTTTGCTCTCTTGGACTCCTGGACACAGATGGATGTGGACGTTGCTGGGATTCGAGCTCTGGATGTTGGGGTGAATGATTTTCTGTCTCTCTCTATTTTGTGTAATTCTGAAACCTCTGCCATTGAAACATGTGCTTACTTACAGGAGGGTCTTGATCAGTTGCAAGCACTGTTGCGATTAACGTTCCCTTCTCAGCATTAGGAGCCACCATGCCTTTATACAGAGGCCGAGTGAAGACCGGAGTATAATCATTCATATCCTGAAAAATACACACACACACACACACACACACACATAAACAGTTCAGACAATCATCTTACAACACAAAGTCTACTGTTAAACCCACTGGTGTAGAAATATAATAATCTATAATAGGAAGATAATATATGTAAGACTATTATTCATCTTAAGTGAGACATGATGATGAATGGAGATTTAATCACTTAAAGGAAAGTCTTCTATCTTTCTTTCAAGCACCTGAATGACACTTCGCCTAACCTAAAGAGCACTAATTCATAGTGAACAATAATGTGTTGGAAAGAGAAAGCAAATTCTGTATCATTCATGCAGGCCCTTGGAGGGAGAACAGTTGTTTCTATGTGGGTGATCTTTTTAACATGGAAAGAAGAATTATAATAAAAAAAATAAATAAATTATTTGGAAAAAACTACAACACTTTATGTGGACTCCACAAACATTTATTAAACAAAATATACACTGTCATGAATCAGTCTATCAAATAATTCTCAACAACATAAATAAATTTTATCAAAAGAGTCCACATGAACATGACTTAAAATAGTTTTAGTTTATAAATTCTTTAGGCTACTTCTTTAGGACATTTCTTATCATGTGACTTGCAGGCCTGATTGTGTTTCTTATTCAGATAGCATAGTGGTAGCGGTTTGCTTGGTTAAAATATGTTGGTGTAGAACGTGGCATACAGAGCATTTGAGTGAAAGTTTGATATGTTCTGCAACATATGCCAGAAAGTTTATATATAATGTATAGAAGTTGCAGATAAATTGCATGCAAATGTATTTTTGCACATGGACAGTCTTCTGATATACTGTATTTAATTTTGTATTCTACATTCATATCATGTACATAAATATCATGCTGCTACCTTTAATCAATGCAACACTATAATGTCCCCACAAAGAATCTTATCTTATCTTATCTAAATAAACTGGTCTATAAAAGAAAAATGAAAAGCAAAACAGACAAGAACATCAACCTCAAACTGTTGACATGATTTGTTGACTGCTTGTAGATGAAATACGGAGATAGTGATTTTATTCTGCACTTAGTTTTAGCCTTCACACTCCCTGGTGAGAGCAGAATTTGCCTATCGAGTAGAGATTTAATGGTAGTGCAGCCCCATTAAATTAGGTTTTAGCACTGTGAGAGCTACTACTATGAAGACTCCCTGTAGATTTTATTGGAGTGATACACATACACATGAGCAGCTGTTTATCACCTCTCCTGCACCTGGGCAAGGCACATCAGTACATCCCTCACTATGAATACTGACACTATACACAGAGAGACTGGAATGTGTACACAGCCAAAGTGTTTTTAGGATGGTGATAAAATATGCTAGTCAGAAGTCTAATTAGCAGGTGCTAATTAGTACTAAATACCCAATAAAAGATGGGACTATGCACATATATACTCTCAGTGCAATCCTGAATATAAGATAGATATTTGAGATGGTTCAAAGGAAAAATCTGACAAAAACAGAAGTCATATGAAAAAGAGAAAGGATGATTCAATAAAGTTTTTCTCCCTCCAGCAAAAAAAAAAAAAAAAAAAAAAAAACAACAACAAAACTTTAGAGCAGTCCCAAATATCATATGACTCACCCCACATATATTACTAAAATACTTCAACTGAGGATTCAATCTCATCTTTTCTAGCCCACCTCTCCTGCAGTAAATCTAACACTTGGCACACTTTGGTAAGGGTGAATTTAATTGGCATCCTTTAATAACAGATTCTGATACAAGATGTTTCCCCAGCGTCTCGCAATTCGAGTCATAGCTGAAAGAAAGTGTCAGACAGCCTAGGAATCATGCTCTTGTTTGTATCAGTACAAAGACTTCTTAGTTGTTTGCCACACCAAATACCAGAGAAACATGGGGAATTTTCAGAATGTAATTCTGTGCCACAAGAAAACAGCCAATGTGATCCATCACCACAAGACTTCAAGAAAAGAGCAGCAAACTTAAAATCCACATGAGGAGCGAAGTACAAAGAACTCAAAAGTGCAGCAGGTTAGACCGGGACATTGAAGATTCCTTGTGAATCTGTTTGACTGGCTTCTAACCCACATCTATAATAAAGTGTCAAATTTAACAAGATGATAAAGTGACAAAGCGGAAATATCTAATGAGTTCACTGTTTAATCTTTATAGTAGTTTTCAGTGAAGATATAATGGATTTAAGCATCACAAACACACCAACAAATGCATAAATATTCTAAATACCCATATATGCTTGCATTTTTGTGATTTTTTTTTTGTGAACCTGTGAATTACTTCCTTCAGTAACACACACACACACACACACACACACACACACACACAGGCTAATCAGTCCATTTTGATCCTGTGGCTAATCTTCTGAAACACTGGAGACTTCCTCCCTCAAATATGTGGATAATTGCATTCCAAAAGCTAATGAGTCATTTAAGACCAAAATAGCTGCACCACTGCTGTAACTTGCACAGAGACTTATCTGTCACACCCATCACTGTCAGCCAAGGAGAAAACAGATCTGTACTGCCAAAGATCCAACATAACAAAGTGCTCTTTAACTGACAGTTATGTACCTTTCCATTGTCTATAGCTGTAGCTATAACTTCTCCAGCTAATTAAATTCTGAGAACAAATTTGTTGGTATTGAGGGAACCCGTGACTTTGACCAGGATAAAGTGGTTACTGAAGATGAATCAAAGAGTAAAATGCTGGAAGCCCAACAATAAAACAAAACATTGCCTTTGCTGATTGTTATAGACTAATATCCAATATCCAATTATGTTTTAAAGATCAAATTAACATACGTTACAGGAATTATGTTCAGGCAATTTTGTCCTGTAAGTGACAAGCTGAAAAAAAGAGTTTATTGCTAAAAATGAAGAGAGATAGCTTGTGTCTTTGGGACATGTTTTTAGTGAGTGGAACATGAGGGTTATGAGACAGCAAGTGTAGATTTTACTTTACTAAATGCTTACAGCTAAAATGGCCAGTGATGAATTTAAAGATATTCCCACAGATGTGTAGGAAGCCAATGAAGGAGGTTGGGTGTTTGCACTATATTCAGTATTGCCAGTTGCCTTACCGTAATCCTCACTGTAACTGTAGCAATTCCAGGGGGCAGGACACCTTCATAATCCATCGCCTCTACCTGGAATGTGTAGTTAGCACCATCTCGACCCAGTGCCTCAAAGTCCAGAGACTGCAGCACTGACAGAGCTCCAGTGATCCTGTCCACTGCAAAGAGTTGCCGCGCTGCCTCTGTCCTTATCCGATATGTTATATTAGAGAAAAGATCTGCATCTGTAGCCTGGCACAGAGAGAGAGAGAGAGAGAGTCTGTTTATCAGTTTATTCATTAAGAGAAAGATTAAAAAACAAAAACTGGTGAGTAGTTGTGGGAGAATGTTTGCAATTTGTTTACAGAGACAGACAATTCCATTACAGACAAAAACAATGACTTTATTTAAGGCTAGTTAAGGGTAGAGTTCATAGCACTAAATGAAACCTACATAAGCCTTTCCTACATAAGGCAACTTACATAAACGAATGACAATATCACAACATCGTACCAACAGAGTTATCCACATTTTCTCAGACTCTAAATTAAAGCAAGTTTTGATATTTGATGTCATGTATCATTACCATGATGTCACTCTGACATGCCAGAAGTACACTGAGCCTGCAAAATGTTATAATATGACCTTATGTCAACAAAACCTTATGCCACTTGACTCAAGTGTTATATGACCTTATATAACAAGAGCAGTCTTATTGACAGCAGACACTAGGCTTGTGCGATATAAGGATATTATCGTCCCTTCACAATGTTACACTGCCCTGATATCCAGTGACAGTAACTAGTGATTATATAATATTACCAGACCCGACAACCATTTTGTACATGAGCTCCACAAAACCATCAGTGTGGTAGTGTTAGAGAGGAAAAGATTAATGTTTAGGTGCACTAAATTATGGGATTATGGATTATGGGTATTGTAGTTGTCAGTGGGGGTTGTAGTTGTAGGTTGGGGATGGGGGTGTGTGAGCCACTGAGAGATGGTTTTTCTCCCTTTTTCAGTCTGCTAACACTTCTTTTGACTTTTTCTGTGGAAGTAAAACTGACTGGAATAAATGCCACCCATTCAGCAACACTCTCTTCTGACTCATCATTGCGAAAAAGAGACGAAAATATGGAAATTACCCCAGAGTGGCAGAAAGTTCAGCACACTCCAGCACAGAAAATGTAACACTAATACAAATATCACCCCCCAAAAAGGCCAAAAGAGCAGTTTTTTTTCTCCCCAAATAAAATGGCCAATAGACATGTGACAGTTTGGAATGATCTGCACAGGTCTTTTGAACTCTCTGATAATAAGAGACACTTGCTAGAAGCTGCATTCCCTACCCTCAATCTCACCCCTTGCTTTCTGTCATAGTAAATGGAGAATGTTTTTAGTTATCCATTAATGTGAAATAAAATCTATCAGTGTGTGTTAGACTTAGCTAGACATGTATGCTAGAGCTCAGCGACGGGCATGCCTCTCAGTGGGTGTAGGAACCTTTCAGGATACTCCTTTTGATGTGGGAGGCACAGGGAATTACATTCTACACTCAGATTTTCTGAAATATATAAATAAAAGACCCCAAAGCCCCAGTGAGCAGTAGCACATAAAGAGCTGAGCTCTTCATTTGGCCCAGATCAGAGTTTGTCACTGGAGCTCAGAATGCTCTGACTAACCTGTGTAGGAGGGGCTTGGAGCTGTCAGCTACACCAAGATAAAAAAAAATGTCACCATCGCCATCATCTCACTCTGTCACTCACCTGTTCTGTTCCTCCACATCTCTCTCACTCTTTTACTCTATCTACACTTTCGTCTCTCTCTATCCTCAAACACCAAAAAGATGCAACTTAGTAATATGATGGTAATTGCATTATTTTTACTTCAGCCTGTCAAAATCCCCTCAGTGTTCTTGAGAGTAGACATGAAGAGATATTTTCACAAATTCCATGAGGCCTTTTTTGCAAGACAGACTCCTGTTTTCTCCACTGAGCCTGTCAACTGTATCACAAATATTTGTTAAATGGAAAATGAATCCCCCGTGGAAATAATATGCCCAGACCAATTTGTGAATTAAGACTCAATACAGACACTTGAGCAGTGAGCTCTGCAGCTTATCGTGTTGAAAGCTTTTCCTTTGAGAGTGGTGCTAAAAAGCCCAGGAACCAGAGATGAGTACAGGACCAGTTTGTCCGAGGCTTTGATGTTAAAGACAGCATTTAAGCAATACACTTTTGCAAGGCGAGAGAGGGGAGAGTTTATAAAGCATTTGAATAATTAATAAGAATAAAAAAAGCGAAAAGAAGAAGTTTACTAGGCTAGTTAGTAGAGCTAAAGAATGTAAAATATATGATACACGTTACAGTGTAATTCTTCAAAAAAAAGACACGGAGTACAGAATTGATACAGAAGACAACTGGAACAGAGCACAGCAGCTGGATATTTTAGGTTTTATATAATCTTTTCAGGGTAAATCTACACGGTCACATAACAGAAGAAACAATACCCAAGTGATCCAGTGAACTCTCATATAACAAGTGGAGTTTTTTTAATTGAGAAAGACTCATTAATAGAGAAAGCTTACATTAAGGCGCAGTATGATGGTTCCGGCTGGAGTGTTTTCAGGTACATTGACAACGTAAAATGGCCGGGAAAAGACAGGGCTGTTATCATTGATGTCTGACACTTGAACCATCAGTGTGAGGACTGTGCGTCGAGGATCCACTGCCCCATCCGAAGCTTCCACCACCACCTCATACTGACTCTGAGTTTCCCGATCCAGAGGCACAGCTGTGAATATGCTGCCGTTAGTGTTAATGCTGAAGAGAGATGCGTAGGTGAGGAGCCGATATCGCACCTGACCATTCGGTCCAGCATCTGGATCTGTGGCCTAACAAGAGTGAAAGACAGACAGAGAGAGAGAGAGAGAGTCAATGTGAGTTTCCTTTAACACCAATATATACAACTCAAGCACAGATTTGTATGCAAGATCCTTGAGTTCTCTAATAAGCAATGTTGCAGATTAGATAATGAGGAGAACTTAATTAATGATTTAGCTTAAATAATGACATAATTGTGGCATCTTTTATAAAACAAAACATGATAGACTTTGCAAATTCAGTTTAATTAATTCACAGCTTCCTTTTTTTTAACTTGAATTTGAAATACGTTTTCCAAGATGACGCATACTGTAATATGGGAGTTAAAAAGGTCGGACACGCCAACTGCAGAGTTGCTAATTAATTCATTAAACAATGTGCAATCTGGTTTAATATTAAACCATGCGAACCACCCACACCAAGAAAAAATCAAATAATTACTCAGAATAATTATTCAGAATTATTTTGAATGGTTTTGAAGGGAATGAAAAACAGAAAAAATAAACACATTTTTGAATGGAGTCTTAGAGAGATGAAGGAAGAAGGACAAATAAAAGATATGGACATATATACCAGTTTATATGCTTTGGTCAAGGCCTATTGGATATAAAATGTTGAGAAAAAAAGAATAAAGAAGAGCATAGTTAATGCCATTCCACCAGTTCGCACCATTCTGTGTAAACTCTAGAGACTGTTGTGTGTGAAATTCCCAGGAGATCAGCAGTTTCTGAAATATTCAAACCGGCCCATCTGGTACCAACAACCATGCCACAGTTAAAGTCACAGAGATCACACTTTTTCTTCATTCTGATGTTTGATGTGAATATTAACTGAAGCTCTTGACCTGTATCTTCATGATTTTCATGCTGCCACATGATTGGCTGATTAGATAAGTGCAGCAGGTGTTCCTAATAAAGTGGACGTTGAGTGTATATCCTATAATCCACAGGCTGAATGTACAGGGAAGGGAAAGTATTCAGATACTTTTGTTTTTGTTATTTAATGTACTTCAAATATCCACTTCAAATTCACATACACAAGGTCTTTTATAAATGCTCCAAAATGCTGGGGTCATTATACAAAACGTTACCACTGGCTGGGAAGATATCACACAACAAGATGCAAGCATGCTGACAGTGAAGGAGCTTCCTAAACTTATCCAGGACAATATTATTAAACAACACTTGAGTGGAAAAAGTTACAGAGCAATAGCAAAGACCTTAAATATTCCTGTCAGTACAAATGGTTCAATAATATGCAGGTGGAAAGTTCATGGAACCACAACTAATAATCCTCAAACAGGTATGCCATGAAAATTTCACAATGCACTCTCAGACTAATGATGAAGGGAAGACAGAAGCCAGCACTCGCTCAAAAAGAGTTGCAAGATGACCTGAAAGCAGCAGGATTAGCAGTTACACAGTGAGCAATAAACATACTGCACCATAGTCATCTCCATTCCTACACCCTATGCAAACTCCTCTGCTTATAAAGAAGCACAGAGATGCAGAGATTCATACAATCATTTAGATAATAGACAATAATTCTGCTTCTCATATTTGTAGACTGAAGGGTTGTGCATAGGATCCCAAGAGCACCAAACCCACAGTGAAGTATGGAAGTAGGAGCATAATGAATTGGGGCTGCTTCTCTGCAAATGGCACTGGGGCATTACAGGCCATTGAAGGAAACATGAATGGAGCAATGTACTGGGATATATTAAAGGAGAATTTAATCTCATTGGCCAAGAAACTACATATATGAAGATGTTTCAACAAGACAATGACCCCAAACATGTAGCCAAACTAACTCAAGAAGGCCTTGCATGGCCTTGCCAATCTCCTGACTTAAGTCCCATAGAGAATTTATGAAGGATTTTGACATTTCAAGTCCATCAGAAGGACCCTCGTAACCTTGGGGAATTGAAGACAATATGCCAAAAGGAATGGGCCAAAATTTAACCACAGTGCTTCAAAAAGACTTAGCGGCCAACAGTGTCTTTGCAGAAAAGTACTAATGTTGGTAATTTGTGGTGAATACTTTTTCCCCTTATCAAAATTGTTTTTTTTTTAAAACATATCTTTATTTAATACTTATGAATTCTTATTTTTTTAAATACATCATATTTATAAGTACAAAATCAAAAGACATTGTGTGTGTGCATATGCACTGGAAGAATGTTTAAAATAAAAACAAATGTGTCTGAATACTTATTTCCCCCTCACTTTATGCATGTGTGGCAGTCTGGGATGTTGCTGTGGATAACTGCTGGCAAACTAATATACTTTGTCATCTCTACAGTTTGAGAAAATAAAAGCATTTTTTATTTCCGGAAACCTTCATATAGTAGAAAACTTCACCATGTGAAGGGTTTTCCCAGGCCGCTACACATATGAGCCCATGGCCTTTTTATACTAACAGCAGTTTAGTATAAGCAACAGGCAGAAAAACAAAGAATTTATGAAAAAATGTCATCTGTTTGGAGGAGGAAAATATAATTTATTTAACAAATTGTAATTGTTGGAATGTGATGGGCCATCTGCATGTATACTCTGTGTAAGCAAACAGCTCTAATAGGTTCAGAAGTGCTAATGCCTCCTTAGAAAAAATACAGACTGGTGGAAAACTGTGGGAGAGCAAAAAATGGTGTCTGTTTGTCTGTCTGTGTGTCTGTATGTGTGTGTGTAAGAGAGAGAGAGAGAGAGAGAGAGAGAGAGTGTAAGAGAAAGCTATTATAATAAGAAGATAACAAAACCAGTGATGCATCTGAGTATCAAGGATGGATGAATGGACAGCTGACCAGATAGACAAGCTTACAGACAGAGTGATAGTCAAGTAAACAAACAGCCAGACATTGAATGAGACAGACAGACAGACAGACAGACAGATAGATAGATAGATAGATAGATAGATAGATAGATAGATAGATTTGTATTACAGAGTGGCAACATGCTCCATGTTTATTTTCATTTGACATAAGAAAAAAAGATAAGCTATGATAGACAGCATGAAAGACAGAGTCCTGACACTAATCCAGCAGGGTAGGAGAAAGAGAAGCAGGAAAGGGAGGGAAGTGCCATTAAAATAAGCAAAATAAAAAAGCACTGAAATTAAAAGAACATCAGAAGCCATGATGAATTAAAGCATTTCACAGCCAAAGGGAAATGGGTTTTAAATATCCTGCTAATGTGTGTGGTGACAGCAGGCTCCCCCAGCAGATGCGGTCTTCAATAATTAACTCAGTAAATTAATATGTGAAGAGAAAGATAAACAACCAGGCAACAAATGTGTATCACAATTGTGTCTTAAGCTTAAAAGAACCAAATTGTTTGAATGCAATTTCCATTATGGACATTGTGAGAGATCTAACAAGTGAAACTATATAGAATATACAGAGTAATACAGAGTAATGTGTGTTAGAGACCAGCACTTCCACCATTACTGAATAATAACAGCCATCTAATTTCTTTTAAAATATAATTTGTGTTTTGTTTCTAGCAAATTACACCCAGTGGTTATGCTCTCATAATGATACACAAAAGCCTGTAATCTCACACCATTCATACTGCTATCAAATTCCAGATACACCCTGACAGGGAGGGAGAGGCTGCGTGTAGCTATGTGCAGCAAATAGAGAGCAACCCAGCTGGGTTTATAACCCACAGGGATGCGTATTTTGCAGAGTGTGTGACAGAGAGCAAGAGCTAGTAATATGTGAAAAGTGGAGTGATTTCCAGAGAAGCTATAACGTTGTGAACCTAGAAAAGCTGAAGAAATGTCCAGTGCCACTGTGACAGTGATGGCATAATAATCCATTTTTATCTTTCTCTCCTGATCAGATATAATGACAGGAGCAATGCAAGCTTATAAAACATACACTAGAATAATACTGGCAATCTTTCCAGAACATCAAATGTCACTAGCACAAATAAACAAACAAGCAAACAAACAGACAAAAATAAATAAATATATATGTAGATAAAAGGTCTAAAGTTGATTTTCAAGTGGCATTTGCATTTGAAATCAGGTTGCTGTTAGCTCTCAATATGAAGTCCAAAGAACTGTTACCGCCAGTGAAGCAAGCCAGCATTAGCCTGAAAAGTCAAAGGTGACACCAAAAGGAACACCAAAAGACAACAGTAGTGAATGACAGAAAAATTCTTTCTCTGGTGAAGAAAAACCCCTTGACAACAGTTGGCCAGATCAAGAACACTCTCCAGAAGGTAGCCTTATCTGTGTCAAAGTCCACAATCAAGAGAGAACTTCACTAGGGTAAATACAGAGGGTTTACCACAAGATGTAAACCAGAGGTAGGCCTCAAAAAATAGGAAGACCAGATTAGAGTTTGCTTAAAAGCATGTTAAAAAAGCCCATACAGTTCTGGAACAACATCCTAGGGACAGATGAGAATGATGCAAAGAGAAGAGTATGGAGTAGGAATGGAGCTGCTCATGAGCAAAAGCAGACCACTTCGGCTTATGACATGGGTATGTATGGCTGCCAGCAGAACTGGTTTCCTTGTATTTATTGATGATGTGACTGCTGGCAAAAGCAGGATGAATTCTGAAGTGTATAGGGCTGTATTGACTGCTCAGATTCAGCCAATTGAGAGAGCCCACAGAGCACCAAGAGAAATTTTAGAGAAGGCTTTTGTGTAACGTTTTATATATTTGCTCCTACCCTATGTTGGGTGAACTATCAGTGTCCTCATGAGAATTGTGTTTTGCCCTTCCCCAAGTCATGTGAACTATGAGTGGTTCTCTCAGTACTACAGTATGGTTATGTTAGATTAGGGCCCTAAAGCAGAGGGATGTTTTTTGAATATTATAAAATTGTATGATATAGTGACCCTCAATATCATCCAAAACAAATGTGTGTAAAATTTTGATATTTCTTATATGTTTTATACAGCTAAAACAGCCTGGGGGCAAATTGACCCCAAAGAACACTGATGCTACAAAATGTGTACAGGACATTGAAAACATATCATGATGTTAGTTTTCCACGTTGTCCCCATTAAATTAGGAAAAGTCATTAAATAAGAAGCAAAAAAAAAAAAAATGATGTCAACCATGTTTTTAGAGATTTTAAACATTGAATGGGGTCAAATTGACTCCAAAGATAATAGGAGGGTTAAACGCCACTTCAAAGCACAGATGGACAATGACCCAAAGCATACTTCAATAGCAACCCAAGACTTTTTTAAGGCAAAGAAGTGGAATATTCTGCCATGGCCAAGTCAATCACCTGACCTGAATCCAATTGAGCATGCACACATACATATATACATACATAAAATCAACAATAATACCCAAATTACCTTTGAAATCACTTCCAAATTCTGCTTAAAATAGATAACTGTGGCCCTGTTAATACTGTAAAAATTTTAATACACAGACATGAAACAAATTATATTTAAAAAGAACATGAAGAAATTAACTTGCTGTCCAAACAAAGGAAGACGCATCACAAATGATAGCTTTATGCTTCTTCTATTGATTATAGCTGTAACCAGCCAAAGCATGATTAATCTACGGCAGTAATTAAAAGTCCTCCCTGCTTGATGGGGTGGAACAGAGCTAGTCGTCATGGACAATCTTTAAGGTGAATAATGATTCTAATTTACTAAGGCTTAATTGGGAAATAATAAATGTACCAGTAGTATTATTTAAGAAGCTCTAATAGAAATTTCAGATAAAATATGCATGAAAAAAAAAAAACCTAGCTAGTGCATTGATTTGAAGCTAAATATCCAATAATGCAATGATGCTATGCCATGGAGCTACTCACCCGAACTTGACCCACAGACAAATTGGCCCTCTCCTCTTGTACAGTCAAATTCCTAGGCAAGGTGAGGTCAAAGGTTGGGTCATTGTCATTGACATCTGTGACCACAACATTGACAGTAGCAGTGGACGTCTGCATGTAAAGAGAGTATGGGTTAGGAAGTTAGGAAGAGTCTCGATAGCTGGATAAAGGTTTACTGTGAACAGATCCATATTTTCACATAAATATATACGTTCAATTCTCTAAGGAAAAATCTAATCAATGGTTGAGGTATTAACCATGAAAACCTATTAGAAATTAAATAAAATTATGTATTTTTTGTAAGGAAAGACTGGTTGGAAATGTAGCACATACACTGAATAATCAATGTATCCCTAATATATTTCCAGCAACATGTTTACAAACATACAATGTGAACCTAAAAAAAAAAACCTTAAAAAAAAGGTATAAAAAATATATGTGTGCTGGCAAGAATAATTAATTCATACATATCACACAGTCAGATTTTAGAGAAGGAATATGCATGTAAATGTATGCCTTACAGCGCTATATATTCATTAAAAAAATCTAAAACACTGAAAACATTTCAAAGATTAATTACCATGACATGAACTAGATATTTTCTGACAAGGTTCACTGTCATGAAACAGTCTCCTGCTCTGCACTGAGGCAAATTATGTCTAAAGAATGAGAACTGGTTCCCCTTCAGGAACTCGAGCTGCGTCGAAACGCTATGGGAACGCCTTCAGAGTGACCGCGCTCTGAATCACGTGTGTAATCAGTCCACTGGATGGGTGAGACGTCACAGGCGGGGTGACGTAGCGACCCGGAAGCTTAAAAGCACGAGCGGTGGGCGCCGCGGCAGCTTCTGAGGAATGAAGCAAGCGCTCGCAGGGATGCCGGAAGTATGGCACTGAGACGCAGCGTCTCGTTCCCTCTGGGAACCATGGTTACATGCGTAACCTAGAGACGTTCCCCTTCAGGAACTCGAGCTGCGTCGAAACGCTATAGGAACGAGTATGCCCACGCCGCCAGACTTACAAATCCCTGCCTAGTGTGAAAAATGAAGCACAGCTAGGGCAAGAGAACAGAGGAGCCGGGAGTGGCTCGCATATCGAGGCCATAGAACCTGGCGAACGTCAGTGGCGCGGCAGCTTTCTGTCATTCAGCAAGCGCTCTGTGTGTATTGTCTGTCTATTTTGTATTGTCTGTCTATTTTGTATTGTCTGTCTATAGCGATGCCTAAAGCAAAAGACAAAACAAAACATAAGGGCGAGAGCGGGCAGCGTTTGTGCATTGTCTGCTTGGGAGTGGAGCATGCAGAGTCAGCTCTCGAGGGAGCCGGCTGCTCGCATTGCGAGCATTTGCCGCTGCGTGTGCTTCGCTCCCGGAAGGCTCTCTTCGAGGAGGGAGCCTCCACTCGCGTTCCTCGCGGTGCTGGCCCCGCTTCTGCCGAGGCAGAGCGGCGGTTACACTCGTGGGGTTCACAGATGGATTTGGTGGAGGGAATGGAGACGGGCGAGTCCCTTTCTCCTTCCTCACTCACCAGATCCACTGCCTGCTCTCTGGGATTGGAAGCCCGCTTTGCGGTTTCTTCCCCCCGGGGAGTGGGCTCAGCGCTCCGCCTGTCTTCCTCCGAGGAGGTTGACATGGAGGGCGCCGATTATGACTCGCCCCCTCATTTCCCCAGTATGAGGAGCTGCTGGAGGTGGTTTCTCGGGCTGTGGCTAAGCTAAATATTGACTGACCCGCCAAGACACGGGTTGAACCGCAGAAAAGTAAGCTCGACAAACGTTTTCTGCGGAGTAAGCCGCCACCTCCACGCCGGAGCCTGCCTTTCTTCCCCGACCTCGACACCTTGGTGGGGGAAGCCTTTTTCGGCCCGTATATTCAGTCCCGCCTCTACTTATTATGCCAATGTGGCGGGGCTGGATGATTATGGTTACAGGGCTATGCCCCAGGTCGAACAGACGCTTGCTAGCTATCTGTCCCCTGGCGCGGCATCGTCTCTTCATTAAGTACTTAAGTTAGCACTTGCACGCACCCACACACACGCGCGCACACACACACAAAAAAAAAAACCCCAAAAAAACAATAGAGTTTTGGGCTGATGGTATTCCTAGTTTGTGACCTAGTGAGCCAGTATCAGAATGTATTTTTGATAGACTTCAAAGCACTATTGTAAGTCGCTCTGGATAAGGGCGTCTGCCAAATGCCATAAATGTAAATGTAAATGTAAATGTCCCTGAAGGCTCCGGCGTTGCCCTCCAAGCCGCTGCGGACCACCTCAGCACTGGTGGGCAAAGGGTACGCGGCAGCAGGTCAGGCTGGTGCTTGCTTGCACACCATGGCGGTTCTGCAGGCTTACCAGGCTGACCTGCTAAAAGAGCTAGATGAGAACGTGGAGATGACGTCTGAGCATATTACTGAGTTCAGACGAGCCACCAATCTGTCTCTCCGCGCCACCAAAGAGACCACCCACGCTATTGGCAGGTCTATGGCAGCACTGGTGGCGGCGGAGAGACATCTGTGGTTGACCCTGTCCGATATGAAAGAGAAGGGCAGGGTCTTCCTCATGGACGCCCTGCTTGTGCCTTCTGGCCTGTTCTGCGACGCCGTCAGTTCCGTCGTCGACAGGTACCAGGAGGCTCGTAAACAAGCGGCGGCGTTCCAGCGGTTCCTCCCTCGCCACTCTCTAGCTCTTAGGACTGCTGGGCGGGAGCAGCCCCCTCTGTTTGCCAGCTCCTCACACCGGGAGACACAAAAACGCTCTAGCGGTCTTCTAAGGCGAAGCCGGCTCTGCGGACCGTTCTTCTGTCTAAGAGGACCTCGGCTAAGAAGTCCTGACGCTTGTGGCCCAGGACTTTCGAGGGCGGGCCCCTCTGGGGCAGAACGGTGAACACCTCATCATACGGTGCCCATTTCTCCTCAGTGCCCTAGGGAGATCGACCTGCCAACCCTGCCACCCACGGTGCTGCAGGGCACAGCGGTCTCCAGCGAGCGCTCCTCTCAGTTTCCGCCCGGGAAAGTAGTGGTACTGGGAGGCTCGCTACCTCTTCGGAGGTCTCCAGAGCAGCTAGTTCGGCTGTTCCCTACCGGTCCGCCGCTTCAGGGCACCGAGCTAGCCGCTCTCGTTACACCAGAGGTCAGTCTCGAGAGGCTGATTCCCTTAGTAGACTATTTGGCAGCGTGGAAACTTCTGCCGCATGTGTCTCAATGGGTCCTGCATACTGTAGAGAGAGGCTACCGAATCCAATTCGGTTCTCCACCGCCTCGTTTTTGCGGGATTCTTCCCACTCTGGTGGGTCCCGAGCAGGCTCTGGTAATGGAACAGGAAGTGAACACTCTCCTGAGGAAGGAGGCCATCGAAGTGGTCCCTCCTCACGACAGAGAGTCTGGCTTCTACAGCCGGTACTTCATCGTTCCCAAGAAGGGTGGAGGGCTGCGTCCCATTTTGGATCTGCGGCATTTGAACCGCTCAGTCGCACGACTGAATTTCAAGATGTTCACGATCAAACAGGTCTCAGATCAGCTCCGAGGACTGGTTTGTCACGATCGATCTAATAGATGCATATTTCCATATCTCCATCCTTCCCCAACACAGGAAGTTCCTGAGGTTTGCTTTTGGGGGCGAAGCTTACCAATATCGGATTCTTCCATTCGGCCTGGCACTCTCACCCCGCACTTTCACGAAGTGTGTGGATGCTGCTCTGGCTCCTCTGCGACTCCAGGGCATCCGCATACTGAATTATATCAACAATTGGTTGATATTAGCTCAATTGGGGCAGGTGGCGGTTCGGCATCGAGATGTTGTTCTCGCCCACATGAAAGAGCTGGGGTTAAGACTGAACGCCGAGAAAAGTGTGCTTTCTCCAGTACAGAGAACCACTTATCTGGGCGTGGTGTGGGATTTGACCACGATGCAGGCACGTCTGTCTCCTGCTCGGATCGAGTCGATCCTCACAGCAGTCGCGAGAGTAAGAGAAGGCCGGTCACTCACTGTAAAGCAGTTCCAGAAACTGCTGGGTCTGTTGGCAGCTGCGTCCAAAGTGATACCTTTTGGCCTGCTGTACATGAGACCCCTACAGTGGTGGCTCAAGACCAGGGGGTTGATCAAGGTTACAAGAGATCACCTACGTGCCTTAGACATGTGGAGGAAACCTTGGTTCTTGTCTCAGGGCCCGACGCTGGGAGCTCCTTGTCGCCTTGTAACGCTAGTGACGGATGCATCTCTCACCGGATGGGGAGCGGTCATGAGTGGCCGCTCAGCCCGCGGTCTGTGGAGCGGCCGCTATCTCACCTGGCACATCAACTGTCTGGAGATGCTGGCTGTGTTTCTAGCATTGAAACACTTTCTCCTGGACCTAAGAGATCGCCACGTGTTGGTGCGCACCGACAACACAGCGGTGGTCTGTTATATCAACCACCAGGGAGGTCTGCGTTCGCGCCCCCTTTACAGGTTGGCGCTCCAGATCCTTGTGTGGTCCCAGGGGAAATTCCTCTCACTGAGAGCAGTTTACATCCCTGGCCGTCTCAATATGGGAGCAATATGTCTCAATATGTCGAGGCAGGGGCCAAAGCCCGGGGAATGGAGGCTCCACCCCGATGTGGTGGAGCAGATATGGAGAGTGTTTGGCCAGGCTCAGGTGGATTTGTTTGCGACTCAGGAGACATCGCACTGTCCCCTCTGGTTCTCTCTGACTCATCCAGCTCCTCTCGGACTGGATGCTATGGTACAGACTTGGCCGAGGCTGTGTCTGTACGCCTTTCCCCCTGTTCTGGAGAGGGTGCGCCGGGACGTGGTCCATCTGTTGCTAGTAGCCCCGTTCAGGCCGGGCCGAGTATGGTTCTCGGACCTGATTTCTCTTCTCGACGGCTCTCCATGGGAGATTCCCATCAGGAGAGATCTCCTCTCACAGGCAGGGGGCGCCATCTTCCACCCCTGCCCCGAGTTGTGGAAGCTGTGGGTGTGGCCTCTGAGGGGGCACAACTCATAGCTTCCGGTCTCTCAGCCAAGGTTGTTGAGACCATTCTCCAATCCAGAGCTCCCTCAACAAGGAAACTGTACGCCTTGAGGTGGAAACTTTTCACTTCCTGGTGCGGAGACCGCCGGCTCGACCCCGTTAACTGCCCAGTTGGTACAGTGCTGGAGTTCCTGCAGGCCCGTTTCTCCGCAGGGTTGACCCACTCTACCTTAAAGGTCTACGTGGCGGCCATTGCGGCCTACCACGCCCCTCTCGGTGGTCAGTCTGTGGGCAGACACCCCCTGATTACACGTTTCCTCCGCGGTGCGCTGAGGCTCAGGCCTCCGATGCGATCCCGTGTCCCTCCGTGGGACCTGGCTGTGGTGTTAGAGGCTCTCTGTAAACCCCCCTTCGAGCCTATAGAGGAGATTTCTGATCGTCTTTTGACCATAAAGACTGCCTTTCTTCTGGCTATTTCCTCTCTTAAGAGAGTTGGGAATCTACAGGTCCTCTCAGTGACCCCTTCTTATTTAGACTTTGTGCCCGGGCTGGCCAAAGCATTTCTCTACCCTCGAGCGGGTTATGTACCTAAAGTTCCCTCCTCTACACCACGGCCGGTCGTACTCCAGGCCTTCTGTCCTCCTCCCTTTCGGGAGTCTGACCAACGGAGGCTTAATTGTATGTGCCCAGTGCGAGCAATTGTCTGTGTGTTTTGGTCCCCCTAAGAGGGGTCTTCCGGCTACTAAACAGACCCTCAGTTGGTGGATCGTGGATGCCATCTGTCTGGCCTATGAGTCCTCTGGTCTCCCCTCGCCCTTGGGGGTCAAGGCTCACTCCACCAGAAGCGTGGCGGCCTCTAAGGCCTTTCTGGCAGGTGTGTCCATGCAGAACATCTGCAATGCTGCAGGTTGGTCCATGCCCCTGACGTTCGCCAGGTTCTATGGCCTCGATATGCGAGCCACTCCCGGCTCCTCTGTTCTCTTGCCCTAGCTGTGCTTCATTTTTCACACTAGGCAGGGATTTGTAAGTCTGGTGGCGTGGGCATACTCGTTCCTATAGCGTTTCGACGCAGCTCGAGTTCCTGAAGGGGAACGTCTCTAGGTTACGCATGTAACCATGGTTCCCAGAGGGAACGAGACGCTGCGTCTCAGTGCCATACTTCCGGCACCCCTGCGAGCGCTTGCTTCATTCCTCAGAAGCTGCCGCGGCGCCCACCGCTCATGCTTTTAAGCTTCCGGGTCGCAACGTCACCCCGTCTGTGACGTCTCACCCATCCATTGGACTGATTACACACATGATTCAGAGCGCGGTCACGCTGAAGGTGTTCCCATAGCGTTTCGACGCAGCGTCTCGTTCCCTCGGGGAACCATGGTTACATGCGTAACCTAGAGACGTTAAGGCTGAAGCACACAAAATGTATTTTGTATTGTATATTGTATGGTCGTTTAAAAAAAAACTGCAGAATTGCCAATCTGACACAATGTAACACAATGATTCCAACTAATCAGTGTCTTCTGTTGCATGAGGGCTAATATCTCAAGGAACAAAACATCCTTGATCTATTGTATAATACCACTTTAAATATTAATTTTAACAAAGGAATTTACAACTTTATGAATGTGTGTCGTTGTAGCTTTACCATGGATAAAGAAAAACTGTTCAAGAGTCCCTAAATGTACTTTACAATATACATATACACAAGCACTTAGTATTTGGTTTATATGCTCTGTGACAGACTGAACATATGGTATTCGTCACGCATATAAACACACAAAATTCATGATTTAAATGGAATATGTGTGAGGGGATGAGGCATGGAATTTTTGGTCTGCATCCATGCTCTTCACAATATTCAAAGAGAGAGCCTCTTATCTGATTTTTCTCTCTTAGACATCAGCACCATTAACACGGTATTGCTGCTTTTTCCAATAGAGTGAAAAATCCATTATCTTTTGAATGTAGTATTGAGTTCCTGAAGTAAAAGCATTCTTGTTTGTTTTCCACTATTATCTAATCGAACAGGTTTTCCCTCTTTTTCTGTGTGCATTTCCAAAAGGGGATAGTGTTTAAAAGTTCACAGTGTCAGAGAATAGTCAGGAAATAAGGTACACCATACACCTATCTGTGTGTATGTGTTTGTGTGTGTGTGTGTTTGTGCGCAACTCATCATCAGAACTTGATACCTCTGTCAGTGGGCTGTTATGTGTCAAGACTGGTGCTTGTCCTTTTCAGTGTAATTATGTCACTGATACTAGTTGAAGTATTGGCCTGATTACAGTCCAGCAGGTGTGCCACGACATCCATCACAAAAGGTCTGATAAATGAGCTGCTAATATTTACTCAACATATCCACATACTGCCTCTGTCTCACCAACTTTCCCTTTGACTTACCGAGCAGATAAAAGCTGAATAAGCACACGTTTTAAGCTAGGTGCACTTAAGCATCTGGATTTGCATTTAATCTCTCTTTCTTTTTTTAAGGGACATATAATGGATGGCTGACACCTTTGAAAATGCAAAGTGAATAAAAAGAGTGCTAAATTACCCAGGCTTGGATTTCATGGAGTCTGTTTGTGTGTGTGTGTGTGTGTGTGTATGTGTGTGTGTGTGTACCATATGGATATGAATAAACCATATGAATTAAGTTGACTGATCATGCTGTTATCAGTTGTAATAATAGAGAGAAAATGAAACAAAAGCACAGAGGCGAGAGAGAGAGAGAGAGAGAGAGAGAGCATAATGTGGACCATAAGCATCTTTGAGAAATTGCCCCATTAAGGTGAGTGATTAAATGAATGGATTTTTATTTGGTTATCGGAGCTTGGCAGCAAAGGTGCATTCACATTTAATGAAGTGTACAGGTCACCGCTAGCCAATCTACGAGTGTATTACTGGCCTTAGTTTCATTCTATAACTAAGAAAATGATCTAGCTTAGGTGCACACACTTTTTAAAATGACTGAACTGATAGAGCCTAAAATTTTAATTTCATGTTTGACTTCTAACTACTTTTGCACACTCAAAAACACAGCATGAGAAAATGGGCAGAAATTACTACACTGGCCATGTGCTCTGGTCACATAAGCAAGGTTTTTCTGCCCTGTATGGTTTCCAGGATTTCCAGCTATAAACATAATAAAAAAAAATACAGTATTTAACATTGTGCAGTCTAGCCCTATGAATAAAACAGTACATATTATACATTTTAAGTATTTGTTCCATAATGTGATAAACACTGCTTTTTATCAATGGAACTTACAATGAGTGATTACATACATATATATATATATATATATATATATATATATATATATATATATATATATACATATATATATATGTACTATATATCGCTGATTGCATTAAAAGCCATGTCTGTTTTGAGAGCTCTATCTAATCTGCTTCACACCAACATAAGCAAAAAACAATTTCAGAATTTTTTAATTTTAAATTGCACTTTTTTTGTGATTTATGTAATTGTATGTAAGGGTATTCGATCTTTAGATAATTTTGAGATCATTTTTGAGAGCAGGCCTAAGCATAAAGCATCAAATGAAGGTCGTTCAAGAGAGATGGTTAAAGAGAGTTGCAGTTTGGAAGAGAATCTGACCTTGTGCGAAGTGTCGTTTGACTCAGAACACTGCTGATACGCTAACAACACTGTTATGATGTAAATACATTGATTTATTAGTAAATGTATAGGTAATAGAATAATGTTTAGTAAAGGATTTTAATGGATTTGTGCATATGTAAAAAAAAAAAACAATGCGGAGTGAATGTGTGCAAATGTGTCTCACATGTGTGTCTTACAGCTGGTGTGGATATCTATTTAACACTGGTTAAAATTGAAGCTCATCAATAGCATGTCACGTGTGACTAAAAGGACCCTACATAAAACTTTTAGAAGTGAAATGGCCTTCAGTAGAATGCTTAAGTCAGTATTTAGTTAGCAATTGAGTGAAGTAGCCTGTTTAGGTTGAATCAGGGTGACATAAATAGTGAACATCCACAAAACCATTTTATAAGAAACAGTAGTAGACTTTCACGGTTATGTCTGAAGTGAGGAAAATATCATCACACTCTAGTAAGTTTATTAAATTATGAGATGGCTGGGGCCTTACCCCTCCAGGTTGTCCATCGGTGGCCGTCACGATGAGCCGGTACTGGTCAATGGTCTCTCTGTCTAGTGCCTTTGCTAAGATCAGTAGGCCTATACTGAACAGAAAGACAGAAAAGCACACACAGTTATACCACAGCTCATATACAACATGCACCCTACACCATTCAGAGTTCTACAGTAAGATTAAAATTATATTATACACTTATTGCAGTCACATTTATGGCATTTGTCAGATGCCCTTATCCAGAGCGACTTACATTTATCTCATTTACACAACTGAGCAGTTGAGGGTTAAGGACCTTGCTTAAGGGCCCAGCAGTGGCAGCTTGGTGGTGCTGGGGATTGAACTCATGCCCTTCCAATCAGTAGTACAACATCTTAACCACTGAGCTACCACTGCCACTGACAGTTGTCATCAAACATTACTTTCAAAACTTTTTTTTTTTTTTTTGACTTAACTGCCCTAAAATACTCGTAAAATAATAGTCCATTTTGTTCTGATCAGCCGATAAAACACAGACTGTGCTGCTCAAACTTGTGGCTCAGGCAGCTGTTATTTTTCTTTGTAATTTTGCTTGTTTGAGATTTTCTGTTTGCTTTGCTGTTGTGTTATTTTCCTGAAACAATTCATCTATGATGTTGCATTTGACTGAGTAACTTATTAATTCTTTCCATCTACTTTAGCAACCTGGCCTGTGTTTTGGTAGCTGGTTGGATAGACCAAGCAGTATTTTCTAGCAGCAGTATTTTCTAGTATTTATTTATAAATTAACATTACAAAGAGTGCAAATCACCCTGTGCAATGAATAATGCAACATTTGCTCTCCAGCTAAAATTCTGCAATGACTTTAGAAGGCCTTTTAGAGTAAAAACTTTGCTTTGGCATGGCCTTGCTTGTTAATTATTTTATTTTTCTATGAGCTCCATATTCACTCAACATTGAGCCTCATTTATCAAGTTGGATGTATACAAATTTATTTGTAAGAGTTTGTAGGAGCATGCACAAATAAATTCATGAAAATCCAGTTATTTGATATTCAGTTTTTCAATTGTGCATATGGATTTAATAAAAATGCTGTGAAGCCCAGTCATTTCATATTAAAAGCAAGCCAACACAAATCCATAAATTAAGACAAATAAGACTAATCATTTGATTAATACAAAAGAATAGTGCTGTATAAAAAGACAGCAGGCTGGTCTGTGTACATGGTAGCCATAAGCCCATGCACTGCCATGGCTGTCCTGGCATTAAACTACTGGAAGATTTCTCTTAGGAGGGAACAGATATTTAGAAACTAGTATGATTTTTTGGGAGGATGAAAGCTGGTTATAAGTCGTTCCCATTTGTTACAGCAGCATCTTTTAATGCTGTGCAACACTTTACAGCCAGCACTAATTCGACCACTAAAATGATCTTGTGCCAATCCTGTACATGTCCAAGTTTTGTCAGTGCTTGGATTTCTTTGCTACTGCCATGTAGAGATAAGTGACCAATCTGGTATGTCTCAACCTACAATGAGTTGTATACTCCCTAGTGCGGTGTGTGTCATCATCAACATTCTCCCCGAATACAACAGATTTCCTTGCAACATATTCCCTCCTGCTTTTACAAGATGGCAACATTGGTGCATTGGTGTGTGAGAGGCTGAAGAGCGCATTGGTGTGAAAGAGTTACGGCTAACAATAACACTTTGCTTTGGACCTAAAAACAATTAAACATAGCAGTTTCCCTGTGTGACGTGCTTAGTGTTCATCATCACCTGGATACTCTGTAGATATCGTTTTTTTTTTTCATATCAAACCATTTTCGTATCACCTCACTTGATTCATACCTAATTCACTTTTCCTGTAATTTGATTCTAGATTTTAGCCTTTTCAGGTGCTGTTATGCTGCTAAATAATATTTTTTATTGGCATAGATGTGAGACAAAATATCTTCTGCCTCTGAGAAATTACATTTCCCCCATTTTATTCTCTTTCTGTGCTTTCACTTCACTGTGAGCTTTTCCTATTAAGGAGTTTTGTAGGCATCACAAAATGCAAATCAGTTGTGCTGTGAATGTGCTCAGTAGTTTACAGGTGATTGGCATTTATCAACATACGTACATAAAAAACCTATTGTTGCCAAAAACTTTTGTAAATATGGTGGGAATTTTAGTTTGGTTTGGCTAACGAACACTTCTACACACAACTTTACTTAAAGATTGATAAATGAGGCCTATTGTGTTTAAATCTAATGTGATGGCTTGCTGTACTGGTAACAGTCGAGTTAAAATCCAACTAAGGTTGGAACTGCTCCTTTTGCAATACATTAAGGGATTTTCACACTGGACTTGACAATTGCTGTGCAGGCTGGAACACTGATGGAGTGGAGTGGCAAGTGGAATCAACCCAGAAAAAAACATTTGAAAAGTTCAAAATTATTTTGGTCATGACACTAATATTGCGTCAGCTGTGGCTTTGTAAGTACAGCTTTGTAACTCTGGCAAACAAACAAACCTGGTTGCTACAGCAAGCAAAAATTTAGTATATGATTTGTGTTATAATGTGTAACGTTTCTCATATAATTATTAAACAACCAAATACTGTAGCTAGCAAAAGTGTGTTCCTTTTGACCCGCTGTATAAAAAGACTGTGCTGTAATGGATGAGGAGGATGGCCAGAGGGGCAAAAATTTCTCAAAGGTACAAGATTGGAGATTTACAAAAAATGTTACACTTCGGGGTCATCATAAACTCCAAATCTACAATTTGATGCCTCTTCTATGTAAGCTATTTGGAGGGTGTGCCCAAAGAAAGACTTTTCTTTCATCTAACCACAAATGTAAGGCCCTGGAGTTTGCTAGATGATACGAGAACTTTGTAATCAGGCTTACTGGTCAGGAGACAAAAAAGAACTTTTTGGCAACAAACACTCAAGGTGGGTTTGGCATAAAAATAATGGTAATGCAGAAAAGAACCTAATCTCTACTCTTAACTGCCAGACTCCATGATGTACCAGGAGACATTAAATGAAATTCTGGCTGCCTCTGCCAAGAAGCTACAACTGGGTCATGGTTCAATTACCACAGAATCAAGCTTTTGGCCTGGCCACCCCAGTCCCCTGAACTAAACCCCACTTAAACCCTGTGGGGTAAGCTAAAGAGGAGAGTCCACAAGAGAGGACTCTGGAGAATCTGGAGAGAGATTCCCTCATATATATATACAGTCTGTAAAATAATTTGACTTCAGTAAGATTCAGTAAATTAGATTCACTAACTTCAGTAAATTAGATTTCTGTCATATTTTCAGTTTAAGGTAAAGCTAACTAACTACAAAGACATTTTTCACAATCTTTTTTTATCTATCTTTGCCAAGAGTGGCAATAATTCTGGAGCTGACTGCACACACACACACACACACACACACACACACACACACACACACACACACAAACACGCACACACAACTGCTAAATGATCTCATTATACATTACTACTTTAGGTTTCTAATTAAAAACAGCCAACTCAGGGGTACCCAAACACCATCACTGATGAAAGCCTCAGTATCAATGACTCCCAGGATGCCCATGAAAAGTGCTTTATGGAGTGAATTACTGACCAGGCAATATCAGCACTGCACTGTTGAACAGTCCTCTCATACAAAGCCTTAGTTAACTGCCTAATAAGGGCAGATGTAGGTGGTTAAAGCAGGTTGCTGCTCCCTGAGTGCTACAGCTGGACCAGAGCCCTGGAGCCCCTCACCTCCATCTCCATACAAAACAGCAGTATCATAAGCCTTTCTAATGTCTTCATGTATATTAATGCAGTCTGTAGCAGGGATGGGGGAGGCCCTGTCTGCTCTAAACGTGTTCAGATTGCACAAATGCCCTCACAGTAATCTGAAAGGATCCCATCACCAGCTTTAACCATACAACAGCACCATACAAAAGCACCAAAAGGAACAGTGGCTCATCCTGTACGGACGTAACAGAGCTTAAGGAGTATGTAGGAGATATGTCAGTATATAACCAATGTATGTATATATGCGTTTATGTGCGTGTGTGTGTGTGTGTGAAAGAGAGAGAGAGAGAGAGAGAGAGAGAGAAAGAGAGAGAGAGAAAGAATTTGTGTGGAAAGTAAGACAGACTGAATCTTGTTAACACTGCTGTCAGAGACATCAGATATAGCGAAGGATTTGATAGTGGAGATAACTGGAGTGCTGTTCTGTGTGTGTGTGTGTGTGTGTGTGTGTGTGTGCGTGTTTCAGTATGCTTGGCACACTCAGTTGGACCAGTTTATTCCCCCTAGAAACAGATTTTCTCATACGACCTCGATATGACAGATTAAAGCCATTCTTGCTGGCATGCGAAATCGCACTATAAAATAAAACAGTGATTGAAATGTTGCTGAACTGGCTAAGACAAATGTGTTTAACATTTAAGGATTTTTTTTATTCCTGTCTATCTTCTATAATAAAGGAGGAATATCTCCTAGAACCTTCTCCTCATATAACCAATGTCTTATAATGCATCATATGTGAATGACATTTGTTCCCAGTGAGAACACAGGAGAGAAGAGGAGAGACACAATGAATGGAAAAAGGGTGCACTAAAGTCTCACAGCTAGCGTGTTCTCCATCTTTACTGGATGAGTTGTTTTGCCGTGGCATCCTGCCATTACACCCAGCTAGACATTCTTATATTTCCGTGTCTATCCTGTAGATCTGGCACAACTCTTTAGGTTAATATTTAATCTAGTTTTCTTATAAATATGCCTTCTTCCTATGTTTTGCTCTCACTCTCTCTCTTTCTCCTTCTTTTCATCTTCCAGCTGCTCAGAACACACTTCTGAAGTGTCCTGTCATCTGAAGATCTGTGAATAAAGGAGAGCAAGAAGTGCTGAGAGATCAGCACAGCTCTGAAGATGAAATGAGACAGAGGTGCAGAGACCGTTGGTGAAGCTGACTTGCCCAGGTCGCACACAGAGTTCAGCCTAGGCTACAAAGCGATTCTTCCTTGCCCTTCATTTTCAGCTGTTACTGGCACTACCCCAGAGCTCCAGTGAGAACACATTCGCCACTTTCTTTCCCTCAAGCGTTTGCTCTCTGAGAGCGGTAAGGCTAGCGAGAAGGAGAATTCAGCTGCAGCTGAAACAAGCAGCAGGGCATTATGCATAAATTCACCAGGACCGTTAGAGCAGAGCTAGGCTAATATGGAAGCCATGGCAACAGTAAAGCATTTAAGATTTCAACATTCCTCCTTCATGGATATAGAGCTCTGGTACCATTTTACCAGAGACTTTCAATTCCTTCCCCAGTCAGACCAACCCACATGACTACTAAAGAAAAAAGAATCTGTTTTTTTCTTCTGTGTTTTCTTAAGCATACAGTCAACTCCAGAATTACTGACATCTGTCAAAAATATTAACACCAATCAATATATAAAATGCAGCAGATGATATCTTGAGATTAAACTTATGGAAAATAAGTTTTATTTTACTGCTATATTTTTCAAACCTAAAAAGTTGCTGCAAAACACTGGTTTCAGAAATTATTGGCACCCATTAAATTAATATTTGGTGAAGCCCCACCAGGAAAGAATAACAGTGCTGACCCTTGTCCTGTGATATCTAACAAATCTGGAATCTGGTTTTGAACTAAAATATCCTAAAATATCCTTATTTGGTCCCTGGAGGACTAGTGGTTAGGCCTGGGTTCAATTCCTGGCCAGGGAACCGACCCCAGTCACTGGGGCTGCACAGGACAGTGCACTCCCAATGCTGGTCCCAAACCTGGATAAAATTGGAGAGGGTTGCATCAGGAGGGGCATCCAGCATAAAAATTGAGCCAAATCAAATATGTGGACCAATGATCTGTTGCGTCAACCCCTATCGGGAGCAGCCGAAAGAGGAACAACAACATCCTAAAATATCCTTATTTGGAACAGCTCATAATGTCATCACAATGCCAAAAAGCAGTCCCAGTGCATCAAAGATCCACTGCCATACTTTACAGTGGGTATGGGTGCATGTCACTGTATTCCTTGGGCATTTTCTTATATGTGTGCATAGTCATAAATTTCAAATGTTGTCTCATTTTACCACTGCATTTTGTGTGTTGTTTTCAGGAAGGGAAGCCATTCCTAACTGCTTGTAATCCAAATTTTTTTACCTTCCCTTGAAGTGCAGACAGGTCGTTAAGAAATTCCAATTTGCTTCAGTCTGGTCTTGTGTCTACGCCTAGCTGACACTATTCTATCTAACACTCCCCTATAGGCCATATAATTGCTATGCCATACAAAGAGGAGGGTCATAATGCATTCTGCCTCTTCAACTTTTGACACAAACAGTTGAACCTCGAGTGGTATTCATAGCTAAGAGCATCAATTAAACACTCCAAGACACTTTGCAAACAAGGCTTTACACACGCAACACAACTCTCACGCTGAGACATTAAAGCCACTGTTGTCATCTCTAGGGAGAACTATCTAGTTTTTCACAGGCACATTCAAAATTGCTGAAAATAACTTGTAAAGCCTCTTAGAAAAATACATGCTCCATTAGTTCAATCAATGCCAAACAGGTCAAGACTTTGTGTGAAAATGCAAATTGTTGGCACCTGAAGAGGACATGTGGAGATTTTTAATAGGAGCAGTGCCATAGGAAGCACTTGTTAAAGTAATTAGACAACAAGCTAGAGACAGGTTCTATATTTTCCCCCTTTTTCTATATTTCACTTGAAAATTTAATCAAGCAGAAAATATACACAGTACTTAGTTCAGCACATTTACTGCCAGATATTTTGGTCTGGCACAGGCTCAACAAATGAGAGTAAAACTAAATTGACTAATATATGTTCCCCACAAGGCAATTCAAGCATTACTTTTAAGACAGTGGGTGCACTGGATGTAACAGAATGGAAAATACAGCATATGATGGAAATACAGTGCAGCTTCAAATGATATAAAGTGTTTTACCTGGACACTTACGTTTGAGAAAGGTTGAACATTTGCTGTGGATCACCACTCAGAATACGGTATGTAATTGGGTCTAGCTCACGGTCTATCGCCTACAGAAACACAGAAATAGAGTCAGGGAACATGGATGGTAACCATTTTATTTCATTAAGTGAGCTAATATCAACCCCCAGTCTGCCTTTCTCTTCAAATACAAGTTAATAAGATCCACATGCCCTCACACCTTTCATTCTCCCAGGGGGGCTCTATGTGGAAGAATGAGTAGTTTTCTCAGCTCCCTTTATTCAGTAATCGATTTTTCAACTGTAGAAACATATATACTGTACACCAGCTCAAGAGGGACAACATTGTCAAATGACAACATTGGGCATGTGGTATTACTGGGGAGAAAATAAACAGGAGGAAAAAGTAATAAAGAAAGGTTTTGAGGAAATTTTTTAGTACAGTAAGCAAGGAGAAGTATATTGGCTTCAACACCAACATCTCTGAGGCATACAGTAACTCTTGTTGTCTGACCTGCAGATTGAGAAGGATGGCTCCAATCCTCATGGCTTCACTGATCTCTAGGTTGTAGGTTGTCAGTGGAAAGCGTGGAGGACTCTGGTTATTAGGAGGTAGAACCTCAATATAAACCGTAGTTATGGAACTCCTAAAAAAAATACATTGCAGAAAATAATTTATTGTGAGGAAAACTAAATGACATTATTTGAATTGCTGGATAAATTCCTTGGAGATATATGGCTTAATGACGCAATAACCACATGTAGTATTAAAACAGACAACATCAGGCTAGGTTAAAAAAAAAAAAAAAAAAAGTAAGTGATAGAACGTCTGACCTCCTCTCAGCTTCAGGTGCGTTATCAGCTGCCCTGACAGTTAGAGCGTAGGAGCGGCCCACGCTCAGATTCACTCCCGGAGCTATGGTGATTCGACCTGTACGGTTACTGATGACAAAATCTCCCTGATCTCCTGCCAAGATGGTGTAGGTCACCAGACCATTCAGACCCTCATCAGCATCCTGAGCAGTTAACTAATTAAAAGATACAGAAATATCCATTAATTAAGATAATTAATGTGTTGGCTGGTTCCACAGGTATTAAATATATCAACATTTGTATACGACATGGTAAGTCTTTAGGTTTTTCATTACCATCATGGTAATGCTTGAAAATCATCAGTATTCATCAGTATGTGGGCAGGCATATTGACCTTTTTTGTTTTGCCTTCCTTGAAAATTCCTAAAAGGCCATGCCAGTTAGTTCTGTTTGACTCGAAGAGAGAAACTGTTTTAAGAGGACATTGCATGAAGAAGATATTGTGTCTATATGATCAGGTACATCTTTCATAGTAGAGGTGAACTTTCTTTATAGCCCATTTGTTGCCCAATCTGTCTACCTCCCTCTAGACTGTCCATCAATAGAAAGTGACACTGAAATATGTGTTTCATTGGTATGAGTGTATTTGGCACAGCAGTGATGCTGGGATTGTCAAAGTCAATATTGCTTCAGTGTCACTGCTGGGTGTAGAAGAGTCCACCAACCAAAAAATATCCAGCCAACCGCAGCCAGAAATTGACACCAGTGAAGGGGAGAGGACAACTTATGCAAGAAAAAATTAGCTTTAGTCTCTAACTGTATTCATATCAGATGTATTTAATAAAGAGGCCATTAAAGGTGCTTAAAACCCATAAATTCAGTGCTCCACTAAAAGCCACAATCATGTCTCAGCTATGCTGAGAATAGTCCACCACCCAAATAACATGATTTTCAGTGGTCCTGTGGTGGTCACTTTCCACTGACGGAAAAATTGTACAAAGCAACTGACAGTTTAGGTCACCTGCTGACTGTCAGTAATTTCAAGTGCACTTATATAGCATGTGTACCTGATAAAAGGGGCCATTACTCTGGCTATGAACTGAGTGTACCTTATAAATTTGCCACTTAAATGCTATAACAAAACTCCACTCGTACCTATAAATGGTGAATAAAAAATACATATAAATGCACACTTTCGTTTCCAGTTGGGTTTCCCAGGCCTTCCCAGGACATGCTTTGCTGTGCCTCTTGCAGAACTTCCAGGAGACTTGGAGAGTTCGCTGGACACAAACCTTTCAATATAACTCAACCTCAAAGCTCGACCGGGTTAAGGTTATGTGACACAACAGGGCATTCTATTACAGACAGCACTGCCTCCTTCCTCTATAAATATCTCTTGCACAGCTTCTGAGGAGTGTTTGGGGGTCAGGGAAAATCAAACAGTAGTTGGAAATGTTCAAAAAAGGTTCCTCAAACTTTCGATGGGCAGTGTAGGATTACTCTACCCAATGAGTATCAAGGAGATGTCACAGCAACCGCAGTGCTAAAGTAAGGCTTTGATATGGCTGACTGATTGAGAATTGGATGTTAACTGTAGATCTAAAGAAAACAGCATCCAGCTTGTTTACAAGTTAAGTATACTGAGGACATGTGACAAAATCAAGGCTGACTTTGCAGCCTGTCTTACAAAGCTGGTGCTACCTGTGCAGTCATTCCCTGGGGAGCAAACTGCTGCTGAAGTTTTATTCAAAACATTATTATCTATGCTCAGTTGCTATACACACCACTTCATCAAAGTGAAGAGGCTCTCTGCTTCTGTGTTTTTGATTTGTTCTAAACAAGGTTTTCTAGAACCTTAATGTTTATCCTATAACACAGGCAAAGGGCAAAGGATGTAAACACTTCCCCTTCTAGGAGATTGTTACAACTCATTACCTGTGCCTGGCTTTGCTAATCTGCTTCAAGATGTGGACATACTCTATACAACATTTAGTTTTAAGAATAAGAGCAACTACAATAATAGAATGAAGGCATTCAAATTCATCTTTAGTGAAGTGTAGATTATAGACATACTATGCAT
Source organism: Pangasius djambal (assembly GCA_022985145.1). NCBI lineage: Eukaryota > Metazoa > Chordata > Actinopteri > Siluriformes > Pangasiidae > Pangasius > Pangasius djambal. The sequence continues at coordinate 16,721,810 of CM040977.1, forward strand.
GAGACTGAATTATTCGCTGGATTGAATAACAAAGCATATGATTGGCCAAAATATTTTGTTTGAAAGCTGTGGGCCTGATGTTTACTAATTTCCATCTTGAAAATCAAACAACAAATACATTTGCTGGTTTATAATTTGCTGGGTCATATAAAACAGATGGCTAAATTGTATAGTTAAAAGTACATTTGCAATCGTGAATTCTTCCCTGTTACAGATCTCCGCAAGATGCAATTTAAAGTAAGTCTCTATGCCAAAGAATTCAGAAATTATTAAACAATATGCAAAACATCACCATGGCACAAGAGCTATCACAGACTTTTAAGTGTTAAAAAACATGTTTTTATCTCAATCACAAAAAAAAAAAAATCAAATGTAAATTAGAAAACAATCTTTTAAACATTTCTGCTTAGAGAACATCTAATAGAACTCAAAAGGAAATTCCGTGAATGCATATTCCATGGCAGTGCTTATTGAGTCAGCGGGAGCTGTAAACATATCTGAAGGCTGATTCATTATGGATTAATTAAAGACACAGTAATAAAAGAACAGCACTTCCTGCCGGCATTCTGATCATTACCTGACAAGTCCCGCTTTGTACTTAGAAACATATATCACTACATCATTACTGACTATCATTCATATATAAGATGAGTTTGTTTCTGTGAAATACTGTGGGAAATAAAATTGGCTTACACACACTAACCCCGAGTTCCTTCACTGCATTCAAGTGAAATGCATTCAGTGAAAGATTAGTTCTAAAACGTATAAAAAAATTTTCACGTTCCTATTTATATATGGATAGTATTCACTGTAAATGTGACAAACTAAATCTTGTCCAGGCTTACACGTGTGTAGTTAATCAACTTAAATAGTATGTATTTTGTCTGGCTATAACCAGTGGGAACTCTACACACTTATATGGGGTATGGGGTATATGGAGAACTTCAAAAGACAAAGTAATAAGGCTGGAGTGGCAGCTCTGTCTTTGATCAAACTGATGAGGCTTCACTCATGCGGCTTACAATCGTCCCCCTCCGCAAGTTAACTGACGTGTCAAGGAAGCAGCTGAAACAGCACTTCACTTTTCAGCTGAACAGCTCCCGAATAATTTACAATCGGAATGATGAAACATCCAGTAACATCAGACAGGTAGTTATTTGTGTACCGACTATTAAGTTTCTGATTGGTAAAAATGTGCAAATCTGAGTTTAGAGGGAGTTTATTTCCAGAATCAATGATTCAGCGCTTTATGCCCTACATAATACAAAATATTCAATTCATAGCTGAACCATTTTAGAATGTTTTATGGAGAGTTTGTATTTAAAGGCACTGCTCACCAGTATTACAGTTTCTCCAGGCTGCATGTTAGTGAACACCTCTATGTTGTAGGAGACCTGAGAGAAGGTGGGTGTGTTGTCATTAGCATCGATAACCAGGATGTTCACCATAACAGGCATGCTCTGCTGTACACCATCAGAGGCCACCATCTGTAGAAACAGCAGGAAATGTTCCAGAAGGTAACTACTTTGCAAGCTGTGAACAGATTCTTGATGAATATGAGTCATGTACATTACTGTAAAGCAAATGTTACATATATAACATGAATATATAATCTGCAATCACACTTTTTTCTGACTATCAGTTACTTTCAGCAATCAGTGTTGAGGAGCTGTAACACTAGTGCAAAGACCAGCATTTTGTAATTTTAAGGAAGAAACACACATGCTGCCTGTTACATGATTGCATGCTGTGTTTGGAAATTTATTACCAAAAATATCACTCTTAAGCCACAGCAAGTGTACATTTGACCACAAGATTCCATCCCAGTTTCTTATTACATTGCATCCCAATCAAAGGTGATTCAACCAAGAGGAGTTAATGGCTATGTGCGCCAGTGCTGCTTCTAAGAATATGATTCACGACTCATATATAAAACTCAAAAGTGTTTCTGTCTGACCCAAGGACAGGCAGAGCTTTGCATGCATGAATGTGCCTGTGCGCAGAACAGGAGACAGTTCTGAATTAGCAGGCAGCCTATATCTGTTTTGAACCATGCCTACAAACAGCTGCATGAGTGCACCTAGGGCACGACAGTGTTATGAATATAGCTGAATCCAGCATCCACGTTGGAGTACCTACTGACCTTGATATTACTGACAATATGCTCATACAGAACACTCTTTCAACACAAACTTAGTACTACTTGCCTTTTACAACTGTACATTGTATAGCCCAGGAAAAATGGTTTCCTTTTTGAGTATCAATTTTCTCCCTCATGTTTTTCCTTGCCACTGTCACCTCTGGCTTGCTTGTAAGGTTTCTAGATCTAGATTTATATGAAACTGCTTTGTGACAGTGTCTATGTTAAAAGTGCTATATAAATTGATTCAAATTGAATCTTCTGAGTGATTCTATTAGTGATTCTATGCAAATGCTGTTCATTCTTTAAGAACAAAATATAACAACCGCTAGACCATGGTTTCATTCCACTTCAGGATCCTTTTATCCAGGTTGAAACTGTAGAGCTGGAGAACCAACATGGTTGAAAGGAGCTGGAAAGGAGCAGCCTTGTTTCACAATGGACTGCCGCTGTGTGTTGAGACATATGCCTGCTCTAAAGCTTTGAATTTTAGGCTTTTGCTTTGAACTCACTGAATTAAACCTGCATGAGATTTCCTAGAGTATGAGCGTCATAGTCACTCTCATTTAATCAGTACAATCAGGGACAGCGTTCAAAAGTGTGAAAAAGAACAACTGTAAAACTGCAAGGGAATGACAGCATTAGGATGTGACTGCCTTTAGAACTGTGGGTGATCTATCATACTAAAATACTCCACTGTAGATCTCCAAGATGTCCAAGAGCAGCAAAGGAAAGGGACTGGTAATGGATAAGACACTACAAAAAAGGACACATTCTTTTCTACATTCTCTCAGCACAGCTGATAAATAAAAAATGGATGAGAGGATGTGTTCTTTTAGTGTCTTAGCCTTTGTCAGTCTATTCTATTTCTGCTCTTGGAGATTGTTTAACAGCTGAATATTATAGTTAGACCACCCACAGTCATATCCTGATGCTGTCATTGGATTGTAGGTTTAAAACTGATCCTTTTCACACTTTTTAATAACGTCCCTGATTGAGCTGACTAAGCTAAAAGAGAAGAAGGATAGTAAAAAATGAAGGCAACAAGCAGAAAAAGCCTCTAAATTCTCTAAACAGAAAAGAGAAAAACAAATTCACCTAAAATAGATTTAACGCCAGTATTAAGTAGATTTAACACAAGCATTAAAATGGAAAAGATGTTGATTATGAGCGCAACATCTCCGGCCACAATAATTAGGCATAATTGTTTGTCTCACTCAGAAACACAATCAGCTAATTCCATGCTGTTTCGTTTAAGCGCAACACTTTCTTTTATAAATGGAATTGCATCCAACACAAATCCTGTCCCATGTTGATAAGCAGCCTATTATTAAGACCATCAAAGACATTAACATGCCTGATTAGGATCCAATCCCCCACCATCAAGCATTAAAAGTGTCTGCGAGAGACTGGCTTCCAAACAAACACATTCATAATCACAAGGACAGCGACTACCCTTCTTTTTCAGACCGGAAGCTCCAAGCCCTGTCACACATCCTCTGATCTGACTAGCCATTTAAGGCCGATTAATCATTTCTGGGACAGTGAGAACACCATGGAGAGTGGAGCAGCTTGAAAGTAAAGCCCTGCTCAGCATTTAAGATCAGCAGAGAGGCAGCTTAAGCAGCTAGCCATTAAAACAAGCACCATTCATCCTTACCATTTGATTTATTCTCAAATTGTTCATTTTGTTCTTTTGACCATGGGATGTCAAGCTGATTTGTGGCTTAAATGCTGAGATATTGATGTTTTCAAAGCTGCAACAAATCCTAATAAACCGGAGCCTAACAGCGAAAAACAGTTGTTACTGCCGTCACTTAAGAACAGTATCACTGAATGTCACATGATTGCCATCCTCATTAAAACTTTGTGATTCTATTCTATAGAAGGACAGTGTGTGCACGAGCGTGTGTGTGTTTGGGTGGGATGGTTCATACCATGAAGGTGTAGTTCGTCTGTGTCTCTCTGTCCACAGGTCTGAGCAGCAGAAGGTAACGTGTGATTCCGGTAGAGGTGATGGAGAAGACAGTGTTGTAGTTACTCAGCGTTATCTTCACCTGTGGGTCTTTACTCTTCAAATGAGAAAAAACCTCTGAAGAACAGCAATTGTTGCAAACCAACTTTTTCATCCACTCTCACACTCAGGCACATGCATAAAGGCAAAATTGCATTAAAATAAAGTTTTAAAAAATCCCAGAAACAAATCACACATTTCACTGGTACCAAATACAACTATAGTGAAGGTGTAGTTTGGCTATAATGACGATGTACGTGTATTTTAATGACTACTTTGTTTGCTAAATATCTGCATTAGTTTGCAAATTGATTCAATCAGATAAGCACATCAGTCTCCCTTCGATGACTTAACCATGCTCACTAGTCAGAGAAAGTAAGAAGAAAAAAGAACAGATGAGAAAGAGAGATAAAGAAAAGAATGAGAAACTAGAGAGAGAATTGGAACTGGTACATGCTCAGTGTTTTAGACAAATGGAGCAGTTTAAAATGAATGTGCCAATGTTCAAGAAGGTTCACTGAGCGAAAAAATGTAGCACTTATAAGCTGGAGGGGTCTTTTAGAGAGATAGCCATATCTCAGTGTCTTTCAGCTTCTGAGAAATGTTGCAGGCAATCAAAGACCATTACTGTGACATTTCTGAGTTAACAGCACTCAGAATACACAGATGCTATTAGACAATCAGAATTTACTCATACTCTCAGTCTCTGTCCATGGCAATATGCACAATGAACACCTGTTTCTAGTCATTATTTTTAAAAGTGAATATTATCCTGCTTTGGCTCTCCTCCCGAGAAAACATCAAACACACTCTCCATGATTATATTCATGTTAGTGGCTTTTCATTAAACAGGAGCTCCAAGCATTTTTCAGAATGTCTGCTTATTTTGCTCACTAAGAAGGAAACAAATTCATTCAGATAGTTTTGATGATGAAAAACACACTATTAAGGAAACTAAGCCAGCCTGAGTGGGATGTGGTGGCTCAGTGGCCCAGTATTGCCAAGCTGCTGTTGTTGGGTTCTTGAGTTAGTCTCTTAATCCTGAACTGCTCTGTTGTATCCTGTCTCAGTTGTAAGTTGTGCCGAAACAAAATGTCAGCTAAACGAGAAGCTGAAGCATTTAAAGAATCAAAACAAGTAGACCTTGACACCAACAGTGTCTACAGGGATGCATCCACCACCAAAAAATCTATTTCCTCTTGTTACTAATTTGTATGCCTGAAATACCCTTAAAATATTCTTCAATCAAAAAGGAAGCTATTGAAGAAAAACTATTTACATTTGATCTTGCTGTGACCTTGATCCTGTTTGGATCAATTCCAAAATCTAATCGGTTCGTCTGATGGTTACAATGATATATAAATCCATATAAATCCTACAAACATTCAATCACTCATTCTTGAGATATCGCGCTAACGAGAATCTCAAACGGACTGATAGACACAAGGACAAGCCAAAAACATAATGCATAAATATACACCACAGAAAGCCATTACACAAAAATATTACAAACAGGTTGCTTGATGACTTAGACTGTTAGCTAAATGCACACAATTAACCTTCAAAGCATGACACGTTTGGCTTTTGTGTTGCTATAGCCTATAGTCATCACTGCTAATGGGTGCATTAGCATATGTTTTCTTTTACATTTAACACTTTACATCAAGCCCATTTAGTGTGAAAAAAAAACCAGAGTATATGGGTGTTCAGGAGCTTGGTTATTTTCATACTACAGCTGTATCAGAAGAACTGCAGCAGATTGACAAAGGAGAGCCAATAAGGGGAAGAGACACTGAATTAACCAGTGCAGAAGCAGAATAACCAGGGCATGGCAAGTGGAATTTGGCAGTGTTGGTGCAGCATATTTCCTACCACATCAACCATAATTGAATGTCTGTGTTTCCCGATTGGTAATTCAAAATGCCATTTACTCCTTGTGTCTGGAAATGAGACTGTGACTGAGCTGTGTATCACCTTCCACAAAGACTTTCAGGCCCTCATCAACCCTACAGCCTTGAAAACTTTTTTCCCATCTGCCTAAAATTAATTGGAAGAGATGACCAGGACCAGAGGGACCTCATGGATAAGGGTCAATTGAGTAAGTGAGCTGAACTAATGGAAATTAATTTGGTTTTCAGCAATCAATATGTTACAAGTCTGATTTGTAATTGCTTTTTTGTCTATAGTCTAGCACTGTAGTCTATTTCTGAATGACTGCCAAAGGTAGCCTGTAGCTTATTGTACAGAGTCTAGCAGTATCTCTTATAAATACAAGTAGCCTCAAATGTTGAGGTAAATACATGTCGGATGGAAGCAACAGCAGGGTGTTTTGACTTCTGTATCCAATCATTCTAACATTTAAACATTGCAGAGGAATCCATATTGATACATTTTTCTACCACAGACATTTTTTCATGCATTTATACTTTAGTAACAACTGAGGTAAATCCAGAGCCTATCCCAGGAACACTGGGTGTGAGGGAGGAATACACCCAGGATGAAATGCCAATTCATTGCGTGGCACCATGCACACACACACACATTCACACACTCATTCCTACACTCTTTCACACGTAGGGGCAATTCAGCATTGCCGATCCACTTAATGCTTTTAGGAGGTGGGAGGAAACCAGAGAACCTGGAGGACACCAACACGGGCATGGAGAAAACATGCAAAGAGAGGCAGCAATGCTACCTGCTACACCACTGTGCCGCCTGCAGAGGTTTTTATTAATAAAATATTCTGCGTGACTTTTCACTAAGCAAATTGTGCTGACATTTTGAAATATCAGTGGAATTCCTTTGTAAGAGGTGAGAAAGGAGACACTAAATGTAATTTACTAGGATTAAATACAGCCTCTTCAGATGAGCTAATTAATTGCATTTGTCTCACATCAAACCAAACAAAATAAAAACAAGCAAACCAACAAGAGTAAGTGCTCTTAAAAAAACAACAGAAACACACAACACGTTCACCTACTGGTACAGCCCCTGGCTGAAGCTGAAACACAAATTTGAACATAATGACATTGTTTAACTGCCACTATAGCACATGTAGTAACACATACTCAACTCATAAAATAAAACATCGGCACAGACCATGCTTCTGCTAGGGGTTATTATGTCTGTACAATAATGTGCTCACCTCCTCTATGTCGTTATCAAGGGCGATGATGGCCAGTGGTTCTGTGAGGTTGGCTCTGCCCGACACGGTGCCACCCACAGGGGCTGACTCACTGATGAAGCCCCGGTAGGATGGCTGCTGGAAGTACGGTGCCTGGTTGTTTTCATCCAACACCTCTATCCGCAGATCGGCAAATGCAGGCAGAGGGTGTCCGTTATCCTGCTCGGCCTACTCACAAACACATACACATAGGAAAACAAACAAGCAAACAAACACAGCAGGGGTAAACATGCTGTGGTGATGATAGCCAGGAAGCTGGAGGTCTCAGTATGAAACTGGCAGCATACACGCAGCTCAGCGGGAGAGGGATTCAACACCATGGAGAGTTGCATGAGGATTAAGTCACACACATAACCTGACACAGCGCATAGTACTTAGCATGTGCACTTCCACAAACAATCATTTGTTCATTTAATCTGCTGCTTGTGATAAGTGTTTCATTTCACCAGTGAGTGACTCTCTGAGTTGTACAGTTGGGTTTGTCTTTGGTACATATATTGAGTTTATATACACACATCTAGGCCTAGTTTTATGATTACACCCTAAATGGTTTTCTGATATACCAATTCTAGTTAGCTTATGTTAGCCATATAACTAGCAGTATCAATGATGATTACACACATGACCGTGAAGGTAGCACACATTTGCTGCAGGTGGGTGACATTAAAGGAAAACCCATTGGCTCTGTTATGTCATAGGAGACATTTTGCTGAACCATCACTACAAATCAATACAGAGTTAATTTAACTTAAATGTAACAATTTAACAATTTATCCTATGAAAAAAAAAACATTTCTATCCTGATGAGAGTGGTCTCTTCTAGGATGAGAGTGGTCTCTTCTAGGATGACAATGTCTCCATCCACAGGGCACAAGGCCTCAGTAAATGGTTGTAAATCATAAGCTGCTGTTTATATCATATGCTACTACCTTCACAATCACCATACCTCAACCCAGTTGCATGCCTATCTGAGTTTTTTGTACTGATGTTTTAGAAAGTGCTCTCTACCACCATCTTCAAAACAAGTGAGCGAATACATTTTGGAAAAATGGTGTTCATCCCTCCAGTAGAGTTCCAGAGACTTGTACAATCTGTTAAATCCTGTTATGTTAGCCAATGCTAATCAGCTGGTTAAAGAATATTTGATGGTATACATGAAGAATCCTGTCAGATTCAGCAAAGTGAATGAGAGCATAAATATCTATTTCTTATCTTAATATAAATGCTTTGAACAATGGAGCAGGATTTAGAGTTTAGTAATCATACTTGGTTTTGTAACAAAGAAGCCAACACAATATTTATCTGAGCAGCATATTTCAGATTTTTTTTTTTAATGCCGGGATTCAAAATGCCATGCTGGTTCGGATTTTCTGGAGCAGCAAGTACATAATGTAGCGAGACAAACAAGGATGTAGCACTTTACAGGGCAAACATAATAATTTAACATTTCTAAATAATTCATCTGCTGCTTGTTGAACAGTGATATGCTTTAAGCCTCCCTCATCCTTTTCCTCCCTCCCTCTCCCTCTCTCTCTCTGAATTAGGACGCGTCTTTCACTTGATTGAATATGCACAGTCAACAGCTGCTTGTGTGCATTTGTGTGTCCTATTGAATTCCTTTGCCAGTACTTTTTTCCCCTCCTGACTACTTCAAACTCTTTTCACTGAATATCATATAGAATGTGCTAATATTGATTTAAGCTGATGGGAATACAGCCACACATATGCCCCCACATGCCAGCCTACGCACACTTATGCTTATGTTATGAACCTTTGTGCTCTGAATGATGTTAGCTGAATACATTTGAAAGTCCTGAGGTGAGGACTGAGCTTTCAGGGAAGGGGCCTGGATTAGTGGGAGTCACAAATATAGATCAGAATATTTCTCAGCTTTCTGCTGCTAACCCAAGAGCAGTCCACAAGTTCTCCTATTTAATAAATCCTATTTAAAATAATCTGTTTTCTATTTACTTTTATATTTATTTTCTGTCTAATTTACCCTAATCATGCATAACGAGAGTCCACTCAGAATAGTGAAATGCAAATCTTCTACAAGTGCTGTAATTGATGTGATGTCCTGTAATTAGCCGTGGATTGAGTTTGATTGGTGTAAGTGTTAATGCAACTTAATTAGACAGAACTTCATGGTAATCTAAAGTGTTCTAATAGAGTTTCTCAATACACTTAGTGCCACTGTAATGTAAATATATATAATTCACATATAATTTACACTACATCTCACACTATTCATAGTAATTAGAAGAATGTAATATAAGCATTAAAGCAAATTATTATACTTATCAAAAAGTATATTCTTAATAGCCATGACTAATAATGACAAGAGTATACACAAGATAAGAGCATGTATGACCTTGATGACAAGGTTGAAGCTTTGGTACAGGTCCCTCCTAACTGGCTTTAGAAGGCGGAGCTCTGCTGTTGTCCTGTTCAAAGAAAAGAACTCTGGGTAGACTGCTGGCTGGCCTGAAGGTGACAGGAGAGTTGGCACAAGTGAGAAATACAAATTACCTTGCATCTTCTCTAAAAAAAGAGCAATATTTATTTTAAGATCAATGATTTATGGTGCCTTGGATACCCACCAACCAGAATAAAGTAGAGAATGCCAGGTCTGTCTGATGGAGGCTGAATGTTCCTGTCCTGGTCCACCGCTCGGATTGGTGGTGACACATTTAGGGGATTCAGTTTGCTCTAAAAAGGATGGATGGGGGGGTGACCATGAGACTCAACTAAAACAGGTCAATCAGAGTCAAGATACAGTAACTACAGTACTGAAGAAATTTCAAATTATGCCTTGTTTCTGGATTAAGGTTTGTCTTACTATGCTTGTGAGGACCTTCTCTTCACATATTTAATGTAGCTTATAAATGCTATGCCTACATCTAAATCTGCCTCTTTTTTTGTTTGTTTTCTTTTAATAAAAGCTGCAGTTTTTCTTATTTGGACCAACCAAAGATTTTCACAAGGTCAAAACTGTCAGATATTCCTATGCTTGTGGGGACATTTGATATAAATATAAAAACTTATATTAAAAAAAACAACCCCTCGCACACACAAACAAATGGACTGCATGGCTGATAAGAAACATTCGCTTTGTAGCAGGCTTTTATCCAAAGCCAAGGAGAGCCTTATCAAAAACAGGGAAATATATAAAGATCATAAATGCTTATCAGTAACTCGTTCCCACCTGAGACATTCAAGGATACTCAAAACTCCCTTCTAGCATACAGGGGGAAAAGGAGTAGAAGAGTGAGTCCTTTATATCACACTGTGCCTTAATGTCTGGATCTCTGCTCTTATTAAAAACACCTAACTACTGCTATTTATAGGGACAGTCAGGAAACAGAGAAATAATCAAAATATTAAAAAAAAGAGGGATGGGGAAAAACACAAATAGCACAATGGAATTGCACACTCTCCACTTTTGTTAAGTCTCCTGAGAGGTTATTTAAATGTACTATGTTTGCTTTTCACAAAGTTGGTGGTACTGCAGAGAAGCCTAATAAAGCCAAAGCAATTAAAATAGCAAAAAATGTGAAACCTCAATAAAGCTACATAAACTGTTATTCACTTTAGAAAGTCTCAAAAGGGCTAGATACTTTTTTTTTTCCTAAATAGGCCCCCACAGACACATAGGTAACATACTTCTCTACAAATTCACCAAACAAATCTGAAATCTCATTACTTCAGGTAATTCAAAAGCAACACACATGCGCAACAATTAAATTACAGATACAATAACCAGAGGGAGTTCTTCATGTGTAGTACAAACTACTAATTTGTAGAGGGAAGTAGCTGCATTAAAACATGAACAGTGTAGCAAACAGCAGGGTGGAGCACAGCTAGAAGGAGAGGCTGCCTTTATGAGCATCTCCCCAAATCTCCATTCTAAGCCACCTGTAAACAGTTTTCCGTAAAATATGATGCACCTGAGCAAGCAATAGGAATAGCAGTTACTTATTTACAGTGTGTGTCCCTCTGTTCTCTGTTGGAAGAACTCGCATACATCTACTCCAGCTCCAGAACCCCTCCTGTCCTGAAGCACCACTATCATCCACTCTGATGGCCAGTGAAGGATTTATGTGTGTGTTATCTGTGTTTTGATGCTTGCTCTGCTCAGTGCACTTCTCTCTACATTATGCTCTTATAAAATGTTTTGCCTGCACTCTACACAAAAAAGAGACCACAGTAGAGAATGTATTAATATTACACCCTTATTGCCTTGGCATTCATCCAGGCTGTTTGTTTATCTAATAAACACTAACTCACACTGAAACGGTGGATGCGTACACAATTTAGAAGCTTGAGTTTGAGGTGAACTTCATGTACACTCTTAAATAAACCGTTTTTCTTCATTGTATAGTGCAGTAATTCCTGACTCCATCCACTACGCAATTAAACAAAAGTAAGGTCCATGATTTATGTTAAAGCTAGTGTTGCAGCATCCTACATTTCCATTCTTTTTCTTTCTCCTACTATGTTTACCCTGTTTTTATCCCTCCATCTTGAATGCTTTCTACTGCCTAATGCTTTTTAACCTTTTTCAAATAGTGACCATTCCAGCATTCCTCAAAAATGTAATCGACATTTATCACATTATAACTCACGTCTTTATCTCTGGTTTATATCGTTTTTATTAGGGATACCATTTTATTTTTTCCAGACAGAGTACATTTTTTTTTTTGGATACTTGTTGATACCAATACTGATACTGTCAGGTCAACCACGGTACCAACTCAAACTCCAATTCCCAGAACCCACTGCGGCCTACAAACATGGCTGCCCTGGACTAGACTTCCCATAACAGACACACTTTGTCACCAGACTTCTGCTCATCACACCTAGCACTATGAATAGGACTCACAAACCCACACTTGACACGGAGTAATACTGTGTGCACGTACCTGCCTGACCTCTGCATGTTTACTGTTTCCGACTTTGATTCAGGTTTTGGATTTGTTTGCCTGTTCCTTTTAAATAAGATACTAAACTGCATTTGCATCCATGTCAGCCTCCACAATCAGGGATGTGGTCATCATGCTGACATTTATGTTTTAGATGTTATGGTGTTTAAACTGTATCTTTAATATAGAGCATCAGTGCATAAAAGTGGAAAGGAAGTGCAAGTGTCTCAGTGCTCAGTGCTTGCAGGACTGAAGTGCTCTCATGTGTGACAGTTTCTGTGCACAGTGGCTTCACTGCTCCATACATTTCTGTGCATTCAATTCACAGTAATTTTTAATGACTCTGCTCCATGCCCTCAGGTCGGCTGCCCTCGTGGTCGTCACAAGGATGTTTAATCTGGTTACTTATATTGTAGGAAGCTGGCTGTACGTTCTCCTGATATTTCACCAGGGCATAGTTTGCAGTCTGCTCTGCTTTAATCATTAATCATGAAATACACTATATTGCCAAAAGTATGTGGACACCTGACCATCACTCATACGTGGGCCTACCCCAAACCTTTGGCACAAAGTTGGAAGCACAAAATTGACTAGAATGCCTTTATATTCTGTAGCATTAAGATTTCTCTCCTCTTGAACTCAAGAGCCTAAACCTGTTTCATCATGACAGTGCCCCCATGCACAATGTGAGGTACATAAGGACATGGTTTGCCAAGGATGATGTGGAAGAGCTTCAGTGGCCTGAGCCCTGACCTCAACCCCACTGAACACTTTTGGAATGAACGGAACACCAAGCGCGCACCAGGCCTTCTCAACTGACATCAGTGCCTGACCACCCTAATGCTCTTGTGGCTGAATGAGCACAAATCCCAGAGGCCACATTCCAAAATCTAGTGGAAAGCCTTCCCAGAAGAGTGGAGACTGCTATAACAGCAAAAGGGGACCAACTCATAGGAGGACCAAATACTTTTGGCCATATAGTGTACGTCCAGAATTCTGTCATTTTATGTTGTCTGGTCATTAGTGCGACAAGGTACCTTAGATTTATGTCACATAGTGGTATCAGATGTTAGTATCAGAGCAATTTTGTTTAGTACAAGTAAATGAACAAAGATTACCAGATTCCAGTATTGGTATTGATGCATTACTAGTTTTATTATTACAAATAACAGAAATATCAGGGGAACAATATAAAGCTCCTTGGCTGTGTTTACATCTTTACAGCTAGGAATTCAGCACTAAATGGCCAGAATCACCAGATGTTGTGGTGATAATGACATGAGGGAACTTCTTTAATTGTCTTAAAAGGCATAATGATGCAACAAAGATGTGAAACCGTGGGACTGGCTATTCCAAGACATAGAAATCTGCTGACTGTAAAGGAGATAAAGCTGGACACTGAATTAGCTACACATTTCATGAACAGGTAATGTGATAATTAATGTTAGAAAGTGGCATGCTCTTCACATTAATGACTGCAACAACAAATCATTAAGTTATTTGTTATACTTCATTCATTTCCCATTAACTTTGCAAAAACTGGCCAAACAGAATGAGATTAATTGTGCTTGTAAACTACTGAGCCAGATTGGCCTATGAAGGATGATCACAGAGAAAAAGCTGTGGAATTGACCCAAGTGATCCAATGATGTGAAATAAGCCTGTTTGATTAATATTTTCATAAGTTGCAAAAGAAGATGAGAAGAGAAGATAGTAAGTTTGCTAGCTACTAAACTAGCATGGATAAACCTCACCAGCTAACATAGATTTTGAAGTTTACTTTATAACTGCTAGAGACCAAATTCATCCAGAGCACCTTTAACTACATTAGACATGGTGGATTTCCTTGTGTCTAAATAGTGCAATACAAAGATTATCACCTTTCTGTTTTCCGATAAATGTATTAAACATGTATAATATTCTCATGGACTTGTCTACATATAAAATGTCCAAATGTAATAACTCACATTCGCTCCCCCAGGATATTGGAGCTTTATGCTGAACTCTAACAAAACCTCTCTACTCCCACATCAATAGACCCAAAACAGGTTCACTACAAACAGAGCAGCTCTTCATGGAAAACAAGACAAGACAAGATGGCCTTCAGCTGTACAGTAAATAAGTACTGTGTGTTTGCTGGTGGGTTGAAGCTTAGCACTGCTCAGTAATGACTGTTTGTGGCTTTTTTTTTTTTTTTCAGTCACTGTCCCCATCAATGGCTGATTCTCCCGGTACATGACAATAACTTTTTAAACAATTAATAGAAAGCCAAGCATGTCCCTGCTGAACTCATAGCAGAAGCAGTGTTGCATGGGTTGAGTTCTCACCGGGTCTATGAGTTCAGGAATGACGGCACGGTATGTGACAGGGCTGCAGTCTCGTGTGTTATTGACCAGAACACAGGGCAGGAACATGGGACCCAGGTCATCTCCGTCTAATACATCCAGAGTCAGTGTTGTAGTAGCTGTGTGCCGGCTGGCTGGATATGGAGCACGATCCTGCAAAATGCGCCAAACACACACAAACACACACACACACACACACACACACACACACACACACACACACAAACATCAGCCGGAGTCTATCCTTAGTGTTCTATTCAGAACTTAGCAATGCATGCACTGTTTGCTAGGCTCCACTGACCCAGCCCATTTCTTCTGAATTTATATCAACCCAATTACACCACATACACATCTTATCTCCATCTCAATTATTAGCAACACAATTAATGTTCACAGATTCACTTTAAATTTTTAGGTTCCATCTGAGTGAAGCTGTGTGTATGACTGCTGTGTATGCAATTAAGAAACAGAGGTAAAAATGATAGGAGGAAAAAATCATAATGATTCTCTCAGGTTGAAATGACCTGAACATAATACAAGTACGATTTTTAATTTAAAACGGCTGTTAATATTAATCAGAGAATTTTAGCCAGACGCACACATTTTCATGACAGGAAAATAATTTTTAGTAGATTTTTTAAATTAGTCATTTTAGTCCTAATAACACATAATGGTTAAAAATTTGATATAAAATTTGCTAAAGAGTGAGAAGGTTTTCTGTGACAGGAAAAGTACACAGCAAGAACTGCAGGGTTTCAGTGATGAGATCAATCCTAGCTGGTAAGATTTGCTCCTGAACAAGGTACTAGACCTCAGGTTGATCTGGGAAGGAATCCCACTGCAATCAGTTAGTGCAGGTCTTTTAGGTTAAAAATGAGCTTAAAAATGGACAGTCACCTTTTTAATAATGGACTTTCTTCATGCCATTGCTAAGTGCATTCCAGTAATAAGCATTCCCACCAGCTGAAACTTATGAGGCTTTTAGAAAATTTGTCAGCCAACCACCAGAGACAGACAGACAGACACACACACACACACACACACACATACACCCATACACACACAGAGCTTCTGACAGAGACCTTAAATGCTGAATGTCCCATGGATGAAATGAACACTTCTGAAAGCTTTATGAATGTGAGTGAATTTTAAATTTCTCCTCCTGTCCTGAGGTACAAGACAGAATCAAATACATGATTTTAAATTTTCAAATTTTAAATTGTTACTCGTGGATCCTGTAGGCAGTCTGGTGTCATGGTGAAGGAAAGAGTACCCAATCAGTACAGTGCACCACTGGGGCTCTTATACAGATGTGTGTGTGTGTGTGTGTGTGTGTGTGTGTGTGTGTGTGTGTGTGTGTGTGTGTGTGTGTGAAGGCAATACTGAATAAGCTTTATTTCTGAATAAATTCTTACAAAACCTCCACTATAGCAAGGTGTCCACAGAAACAAAAAAAAGAGCTAAAGCCCTCAAGCTTCCAACACAAAAGCATCAACCTAAAACAGTCCATTGTTCATTAGGACAGGAATAAAAGCTGAACCTGAAGTAAGGATGAGACATTACATTACATTACATTACCTAACATAAGCTAGTAACTAACACTTTTACCATGATCATTTTTCAGGAAGATGGTTTCCTCTCTAAAGTTAACTAGTTTCATGTTACATATTATAGGCTAATTAGTTATAGTTTATATAGTATATAGTATTAGATATTAGTTAACTAGTAAACTGCTAATTCATTCATTCATTCATTCATCTTCAGTAACCGCTTGTCATGCTGGATCCAGAGCCTATCTCAGAAATACTAGGAACAAGGTTGGAATACACCCTAAATGGAACCTTGCACACACACATTCACAGCAAGGGGAAAAAAACTGAAGCACAGCCAACCACATGCAGGTATGATACTGGGAGGTGGTAGGAAACCCCCTGCCTCCCCGGTCAGAAGTGGCACATATTTGGATCAAGCTATGAACCTTGGTGCTATGAAGCAGCAGTGTTACCCCCTGCGCCACCATGCCGCCCTAAACTGCTAAATGAAGAATAAAAAATAGGCAAGCCTATTTCTGCAGGACTGCCTTCAACTTCATACAATATACACTCTATAATGGGGAGGTAGAATTGGATTAGTCTTCTGCATCTCACTGCTAACAACAATGCATTGGTGTCTAGAGGCCTGCTAGCTTATAAGGTGTGCTGCTGTGTTCAGTGGTGAAATATGAGAATATTTTTTGAACTCCCTTTTATATCGTGTATGTGTATTTGAACAATGGGGAAATAGTCAGTTACATAAGTTCCTGTACACACAGGCCTAAATAAAAAGGGTTACAATGAGTTATAATATTATGTGACAACTGTTTACTGTTAATGACCACAATGTCTTGGCACAGGTCTCCTAGAATTCAATTCAATTCGATTGAACCAGGAAAATCTACTGACATACATTTGTTTAAATAACAAATATAATCGATATATATATATATAATAGATCCTATATTTCCAATAACCAATATCTGACATTTATAATATTTAATCAAAGCTCTCATCATCAGCCAAGTAGCCACAGACCAATAAATCATAAAAGAAAATTATAAACATGCATTTAAGTTTTTGAAGTCAAAATACAGAAATGCTTCTAAACTAAAAAAGGAAATTCCAAAAACATGATGAAAATACTGTGATCCTCCATATTTCAGTGGATTCTATGGATCTTGTTGTTCGAAGAATTAATTAATTAAAGTAAATTTGATCAAAGTAATTAAAGTAATTTGCCCATTATCTACAACACTACAATGGATCTAGAACTAAACAGTAACAACAAAGTTAGTACAGTAATGTGGATTTCTGGTCATTTCGTGTGCAACAAAGGAAAAAATTAAATATTCTAACAAGCTGGGCACACCACTGATCACCTTCACTGAGATGGTACAGTGGGCTTATATTTGATTGCAGCATTAAACTCCACTTTGAACAGCCCACATTCTGATGCATAATTATTATCATCTTTATTCCTCATTTCTCTGTCTGAACAATCAACATGTGAGCTTATTCGGTAAAGTCATAACGTAGCTAGCTGGACTACAGACTGGCTTAATAACTAGAGTTAATTATTTTTGTTAGATGAAGAGTAAATTAAAACACTCCACAATTAGCAGCCTTTGCACTTCTGAGATAGAATTGCATGCAAAAATAACACATGGGTCAGGTTGCTCGTTAGTTTACGAACATGCTTACATACTACTTTAGTCAAGAAGGTTTTTGGGAAGTGCTTGTTAATTAAAGAAGATTCTTATGAAGAAGTTAACAAAGTACTTAGTGATACAAACCTTTTGGGAAATGCATGCCAGATTGGTTAAGAGAACTAATCTTAGCAATAAACAATGTGGAAATACAATTCGCTTTGAAAAAGGGTCACTGTTTTAAAAATCCTTTTTTTTTTTTTTTTATGAAATCATCCATGCAGGTATAGCATAATGTAATATTACACCATAACTTCAGCTCATAATGGGTGAGACTAGTTGAAATTACATGTTAACATAAAAAAAAATTATATATATAAAAAAAAAAGATATAGTTCTTTTAATCAGTGTTTAAATAATTGTGAGTATGTGGCAAAAAACTAGTAAATTATGAACAATATCCTTATGCCTATAAGGTCATTATCATCTTCCTCTGCTGAAATCACTGTAGTGTGCTCACTGGAGAAAAACTTTATGGAGCAGCCACACTGACTAAGCAGAATTGCAGGTTTATTCCTGGCTTTATGAAGGCATGCTCAGGCATTTATTCAGTTACTCTTGTGTAACATCAAAATGAGTAGCGCGGTCAGCCTAAGGGCACACTAAAAGCAGAGCGGAGCTTAGCAGTGCTAAGGTTCTGCCTGGAGCCAGGATTCAGTTTCTAGACAATGTCCCATGTTCCATCTTTGTTGTAGAACAAAGCCACCTTCATGTTTTCTGATATCATGATAAGAGAGTCAAAATGCTTTTGTGTAGGTGTGGAATATAACACTAATGATTGCTCTAAATCTGATGAATACACTGAAAACAGGTTGTTCAGGCAAAATATCAGCCAGTAAACAACTACAAGGCACCTTAAAACAAATGCAGTGACACTTTCCCCACATTTCTTGCAAGGCATCAACCTTGATAACATGGCAGATTTCACAAACAAATTACCACAATATTAGATATAATGTTACCTAAAAATAAATAGGACAATTAAATGAAAATACAATGAGTTTATGTAAAGCTTGGATCCCTATTAGCCTAAAAGCCTACAATTAATTCTGGGTAGGGGGATCATAACATAAACATAATTGTAAAAGCTCTTACATTGGCCTGGACTATGATTAGGTAGCGTGTCCTTTCTTCATAGTTCAGTCTCTCAGCAAGGACAATGTTACCAGACAGTGTGCTAGCCACCTGAACAGTCCTGTTTGACATCTGAGAGAGAAAGACACCAAGATTAAGAAAGGGAAAGCAAGAGAAGAAAAAAGATTGTGCTATAGCACTTAAAAATTCATAAACGCTGCTGTACATAAGACAAAAAAATAGATATTTTGGTAGAACTGCACTCTACCGGGTCATTGCGGTTGTACTGGATGCCATATTCAATTTGGCCATTTGGTCCATCATCAATGTCAGTGGCTCCATTGTTTCCTGAGAAACCAGTGAAGATGGTGGTGCCGACTGGAGTGAGCTGGAGAAGCAGAATGTTCAGACAAACAGAGAATGTGATCAAAATGATTCTGATTAATCTGACTATTTCATTTATTTATTATCTACTTCATACAGGTATGTGCTTTGTCTATTCCTATGAATTGTTTTATAATAGTCTTAACACCCAAATTATTGAATAAAAACATATAATTGTTGATATACAGTATCTGTACCATCTTTAAATAATATCTTGTTATTCTGTCTTATGTCATGCTTCAATTAAGATAAAAATAATCCTCCAACCCTAAGCAATATATTAACTCAGCTTAATATGATATAAACTTATTTGAAAATTGAAATGATTTGAAAAGTGAAAACAAATCGAACAAAGCGAATCCAAGATTCAAGATTCAAAGAACTTTATTAATCCCAGGGGGAAATTGCTTGGGTTAGAGTAGTTTCTCAGTGCATCAAATGCAACGCATAGGATTCTTTAACGCATAGGCTGCTCCATATATATGCTGCTATATATATACAGACAAACACATAAAAAATAGGCTATACAAACTTTACAATTGTGTATTTTGAGTATTTTATTTTAGTTTAAATGTCAGAGAAAGCATTCCTCTTATCCTACAGTGAATTCCCACTGATTACAATAATTAATTAAAAGACAAATTCCTTGTACATGTACACCCACGGTACTTGACAATAAAGGTGATTCTGATTCTTGTATGATTATATAGTGAGTGTATAGTGTGTGTATTTATACATATATATATATATATATATATATAAAAAGCACAAACGTGCTACTATCTTGCACAATAACACTGGCCTTGGATGTCTTTATGTCTTTGAAGGAATAAACCATCCACCACAAGAAAAAGACAAAAGACTTTCTTTAGTATAAATTCTTTTAGTGACAGAATAACTGGTGTGTGTGTGTGTGTGTGTCTATATTTTTCTGGCATTTTCTGGATTGGCTTAAGAAAATCAACTACACAATAGCAGAGCGAAAACATAAAAGTGAGAGAAAACAAGAAAAGATCAAGAGTTCAGGTGGTAGGCGGAAAAGTCAGAATATAGTAAGACTTCCCGAGGCCCTGAGTGTGTGTGTGTATATATACACACACACACACACACACACATACGTATGTCAGTCAGGTCTTAAATATTTGGACAAGGACACAATTTTCGTAATTTTCCCTCTGTACACCACCACAATGGATTTGAAAATGAAGCAATCGAGATGTGATTGAAGTGTAGACTTTCAGCTTTAATTCAAGCATTTTAACAAAAATATTTCATTAACAGTTTAGGAATTACAACTATTTTTTACATAGTCCCTCCATTTTCACAGGCTCAAAAGTAATTAGACAATTGACAGATATAAGCAGTTTCATGGCCAGGTGTGGCCTGTTTCCTCGTTATTTCGTGACAAATAATAGAGATAAAAGGTCTGGAGTTGATTCCAAGTTTTGAATTTGCATTTGGTAGCTGTTCATGAGAACTCTCAATATGCGGTCCAAAGAGGTTTTTGATGCAAGTGAAGGAGGCCATCATTAGGCTGAAATAACAAAACAGACCTATTGAGAGATAGCAGAAACTTTAGGAGTGGCCAAACAATTTGGTACATCCTTAAAAAGAAGGATGTGCACTGGTGAGCTCAGCAACACCAAAAGGCCCCTTTACAACATCTAGCCAAGTCAAGAACATTCTGGAGGAGGTACGCATATCATTGTCAAAGTCTACATCAAGAGATGCCTTCATGAATGTAATTACAGACATTTTACCCCAAAATGCAAACCACTGGTAACAGTCAAGAACAAAAAAGCCAGATTAGACTTGCTAAAAACCTCTAAAAGAAAAAAGCCTGCCTAGATCTGATGCAAGATTAACTTGTACCAGAATGATGAGAAGAGAAGAGTATGGAGAAGGAAAAGAAGGGCTCATGATCCAAAGCATACCACATCATCTGTCAAACATGGTGGAGGCAGTGTTATGGCATTAGCATGTATGGCTGCCGATGGAACTAGGTCACTGGTGTTTATTGATGATGTGACTGCTATTAGAAGTAGCAGGATGAATTCTGAAGCATATAGAGCTATACTTCCTGCTCACATTCAGTCAGATGGCGCTTCACAGTGCAGATGGATAATGACACAACACATACCATGAAAGCATCCCAAGAGCTTCTTAAGGCCAAGACATTAAATGTTCTTAAATGTCCGAAGTCCTCAACCCAATTGAGCATGCTCTTCACTTACTGAAGACAAAATTGAAGGCAAAAAGACTCACAAACAAGCAGCAACCAAAGTCAGCTGGGGAAATGTTACATAAACACCTCCTAACACAAAACTTCACCACATCAATGATAATACGTTTTTCTTTTTTAAACTACACGTTTTTGTCAGGCAGCAGAGACGGTGGCTTTGATAGAGCGTTGTCAGGAAACAGGCAAGGGTCAGGCGATCAACAGACTAGGGCAGATA
>CM040977.1:16743672-16754058 GCA_022985145.1 Pangasius djambal
ATATATATATATATATATATATATATATATATATATATATATATATATATATATATATATATATATATATATATATATATATATATATATATATATATATATATATATATATATATATATATATATATATATATATATATATATATATATATATATATATATATATATATATATATATATATATATATATACATACAGTTAAGTCCGGAAGTATTCGGACAATGACAGAGTTTTTGTGATTTTGCCTTTATACACCATCACAATGGATTTGAAATAAAACAATCAAGATGTGATCGAAGTGTAGACTTTCAGCTTTATTTTAAGAGGTTCCACAAAAATATAGCATTTACCATTTAGGAATTACAGCCATTTTCAGCAAAGTACCTCCATTTTCAGGGGCTCAAAGGTATTTGGACAAAGTGACATAATTGTAAATATAACCATAATTTTAAAGCTTGGATGAAAATCCTTTGTAGTCAATGACTGCCTGAAGTCTGGAGCCCATGTTCTCAAAACTCAAATTCTGAGTTTCCTCCCTGGAGATGCCTTGCCAGGCCTTCACTGCAGCCACCTTCAGTTGCTGCTTGTTTGTGGGTCTTTCTGCCTTCAGTCTTGTCTTCAGTAAGTGAAAAGCATGCTCTGTTGAGTTGAGATCAGGCGACTGACTTGGCCTTTGAAGAATATTCCATTTCTTTGCCTTCAGTTTTGCAGCATTTGGCTGAATGTGAGCAGAGAGTATAGCCCTATACACCTCAGAATACTCTGGAGAAGGTAGGCGTATCATTGTCAAAATCTACAATCAAAGAGACGCCTTAATGAATGTAAGTACAAAACTGATAGGACGCCGCTTTCCTTTCAGGCACATTGTAACGTTTCTCTCACGTTTCTCTTTAGTAAAAAACTAAAAACAATGTAACACACAATTATGAAACTGTCAAGGTACAGCTTATATAGCACAACTAATACCAGTGAATAATATTTTAGGAAATATTGAAGTCAGTTATCCAAAACAATGTTTTATTAAAAGATGCCTCTTCTAGATGTAACTCAAAACTTCAACAGAAAACATACAAAAAGGTCACAGTACAAAGCTAAATAAAACACTTTAACTCCACCGAGTTAATGCCTTCATTTTTAAAAAATAAGACTAACACTATGAATGAGTAGCTTAATTAAATAATTAAGCAGACCATACCTGAGGTGATTTTGTTGTATCTTCCCATATTCATCCCATGCTCCATATTCAAACCCCCCCCCCTGTAAGCACTCTGTGTATTTCACCTGTGTTTCTACTTCACTTTTAAGCAAAGGCTATTAGTGTAACTGGGTAAAGTAAACATTTGTAGAAAGCGTTGTTATCGGGATTCAAGGTTTTCTTGTTCTTTTGGCTGCTCCCGTTAGGGGTCGCAACAGCATATCATTGGTCCTCATATTTGATTTGGTACACCAGATACCCTTCCTGATGCAACCCTCCCCAATTTTATCTGGGCTTGGGACCGGCACTCGGACTGCACTGTCGTGTGCAACCCCAGTGGCTTGGGTTGGTTCCCTGGCTGGGAATTGAACCCAGGCCACGGCGCTCTCACTGCCACTAGTTCTCCAGGAACCTGTTAACTGTTTTTTTCAAGTAAGGTGATTAATTAGTTTAATACAGTGTAGATGCCTGTCATGTAATTTGAATGGCAGAGACTCCGAACCATTTTCTGAATTACAAAGAATGTTTCAAGCACTCAGATGGCTTTTGAATAGTCATGGATCTATATATAACCTTTCCCTTTAACAGAGAACCTTGAGGAGCCCTTTTTCTAAGAGTGTAAATGCATACATGCCATTAGTGTAAGTAGATTTCGTTGTGGTCCAATTATGTTACGATTACTTCAGTGCATCCATAGATTTAGAATGAGATCAGGAGCATCCTTGTTTTAAACGAATGAATGACAAAGCAGACTGAGAATCAATATCAGTTAGTTTCTGATATTCTGCAGATCGCATTATGGAGTTAGGCATTGCCACACTGACTGTGCAGTGCATGTCCACTTGGCTCTGTGTATATAATCAGAGTAATCACAATACTGATAATCATTAGTGGTAAAAGTCTGGCTTCTCTGTGAACCATGCACAAACTGAGTCCTCAAGGCCCTCCTGGTCAGACTCCAATGCTTTCTGAAGTAAGGAAGGATGCAAAGGTGTGTTTACTTCTCTCACTGAAGCTTATGCATTAACACACACACGAGTCACACAAACGCTGCAGCAGCAGAGCAATTTCATGCTCAGCACCTACTCTCAATTATGATAATGTCTTGCAATTCAGGAAAGGTGGAGGTGCACTGCTTTACACAATTATCAGAACATGTGCAGCATGTCTACACGTACAAATACACTCCAGGCGCTATTCACACGGCCTATATACTTCAGTGCTGGCAGAGGAAAGACAAGCTTAATACAGTGGGGTCCAAAAGTCTGGGATTCTTTTTTTTTTTTTTAAATTGGAAATAAACAAAAGGTTTTAGAGTTTTTAGATATGTAAAACAAAGAACATAAATGTTCAATATCTTGAATATTTAATATTCAAGATTGCACTATTTCTTGGTCACTATTTAAATGTAAGCAAATTTGTGATATTGACCATGTTAACTGCTTTGTACAAAAGGTCAGATTTTCCCCATGCCTAAACAAGCAGATGGATTTGATCTAAAATGGATCATAAGGTTTTGCACAAACTTGTGGAGTCCATGCCAGCTCGAGTACACACTGTCATTAAACCAAAAAGGGGACATACTAAATACTAAAAAATTCTGAAATTCATGTAAATATTTAAACGACTCTACTTTTAACTCAAATTGTTGTCAATAATATCATTTGTAATGAAAATTGTTGTATTCAATTAGAAAAGAATGCAAAATAGAAGTATTTTCACTAGTGAAAATGACTTTCCCAGACTTTTGGACCTCACTGTACCCCATAAAGAAAAAAGCAATCATGCAATCATCCTTGACACAGTAAAACATGCCAGTGGTTTCAATGCCGGTCCTGGAATATCCCTGCCCCTGCATATTTTAAAGTTTTCCCCAGTTTTACACACCCACATGAAGTCAGGAAGGGCTTGTTAATTAGTTGATTATGTGGCCTGTCAATTAGAGGTGTTAAAGCAGAAAAAAGATATGCAGGGCAGGGATAGCAGTGTGCACCACTAAATCTTTCCATGAGCCTATGTGTGTGTGTGTGTGTGCACATGTGTGTGTGTGTGTGTTTCCAGTTTTGGCAAAGTAGCAGAAAAGGAGAAACAATTTTAGATCTGATGGGCAAAGGGAAAATGTGAGCAGACTGTATAATTACTTCAACAACAGTCTCTCTCTTTCACACACATCTTCTACTACCTATGAACAATGCATAACAGGATTATGCCAATCACTTTAATCAAGATAAGCAGCATGGCTTCTCTACTAGGTCCAGAGATTTATCCACACAGCAGAGAGCACTGGCCAGTCATTGGTGCTGAGCTGTATTTGTCTCATCTACAAAGATACTAAGTCTGAAAATGAAACTCTTGCAGACTGATGCACAGCCACATTGGTCATGCAGAAGTAATGTGTCACCAGCATATGCAATTTTGCCCTGATATGAAATCATCGTTTATTATACTGCATGCTGCTGATTGAAATTGAGCTGAGCTAAAATTAAAAAGGGAGAGAGAGAAAGACTAAATGCACTGAGGCTAAAGGGAGAGTGAGGGGATTGGAGAGGTCATGCTTAAACTCTCAGTCCTCGCAAAGATAAAGTATATGTACTGTATATGGCACTATCAGTCAGCCAGTCATCTGAAATGACTCGTACATATGAGCATCAAAAGACTTTCCCAAAATCAGACCAACAACATCAGCAGTGTCTGCCATGTCACACCAAAAAATAGCTAAATTGTTAGCTCAGCTAGCTAAACTTCACAGAAGAAGGTAGTGACTAGGTAGTAACTGCATAGCCAGACCTTTAAATAAAAAACAAATTTTCAAAATGAACACAAATAATCAAATGGAACTTTATACTTACTATTATAATATTTTTAGAATATTTACAAATTACAAAGATGAAATAAAAACTATACGTAAAATTGTTGCGAATTAGGCTACTGACCACTACTGCAACTCCAAGCACTCTGTGGGTCTGCAGTTGACTGAATTGGTCCTGGTATGTTTATGTTGGCCCTGAAATGTTGTCAGTCATGTTCATTACCATTTCAGTGATCGGCAGTTGGTTACTAAGTTCAGCCCCTTTGAGAGGACTCCCAATTGTCCTGTGGAGAAAGCTGTGTGTTGAGTCATTTATGCAGAGCATACTGTGACCCCCACACACACAATCCCCACCACCCCCAGGGTAAAACACACAAAATGACATATTAAAAAACCTGTTGTCCAATGAATGTTAACCTTTACTCCATTAAAAGAAAGTGCACATGAATCTTTCACTGGATCCCAGTGAAACCATGTGTCAATGCAGCTCTATCAGCAGTGCTTCTACTGGCTTCTATGGACATTTTCATGCAGGCTGCACTGCATGAAAAACCGGCAGGGTGTGATTTTTGAAATATTTGACGAATAAAAAAAAAACATTTTCTTGAAGCCTTAATATATTTGTTTCTGACCAACATCAATGTAATTTTCTTATTTATTGGTCATAGTTTGAGAAGAAGTTAAAGCTTCATATCACTACCCCAAGTCTTCATAAAGCTGATGAACATGACCATATATATTTCCTATGGAATTTTGACAATGTGTTATTTTTTTTAATAAGTCTTTTGTCAATAATAATATTTCTTTAATTAAAACTCCATGGATTACTCAAAAATCTTTTGTCTCTGGGTCAAGAATTTGCCTCAGATTCAATTCAATTCAATTTTATTTGTATAGCGCAGCAGCTTTACAGAAATAAATGGATTCACAAAAAATATATTGTAAATATGTGAATTTATCCCTGTGAATGTATCCCTATATAACAGATAACAGCTGTAACATGACATCAGTTGTCATAGCAACAGTCACAACAGAATTTTCAAATCACAGTGAGTACAGATCTACACCACACTGTTCCTTTGATCCTGTCAGGTAAATTATGTGACAGGTCAGTTTTGAAACACAGATATTCACATATTATGGATAAACTAGTTAGTAAATTATGAAAGATGGCATCTTGCCAATTTTATCATGTTCCTTTAGTAAGTATTGCTTGTACCGATTTATCGTAACATTTGTTTTAGCATAACTAAATGTTAGAATAACATATGAGAATAACCAAATGAAAAAAGGATTTGGACAGTGACACAATTTTTAGTAATTTTGCCTCTGTACACCACCACAATGGATTTGAAATGAAGCAATCAAGATGTGACTGAAGTGTAGACTTTCAGCTTTAATTCAAGGGGTTTAACAAAAATATTGCAATTTTCACAGGCTCAGAAGTCATTGGACAAACTAACATAATCATAAATATTATGATTATATTTAATACTTTTACATTTACAGCTTTTGGCAGACGCCTTTATCAAGAGTGACTTACAAAAATGCTTTGAAGTCACTATCAATAAATACATTCTGATACTGGTTCGCTAGGTCACAAACTAAGAATACCATCAGTCCAAAAACTGTTAGGGAGGTAATATAGTGACAAGCACTCAGACAATACAAGTTTTTTATTAAGTGGGAACTTCATTCCACCACCTAGATGCCAGAACAGAGAGGAGTCTCAATGCATGCCTTCCTTGTACTCTGAGAGATGGTGGGACCAGTCGAGCAGTGCTAGAGGATCGGAGGAAGCATGGGGAGCTTTGTAGGCAAGCATCAGTGTTTTAAATCTGATGTGGGCAGCTACAGGAAGCTGTTGGAGGGAGCGGACCAATGGGATGGTGTGGGAGTACTTAGGAATGTTAAACACCAGTCCTGCCAGAAGTGAATTCCCTGTCCAAATATTTAATAATACTGGATACTGGACAAATACTGGACCTGACTGCATATAAGTCACAACATATACATATGCTAGCAAATGCAAATATCATTCTCACATTATCTCCGAGACATAAAATTTGAGTGAATTTTCTGACCACAACATGTTACAGTAGTACTAAATTTGAGTTATCTCAGGAAAAGTTAAAATGCACTTGAATAAAATTAAATTTTGTCTTTCGTACTTCTTATGTACTAGGGCCTTCCCCAAACTGTTGCCATAAAGATGGAAGCACACAATTGAATGGGATGTCCTTGTATGCTGTAGTATCACAATTTCCCTTCACTTGAACTAAGAAGCCCAAAGCTGTTCCAGAATGACAATGCCCCTGAGCACAAAGTGAGGGCCATGAAGACATGGTTTGCCAAGGGTGGAGTGGAAGAACTCGAGTGGCCTTCACAGAGCCCTGACTTTAAAACCACTGAACACTTTGGGATGAACTGGAATGATGACATCAGTGCCTGACCTCACTAATGCTCTTGTGGCTGAATGGGCGATTCCCCACAGCTATGCTCCAAAATCTCAAATGGGATGTTAAAAATAGCACCTGTGGCCATGTAGTATATGTCTAATATGATATGAAAGGCTCCTGAGTAAGATCCTGAAGCAGTAATAACCTCACCTCATTGACTGCCACGTAATAGCGTGGCTGCTGGAACTGCGGCATGTTGTCGTTCCTGTCGCGTACCACAATGCGCACCTCATGCAGAATAACAGTGCCCACCAGCTCATTAGTGCACTGAACCTGAACCACTATAGTAGTGATGTATCTGGGGGGCTGAAAGAGAGAAAGATAGAAATTAAAAAAATATATGACAGTTTTGACCTTTTGGGGACATCTGTCTGGTCCCTATGAGGAAAGCTGTTTTTTTTTTTTTTTTTTTTACAAAAAACTGCAGATATCACACGTAAACACCCACTAACACACACACACACACACACACACACACACACAAACACAAATACACAAACTCAAACACACAAATCTAAGAACTAATATGTGTGCCTCACATGTAGTCTACCAGTATTTAAGGTAAGAAGAGCAGTGCCAGGGTTTCAGTCACATTTCTAACATTACACCCTCTAGAAAGCTGTTTTAATTATTTAACATTTTTAAATAATTGAGTCACCACATCAGTTAATAGTGTTGCTTTTCCATAAGCTCATTTTTCCTTTTTTTTTTGTTAACTAAGAAATATGCATTTTGCTGTGTAGCTCCCTAACGCACTTCAACAACTTTGTTTGTGCTCATTTTTGTATGAGTGTGAGAGTGTGTGAGAGTCCACTCACGTCTCGGTCCAGTACTCTTCCAGTGCTGTTGAGGTAGAGTCTCTGGAGAATAGGGTCCAGTATAACCCAGTAGTCATAGTTCCCCAGTAAAGTGAGAGATATGGTCCGACCCGGGTCCTGTGCTCGACCGTTAATCTGCATGTTCTCCACCAGAACTGTACCTGAGAGAGAGAGAGAGAGAGAGAGAGAGAAAGAAAGAAATTGTTATGCCATTTCAAAAATGGCCTTTACAGTGTGATGGCTATATCAGCCTTGACATTTGAAGGGCGTTATAGTTGATTACGATCTTTGTTGCATGATGGTAAGGATGTACGTGGAAAACAATGGTAATTACTTACTTAGAAAATGAATAATTAATAATGTGGATGCTAATCAAACACATATTCAGAAAGTCTGATTTTAATAATATAGAATCAAAACTGTGTATAGGATTGGAGCATGTAGTACACGTCTTTCTTTCCAGTTCAGTATTTCACTTGTGCTGGTGAACATTTATTCAAAGTTGTAAAGGAATCTTGAACAAATCCTACATACAGAACATTCAAGCTCCTTTTGAGGTTAAGATCCAGAGACTGATTACAAACCACTGATTTTGTCTTCTTGAAATTTGTGATTTGGATGGCATTATTCTGCTAAAAGATCTACATCCAAATCTCCTGGCAGAGGGAACGAGGTTTGAGGATAAAATATCCTGGTACTTGGGATTCATGAGTGCAGTTCGTGATGCCATCAATCTAAGAGCCCCTGGATCTAAAGTATCTCCAAATCATCGCTATAATAACCGCCATATTTTAGAGTGAGAATGAGGTGCTTTTCCCTGTATGCAGATTTTTTTTTCACCAAATATGCTGATGGTGTACATGAGCAAAAAAGTTATTTTTATCTAATCTGTTTATAGCACTCAATTTCAAGTGTAGTTCCAGTGACACTTGGTGAAAACCAGAGGCTGCACTTTGTGAGATTCTCTCAGGAAGGGTTTCTTTTTTTTGCTGTTATTGAAGTGGCATCTAATAGCTGATATTGGATCAGCTTAACGATGAAATTCTGAAACACGTAGTTGCAAGCAGTTTCTTATACCGTTTCAGAAAATCTGAAAGTTTGACACAAATTTCTCTCATACAAAATATGCTTGTTATATAAAAAGGTGTAGGGTATTTAAATATTTACATGGACAATTTAAATAACTGTGTGTAATTTTTCTACAAAGTTCTGTTAATGTTTGTCATAAAAATTCCAATAATTTGGAGCTGACTGTAATTATTTGCATGCTGGTTGTGTTGTGTGTGAGTTTTGCTAAATTTAGTTTTACAAAGTCATGGCAAAGTTTTGTTGTTGTCTTCGTGCC
This sequence comes from Pangasius djambal, assembly GCA_022985145.1. Lineage (NCBI taxonomy): Eukaryota > Metazoa > Chordata > Actinopteri > Siluriformes > Pangasiidae > Pangasius > Pangasius djambal. Next base: position 16,752,299 of record CM040977.1, read on the forward strand.
CCATAGTTTACAGCTTTAGCGAGCTTACTGTCATTGTGTTGCCCAAATTCATCAGCTCACCTTTATACTGTTATGAGCACAGTAAATAAATAAATAAACAAGCAAATAAATAAATATAGAGAGAACAGAGAGGTGGTAAAATTAATTATATCAGTAGTAATACAGTACTATAATAAATATCTAACCATAAGTGTGTAACGTCCATCTTGTGAGAATATATAGAATGTATAGAATGTCATAAATTGTTAACATAATAGACAATATATCACTAGGTCAGACCTCTTTGCTCTCCTGAGATAGTTATTCTTTATCATTTTTCTAAACTCCACACTGCAAGATAATGTTTTCCCACTGTTCTCACTGTGGCCATGCAACAATACCCTTCCTTACACAATAAGCTATCAGCACCCAGCCACCCCTAACCCCCCACCACCACTCCTTTCACACAGTAAACTATCAATACAAGCACTCCAAATAAAGGACAATATTCTGCTGGTGAATTCGACCATTTAAGCTTTACTTAGTAATGTTAGAGAATATCTTTCTTCCACAGAGACAGATTTGATATTCTAGCTCCAGCTCCATCAATTCGCATTCATCCCTGCGATTATGGTCGGCCTGAACTCCCTAAGTGCACTCCGAAACAAAGCTACAGACCGTGTGTGTCAAACACAAAAGTGTGTGGCCTGACTCAGAGGGACTGATGTATGCTCTCATGGAGAGACTGAGTGAGGGTCATGGTATGCGTGCTGTGGCCTTTCATGACTCACACCATTAACCAAGTTCAGAATGATGGAGGAAGAACAAACGAATAGAGGCCACAGCGGAGCCCTCAAAGTATACACCTACGCCAGTCTAGATCTACTCTGGCTGGAACAGCACGATGATTGAGCTTAATTGTGTTTGATCTCAGAGAGAAGTATACACAAGGCTGGGGCTGCAATTCAGTCAGGCTACTACAAAAGAGACCATACACACACATACACACACACACAACAGCACGTACACAGTATTGCTACAGGCTTCACATAAACCTTTTCACAATAATAACAAGGTGTGAACATGCTCTCTACACACATACAATTAAGTCATCGATCATGGCCTTTTGCCATATGTCTTGCTGAAAGTTTTCCCAAAGACAAAGCAACCCCATACCAATTATCTCTGTCTCTTACATGCAAAACACACACACACACACACACACACACACACACACACACACTTCTTATAATTTATATTAACATTTTAATATATAGATGGTAGCTCAGTGGTTAAGGTATTGGACTACTGACTGGAAGGTTGTGAGTTCAAATTCCAGTGCTGTCACTGCTGGGCCCTTGAAGAAGGCACTTAACCCTAAACTGCTTAGTTGTATAAATGTAAAATGTACCTTTCACTTCTGTAAGTCGCTCTGGATAAGTGCATCTGTCGAATGGCACAAATGTATTTTAGCGCTTAATTGTAAGTGGTGTATAATGATTATAGAAAATTATTATGGAGTTCAGATTACAATGTCTAACATATATATATATATACACTGCCCTCCAAAAGTTTGGAAACACCTGAACAAAATAGGGTTTTTGGGCAATATCAGCATAAATCCTCTTTAGTTAGTGAGCATTTTGCATTGATAATAAGGGACAACACTAGGCATCCGAGCAGTCAGTTTATTCAAACATTGACTTGATATATTACTCCAAGCCTCCTGGAGGATTGCCCAAAGATGATTCACACTGGTTGGACACTTCTTACGGACATCA
>CM040977.1:16758502-16844843 GCA_022985145.1 Pangasius djambal
GTAGATAAGAGAGAGATGAGGGGGTCAGGCAAAGGAAGTGAATCTTTTAACAGCTCATCCATCTCATCTAAACCTAATGAAAACAGGCCAAGAGCAGGCTAGATTAAACCACTATTAGCAAAGACCGCCAATTAGGTCTAGGACAGTATTATAACAACCTCTTTCCTGTAGAATCTCAGATAAAAATATATAAATAAAAGAAACAAATAAATAAACAAACACATCAAAAAACACATCCCAACTCCTATCTATAATACAGTAACCATGTCTCAACTGATGCAGATATCTCCAAACAGCCAAATACATTAAGTATATAGTTTTATAATGAAAGGAAATATAATCCTCTTTCGCAGTCATTGTCTGAGCTACAGGTGACGTTGAGGTTAGTGTGAACAAGAATCTCCGGATAATGTCCATGAGGAGACTCTTCAAACAGCCCAGAGGGTATTACACTTAACAGAGCTGACATAAGTACACAGTGATGGTAAACATCAACAATCAGAGAACGGAAATGCTCTTGAAGGCAAATAAGTGTTTTTTTAGGCAGGGCTTAATCCATCAGATGATAGGGAACAGAGGACGCACACACACTTTGAGAAATGGAGGAGCAGCAGCTGAAGAGTGGTCTGAGTGGACAAGGCCTGGAATTGCCTCTATCTAATCCAGAAAAGTGGCAGGTGCTTGAAAATAATCCTACTTTCAACACATTCTCTAATTACATCTCTCTCTCTTTCTCTCCCCCTCTCTCTCAAACACACACATGCACACACACACACACACAAACTTTTTTGTTTAATAGAATTGTGGAACTGTGTGTTTTACTGTGAGGGAGGAACAAGATACAGATATAGCGCGCACTAAACTAGTATCTATGCTTTACTAAACCCAATACACACCTTATACACAAAAATTACACAAATGGACATTTAGAATCGAGTCCTACCACCTAATGTGTGTAAAATAATTATATCATGCTGGCCTTTTAATTATTTCCATCTGACACAAACATATAACACAAACACAAAGAGACAAAATGGCTCACTGCCTAGCTGTGAATTCCAGATGGTTACTAAGGCTACGCCATCTCGCACATGACGAGATCTGAATCTGAAAATATAGACATGAGCCATGTTACTTAGGAGAGCACAAGAGAACGAGAGTTCGGGAAAATTAAAGGAGTGCACTACCCTGATAAATATTGTAAAAGATTTGGGGCATGCTACATGCATGACATGCTCTCAGTCATAAAAATTTAATTTTTTTTTTTTTTTTTTTTTTTTTTTTTTTAGTAAAGATAAAGCCAGAGTAGATCTCACTCCAATTCTGTTAGGGATGTGTATTCTTTCTCTGAGAGTTCAGAGAGATTACTGAATATGCCTCAAGCAGCACCTGAATATGGAATATGTGGAATATGCAGAGTGGATAAATGTCTGGCAAAACTTTTCACATGCCTGCTCATCCTGAGTTTCCACAGTGGAAACAAAATTGTGGAAATACATACTGGAAAATACTACATAATATACTTACTTTATATTTTAAAATATACAGTGAGATGCAAAAATTTGAGACCATGCTAAAAAGCTGGCTTTTTAAATTTAAAACTGGAAATAAACAATGCTTTAGCCTTTAAAAAATCAAATAAATAAAAAATGGAAATATTTAATATTTGATATTCTGCACTATTTCTAGATCAGTATTTAAATGTAAGCAAATTTGTGATATTGACCATGTTGTACAAGTGCACACTATTATTAAAGCCAAAGTCAGACATACCAAATACACAGAATTCTGAAATTCATGTAAGATTTTTCACACAAGTTATTGCTGATTATATTATAATGAAAATTTGTAATGAAAAACATTGCACTGAATTATAGTTGCACGTCATCGAAAGAAAACTGAATCTATATTCTTAATCAAATTGCACAGGCTAAGTTGACTTGGCAATGGGAGATGCACAAGTTAGCTGACTCAGGCAGCGAGAAGGCAGTAACTTAGCTAGCAAGGCTACACCAGAAATGAAAGATATTTTCTCATGTCTGCAACTTGCAGAAAAAATGGGCTCAAGGAGTGAAGTGTTAGCATATTTTGCCTACATCGCTGCGGGCAGCCAACAGACACAACAAAACCAGTATGCAAAAGGTGTTATCAATCCCAAGTGCCTATATATACGGTTGAGAAATTACGGTTGTATACATCTGCTATATAAGATTCAGAAATCCTATACAGCAGGCATATACACTCACCATCCACTTTATCAGTAACACCTGTACACGTGCACATTTACACACTTATCTAATCAGGCAATCATGTAGCAGCAGCACAATGCATAAACTCATGCAGATACAGGTCAAGAGCTTCAGGTAATGTTCACATCAAACATCAGAATGGGGAAAAATTGAGATCTCTGTTACTTTAACCGTGGCATGGTATCATGACAACCCTACATTAAATTAGAAATTAGAACACAAAATAGCAGCATTTTTACTAGTGGTCTCAAACTTTTGGACCCCACTATATATGTATAGAATATATTAGATTCTTACTTTCCATTTTAAAAATTCATCAATTAAAAAAAATGATGCCTGTGGTGAGAAAATGATTGGAACTACATTCCTGTGTTCAGTAATAACTGAACAGATAACAGAATGTACCTAATTTGCTTTCCTGCCTCATCTGTCTACTGGTTACACCTGGAAAGAAGATGATATGCTGCATGATCTCATAATGTATTTCTCTATTTTCAAATCTTTCATGAAATGCATGTTTTTTAAACAGCATTAATGATTTTTGTTATCAGTTCTGCCAGTGATTCAAGTTGTTATGCGGCATGCATCAACCTAGATAAGCTTGATGAGGCAAAATACTAGCCGAGAGATAGGTAAAATCTTCAATGCTTTTCCAGTGCAGAGTAATATGTAGTACTTGAGAACTTAATATAACATGTTTTATTTATTACAATTGGTGTTCAATCTATTTATCCATATAAACAATAAATATATTTGTTAATTATTGTGAATACATTACACAATCCACTATATTGGATGGTAACATATTTCCTTCTTTTTTGTCTTTTTTAAAGGTAAGCAGCAAATGGGGTCAAATTTGTGTTTGATTAAACTTTACTTACAGCTGCAATGTGTAAAATGCAAAGCAGAACTGCTCTCTGTCTCTCCATGGGAAAATGAATGAGTAGCCAGTGCAAAGTGACTTTGTCACTCCTCATCTTTATTCATCCAACTAACTGTGTGGCGGTACAGTAAGCAGACACTTAGCTCAGCTACTTAAACATGACGTGAGTAACTCACTGCCTTGTGAGGATATGAAATTCATTTAAAGTATGTAATGATTTAATGTCAGAGTGTACCTGCTGAAGCAAAATTAAAGTGTCACACTGTGCATCCATGCACACACTACATCAGATAAAATTAAAAATTTTGTTGCACACGTGTCATTTTGCCTGCATGTGTGGGAGGCAGTAGTATTTGAATAATGCCTTTATTATTTCTTTTTTGTAAGAAGGATATTTAAGATGGACTTTATGGTGGAGATGTTAATCCCTCCGCACCTCAACGCTCTTGTCTTCCATCTTCAAATTAATAATTTTAATTTTCTGCTCAAGTACTGGCCCAAAAACCACAAACACAGACTTCTACTTTGTCTACTACTGCAGGAATTGGATGTGCGCTCCTCCTGTGCCAGCCTGAGGAACGTGATCTGGCCTTTACTTAAGGCACTTTTAATCAGCTATGGTTGCTATGGCAACCCCTCCCTCCAACATGGCTCAGTGGCTATTTCTCATCAGCTTATCTGATAGCTCCTCATCAACATGGAGAGCTAGCGATGCCTGTGCCATGATCAGTGATGAATACTATGCACTAGGGATAAGTTCACAATATTCAGTTTTAAAGTCTTAAGAAATTTAGTAGTAAATTAGGTGTGTAGGGCTAATAGTTAATAGATATCACAAGAGTTCAGTGCATAACACAGCTGCAGGAAAGTGCTCCATCACTGAGGAGCTGTGTGGCTACCTGAAGATAATGAGTGTTTGGTTTATACACTCTCATTGTAAATTACTTGAAAGCTGTCAACCGTTTATAGATTCAGATTCAGTTTTGAGAAAAAACATCTAAATTTAAGGAGAAAAAAGGCACAGGACCCTGTCAGTTTATCAGTCTCACTTCTAACATGTTGCCATGTGGTTTTAGCTCTGTATCAAGGTAAATGTGTAAATCATTCAGTGAAATGAAGAGATTTTTTCCCCCCATCCCTGAACAAAACTGAGACTTGTCGCATCTCATACAGTGATTTGTCTCAGTGGTTGATCTTTGAAAGGTAAGGGGCAAACGGGGTCAAATTTGTGTTTGATTAAACTTTAATTACAGCTGTCCAAAGCAGGGCCTCTCTCTATCTCTTCATAGGAAAACGATGGCTTAGTCATTGCAAAGCAATTTTTTTGTTCCTGATCTGTATTCAACCAAATAACTGTGTAGCAGTATGATAAGGAGACGGTTATCTTAGCTAGTTAAACATTCCATAAGTAACTTATCACTCCATGAGGATTTAAACGAGGAATGTTTAAATGCTGATGAGTTTAAAGTGTCACACTGTAGATCCACTGTAAACTGTGCTACAGTAACATCACTTATCAACAAGAAAAACACACACCCTTCCAGATTATACACTGTTGAATGTACAGTTGATAATGCTGTGGTTTTCTAATGCTATAGCATTGCAGCAGGTCACCCTCACCAATTAAAAAAACAGATGCAACTTAGCTAACATTATATGGCTTAGTAGACAATTTGCATAAACTTTAGCTAGCAACTCTAAATTCACCTTTACCCTGAAAGCAGCTTCAACCAGCTAGAACAGTGATGCTCAGCATTTTTCTCTCTAGAGGGCAAACCACAAACCACAAGTTAAGCCATTAACGGTCTGTGTTCATTTACACTAAACCAAAGTTCACATTTATCAAAAAAGATGGTATGTTATCACAAAACTAGAGTCAATATAGATGTTTAAGATTCCATAAGAAACTATTCCACTGCACTACAAGAGAAAAGTGGCTCCAAGTGACCAATTTGTTAAGCTATTTTACTGACAAGATAACAGAGATAAACATTACAGTGTTTAACTTTCTATGTTCATTCATCAGTTAGAAAAACAACAGACACATAAGAAAATTAAATGGCGCAGTGTTTATCTCTGTACTTGGTCAATAAAATGGTTTTACCGTTTACAAGATACTTGATTTGAAAAGGAACAAAGCTAAAAAAAGGTACAACAATGTAGTTAAAATGATAGATTCACTACAACCTAACACTGTGTGTGATGAGTTAAATGTGTTTGAGAAGGAGAGTGTGTCAGACAAGCAGGGTAAGAGCTCACGTCAGTTTCTGACCTCCATTCATTCAGACATCTCTCCTGTCCAGTCACTTACAACTACTCATTTTGGAAATTAAACATCTTAATTGCTTCACTGCATTTTTACCAATGCAGGCAACTAATTTATTGGTCAATTTTTTACCAAAGCAGGCAACTAAATTATTGAAATATTTGGCTGCTATTGCATTAGGCATGTTTCCACTATCAGAAGTTCTTAAGGAACTCCTGGGCCATATTTCCAGTACCTGTTATTAGTTCCTGTTTCAGAGTACCGAGGTGGAGCTTGTCTATTGAACGTTGCTGAGTGGTGAAACACGAGCTTCATGTATATCACAGTTGTAATGTATATTACATGTGTAATGTTTCCCCAAGTTAATGCTACCATGCTCTTCAGAGGCAGAGTGATTCATTTAATATCATATTCCATACTTATTGCAAAAATTGAATCTGAAAGTAATAAATCCTCCAACTGTCTTTATTCAGAAGGAGGAGACAGCAATTCTCAAGATCAGAGTAATGTAAAGATATACTTAATGAACCTTCTGATCAAACAAAACCAAACAATAAAGCAGGTAAATTCAGGATTTAGGCATTAGAAGCACTCTGGGAGAAAGATACAACTGTAAGCTATGCACATAAGAAAATTTCACAACTCTGGTTGTGCTGCAGCCTTCTCCACTATGAAGATTAATCAGATGGCTGTGAGTGGCAAGTGGCAAAAGGAAAATTCAAGACTGTGTCCCAAACTAAGAACATACACTAAGTAGAAGGCCTAAATAATAATAACACCATTGGTGTAATACTATGGTATACCATTACATTAGTATATACAGCATGGAACATTGCCTAAGTAATCTATATGACAATACTGAAATAACGATAATAGCAGTAGATAATTGCACCTTTTGTGGTTATAGTTGTCTCTTCAGCACTGCAGATCAAAGCAATATAAGAATAAAAGCCTTATTGTGCACAGCAACGTGACTGTCCCAGTTACTAGATGAAAGAGCAAAACCTCTTGACTTCAACAAAAGCTTGTTTTTTAGCTAGCGTTAGCTGGCTAACTCGCTCTGTGTGCTTAAAAGTGTGCTTTATATGAAACATTGTGGAAGAAGGTCACAATTTCACAGACATTGCCAGTATATTGGAAACAGCTAAGTGGGCACTGTCTTGATGACCAAAGATCAAAATAGTCTATAGAAAAAAACCTTTGCCTAAGTATCTACATATGATGTTTCGGCCTAAATTAATTCGTTTATGACTGCTAAGGGATACCAACAATTTAGAGCAGTTGTTACCCAAATGTCTATGGCCTGTGGTGGATAAATGAGGTGCCCCAAGTTTACCTGAACAAATTCAGTGGACAAGATCTCAAACTGTATCCAAAAATAAAACTAAAATCAGGTCTGGGTAAAGTAGAGATGGCTAGAAACACAGCTGGAAGCTGATAATTAACAGCTGGACAAGCACTTTAGATAGTGCCAGTGAATGCAAATAAAGACATGGTCACAGTTCACCTCTACCTTTACCCAAGACTTGCTTCACCAAACCGAGCAGACTACAGCAGAACTAGACTGCCCATCAGCCCCTGTCTGGCACCTCCAACCATTTGGCTAATGAACATTCCCCACCACAGCTGTCACCACATATCCGGAAGATGTGCACTCAGAAAGCTGGGCTGACTGCCTTCTGTGAAAGACTCCAACTCCCATGATACTACACTTTGTCAAGATCTACAATGGGGAAACTAGCTACTTGCATTCATCACCTTGGATAGCAACCAATATAAAAGCAAAATCACATGCAGTCTAAGCAAAGCCGTCTGGAAACACACACAGCTGAAGGATTTTTAACATAAGATGGTGGTTCAGAAAAAAGTACAGCCAGCAAATCCTAGATGACAGAGACAATGAATACAGAAAAAGACAGCTGTCCCTTGAACTAATGACCATCTCTTCTTTCATTTGCAGTATTCCCTGTGGAAGCTCACCTGTAGGGCAACCCTGAGTCTTTAGCTGTTCTTATCTTGGAGCCCCCAGAGTACTACACCAACAAGATTCACTGAACTAAAACCTACATAGAAGCACTCACCATGTACCTGCTCTCCATTTCACCTTTGTCACATAAGATAAATACTGTCCTTCCAGACCGACGGTGGGATTAAGACAGTCATATATATACACATGCACACAAGTAGCAATACAAAAAATGTAGGGTGGAGCATTGGAGAAGGAAGAGAACAAGTGTTTTATTGCTCATTTCCTTTGAACCAAAAGAGTGCTGAAACCTGTTTAAATTCTAAAGCAAAACTCATCAGAGAAACAAATAGCAATCCAGATTGAGCAAATCAAACTCATTAAACTTATCTGCCCCAATGATACATCTCTCAGCAGTCATTTGCTCACTGTTCTTGAAGCCTTCCAGTGCCAGCAGAGATGTTTTGCTTTAATCTTTCTACCCAGAGGTGACCAATATACCTCCAAGAATGGAAAATGAAAGAAGCGTTGCATGCTGTAACCAGCATCTGTCACACGGCAACAAAAAGACAGTGGTGTCAAACGCATGGTTGGGTTTCTGGTGCTGTCCTGGCAGGCATTATGAGTGTATTATGCAGTGTAGCATTGACTACTCAGAGATGCTTTATGTGTTAATGGGCCCCAGTGTGCTATCACAACAACAAAACACCATCTGCAATCTTAGAGAGGACACACACTCAATCCCCTCACACATACACACCGTCAATCATCACACAGTGCCACAGTGAGAGACACAACAAGTTGTTACACTCTCTGATTATGATCTCTCCACAATGATAGCTAATATAGCAGTGAGGTTTGTGACATTATAGTTGCATTTGCCAAAGTCTGTACATTTAGCTGGTTCAATTCAAGTTTAAAGTTTCAGCAGAAACCAGGCTGGAATGAACATCAGACCCATTGATTTTAACTACAACCTGACATTTAAAAATATATATATATTTTACCACACTCCAAAAAGCTTGTACCAAAATTGTCCCATAACGTGTTTACTTATATACATATTTACACCCTCCTGGAGGGTTTTCTTGATCTGGCCAAATGTTGTGAAGGGGTTTTTCTTCACCAGGGAAAGAATTCTTCTGTCATCCACCACAGCTGTTTCCCATGGTCTTCTAGGCCTTTTGGTTTCCCTGAGTTGATCAGTATCTTTTTTTAAAGAATGTAGTAAATTGTTGATTTGGCCACAAATAATGTTTTTGCTATCTTTCTGATGTTTGTCTTCATGTTTAAGCTTATTGATAGCTTGCGTCATTAGCAGTGACTTCATATTGAGAGTCTGTGGAGCAACAGATTCCAAACGCAAATGCCACACTTGAAAACAACTCTAGACCTTTTATCTGCTTGCTTATAAGTGAAATAATGAGTGGTTAACACACACCTGGCCATAGGACAATTAGGTAACAAGCAGTTATATACCATAATGGAACCAAAGAAAGTGGAAAGTGCATACCATTTGGACTCTCTTCATCAATGGTGACAATGGTGGCAGGGGGTCCAGCTCGATACAACTTACATTCTGTGTGAAAAAGAAAGAATGAACACAGAATCAGAATTGACTGTCATTTACTATTCAAATTTCATACAAAGATGTGATGTGTTTTTCACATAGTAATGAAACTGGAACTTATGGTTGAATGATACACAAAAAAGTCAAAAGTATGTGGGCACCTGACCATCACAGTTATTTGTGGTTCTTCCCCAAACTGTTGCCACAAAGTCAGAAGCATACAATTGTCAAGAATGTCATGTAGCATTCCCTTTAATGGAATTAAGGGGCTCAATCATGTTCCACCATGATAATGCCCCTGTGCACAAAGCGAGGTGCATAAAGTCATGGTTTGCCGATATTGGTGAGGAAGAACTTGAGTAAATTCACAGAGCCCTGACCTCAACCAACTGAGCACATTTGGAATGAATTGGAACGCTGACTGCACACCAGGCTTTCTTGTCCAACATCAGTGCCAAACCTCTCTAATGCTCTTGTGGCTGAATGGACAAATCCCCACAACTACATTCCAGAATCTAGTGGAAAGACTGTCCAGAAGAGTGAAGGCTGTTATAGCAGAAAAGGGAGGACCAACTCCATGTTAATGCACATTGGTTTGGAAAAGGATATTCAGCCAGCACATCTGGTTGTGATGGTCAGGTGTCCACAAACTTTTGGCCATATAGTACATGTACAAATACAAATACAATCAAGCAATTAAGCAATACAATTATGACATGACTTTTAATGTATACATTTTTTTTCTTAATCACATCCCATTAATGCATGAGAATATCTGCCAAAGAAGCATCGGCTAAAAAATGCTAGAGAATGCAAATCCCAGGCTTCATTTCTTCAGAAAAATTCAAAGTCCATGGGTGAAGTCCATTTTAAGTTTATGCTTTGCAATTTTTAGCTTAAAGATGCATATTTTGCAGGACTGCTAGGGGACAGCAAAAAGACCACGAAAAAATACTGGGACAGAATCATGAAAGGTTATTTGGCAACGGAAGAGGAAAAAGAAAGTGATAAAGTGAATAAGTAACACCTTACCATCATAATGCCAGTCTATGTCAAAGCAGCAGGGTGAAAAGACAAAAAAGGAAAAGACAAGAATGAGAAGCTTGCTACAAAGATGTCTGAGATTATAAAGATACATAGGCCATAAGGAAAACCTTTTCTGTTTAACAGTGGAAAAGACATGAAAGTTAGAAGCAGTCATAATTTTAGATTGCGATTTTTAGGGTGAGTTATCAGAGTGTGATGCAACCAAACACTCAGGAGGAATTTTCTCTTAATTAGAAGAGAAGACAACGACATCACACACATACACACACACGGGATAAGGTTCCCCTGTTTGCATGAGTCACAACAACACATCTGTTGCCAGGTGAGAAGGAGTGGATCATTTTCACATTAAATATGGAACATCACAGTTGTGTCACCCTAGCACACAGCAGGACACCATGTCACAGACACTTCACTGCACATTTAAAAACATCATTCATTCCCATGTTTACAGGATCCTCTGAAACCCTGACAGGATAAAGTGAAGTTACTGGAGACAAATGAATGAATAAATGAATGAATGAATGTTATATTTAATTATGTTTACAAAGTGTGACCAGTATTCACATCATCTGTATACTATATACCATTGTCATTAAAGGCTTATTCAAACAATTCCTACTTTTTGGAGGAGTGCTGCATGTTACCTGTTACTGTAAACTCAGAGGACCGAAAATCCCATTTGTGTTATACATCCATTCATTTTTACACCTAATTAACTACAAAGCCTTTGTTCCATTACATATATTCTGACAAGGCATTAATATACATTATCCTACAGCTCTGCTGAATTCTCAAATATGAAGGCGTGGATTCATTTTCTGTAACAGCAGGTCTGACAGTAGTTTCAACTAAGTTTATATTAATGTGCTTCTGATATGTTATCATTTCTAGAGTAACAGCTCATTCATAGTGACTTGTACAGTAGATGGGCCACATAATCTAAGACTAATAACAAAATGGTTAAAAAGGTGTGTTGTTATTTAACAAAGAATAAAATATAGTCATTGATTTGTGAAGCTTTCGGTTAGGAGACATTTATTTAATATTTATATAAGCAATCTCCAGTGCTCCAGTGTCAGCGATTTGCAACAAGTCAGTAAGCTTTCCACATAGGAGAGTCTACAGGACAGTGGAGTTTACACCTTCCAGTTTCTCTGTAACTTCAAGAGAGGGAAAAAATGAGAGGCTGGTGAGTTGAACAACTGTCTATAGCTGCTATACACCGATTAGCCAAAACATTAAAACCACTGACAGGTGACGTAAATAACACTGCTTATCTCATTACAATGGCACCTCTCAAGGGGTGGGATACATTAGGCAGCAAATGAATAGTCAGTTCTTGAAGTTAATGTGTTGGAAGCTAGAAAAATGGGCAAGCGTAGGGACGTAGTAGTGATGGCTAGACGACTGGGTCAGAGCCTCCCCAAAACAGCAGGTCTTGTGGAGTGTTCCTGGTATGCAGTGGTTAGTACCAACCAAAAGTGGTCCAAGAAAGGACAACCGCTGAACCGGCAACAGGGTCATGGGTGCCCAAGGTTCACTGATGCGCAAGGGGAGCGAAGACTAGCCTGTCTGGTCTGATCCCACAGAAGAGCTACTGTAGCACAAATTGTTGAAAAGGCTATGATAGAAAGGTGTCAGAACACACAGTGCATCGCGGCTTGCGGCGTATGGGGCTGCATAGCCACAGACTGGTCAGAGTGCCCACGTTGATCCCGTCCGTTGCTGAAAGCGCCTACAATGGCTACATGAGCATCAGACGTAGACCATGGAGCAATGGAAGAAGGTGGCCTTTTCTGAGGAATCATGTTTTCTTTTCATCATGAGGATGGCTGGGTACATGTGTGTTGCTTACCTTGGGAAGAGATGGTACCAGGACTACCATGGCACTATGGGAAGTAGGTAAGCCGGCGGAGGCAGTGTGATGCTCTGAGCAATGTTCTGCTGGGAAACCTTGGGTCCTGGCATTCATGTGGATGTTACTTTGACTCGTACCACCTACCTAAACATTGTTGCAGACCAAGTACACCCCTTCATGGCAACGGTATTCCCTAATGGCAGTGGCCTCTTTCAGCAGGATAATGCGCCATGCCACACTGCAAAAAAGTTCATAAATGGTTTGAGGAACATGACAAAGAGTTCAAGGTGTTGACTTGGCATCCAAATTCCCCAGATCTCAACCCAATCTAGCATCTGTGGGATGCACTAATTGCTGGCTTGGGTTGAAACTGCACTAATTATTGAGACTCGTTTAAGTAGGGATATTCTGTAAAATATACACAAGAGTAGACTCATTTCTGCTGTTAGTACAAGAAGTCTCCATCTGCTGAAAGAAATGCAACTCTGTGCTTGCTTTAAAGAGAGACAAATCAATTGTAGGATCTAGGATACTTTACACACATCAAGCACCATGACTAATCTGTAAGATATGTTTGCTGCAGTAGTGTTAAGTATCCTAGTGCATCTAAATGAGCTTAATTACCCCTTTAAAGAGAAATGCTTTTAGCTGGTCATGCTGTTTAGAGATGTATAACTGAATTATAAGTGACATATGGAGATGTGGTGGAAGATGAAGGAGGAAAGGAAAAGTAGGAAGTGGTACATGGATTACAGACCTCCAGTTGTGAACAGGCAGAGAGAGTAGACAGATCCAGCAGCTGTTCATATACGTCTACATATTCACAAGCAGAGCTGAAAAAGCATTGAGGATCACAAAAGCATCCCAGTACATGAATACATGCAGACACACTCTCTCTCTTTCTTTACTTCTTACACACACACACACACACTGTCACAGCTCTGACATGGATAAATAAGATACAAAGAAAGAAGATTCAGTTCGACTAGAGGGTTATGGTACATGATGCAATGACTTCTTCAACACCCCAGGCAAGCACACACACAAACACACAGCATGTGACATACCCGTCAGTCTTACACTCCCTGGTTCCAGTAATGTAACCTTTGTCATGATGAGTGGATTTAGGTGGGTTACAAAGTTCTAAAAATCGTACGTAGCACACACACACACACACACACACACACACACACACACACACACACACACACACACACACACACACATTAGTAGATACCCACACACAGTCACCCCCTAGTGCAAAGCAGCTTATGGTTGATCCACTTATCTGTAAGTCCAGAGCAAATCCTGAAACGCTAAAAGCTAAAGAATGAAGGCTGGAATCAAGGTTTATAGAGGGACAGAGGGACCAAATTCAACCCTAAAGTCTGAAACAATTCTCTTTGTGCAGTGATGGGGAAAAAGCAGAGCATGCTAGTGGAGAAAGGTCTGAGGCCAGCTAGAAGCGAGCGATTAGTGGAATTTCACAGTAAGTCAGTCAACTCTAAAAGTCAACCCAAGAGTCCATAAATGAGAGGAGACCTCACTGCAAAATGTGAAGGGGAAAGTGAGAAACAAAGACAAACGTGGAAAAGAAGAACAAAGAACTCCCATATGTGTAAAAGACAGGGTTTCATAGGATATACAGCATCTGGATAGAGAATCATTCTAGAACATCCGAAATGGATTTTGCATGTGAGAACACGGCAAGGAATGCATCAGATCGAACAGGCTTGCTTTAACCCTCTAGGTAAACTAAGTGTCATTTAGAAGGCATCAGAAGCTGATGTAACCTGTTGAAACTTTCAGCAATGTTCCCTGGCTTTCTAATGACCACTGTTTAAGAGTAGTTCATGTCTTTATTTTGTAGTGTAGGGGCATCTTCTGATGAGAAAAGGGTCATAGTGTGATCTGCCAGTGTCTGGCCCTTAGAGGCCTATATCATTTTGTTTGTACTATTTGTGTTTGCATACTCCTTACCTGAGCAGTGCGAGACCTGTGAAGCTGCACTGTAAATTGTGCAGTGTGTTTCATCGAACTACCAATTTCAATCCCCATGTTGCAACTATAATAGCATTTTTAGTGGTTGGAACTCGTTGTAGGCCACAAGAGCTTTTATGGTAGGTCACTTAGGCTACAAATTTTAAGGTTGAAAATTTGTGATCTATAAAAATAAACAAAAAGAATCAACCCAGAAGCAGTTTCACTTTAATAAGTACTCACTCTCTTTTCTCATGAGCACAATTACCACTATGCAAACACACAGGGTTTGGTTAGAAAATACAATGGTTTTCAGAAGTTAAATGTTTATGCATTTATCGTCTGAAAGAAGTGCAATGCATTAAATCGGCCAGATACGGGCCAGCACCTTCAGGTATTGCTCTCATCAACCATCACAATGGGGAAAAAATGTGATATCAGTCATTTTATCTGTGGGCTGATTTGAGTATTTCTATAACTGCTGATGATCTGGGATTTTCATACACAAGAGTCCCTACATTTTACTGCGGATGGAAACACCTTGTTGATGAGAGAGGTCAATGGAGAAGAATTCCCAGACTGGTTTGAGCTGATAGAAAGGCTATAGTAACCCAGATAACCAGCCTGTACAACTCTGGTGAACAGAAAAGCATCTCAGAATGCACAATACATCAAACCTTGAGGCGGATGGGCTTCAACAGCAGAAGACCACGTTGGGTTATACTTCGGTCAGCCAAGAACAGAAAGCTGAGGCTGGAGTGGGCACAAACTCACCAAAACTGGACAGCTGAAGACTGGAAAAACGCAGCCTGGTCTGATGAATCTCGATTTCTGCTGAGGCACACAGATGATAGGGTCAACAGTCCGGGCTGGTGGAGGTGGTGCAATGGTGTTGGAAATGTTTTCTTAGCACACTTTAGGCCCGTTAATACCAGTCTATCATCGCTTGAATGCCACAGCCTATTTGAGTATTGTTGCTGGCCATGTGCATCCCTTCATGGCCACAATTTACCTATCTTCTACTACTTCCAGCATGATAATACATCATGGCACAAAGCAAAAGTCATCTCAAACTGGTTTCATGAATATGCCAAAGAGTTTTTCAGTGGCCTTCCCAGTCACTGGATCTGAATCCAAAAGAACACCTTTGGGATGTGGTAGAACGGGAGATTTGCAGCATAAAAGTGCACCTGAAAGATCTGGATGCACAAATGTGTCAATAAGTTTGAATTCCAATGAAAAGATTTGGGAGACTCGAGTGTTAATTAAGTATTAACTAATTAACCACTTGATATTGAATTATTAAATGGACTGTATAATCTAATACTGATAAGTACCTACTTGATACTGTCTGTAAAATTTCTGTCTGTAAAGACTGTTCTACAACTTAATCAGCGACCAGATAAATTAATACTGTGGGATTTGTTCTGATATTTCATGTACCTTATGTTGTTGTTTTTTTTAATTCCACATGAACTGTTCACCAGTTTACTGCTTTTTCGTGTTAATCCTGGTAATATATCTTTGTAGTGTGCTATTATGTATTATGCAAAATATAAAACTACATCACTCCTCCAACTCTGCTTCTCTAATCACTCAAGGAAGTGCACTGTAATTAGCTGAGATTAGCATATATTTAAAGAACAATGTATCATCTAGTGAGGAGCACAGCATGCACAGAATACCAGTTAGCACAAGGACAGGTTGCTGCTCACATTTCACTCCACATGTACTAAATACATGTAGGTGTTTGTAAGAACACCAGGTGTCTAGAAGTGTGAAAATGGTGCTAAACTTGCAGTGAGATTTTACTGTAACCATGCTGAATAATGCAGGATTTATTCTCTCACACCTGGGTTCATGACTCCTTTTCTGGTCTTAAATACATGCAGCCAAGCTCACGTAAATATAAAACAAGATGGTGTTAGTTGTCTGATTCAAAGGCTGGAAAGATTTTGAATGGTTAATATGACTATTTCATTGTTTAACAAACAGCAGAATAAAGAAAACAAAGTATTTCCTTATGCTTGCAGGCCCCAGTGCCCATTATGTCATGTTAAACTATGCCATGTTACATCACGCTTGTAGAAAGATTACAGACCCAGAAAATGAGTACAAACAAAACAAATAAGTTCAATAATAAATAAATGAAATTTTTTTTAGATATAATAAATTATTATATACACATGTGACATCGAAACATCGGCTAATACTTGTGAACAGGCATCAATTATAATATGTGAAACTATAAAGAGCCTTCTGTATGTGTCTACATTTGTAATTTAAGCAAATAGACGAGAGTGAATGTGCTAATACTCATCGTTTCATGTCTTATACAACCAACAGCGAAGTCTCAACATTCCAGCACCTTCTATTAGCAGATAGATTTTGGAATCTTTTTGCAGAGCATGTCTTGGTATTTCATTTGACTACTAGCCCTTTAGTATCAGGATGGACCTCCACTACTCCTTTAAGAGGTCAGGACCCACAAAGGGCTGTACATTCCTATAGCAAGGGTCAATGCTCTTGTGTCCATCTTTTCCAAAACATATCAATCTGATATGTGGAAAAGCAGGATGGGATTTCAGAAGAAGAATGTGAATGGGAGTTAATGCCACAGGATCATGTTTGTCATCAGATACAGTGCAAAGCCCCTGGCTATTGAGAATTGCCTCCACTTCACAAAGAAGAGTTTGTAAACTTTCATCATCAAGGATTTGCTGATGTGGAAGGGAACAAAGGACTTGTCTTGCCATACAAATTTGCCATTCCCACACTCCAACAAGATGTGAAGCTGCTGGGGAATTAAAATTCCTTTCTGAAGCATGGCCTTTTCAATCTTATCATAGTTCCAGACTGAAAGTGACTCAGTCAGTGTCCAGTGTGTGATCTCTATGTGCACTGCTCTACATGACATGCTTTGTCAAGACTGTTCCCCAATCTTACCTCTAACACATCTGCAGTTCACACATTTGGATATAACTTTCAAGCTACAGAAGTGGTATTTATGAGCAGTATCT
This sequence comes from Pangasius djambal, assembly GCA_022985145.1. Lineage (NCBI taxonomy): Eukaryota > Metazoa > Chordata > Actinopteri > Siluriformes > Pangasiidae > Pangasius > Pangasius djambal. The sequence goes on from CM040977.1 coordinate 16,775,345, forward strand.
TTTCTTGAGTTGTGACAGGACATGATTTCTGCCACTGTGATCCATTTTTCATGCTGTCCTCTATTTTCTTTACGTGGAATGTGGGTACAGTATACTCTCTGTGTATCCATAGGTTTGGCATTTAATGACTGATGGAAGGCTGTTAAATCACACTGTTTATTTAAATAGTATGTCCTTGGCTGACAGAAGTGTCCATCAAATCTGTGTACTTCCTTTCCCTGTGTTCAGAGAGATAACAGCACAATGGTTCCTAATAAACTGCAAACTGAGTGGCTTTTATTTAAATTAATTACTAAATGACTGAACATATTTCATAAAGTAAAGATATTGTCTAATATGCACTGTGTTCTGTGTCAACTCAAATATTTACTCAAATATTAAGACAGTATGGCAGTAAAACTCAATACACATATATGAAAGAAAAACAGTGTAGATTAAACCTACTTGATTCATCAAAAAAAAAACAAAAAAACACTGATCTATGCTAATGTCAGACCATATATTTACAGTGGCTGTGTTTTAGTAATATAAAGGGAGACTTCACTGAAATTCATCATAAGAAATCAATCCAGTGTACAAGCTATATATTTTCAATTAAAATATGAAAATCTACTCTGGCTACCTTACAAAATCTTTTTTTTTTTTTCTAACCTGAAATGTCTTTCTAAATTCTGATGTTTGGGATTTATTTTGTATGATAAGCCTACTCCCAATGAAAAAATGCTTCCCTTGGAAATTTATTTGTTAATTACATTAGACAGTGAAAATATGATGCAATATAAGAGAGGTGATGTGTCTATCTTTTGGCTGAGTCATTACTGACTTATGTAGCTGTCCTCCTACTCTTAGTCTGTTTTCTAACAAAGGATATAGTTTGTGGATACTGCTCTGTCTGTTTACATCTTAATCAGCTTTTTCAAGCTTTGCAATTTCCTCTGTAAATTTTAGAATGCGTAAATGGTTAAAACTGCTTCTATTTGTATAGATTGTGCGACTCAAGTTTGCTCATTACCTTTAATTACCACGACACTGCTTTCTTTCACTTGATCCAACCTGAAAAGCAATTAAGTAGCTGACTTGTGGGATTTCTGTTCTGTGCACTGTGGTGTTTTGTTTTTTTTTTAGTTCTGGGTCATCCAAAGGGAGTGGGAGGGATTTTACAGGTTCCTGAATCCATTCTTTTTCTGTTTTCCATAGAAACATTGGTTCATGGTTCCATTTCTTGCATTTCATAAATGCATTAACACGTGCCCCTCTTGATGCCATAATGGCTAAATTCAATGCGATCTTACTGGGCAAAAATGTATCAAATCTAGTGGGCTCGTCTGCAAAGCACTGGCTGTCAGACCAGAAAGTTGAAGGCTTTACCTCCAACTCCTTTCTCAGCATTTTCTCAACTCTAACAGCTAACACAGCAGCAGCAATGTCACTTGTGGTTTTTTTTTCTTCTAATGTCTATCTAAGATTGAGCCAGTGTAGGTGTTATCAATTCAAGTGGTTTCACACAATGTGACACTTTGAGGTCTTCAAGTTTTGCAAGTTCAGCTACACATTTTCTACACATGGAGATGTAGCTTCAGGTATTTCCTCATCGCAACTCTGTTTCCTTCTACAGAACTCCTGGAGAAGTACTGATGGGATACAGGAAGCCAAATGGGTCATAGATTGATCTCCTTAGGTATATTAGGTATAAAGGTATACTTTATAAATAAAGAATCTCCTTAGGTATAAAGGTATATTTCTTTGGGGCTTTCTTTCAGGTCTGGTGTATGGAAGCTCTTTGGCTTCCCAGTCAGTTATGCCACTGGAGGCTGAAACATTTCAATGTGGTGAATCCATCAAATACAGTGGATATCAAAAGTCTACACACCCCTGGCAGTTATTTGTATAAAAAATTAAACCAAGATAAATCATGTCAGAACTTTTTCCATCTTTAATGTGAAACTGCAAATAAAAATAAAAACAAAGTTAAAAACAATCAGAAACATTTTAGGGGGAAATGAAAAAGAAAAAAATTGATTGCACTTTGATTGATCAAATTGTGAGGGCATCTCTCTTCAGGTCACCCCACAGATTTTTAATTGGATTCAGGCTGATTTTTGACATTGATCTTCTTTTGGTGAAGCCATTCCTTTGTTGATTGGATGTATGCTTTGGGTCAATGTTGTACAAAAAAGGTGAAATTCCTCTTCATCTTCAGTTTTCTAGCATCTGATTTGGAGTATCTGGAGCTATTCAAGATTACCTTCTTAACAAAAATTCTAGTTCTGGCTGAAGAAAAACAGCCAGAATAATGGCCAAAAAATTCAACCTTGGTCTCACACATTTTGCCACATGGTTTAGGTACTGTATGTATGTTTTGGCTTCCATCTAGCCACCCTACTCCATAGCCCAGACATAGAAAAGATTGTCATCACATGTAGGGAGCAACCAGTACTTGCCAGAAATTACTGTAACTAGTTTAATGTTGCCATAGGCCTCTTGGCATCATCTCTGAGCAGTTTTCTCTGTATCTTCTCATGAGTTTGAATTTTTTATCAGAACATAATATACAAATATAATATACAGTATACAAAATATTACACAAATGTACATGGAAAAACTGCTCTTTCTCCAATGTTCTTATTGGCATCATACCTTTAACCATGAAATAGTTTACAAGTTGCCACCTTGAAAAATAAGGTACAACCCCAGCCCCTAATTTGAAAATTCAGTGTTTTTTGGGTTTTTTTTCTGCTTGCAAACCATTTTCCTACTTTTCCTCTTCAACAGTCTCTTGTGCTTCACAGGCAAACTTCTGTTGGAAAACCATTTTTTTTAAAGAACTGCACCACTGAGTCACTGAAACTAAGACAATGATGACAAGCAATCTCATAGAGCACATGCCCATTATTCTCTGCCCTGTAACACTGATTGAGCTTCTCTGCTATTTCTTGTGAAACTGTTTTGAGTTTACTCACTATTATGTAATTCTCAACACTGTGAAGACTTGTGTATGAAGTATATTAAATGATGTTTATGAAATTACGGGATGAATAGCATCATATTTTTCATTACAGGACAATCCTGTGCTATAAGGAATGGGTGGCAACCCCACTTACAATTTTGTTTTCTGCCTTTTCGCATAAAATGACTCAATCGACTCTAATGCTAACGGCAGGCTAACAACACTTCTACACACACTTTTACACTCCATGTGTATTCAACCAGGTGGAAAAATTGGTAGTGTTTACAGACTTGTCGGCAATAGATGGCAGAATATTTTGCATTTTGGGTTTAAATGTAATTTGTCATGCTTTAGACATTCTTGCCAAGTGGGCCGACAATTCAGCGTGCAGCCTGACCGGCTGTTGTGTTTGATTTATGCCAGTCCTACGTGCTGCATAATCAGGCTGCATCCGTTGGCTGTTTTGGCAAGTTAGATGAGAAAATAGAAATTGCTCCATTGATGGCTGAGTTTGACAACTGAGTTACTTATCACAAGTTTGAATGTGACTGGTTGATTCTGAATACAGCCACATCCCCAATTATAAAAGGGTGTGCACACTTATGCAATCAGTTTTTTCTTGTTTCCCCTAAAATGTTTCTGATTGTTTTTCACTTTATTTTTTAGAATTTCACGTTAAATGTGGTCAAAGTTCTGACATGATTGAGCTTCATTAAATTTTTTTATATCACAAAAAACTGCCATTTTAACAGAGGTGTGTATACTTTTTATATCCACTGTATGTGTACAATACTACCAGCTATAATACCACAAAAGTACAGCTCTCTCACTCACAAACACACACACACACGCATGCATGCATGTGCGCACGCACACATGCGAGCGCGCAGCAAACTCTCTTTTGCATTTAGGTAGACTTTCCTTGCTGATCCAAGCCATGTTAAAAAAAATCGCTGCAGCAACTTGTAAATTCAAACACAAGATCTGAAAACCTGTCTAGGGCTACAGAGAGCTATGTGACTCTGAGAGCACAACAAGCTAACAGAGGAATAAGAAAAGGCCCGTGCTTCAGACATGCTTCCTTGTGAGTCACCTCATTGAAAGCTGAATATGTTTAATTTGGTCACATTCTAACTCTCGGCTTTTGTTGTCTTACAATGTCTTTGTATGCTGTAGTATTAAGGATTCCCCATTACTGGAACTAAGGGGCCTAGCCCAAACATGTTCCAGAAAACAATGCCCCTGTGCACAAATCGAGGTCCATAACAACATGGTTTGCCATGTTTCTTTTGGAAGAATACGATCGGCCTGCACAGAGGCCTGATCTCAACCCCACTGAACACATTTGGGATGAACTGGAACACTGAATTCGCGCACAACAGTATCCAACCTCATTAATGCTCTTGTGGGCACAAAGCCCCACAGCCACGTTCCAAAATCTTGTGGAAAGCGTTTCCAGAAGAGTGGAGGTTATTATAACAGCAAAGGGGGACTAAACCTATAGGATGTTGAACAAGCACATATGGGTATGATTGGTCAGGTGTTCACATACTTTTGGTAATATAGTTTATATGCTGCTAAAGATCATGCAAGCACTCATTAAATTTTAATTATTGTACTTTTATAATGTTGAGCACTTTACTCAGTCGAAAATGGAAACCTAAGGCACCTATTCAGGTAGTACTTATAGGAAATGCCCAGTATCAAGCCACCATCATATTGCATAGTATCAAATTTGAATATCGTGTAGCATTACAGTCCTACCTGTTAGGTATTCTGTGTACTCAGTTCTGAATTGTCCGTTCATGTATTTTCCCTTTCAAGCTCAGGAGACGATGCTCTGCTACCTGTCGATTATTGGCCATAATTGGGTCATCCCTCCTGAAGGGTAAGTTTAGACTATAATGTTCATCAGTTATATTGATTCCTCTTCATTCTTCATGAACATTTTGTCTTCAACTGACATTTGGTCATCTGATGACCTTTCTTAAAAATCATTATTGTATTGTTATATCAACAGTGTTTCCACCTTTGAGACAGAGATTCTATTTGCAGCAACACAAAGACAGCTATTCTACTCTTGCCTTACAGGATCATTGACTGCGCATTCCAATTAGGTTTTCACAGAATATGGCCCATCTTCCCTGCCTTTTCTTAAGTCATGATTCAGAGCAGGATGTTGGTTTTATTCCTTATAATGTTAAGCTTGTGTAAAGAAAGTTGCAGAATGATAAATGCTTAGATGTTTATGGCTCTACTTTCTTGCCTTTACTGGCCTAATTGATAGTGTACAATTTATGTAGCTTTGAGTGTTACCGACCCCAGAATGGTCAGCCACATTGAGGACCATCTGTGCGCTGCTCACAGATTGCTCTGATGTTTGCACTGATGTGTAACACTCTGGGATGTGGTTTATTGCATGTATTGCAGGTAAGATTCCTTATGCTCTTTGTTCACATGACTGGTTTTTGTCGTGCATCCAGATTCCATTCTGTCTTAGGAATTATCATCTTTTTGTTTAACTGTTTCCCGAATTGTCAGGAGAATGTCAGTCTTTGACTGCCACTGAACAACAGACATGTTCTGCACATTTCTGGATGTTCGCTCTGTTGGTTTCACACCTACATTGATTAAGAAACTGCCTTTCCCTTGGTGGTTTTGGGTTTTACTTTACTGGAGCTTGAATCCTGAATGTTACTAAATACTTGTTCTAAGGTTATTCTAGCTTGTTTGTAAGTTTGTAAGAGAGTTTGAAGGCAATACTTCTCATATTAGAGCTAGTGCTTGTTCTTCTGCATATTCAGGCTCTTTCATAGCATTGCAACATCCTCTCTGAAACAAAGGCAAATTACTGTAAAGCCTTTGGATCTTCTGATTTGATCATAGGCCAGGTGAAAACTTTCTCCAGGCATTTGAAATTACCAAAGTAAGTGCTATTTTAGTCATTTATAGTCTTTGATAGCCTCTGTGCTGACAGCTTTTGACAAGATCTTGAGCTTGTCCCTTGAGGTACTGTATAAGAAAGTGCAATTTGTCATGGTCACTGTCACTTTTACTTTCAATCAAGTATTTGTATGGAAAAAAACACTGTGAATTTTTTGAAAAGTTGAAGGAATTCACTGCTCAACGAGAATACTTGTTATGTTCTTCTATTTTTGAAGCATTTTGTAAAGGCTATCCTGTTCCTGCAGTGTCCTTGGGTGAGTTTGAATTCCCTTCCTTGACTAAGCTGTGTGCAGGGAGGTCTGTGCAAAGCTATCAGAGGTCTGCACTGTGTTCTGCTGCTGCAGATCCTGTGGCGGAACAATCCTGCTGGGTTCAACAGAAGATGGATTTCCTGCATTAAGCAGAGCAGCAAACTGTACATGGACCCCCCTCTTTAGGCGGTGCAATTAGCGTGTTTGCAACTTTTGTGCTAAACTGCATTTTGTCCAGATATTCATTATTCATGGTATTTATGCTTGTATTTCTGTTCCCAGCATTTCTGAGATAATTTTGGCTGTTATGCCTGCTAATTCAGTTTGAATTTCTAAAATCTTCCTTTTTTCTCTGAGTTCCTCTCTTTGCCAGTATAACTGCTCTTGTATTTAGAGCATGCTTTTGATTCAAAACAGCAACTTTGCTTAGCAAAGCTGCCCTCTGTGTTTGTGTGCTCATGGGGGCAGAAACTGTGGATAGTGCACCAGAGCGTGTGCTTATTCTATGAGCTCTGCTCGACCTTTTCTTTTCACAAATGTAATTACTGAGACATCATTTTGAGGGAAGCTTATAAAATCAGAAAAGGAAATATGAGCATCGTTGGATGGGACATGGCTATTTTGTGACGGTGGAAATAAAAGTGTCAATTTGTTCAATTTTAGGTTTATACCAGCTTTTCATATCCTCATTTTATCTCCCTCATTTATCATGTTTACATACGACTCCTTGAGAACTTTGAATTCAGCAAGCATATATTTGCTTTCACTTTGTCTGCATACTCAGTGTCACCCATCAACATTAATAATGCTCAAATGCTGGGTAAGGTGTGACATGTTAATACCCATTTTTAACTCCCACTTGCTGTAGATACATACCACCGGTGGTATTTTGATTGATCCATTCATCCAAAGCATACAACTGTCTGTCTGTCCCTCTATCCATCCATCGATCCATCCATCCATCCAGTATATTCAAATGAATGCATGCATGCAGCGTAGCCAAACATTTTATTTGAATCATTGTAGTGGCCAGCATACCATAAATGAAGGTATTTTCGTTGTGGGAAAAACTAGATTAACCTGTTTGCTGTGTTTTCTATGTTGTTTCCTTGACTTTAGCCCATATGGGCTAAAGGAAGGAAGATGTTAAATAAATGATCCATGTATTCCTTTATGTGCTTGCTGCCCCCCGTGCCCACATGCAACCCCAGTTCAAGTTTACATTACATCATCTTATGCTACATCATTACAGTTATATTATGGTTAAAGACTCAATGTTCTGGCACCAGCAGTGGACTGAGTTATGCACACCTTTAAATAATTCTCCTTCTTGACTCAAACAAATAAATTAAACAATAATGTAAATGAAAATTCAGAAGATTCCATTCTTGTTTATCAGCTATATTAAAAATTTATAATATTTCTTATTTACCCTGGCTCCTGCAAGCAGGTAACCACACTCAGAAAGAAAGACAGTGGTAGATGATTAAGACTGAAGGACAGTATGTTGTAGTTTTGGATTAATTTTATAAATCGAAATGGGAACTCTGGGAAAGTTTCACTGGTATCAAGTGAGCAAAGGAAATGTGGGCATTACTGACAATAATAGAACACGAGAAGAAAATGTCATAAACAGCCAAAAGTCAAATCACCCTCGCCCACAGACTGCACAATAGCTGCTAGTTTCAAATCATCTAAAATCAATAACAATAAACATTGCATGAACAAACAAGGAGAGCTGAGTTAAAATGTCAGCTATGGAACGCTATGCCTTTTTACGCACACCCACCAACCAGAATTGTCTGGCTGTGTTTACAGCTCATTTCCTCCTATCAGCACAGAAACACTTTTAGACTTTTATTGCAGTTGTCATTTTGTCCATGGCAGACTGGAATTGCAATTCATATATCATTAGCTTCTTATCAGAGTTCAGCACTAATAGGTTCTGTGTTAAGGACAGCAAAAACTGACAGTGATACTGAGCATTTGTGACACTAGGCTAAACAAAGAGAGGCAAAACTAACAGGTTGTTTAACTAAACCTGAATTACTTTTGCTTGGTCAGTATTTAAATGGCTCCCATCAGTCTTGGAATGAAAAAAAAGAAATAATATAGAACCAAAATAAGAAATGAGATGGGCATAATTGTGAAAATAGATATATCATATGTAATATGTACCACATATGTAATATGATATACCATTATCAATCCATTATAAGCAATTATAGCAATTACAGTGTCTGCATCTTTCTTGTCCTCACATAGACATTAATGAAGGCCCTATGACACTGTAAGGTTCAGGATCTAGGACAAGCTAGAGAGATTCTCTGGCTTACCTTCTGCTCCCTGAGCCCTGATGTAAGGAAGGGGCATGAGGAGGACAATCCCAATCCCCAACCATCTCACCAGCCACAAGGCCCTCCTCATCTTCAATCACAGCTGTCTGCTGTCAACCTGAAAAAGAAAGAAAGACAGATGTCAAATTTCAGCTTTCATTCCCTGATATTTACATCTAGATGTGTTAAACAACTTAGAACTTGGCACCTTTTATGACAGACCATCGAATATTTAGGTGAACAAAAGAATTGGAACAGATAGTCTTAAAGCAGATTAAAGTAAATAACTTAATATTTGGTTGCATGTCTCTTGCTTGCAATAACTGCATCAATCCGAGACGGACTGGCATCACAAAACTGTTGCATTCTTCTTTTGTGATGCTTTTCCAGGCTTGTACTGAAGGTTTCTTTCAGTTGTTGTTTGTATTGCGGGGTTTCTTCCTTCAGACTACTCATCAGGAGGTGAAATGCATGCTCAATTCGGTTATGGTCTGGTGACTGACTTGGTCAGTCTAAACCCTTACACTTTTTTCCCCTGATGAAATCCTTTATTGTGTTGGCAGTGTGTTTTGGGTCATTGTCTTGCTGCATGATGAAGTTCCTCCCAATTAGATTGGATGCATTTCTCTGTAAACTGGCAGACAGAATGTTTCTGTAGACTTCTGAATTCATTCTGCTGCTACCATCATGAGTTACATCATCAATAAAGATTAGTGAGCCTGTTCCAGATGTAGTCATGCAAGCCCAAGCCATAACACTACCTCCACTTGACAGATGAACTTGTATGTTTTGGATCATGGGCAGATCCTTCCTTTCCTTAGTTTGGCCTTTTTATCAAGTTGGTAGAGGTTAATCTTGGTTCCAGAACTTTTGTGGCTCATCTCTGTATTTCTTTGAGAATTCCAATCTGGCTTTCCGATTCTTACTGCTGATGAGTGGTTTGCATCTTGTGGTATGGCCTCTATATTTCTGTTCTCAAAGTGTTCTTCAAACAGCGGATTGTGACGCCTTCACCCCTGCCCTGTAGAGGTTGTTGGTGATGTCACTGACTGTTGTTTCTGGGTTTTTCTTCACAGCTCTCATAGTGTTTCTGTCATCAACTGATGTTGTTTTCCTTGGCTGACCTGTTCGGTGTCTGGTTGTTACATCAGTACTACTAGTTGTTCTATTGGCTATGCCCAAAGCTTGTTCAATGGCTCTGATTTATTTTCCCTCTTTTCTCAGCTTCAAAATGGCTTGCTTTTCTTCCACAGACAGCTCTAGTCTCAACTAGTCTTCATGTTGGGTTAACCTTTTTAACAGCAAATACAGTCACAAAACCCAGGTCTCAAACCAAGAGTAGACATTCAGAGCTATTAATTATTTCAACAATCAATCCAACAGGGCACACCTGGGCAACAAGAAACACCCATCAGTCACATGTTCCAATATTCTTGATCACTTGAAAAAAATGGGTGGGTTCAAACAAAAGGTGCCATGTTCTAAGTTGGTTAACACATCTAGATATAAATATCATGAAATGAAAGCTGAAATTCTGATCTCAAACCCAAATGTCTTGTCTAGCAAAAACAAAAGAATTGCTGTTCCAATACTTTCGGAGGGGACTGTATCTATGAATACTGAGACTTCAGCCTTGAGACAAATTGTATCACTTCAAAGATGCACAAGCCAACACGCTACTCTACACATAAGCAGACACAAGCTCTCAATGAATGCAGTCAGTACGTTCTCCATGACAGCCTTCATTCCCTTACTGACTCAATCGAAAACAAAATAAACTCAGTGTTTACCTGGTGGGATTTTTAGGAAGGAAAATTGAGTTATGTTGCTGATAAAACATGACAGTAATAGCAAATGAGGTTCAGTTATACAAAAATGTTTTTAAGGGCAAGCCAGAGATGTGTCCTTTTGGGAAAGGTCTAAATCCTGAGGTCATTTTCAAATCCAAAGTTTAATTTACTCTTACCCAGTATTTGATGTATGATGGCAGATCATATTCTGGCAGTGGACGATGACAAATGAGATTACCGCATTCAATTTTTTATGTCTGTACTGTCTGCTTGAATATTGGGCTCTCTTTTTGGATGGAACCCTCAATGCAAATGATGTGAAAATAAACTTAAGATGAGTGAATCAGCTTGATCTGCCACCTATATTCACATTCTCATATCCCAGAGCACTGACTGTGCCTAAGGTATCAGTAAGCTGCTAAAGCTAGTTTAGTTTGGCATTAGTCCCCATCACTGCTTCTATCAGTCTTTAATCCCTAAAGAACTCAGACTAAATTACGAAAAAACTATTTTGGCTTTCCACAGACAGCTAAAACTGTAATAATAATAATAATAATAATAATAATAATAATAATAATAAAACATAGAATAGCTACAGAACAGCATGTCACACATCGTGGAACCTCTCTACCACCAGCTTTCTAACTCTTCTCTCTCTCTCTGAATTTGTATCTGTTGTGTTTGTCTCTAGAAAAGGAGGAATGTTAACATGGGATGCAGCATGCATCTGATCCCACTCATTCAGTGCAGAACTCCAGGACTTAGGCTTTCACACCAGACAGAGCAAAGACCCCAAACATACACAAACATGCAGCAAATTAATCATTTATGCACACCACTGTGATACACTTCTAACACAAGAAATATACCTGTCTTTTTCATCTGACAAATTGGCCCAACTGTCCTGATCCTGTCCTTCTTACTTCTGTGTATTATCTGTCTGGCTTTTCCTTTCTGCTTTCCTTATATGGCCAATTTTCTTTTGTTCTCATTACCCTGTATTTAATTACTACCACCTATTTCAATCTCCCCAAGTTCTCCCACACCACCCCATTGCTGTGTTCCCTCCACTGGCTTCCTGTAGCTATCCACATCAGCTTCAAAACACTGCTTGCATACAAACAAGGACCAGCCCCCACCTACCTAAAGGCACTTATCACACCCTGCTCTGCACCATGTTCTCTCCAAGCCTCTAGCATAGCTTGACGTGACCCATCATCCCTCAAGACAAGGAAGACATGCATCAAGACTCTTCTCTGTCTTGGCACCCAGGTGGTGGAATGAACTTTCCCTGGCTGGCAAAACAGCTGATTCACAGGCTGTCTTCAGAAAACAATGACCTCTTTACCAAGCACTTAAACGAGCACTGGATTCAATTTAAACTAATCCATTGAATTTCTATCTATCTATCTATCTATCTATCTATCTATGTGCGTATATTGCAATTTTCAAAGTAAAAGATACAATAAAACTACATATCCTTGAAACTATAATACATTTTCTCAGATGTTTCCTGCATTAATACAAACAATGCCATTTTACTTCCTGTCCCAAAGCAACCACTATGTAGAATGCTTTCAGCTAATATTAAATTTTGGAACTTTTGCTGAGATTTTCCTATTTCATTCTGAAATGTAATGCTGCTCTTTTATAAAGTGTTTCTTATTAGCTTGGTATTCAAATGTAAATGGTTGGTTTGATAATCCTTAAATGTAGACACACATCTAAGAACATATTTTGTTGTATATGGGTAGAAAAGTTAACCCTTCTCTGGGCCTACATTTTTTGAGATCATTACAGATGGTTAAGTGGGTATGAACAGTCACTGTAATATCCACTTTTAAACATCAGACATCACAGCAAAAGAAAGTAGGTTTCCTAAAGCCGGCCATCAAGAATAAATGCCTACAGATGTGGCAGTTACCAAATAGACTGCCACATTTAAGGTACCAAGCCACCATTTAGAATACTATCCAAACAGACTCATCAAATCACAAACACCTAAATGTACTGCTTACTGAATATGACAACCACAGTCTGCCAACAGGGTAAGAATGAAAAATGAACTAACATAGTATTTAATTAGCATTGACCAACTGATTTTTGTTTTAATCAGATGTCCACTTTATCCAATATATTCCTGTGCACTGCATTCTAACCCATAGGTGTAATTGTTTTTTCTTTCACCTGATAATAAAGAGGGCCATCCTGCATGCTCTCAACATAAGTAGAGAAGCTAATAGTGAGAACACTTGCATTAGCAAAGCAATGACGAATCCTAAAGTCAATGGCATTATTGCTGTCCACAACATCAGACTGCCAATGTTGCTTTACAGCACAATGCACTTCCTGAGGGTGAAAAGAAGGGTGTTTGGAAGTGAAACAAATAAAGATTGATGATATAATTTGGCAAATTATGGTCCCGCCACACACTCCAGTCACTGTTCTGTAGGTAGAGTTATTCTGCATTTTCCCCCACATTGTTATTATCAAACAAGAACCTTATCAAAACAGCACACTTTATTCAGAATGACCCGCTGAGGTCTCCAATGTTACATGACATGAAATATCATATCTAGAAATTATTTGGAGTAGAGGATTTTTCTAATACACATACACTCATTTATATATATTGTTGTTGTTATGTAGTCTGGGTTAATAACAAGCACTATGCAGAGGTTTTGTAGTTACTATAGTTACTATAAACAGTATACCCATGACAGCAAACAAGACCTTTTGACCAATCATGCATTTTGTTATTCAGTTTCCAACTGGTCATTTAGCAGTAGGTTTTGTGCATCAGCTGTAAACCATATGGTTGGGTCAAATTCCAATCTCAATAGTAGTAATGAGCTATCCAGGTCTTTTGAATTTTATTTTATACTCAATTTGCATAAACATTTTGCATGGTCATGTGTGTATACATGGGTACTACCAGAGATACAAGATACCAAATACATAGTTTACAGGAACCTGCTTAGCATTCAGTCAGACATAATGGTATACCATATTCTCTCACCATCAAGCTCTCTTTTCTTATATCATCCATCTGGCAGGTTACCCTAAGGTAAGCCAATATGAGTGAGGACTGCCAAAGACAGCACTTCTATTTATTACCCACTGTGAGATGTAATCAGAGAACGTGAGGAGCTCAAGTCTCTAATAACTCAAGTGATTAACCCATCCAGTGAGCTGGACTTTACCACCACAGCAGGCCTGATCATAATCAGCCACATTAAAGACAGCACTCCTATCATCAGTCTCAATATTCAAATAGACCACATATTCAATCTGTGGCCACAGCCTGTTGGTGTCATTCATACAGATCTCTGCAGTTTTGTCACTTATTGACCAACATGTAGTCAGAGCTCTACCTCTTTTATTATAGTATTCATTTGCTGATGTTTTGTTTGTTTGTTTGTTTTTCTGAGCTCTGTTTTTGACCACTGCCTGTGTCCTTCAACCTTCATGCCAAATATAATCGCTGCATACATTCTCCAGATGTTTTACATAATATATTAAATTTCATGTTTGGTTACTATTAGAATATGACAATGCTTTTCAAGCTGATATTTTATAAATAACATCTAGCAGCTAGGGTGATACAGTGACGCAGCTGTTAGCATTGCTGCCTTCAGCTTCAGGGTCCCCTGTTCAAACCTCAGCTCAGGTTACTGTCTGTGTGGAGTTTCATATGATTCACACATTACAGCAGCAGCAGCAGCAAAAGAATAGTGTTTGCAGTAAGAAACAATCAAGAATAAAATAACTGTACTCAGTATGATTATAAATAGTAGAAAAAAATAAGGTAAAACTGTAAACACCAGTCCGCTGAGTAAATGTGACAGTGCAAATAGTAACAACAGATATGCAGCAAAGTAGATATGATCAGCAGAGCATCCACAATAAGTTGTATAAGTGCAAGCATACAGTATAGTGAGTTAGCAGCAATTCAGTAAACAGAATGCCACCGAGTGCAAAAAATGCAAACAGATGTCCAATGAGCTTTGTAGTAGTAGCTTTGTAATGCCCAGTAGTCTCCCTGCACAGTGACTAATATATCATGGGGGATGTGATACACTGTCCAGAATGGATACTAGTTTGTTTAGTGTCCTCCTTTCCATGACTACATCAAAACTGTCCAGGGAGTGTCCCAGGACAGATGGACATACAGTATGCCCTCCCCATGTCTGAGTGGGTTTCCTCTAGGTTCTCCAGTTTCCTCCCACCTCCCAAATACACACTGCTAGGGGAACTGGTGATACCAAATTGCTCTAGGTGTAAATGAGTGTGAGTGCTGTGCATGAAGATGAAGGCTTTCTCTAAACTTAATAAAACTCATATCTTCTGTTTAGTTATGATGAGGAGGCAAATTTATACTCAGGTGTATGAATTTCTCTTAAGACGTCAAAAAGTACAACACAACAGTGAAATAAAAATGAGATTTTGCTTTAAAGTATAGTCCTAAACAGCAAAGTGTTGTGTGAACCTTTACTTGTTTTTTGAAACAAATACTACAAAACTGAAACAACATGCTAAAGGATAAACTTTTAAAATATAAATTACTAATAAATTATATATATACTTTAGTAATTTATTAAAGTATTGATTTGATTGATTGGTGATAATGCATAAGTCTTGGAGAACCAGCAATAAGCCAAATGTATTTGAAGCATCCAGCAAAGTGTCTGGGGAACCAATATACACCACATAAGTGTGCCACAGAGTGAAGCCATGGAGGTGAAGGGTTACAAATGTAGCTTAGCTACCTCATTTTAAGCTTGGTTGTTTGATGTAGCAACCAAGAAATTTCCCAAGCTAGTCATCTCTCTGCTGAAATCATTTCCCTTTGTGGTCAAGCTGATCTGTATTACTCATGTGTACATCATTTGTGGGCATGACCCACAAGCACACATACGTAGCTTTACTTCAGAGAACAATGGCATTCATCCAGATTGTTTGGCACACTGATGGCTGTCCATCACTCATGGAACAAAATCTGGTAGGAGTCTTTGTTTGATTATTTTATAAGTTTTAACAGCTCATTCTAAGAGTGTGAACAGTTTGTGAAATTGCTGTACTAGAAGTTGGCAAAAGCCATATAGTTGCCCATGATTGTAAATGTGTCATTCATTTGTGGGCTATGGCTAAATAGCCTTTGCGATGAAAGTGTACTGTGGCATATCGTGGCATATGGTGGTTCCACTTGCGTAGGAAGTCAAAATGTTGGATTGTATCGTAGAAACAGAGCAAGGTTCCACTGGTATTCTTATACATGTAAGTTTTCCGCATTGTTCATGATTGCGTTCAATCATGTTAATCTTTTTTTTTTTTTTGTAAATATACTGTGCTGGTTATTAATAGCCAACCAGTTAAACAACCTTCCTTCATTTAGGAATTGTATTGGTGGTGCTGCTGCTCCAACTGGTCTTTTGCACACTTAGTCTGAATCTGCAATTTAATTTAAAACTTAAGTTAAGTTTTATTTAAGTTAAAACTTTGTATATTTTTATGGATGAATATGATTAAAGGCTGTTTTTTTTAAAAATAAATGTACAATGCATGGGGATGTGTAAAGAAATTAAATTGGTTGGTGACTGATTATATATTTTTGTCACAGACCTCAACCTTGGGTTTCTCGTATCTAACCACTGTTTTTCCCACCCTTTTCCCTTCCATTTGTTGTACTTGATAAGCAGGCTGGGAGAGAGTCACGACTGCTACTGATTTATGTTTTTTTATGTTTTTTGGTTCATTCAATTTATTTTGCTTGTTTTTAACATGTTTGTTTGTTTATTTGTTTTGATTATTGCTGTGCCTATAGTTCCCAAAGTACTAGTCTCGTATGACAGGACATATTGCGCATCTACCCCTAAAGGTGTGAAGGTGGGTGTGATTAAGGCTAGTCTTTTTTTTGCATGCAGTGTGAGGTGTACTTTCACTGAAGTCAGCTGTAACCACTTATAACATCCTGGACTCGACCAGTGCATTCTCTTGTTATTTACTATGTCTAGTTCGGAGGTGAATGTGTGTCTGGTGGTAAATTTTGGCATTGTTTTCTTTTGTGTGTAATGTTTATGGTGTATGTATGTATGTTTTTTTTTCCTTTTCTTTTATTTGGGGTTCATTATTGTAGCTGCTTTGGTCAGCCTAAGGAAAATAAACCCTTCCCATTTACTGGACCTTTGCCTTGTTCTCATTCATTTAGTTGAACAGACTAGCAGGAAACCCTGGCTTAGTTTGGAATCTCCTACCCAAATAAAACAATTGGAGAGTTTCACAGTTTCATATTTTCATAGTTTAATGTGTAGGTGTGCATATGTGTGTGAGAAAGACAGAGGGGGATAAAGGTAATAGTCAGATATAAAGGAAGTTGATGCTCCTGTAAGCCTGGAACTTGACAGCTTTTTCAGAAATGAAGTGTTCAACAAGCAGTCAATCCATCTTTGGTGTTATACACAATATGGCATCTGTTCCTACAGACTTGCTGACTATGTCTGCAGTGAGCAAAAGGGATGTGCTGTAATGGAATTCAATCTCTTTAATTTTCTCTGCACATATGTCTTTTAAAGTGACAACGGTCTGTAATTTAAGCCAAAGTTCCATCCTACATATTACTTCTCTTGAGTCCATCGATTCTCCCATGCTGATTTAAGATATTTGCTTGTGCCACATGTCGTAATAATTAATTTGTGACATAATTTATTAATTCATTTATAATTAATATTAATGAGATTTTCTTGATTTCACATTTTGCCATTATATTGTGGCCACTACTGTGTCTCCTCATTTGGGTTTAATGCAAGATCAATCTGAATTTCTCTTATGATGGTGCAGTTTGTTTGCTAACAATTCAGGAAATGTGTTCAATTGATCAAATATAATTCAAAGCAGTAGCAGCTTTGATCATGAAACATACCACGCCTACACTAATTAAAATTATAGACTTTGCATGAAACTTGTTGGTTGGTTCTAAAATTGAAACTTTGTAACCTACATCCAAGCAAATAATAATTATATCTGCACACTGGGGGACTTGATAATCTCATAATTTATTTCCTGCTTCATTCTTAAATTTCTGTTCTTTAGCACACAGGTTCCCAAAAATTTTGCAACCTGGGACCCCTTTAATTGTAAATTCTACCTACCCCCTCATTTACAGGTTTATTTTCCGAACTCAAATCATATTTTCAAATTTGGGGCTGTTATGTGTACAATAATATTTTTGTACACATCTGCAATTATGTATAATAATTGCAGTGTGTATAAGTGTGAGTGTGTGTATCTATCTATCTATCTATCTATCTATATATATATATATATATATATATATATATATATATATATATATATATATATATATATATATAAAATATATAAAATATATTGGATATTTATTCACATAAGTCATTTTTATTAAAATTGCCATTACAGCATTAAGTAATCATTATTTATATGCCTACATGTTTTTGAGTTATTATTAAGGTTCAAATAGGCTAGTAACTATTAAAAAACACTTAATAGTAAATATAATAACTTTATAATGGTGGTTTGTGATTTGCATCACGACAAAATTAAATAGTCACAGACACCCTATATATGCTTCACAAACCCCTGTGGATACTCGGACCCTACTGTGAGAACCACTGCTTTAATCTAATTTGCCTTTTCTGACATTGCTTCCATGAGCTATATCAATGACTGCTCTAATCCTTTCCTCATTCTACTCCATCAAGTGATTTGATTCCTTTTAATTTATAGCCTATACTTGTACAAGCTGTCAGAGCATGTGCAATATATTTTGACAGGAAAGTAGTCTCCTTGAACAGAAGTTTCCTGATTGGCTATTACAATTGTACCATGGTTAAATTTTTAGCTGGTGATCACTGAGTAATGGGTAGTGGCTTTCTAAATGGGCAATTTAAAAAAGTGTAAATTTATTGTGAAACACAAATTTATTCTGAAACACAATAATTGCCAAGAAGCAATATTACCTAGCTGTATAATTTTATGTTGAGGATAAGTAGCTAGCTAATCAAAACAACCCAAATCAAGCTAGCTATTTAAAGTTTGTGGTTGTACACCAAGGTAGCTAGCTAGCTAATGTTAGCAAATATAAACCAACAAACAAAGCTAATCAAAAACAAACCCAATCTTGCTACCTATTTAAAGTTTGTGGTTATACACCAAGGTAGCTAGCTAGCTAATATTAGCAAGCATAGACAAACAAACAAATAAATATTAATCACACTAGATAAAAGTAACAGTCAGTCAGCAGCTATTATTCTGTCTTGAAAATTGTATTTTGTTTATTTATTTATTTAAATTGATTTATGAATGTCATGTTAGTGCCTGTATGGTATAGAACTACACTACCCATCAGCCCCAGCACATCACATGACCAAGTCACATGCCTCACGGACCACTCACACTTGTTTCCTCTAATTAGTATCACTATTTAAGTTTTAGATTCTGTGTGTCTCATTGTCAAGCTTTTGTCGTTTGTTGTTATGTGTGCCATGTTATTGCCTATAGTTTGTATGTTCCTTGCCTCGTGTTCATAGCTTCTGTTTACAGTTCTTGTTTATCACTTTGTTTGTTTCAGTTGTGCTTACGGTAATCAAACCGCCTGCATTTGCTTCTACTACGAATACCTGACAATGCACCAGCTGCACTTGATGCACTTCTGATTTTGCTTTGGCCAGTTAAAACCTATTATCTTAATCCAATCAATTTACAGCAATATAATGACATGTCACTAATAGGCTATTACATCTGGTACTCCAGACATACTTCGAGTGCCCCGAGTAACATCAGAAGGTAGTGAGCATTACAAGCTAGGTTTACGATAGGTATTTGGTGTCTGATCGACACTATAATCCTGTCATAGAAACTTCCACTGTGTGTCTCATTTGTGATGCTCTTAGAATCCTTTCCCACCTGCACCCTGACCTACAGACAGTCAAAGCTCTATTTTACCCAAGACCTGTCAAAGAAAAGCATCACTGAAGACCTTGGGCTCCTTTACACTTCTCAACACAAGGTTGTACAGTTTATTAATCACATCTTGAGGTAAAAGCTTAAAGTTGAATCACTACAATTAACTTTTTACAGTGTAATGCAAAGTTTTAATAATTTTAGCATGATGAAAGATGATAGATGAAAGCACAAAACATTGCATGAATGTGAATAAACACTATCTTTAAGGAAAATGTGGCAGTTATTAAGAGAGTGTTTCTTGCCCTGATATTGTCACTTTGATCTCCTGCAATAACAGGCTGGCAAGTCTGCTTCTTCAATATTGTTCACTATACACACTGTTTTAATTAGATGCTAGAAGCAAATTAAATTTGGACAAGGAAAATTGCTACACTCAGATATTATAGTCAGGCTTTCAACATTGTTGTTCCATCAAAACTAATCCTCAAAGTGCTGGATCTGGTACTCAGCACTACTATTTCCAAACTGGATCTTAGACTTTCTTACAAGCAGACCTCAGTGTGTCCTGTTAGGCAGTAACATTTCTTCCACAGAGATCCTCAACACAGGCAGCCCACAATGTAGTGTGCTGAATCTACTACTCTTTTTTTTGTTCACCTATCACTAAGGGGCCAGACACAGCTCTCATTCCACCATAAAATATGCTGACGACACTCTCATAGATGGCCTGATCTCCAACAATAATGAGACGGCTTACAGGGAGGAGGTCAAGATACTTGACAGAGTGGTGTCAAGACAGTAATTTGTCTCTCAATGTCAGGGCTACTAAAAAGCTTGTCATTGATTCAAGGAATTAGGAAGTTGATCACGCACTCATTTACATCACCGAGGATTCTGCATAGAGGATTCACCATCATCAGTGACTTCAAGTGGACACATTATATCTCAACTATAATCAAAAAGCCAACCAGTGATTATTCTTCCACTTAAACATCACTCTTCGACTTCTACATGGGCACCAACACATTAGGCTTCATGATATCTTGGTGAGGGTGGAAAAGACAAACCAGAGAAAAAGCAGAACAATATTACACAATGCAACACATGGTGACAAGTGTCACAAAGTCAATATACATCATAAAGGACAGTAATTACCATGCACACACCCTGTTTTTTTGGTATCTGGAAGTAGGAGGCTGATATGATGAAGTGAAACAAGGAAATACGAAGAAACCTGAATAGAAGCACATTAAGGTTTTAATAAAAGAAAAAATAATTGTAACACAGAACTGAGAAAATACACATGCTATCCATTTAGGCAAAAAGCACAAAACTTGGTTCATGTTTCAAGTTTTGTCCTTTTTGGTCACCCTCACCAAGAGAACACGCAATGACCAAGAACAAAAGCCAGAAAAATAACACAGTGTGATTATGTAATAACAAGACACAGTGACATAGATTTTTGACTGAAACAGATCAGGTGTGGATGCTTTGCATTATATTTATTAAGGTAAATTAAAAAACATACGTCAGATAAACAGGCAGGGTTCAAAAACAAAAGAGAAAAATGGAAACACAAGACTCAGAAATGCATGATAATACATGAACAAGACTTCACAATGAACAAGGACATAACTGGTTCTAAATAGAAAAACTAATCAGCGGTTAACATAAAGCAGGTGACCAAAATTGGTAACAGACCAATAACTTGGCAGGGCCAGAGACAGGAAACAATAACAAGAAGAAAATACTAACAAAGGCATATGGAGAACTAAGAACAAATCACATGACACATAAGCAGCTGAAAACCAGGGCCCACTGTAAGAGGGGTAATTCATGATAGTTTTTTCCTTCTTATGTTTGGCAGAACCTACAGCAATGTCAGCATTCTGGCCACAAGATTTAAAGACAGATTCAACCCTTGGCCCATTAGATTTTTTCAATAAGGAGACATTTTTGGTAGTAGCTCTGGTCATTTTCCATTAACATCCCATGGGGAATAAATAAGGGTTGGTGCTACTAACAGGTAACCATAATTTAATGGTAACAGCAAACAGTTTTAGACAGTGTTGCACAACATTATGTTTGGAAGCCAAAAATTATTCCAGTATACTTAATTGAATAATGAAATAGTAGTGGATTTACATGATGGCAGAAAAACCCCCACTAAAGATCAAATGTAATCGAATTAATTTGTATTATTGTGTACACGTGTCCTTCTCTTTCCTTTTTTGTCATCATTCTCCTTGAGATATCAAAATATTTTGTCATAATTCTCTTTGTGAAACATCTATTAGGCTGTGTAGTCCACTTTGTCACTGATACATCACTGCTCTCTTTTTGATAAATCCATCCAAAGAGAAATATTAATATCCAACAACAATAACATGGCATTTCTCCCCCTATTCATCTTCATTTCCTTGAATTTTACTGATGTAAGTTTAATGATGTCCTGCATCTAAATCATCACTCTCATTCTCCTTTGCTCAAAGACAAACACAGGTACATTAGAGGACACTTTGTTTCAGGATTAGATACACAAGCAACAACAAGAAAAAAAAACCCTGCTGACACAGGCTCAGACTGCATGTAACAAATTGGTGTGTTGTGTATGATTCATAGGAAAACAGGAAATTTGGAGCCAGTGAGCAGAACAGG
The DNA here is from genome assembly GCA_022985145.1 of Pangasius djambal. Lineage (NCBI taxonomy): Eukaryota > Metazoa > Chordata > Actinopteri > Siluriformes > Pangasiidae > Pangasius > Pangasius djambal. Next base: position 16,797,213 of record CM040977.1, read on the forward strand.
TGATCTGTCTATGATCTAAGATCAGACCATATATTTTCCAGAACTGCTTACCCAAGCCAGTCCATAAGTACTGCAAATGACAGTTGCATGGGTCTAGTTAAAATAAATATAAAACAAAACATTATGATTATGAGCCCCCACACACTGGGCAAGAATTACATTCTAGATGGACAGCCAGACAACATACATACACTTTCAAACACTCATTCACACCTAGTAAGCAGTTTAGCGTAGCCAACCCACCTAGTGCCATGTTCTTGGGAGGTGGAAGGAAACCCAAAGGATACACGGATGTCAGGCTGAGACTATTGGAATTGTAGTCAGGTCAAAATAATTTCATCGCTAACACTTGGCAAACAATACACAATCGAAAGGCAAAGGCAATGTCAAAAATCCAGACAGAAGGGTCAAAAACCATCACAAGGAAGCAGATCAATCAGCATAGCAGCAGGAGCAACCTAAAATGTAAAATGAGAAAACAATATCGTGAACTTGAACACTTGTAACTGACTAACAGAGAAGTGGGCAAGGCGGTGAGTAAGAAATTTTGAGATTTGGAGTTTCCAGGCCATGGAGTACTTGTGACATGGAAGAATATAAGAAATTCCACACAGGCAGGAACCCAAGCTCATGATCAAACCGGGGAGCTGACATTATTAATAATAATTCTGATATTTCTTGTGTAAACAGTATTCATATTTTATGTTCTCTGTAGATATCTCCACATCAAAGGAACTGAAAGCAAAACAAGATGCTCCATGATGACATAATACTGAATTAGTGTTCCTAGATATAAAATAATAATCATATCTACATAATATTTTTGGCCTTCATACAACTTAATCTTAATAACTCCATAATTCCACAATTAAAATATTTTCAAACAAGAATAGTCATTCTGTTGTGATGCTAATTTAGTACCTGAGTAATTGTTCATGTCAAGAGTAGTACATCAATTATGAATTATGGAAAACTGATTTACATCTTTTGTGATGTCAACCTTAGTATAGCTACGGGACCAACAATCAAGTGTAAAGATTCTCTTTAGTAGGGACACCTGAAATTGAATGCTAAAATTCTAATATTTGCAGTATCATTTACGATAATGAAATTGAGTTGAGTATTATCAACTCAGCTGGGGTGGCTTCGTAGGCGTAATAATGACGTGACACAAACTATTACATAAAACATACACATAGAAACACACATCACCTGAAAGACTAGTGTATACATTCAGTTCAAGTGTTACATGTCCATAATGCCTTGTCTTCTCCAAATGGCTAGCATGGAAAACAGAAATGGTTATTCATGCCAGCTCTTAGCATTATCCAGCTTCTTTGTTCAATTCAAGTATATTTCTGTCCTGTGAACTTTTGTCCATACACTTCTTTTGGCAAGTCATTTAGGTCATCAACTTTGTTCACATCAGAGACAATTATAAAACAATCGATTCGAGACGATATATTACACCATTAATTCACTATATCAGAATTCTAGTAGGTCAAAAGTTTGTATTCACCAAGTTGACTGTCTCTTTAAACAGTCTGGAAGATTCCAGAAATTGATGTAATGATTTTTAGAAGCTTCTGATTGGCCAATTGTCATAATTAGGAGTTATCTGGAAGTGTATCTGTGGCTGTAAAAGTGCCTACCTTTAGAGACAATGCATTTTTGCCCTTAATACCATGCAAAAATTCAAGCAACTCAGCTTAGACCTCAGAAAGATATATGGGTCTCCACAACTCTGGTTCCTCTTTGGGAGAAATTTCCAAAAACTGAAGCTACCATGAGCATTTGTACAAACAATTGTTTGGAAAATTAAAAACCTTGACACCACACAGACACTGCATCGTTGAGAAAGCAGGCACAAATTAACTCACAATGGCCTGAAAGGCTGTTGTGCATAGCAGAAGCCCCTACTCAGCATAAAAAGCAAGACTGAAGTATGCAGGTGATCACCAGGATAAAGACCTAGACTTTCGGAGGAGTGTTCTCTGGTCAGATGAATCAAAAATGGAACTGTTTGACCATAATGATCAGTGATATATATGGAGAGGGAGAGGCTTTTAATCTAAAGAACACCATCCCAACTGTAATTCATGGGGGTGGCAGTATTATGCTGTGGGGATGCTTTTCTCAAAAGGGACTAGTACACTTTGGAAAATACATGGCTTCAAGGATTATTGTCTAGAAATACTGAAGCAAAACCTCAAGAGATCAGGCTGAAAGTATAGTGAGAAGCTTGTAGAAGGCTACCCCAAAATTTTGATTCAAGTTCAAGCAATTTAAAGGTAATGCCACCAAACACTGAAAACTGATATACTAATTAAAAGCTCACATAAATCTGTCACTTAACTATTATTTTGAAATTACCTCTTATAGAAATAAAATAGATACCCTAATTGACACAGGAAATGTATGATAACATGAAATTTGTGGATTTGAGAAAAAAATGAGTTGGAATGTCATTAACCTAGGTGTATGTAAACTTTTGGACTCAACTGTATATCTAGTTTTTCATCCAAAGGCATTTTAAAAATTGGATGACTGAGTAAAGTATGTAATGCATCTTCTTCATGTTCATTACACCTGCTATTGTATTTCACAGGCACATTCTCAGTCACTGCAGATGATGTTAAAGATGTGTCAGTGAAGCGGGTTTAAAATGGCATTTCACTATGCATAATCACTTGACACTTTCTACAATAAGCACATGTAGTATGAAAGAAGAAATCAGCCCTAGCCTAATAATGTCTTTTGTTATTTTTGTGCTGCTTCTCAGTTTGATGATATATGTAACTGCAAATTCACTCTGTCTTGAGGGTGTGTGTACTGAAGAAGTTTGTTAGGTCTTTTGATTTGAGTACTGGATATTTTCGGATAGTAGAATATGTTTGTGATGTGTCTTTCTGACGTATCATGGTGCACATATTTATCAATAATAGTGAGAATAATCTTAATCTTCATCATTAAGTGTAGGATTAACAGCGATACATAATGCCCTTCATAATTAACCTGTTGTAAGTCACAGCTTATTATTCAGTTATTCAACAAGCATAGTAATTAGCAACACTCTATAAATTATTCAGTAATTACAGTGAAACTAAATGGCAACGATATATTGAGAGCATTAAGGAGTGATCTTAAGGGGTTAACATAATGATGGAGTCTAAGGAATCAAGGTAGCCAAGAGTAGTGCATATCCTGACAGTCTTGTTGCCTTACATTATTATCCAGTAATTAAACTTAACATATATTAGTGTGATGAAAGAACAGCAGATCCTGGGACTATAAGGAGTTGAATTTTATATGTACAAAAGGTTAGGCTGAAATATGGTCATTTGGGGACATACGGTAATTTTATTTTCACCACCTGGCAACAGTGCTGTGAATGACACTTTATTGGGTGCCCACAGTGTCCAGGCTATTTTTGGAGAGAAACTAACTAATGTCCTTCAATCAGTTTATTACACCAGTAGGAGCCTATTACACACACAGGAAGGAAGCCTCTGTCTTAATATCATAATCACACTGCTGTAGCCTCATCTGCTTTCCTGAACAGCTTCTCTTCTCCTAACCTGTCCCCATTCAGATAAAGCAGTATTCTCCTTCTCTTTTACAGCCTTCCTGCCAGATCTCCAGTCAACTTTCTCTCTCTGTGTCTCTGTCTCTCTTTCTCTCTGTCCTGGCTTGCTACTTGGTTTGCCCTGGGTGATGAGACTGGCACATACTGATTAGAGATAAATCACAGAACTGTGATGGTCTACACTCAAGATCTCATGGACCACACAAAGCAAGATGGACAGAAAACAGAGAAATGGACATATGAAGTAACAATGGATACAGTGAGATGGAGTGTCTGCTGTTAACACTTTACTGTAGGTACTGTAGCTCTAGTTACCACTTTCTTTATTTTAGCTTTTTGTGTCTTTGTGTGCCTTTCACCTCTACTTCTTCCCATTTCTCATTCATTTCCCTCTTTATGCATCCCAGTGGGCTATCTCTCCTTGCTAACTTTCTGTCTAAACTCGTATTTCTCTCTCTCTCTCTCTCTCTCTCTCTCTCTCTCTCTCTCTCTCTCTCACACACACACACACACACACACACAGTCTCCCTCTCAGGCTCACTGTGTGGATGGAAATCATTTCAGGCATCACTAAACACAGATCTCTTATCAACAAATGGAGAAATGTATTCCTCAAGACTCCAGTGTGCATTTGAATACAGACATATTCGAGCACAGATACATCACAGCCTGATATTTGAAATGTTCTCAGGAACCTGGAGCGTATTAGATTATGGAATCTTATACTGCCATAGAGCGAACAATATTAAAAATATTGTCACTGTTTCAGAAAAGCAAAAAAAAAAATTTTTTTTAAACCAAAGGAAATGATGAGATTTATTTTTATTTATTTACCCACACTAATGTTTTCTTGTTGCAGATGTTTAGCAAATTGTTACATTTTGTAGGCTGTACAGGATCCTATGAAATTATGCCTTCAACCAATCTTTATACAGGATATTTTTTCTTTACTTATGTGCTGACCAACACCAACACACAGTTAAATCAAATCCCAGATCGTTTCCTATTAACTATATATACTAACTACATAGGGTATAACATTGGCATTGTAGAACTTTGTGCTATATGCACCATTTGATATTCAGCCACCGTTCATAAAAGCGACCTTTTATGAATTGTTATGCTACATATGGTACTACCTTTACAACACATACTTATTCATTTTTACATTTGAAAATTAATCCACAAATAAATGAATAAATAAATAAACAAACAAACAAACAAACAAATAAATAAATAAATAAATGGTAATTTGGCAATAATGTGCTTCTAAAGATCTATATAGTAATCTAGTAAAATTACTGAAACTAAACTGTTAGATTTTAAACATTTAAATACTGGGTTTGCCATTGTTGTTTTTGTTGTTTTATTGCTATTCAACATAAAAATTCAATATCATAAAAACAGTGAAATTTGTTGTAAAATACTGACCTTAAACAGCATCAAGAAGCTTAGGGGTCCATAGTGTGTCTTGTTTCTAGACCTGCCAATATTTCTACTCATTCATATACTTATTACTGAACTAAAAAAAGAAAAAGAATGAAAAAGAACACACTGTAATGTACTATGTTACTGTGATGGCCTACATGCCTGTACGGCAAAGATATCTGCAAGAATTCAAGAGTAAACCATAACATGTTATGCACAACATACTTGCTAGAACAGAACTAAATGTTAAGTGAATTGAGCAATGTTTGCATTGTGCTGAAAACAATTCCATAGAAATATGTAATGTTTCAAACAGTTTTTTGTCTAAATAATCCTTCTGTATTGTTCTATATTTTTATATATCCCTTGTGACATCACTATTTCATCATCTAGAGCAATCCATGAGGATGTGTTTGCCACTATTCTCTGTTTACCATACCCAGTGAGTATAGCTTCATAAAGCTGACATTGAAGCCTGTTAGGTACTTGATATGAGTTTGTAAATCAGCAGCACCAAAAATACAGCAAATCATGAATCCCTTCCGCCAAAAAACAAGAAGAAATCTGTTATGAAATGTAATTTTGGGCCAGCTTTTAAAAGTCCTTTGCAATTGTTATCTTCATATTCTTAGTACAAGAGAATCTGCCCCCAAGGTAACATAAACTTGCAATGACTTTTTCATTTCCTCCAAAATGCAAAGGTGTTTTATTTTTAGATGAATCATTGCATGAGAATGCAAAAGTGCAACTTTTTACCAGTTTAGACACTGGAAATGAAACTGCATTCACATTTTTCTATTTTGGCAGACAGTGTCCATTGTGATGTACTAAAATGCAAATACAAATACATGTCTTCACCTATAAAAGGGAAGTGCAATTGCAAATATAGGTTTGAATCAGCATTTTGTAAAATATATCTAACCATAGATTAAGGTTAGAGTTAAAGGCAGGATTATCATTCATACTTTTTCTTATGACATTCATATGCAATCAAACCATTGTCACCATTGTTAGTTTGAATTTGTAGAAATTTCTCATAAGATGAGATGCTGGACAAACAGATTTGTGTAAATACTTAAAACAGCCAGACGATAGCATTTTCTCATTGTATAATCTCAAGACCATTGTTTACAGCGAGTTAACCTGAATACACAGCTAAGAGCATTTAAAAGCTTTGTTTTTAAGAATTTGTAAGAGAATTACCTGGCCTCATTTAACTAACTGATGTCTAGCTGATGCAGTTCCCTCATAATAATTTTTAATTAATTTAAGTTTATTACTTGTCATTTCATGGGCTTGAAGCCTGACCAAACACACTGTATTTTAATGCAGATTAAACACATAATACCACCTCAAGGCTTCAGCATGTCACACGAGGAGCAAAGAGATCAGGTTTTAAATTACTTTTCCCTCACTCCCTCTGCACTTCAATTAGGACCAGGAGATAAATTTTAGATTAGGTAAGAATGATTCAAACTTTAACAAGACCAAAGAGAATCCACACTCCAAATTTTAAGGTTATTAATCAGAAAATGGCCCTAGGCAGGAATCACTGCAAGTGGCAGGCCAGTTTTTGGACCTGAAATCAACCAAGCAGTCTAGATACAAAAAAATTAATGTGTCTGCCTGATCATGAGTAAATTCAGAGCTAAAGCTACTTTTTTCAAACTTTTAAGGCTTGAATAAAATTCAAGAGTGTCAAGAGTGATTTTTGTCTATCTACTGAATATCTAAATGAGACTTGTGGTCATAATCTCTAACCTTAGTCATAATATAAACAGATAAAATAAAATGTTGCCTTTCTCTCAGTAAATGCTTTGACTGATTTATTCCTGATTGTATTACAGCAATATGAATATATTATATAATTTTACTCTTTGGGAGAGCCACGACAGATAACAATATGTCCCTTCTTAAAATCTACATCATTTAATAAGTAAATAAATAAACTAGCTCACTGACCACTTTATTAGGAACACCTATACACAAGCTAATCCAATTATCCAATCAATCAATCACATGGCACAATGCATAAAATCATGCGGAAAGAGGCCAAGAGCTTCAGTTAATGTTCACATCAGACATCAGAATGGAGAAAAATGATCACAGTGACTTTAACTGAAGCATAGTTGTTGCTACCAGATGGGCTGGTTTGAAAGTTTCAGAAACTGCTGATCTCCTGCGATTTTCGCACACAAAAATCTATAGATTTGAAACAAAATGGTGTGAAAAACAAAATCAAAAAAAATTGAGTGAGCGGCAATTCTGAGGGTCAAAACGCTTTGTTGATGTGAGAGGTCAGAGGAGAATGGCCAGACCAGTTTGAGCTGACAGAAAGTCTGCTGTAAATCATATAACATCTCTTTACAACCGTGGTGAGTAGAAAAGCATTTCAGAATACACAACACATCAAACCATGAAGTAGATGTGCTTCAACAGCAGAAGAGCACATTGGGTTCCACTTCTGTCAGTCAAGAACAGGAATCTGAGAATACAGTGGACACCGGCTCACCCAAACTGGACAGTTATATACTATAAACAGCTTCTTCCTAAGGTTCAAGCAAGAAGTAAATGATTTTGGTCACCTGACTATTTACACGACTCCTGTTCATTCAAAGCCAATACCATTTCAAATTTCATTTATAGTGTGCTCCACAGTAACATGTACATCACAGGTGCTTTTAGAGCTTTACAAACCCAAAACAAAATGTCACATCACTGTGACTGGTGGGATTAAATGGGTTAATTGTTCTTCAGTGTGCACACATCTGCAAAGCCTATCCACAGCTTGCTGAACAGAGACACTATTCATTATGCCCACTGCATGATAGTACCACATTTCTCTGGCTAGCACAAATACATAGACTGAATCATGCCATCAGGGGCATCAGCTCATTTAATAGTCAAATGTCGCATTTATTATACAGTTTTATTCAACCACAGTGTTCTTTGTATAGTACAGTTTGCATGACACAGCAAAATAGGTTACTGCTGTTGTTACCTAAAACAAAAAAAAACATAAATATTCTTCAGGAAGAAGATGCAGGCGGCGCACACACACACACACACACACAGTTTGTGTTTTCACTGAAGCTTGTGTTACTGCAGCTAAGTAATTCTATGCCTACAACTACCCCTGACCCTTACCTTAATTTTTTAAACAGTGGTTTTTATTGTTTGTTTGTTTGTTTACCTCAAGAGTACCAGCTAAATGTCCCCATTAGGGCTGAGCTGTCACATATTCCTATTACTATGGGCCATTACGTACCTAATAAGAGATCACACAAACACACAAACACACAAACCCACACACGTACTCTCTCTCTCTCTCTGTCTCTCTCAGTTAGTATCCTTGTGAGGTCCTTTCATTGACATGCAGCCTTTTTATACTATGCCTACAACTAAACCCAACTCTTAACCTCAATAACCAGAAGGAAACTTTTTGGTTCCTTTTTTTTTCTGGTTTTCCTTATGAGAACCAACCAAATGTCCCCACAAGGTCAAAACTGTCAGATATTCCTACTGCTGTAATAGAAAAACGGTGTACACAAGCAGGCACGTGCGCACACACACACACACAGAGAGAGAGAGAGAGAGAGAGAGAGAGAGAGAGAGAGAGAGAAAACAGGTAACCTAATCCACACTGGAGTTACTAGGTGGACCTTTAGGCCAGTCGAGGTCATCGTATGGGAGAGTTAATTAGGTCGTCGTGTGCATAGTGGCTTCAGATTGCATTTTCTGGGAAACAGAAGCATGAGGTGCTACTAGATGACCGCAAGCCATGCGTAGTGTGATGGGAATACGAGTTCAGTTTACCAGCCGGACAGGTGCCGTTTTCCGGAGGCTCGCCACTGTGATGGGATAAAAGCTTCTAATCCGCTCATAAACCTGCGCTCCAAGGCCTTCTTCACAAACAGCATACTACCCTGCCAAAATCCTACGTCACCTCACCTACTTGACATAGGCCTACTATTTAGTACAGTAGTATGGACAGAGCCTAACTTTCACTTGCTCAAGATGTCACACGACAAGGAGCGATGTGTTGAGTCAAGTCATATGCTACATATTTAACCCAGACTAATTAATCGGCTAAAACTGAATATTTAAGATCCTCCAAAATAAAAGAATTGAATACAGAGTAACTCTATGCATGCCACATGAGTGGATGACTACAACAGCCGACGCGTCCAATTAGCTTACAAAATCTGTGCTGAAAGACAAACCCACAGCCACGATCATTCCCCATATCCCAAGCTCAAAGGGAATTCAGTGTTCACTCACCATGCTGGCTTGAAAAGCACGCAGATCAAAAGTGTTGGAGGATTCACGCATTCCGCAAACGGTCACGCGCTCCAGTGCCGGATGGATGTGTTTCCTTCAGCTTCGGCATCGGAACATGTGAAAACAGCGCTGTGCTCTTCCACTAACAGCCACAGAGGAATACCGAGCAGAGAGCCAGCTTCAGAAAGTTACCCAGAGTGAAAGCCGTACTGAAGATTACACCTGCCACCATGCGCCTCTCTCTCTCTCTCTCTCTCTCCGACTGACGACGCACCGGCGGAAATCTTATTTGCTTCGAGAGCAAAGGTGGTAAAAAAGGTGCTCCGCGGTAAATCTTAGACTGTCGTATCGGGATTTTCTTATGGGAAGATCTTCGCGGCTGTTTATTGTTGCTATAACGCACGTAGCCCCCGATAACACACAGAGAATCAATTTACACAAAATTCCTGCTTGTCTCAAATATCGGTTCTTTAGTTGTGCACTGGAGCTACAGAGTTAGCGTATAGAACAAGTAAGATAGAGCATACGGCCAAGCCTAACTTCAATTTCTCTATAAATCTAAAACATGAATATGTATAAATCAGTTAGTGGTGTTATTCACACACACACACACACACACACACACACACACACGGACACACACACAGAGAGAGACAAAGGCATGGCACTTTAATACAATTGTAACACTCACTATTCGCATTACACAAACACAGTAGATGAGAAACATCTGATTATTTTCTACTTCTATTCTTATTTAATAGGTCTACAAACAAAATAGTCACACACTTACATGCATCTCTAAGATGTTCTACAGAAAGTGTTTAACAAACGATGTTATTTGTTAGAATTGCCATCATGCCACCCTTCACATGATGATATTTTGACATTTTCGATTATACATACCTGTAGTTATATTCTATTATACAAGTGAAGTGAATGACATTGATTATCTTGTTACAGAGGCACCTGTCAGGGGGTGGGATATATTAGGCAGCAAGGGAACAGTAAGTTCTTGAAGTTGATGTGTTGGAAGCAGGAAAAATGGCCAAGAGTAAGGATCTGAGCGACTTTGACAAGGCCCATTGTGATGGCTAGACGACTGGGTCAGAGCATCTCCAAAATGGCAGGTCTTGTGGGTGTTCCCGTTATGCAGTAGTTAGCACCTAAAAAAGTGGTCCAAGGAATGACAATGGGTGAACTGGCGACAGGGTCATGGGCGCCCAAGGCTCATCAATGCACTCGGGGAGCGAAGACTAGCCTGTCTGGCTGTGTAGCCACAGACCGATCAGAGTGCCCATGCTGACCCCTATCCATTGCCAAAAGCACCTACAGTGGACATGTGAGCATAAGAACTGGTGCAGGAAGAAGGTGACCTTTTCTGATGAATCATGTTTTCTTTTATGTGGACGGCCAGGTGCATGTGCATCACTTACCTGAGGAAGTAAGGTAAGGAATTTAACTCTGGTTACCCCCAAAAGTGACAAGGGACAAACCTGCATTTTAATATTTGCATTTATAGACACCAAGCCCAAACTGACTGACTAAAAGCATTTAGTATATACAGTACATTATATGGCCAAATGTTTTTGGACACAGTTGGTGTTGAAGTTCATCCCAAAAGCGTTCAGTGGGGTTGGAATCAGGGCTTTGTGCAGGCCACTCAAGTTCTTCCACTCCAACCTTGGAAAACCATGTTTTCATGGACCTCCCTTTGTGCACAGGGGCATTGTTATGCTGGAACAAGTTTGGGCTAGGCCACATAGTTCCAGTGAAGGGAAATCTTAATATCGCCATGCTAAAGCACAGAAAGACATTTTATACAATCCTGTACTTCCTTATGTACTTATATACATATTCCCATATACACTGTATATAGTATATATACACAGTATGTGGTGATCCGGAGTCTAACCCAGAAACTCAGGGTGCAAGGTGGGAATACATCCTGGATAGGATGCCAGTCCATCTCATGGTACAGGAATCATTTTATTTATATCATAAACTCATATAATCATGTCACCTCTATATTATCTCAGTTGGGATTACCTTATGATGAGATACCAGCCATATATAAACCCAGGAAAGACTTTAAGATTGGTTGCAGGCAAGATTGGTTGGCTGAGGCTTCAGTGAGAGATGAATTTAACTGCAAAATATTCTCCCTTCTACAGAGTAAGGGAATCTGCATGGACAATGGTCAAGTCCTCAACTATAGGGCCGAAAAAAGCTTTGCCTGTCATGACAGTAACCCTAGGACATGCAGGTGGACACCATTTGTGAGGGAAGCCATCAAGAAGGAGGCCTTCAGAATAATGCTTACAGATTAATGCTCTCCTGCTTCAGTAGAGAGGTAGAGAAGAGCCAGAAAAACAGCAAAGCAATTGCAAAAGCAAAAGCTCATGACGTTTGGAGAGGCCATGGAAATTGACTTTCTAGCCAAGATGTTCTGGCAAGAAATTTGTTGGAGGGGACATGACACCAATCACAAGCTCTGCTAAGCAAGTATGGGGGAGTGTTGACTGAAGATCCTGCTGACTGATGGAAGGATTGCTTTGAGGTTCTCCTGTACTCCATCTAAGAGGCAGTGCCAGAAATCTCTGGTGTTAGGATTGTGTGTTTATCACCTCTTCACAGTCTTTCATGGAAATCAGGGCCAGTGTCTTTGGACTGATGGTGGTCCCTATTTTTAAAAAAAGGACCTAGAGCGTGTTCTAATTATAGAGGAATCATACTTCTCTGCCTCCCAGGAAAATGCCACAGTTCTGGAGAGGAAACCCTGACCAACAGTTAGGAACCTAGAATTCCAGAGAAACACTGAAGTTCTGCCCAGGCCATGGAACAGTGGAGCAGCTCTTTATTCTTGTACAGCTTTATGAGGGGCCATTGGAGTATACTAAGTTGTGTTAGTCTTTTGTGGATTTGGAGACAGCCTATTTGGGAGCTACTGCAAGAGTACAGGGTATCTGGGAAACCATTTAAGGAAAGGAGGAAAGTGTCAAACTCTGTCAAGGGCATATATTGTCTCCACTCCTGTCTGTGATTTTTATGAAGAGATACAGTCAAGGTTAGAAAGGTGTCCATTATGGAGGGCTAGAAGTGACATCCTTATTTGTTGATGTTGTTGTTCTCTTGGCACCAACCAAAATGAACACCGGAATCTGTAGCTATAAAGAGAGAGGTCTGGACTGACCTTCACAGCCTGTTGTCATGACCTCTACCAGGAGGAAATGAAAAGAAAATGAATTAATGAATTTCTGTGAATGGAATGTAGACTTATTTAACTAGGTCTATTAACCTGAATGTAATTGAATGCATGTAGCTGAAGTTTCACAAAGAAGATATGCACAATGCTATTTTAGGCTCTGGATCCTTACCTTGTTGAGTTAGTAAGTGACCTCAAATAGATAGGTTAATTGTATTTCTGAAAATCTATGCCATAAATGTTACATACAAATGCCCAGTGTTTGCCCTCTGTTATTATGACCAAACATCAATTGCTTTTCAGTGCTTTCAGACTAATGAGAGGAATACGTTTTTGAGTGGACTAATTTATCTATTTTATAATTAAATTATACTATGCTGTTTGTCGGTACTGCTGGCTGATGATATGACTCTGCATTTTCTAAGTTAAGGTGAAACATCCATCCCCTACAGAATGAAAATGTTTTTATTAGCTTATATAGTTCATCTCATTAAGATATAATATAAATTTCATGGGGAAAAAAAGAAGAAAAAAAAAGCTTCTAGATTCCAAATGTCTTCTGAATTTAGTGTAGTATCAGAACACACACACACACACACACACACACACACACACACACACACAATATTACAGTCTTATATTTCCTGTCAGTTTTTGCAGCAGGTGAGAGCTGAGTAACTTACAATCCATTTTAATTTAAATAACTCCTCATTAGACATGAATGTAGCAGGTGGTACAAGAACAGCAAAGGAGCTATAAAATTCAATTAATGGCTGGTGATATCCTTGACAAAACAGCTCAACAGCCCAGCGTAACTGGAGAAGGTTGAACTTCAGTGATCACACACAGTTGCTACTGTAACCTCATACCTGTGAAAGCATTCTAGCTCTGACAGAAATGTGCTTACATTCTGGATTCATACTACTACAGATCTATTAATAAAACTATATAAAAAGAATAAAAACACAGCCTAAATGGCAGACATTAACTTCCATCTTTGATTAATTATAAGAGAGCAGTGTATGCAAAATTACAGCAAGTCAATCTCAGTTCCACTAGGATAATTTTTCACAGCTTTTGTGAAAAAAAAAATCAGAGCTATGAGTCCAGTAATTACCATCAGATCTAGCAATTTACCATAGTGACTCACAGAGTATAGATGTTTTTAGTGCTACAAGGATACACACTGAAAAAATATTGGAGTGAAATTTACTCAAGAAAAGTGCAGTAACAATTTCCACACAAAAAACTAATGATTATTCTGTAAGTAAATTTAACTAGGAGTTTTGAGTTAAACTCTGTAAAATTACAAAACATCATTATTACTTAACGGTCACTAACACCTTTAATGGTTCCCACCAGAAGTAGTGCACCAATGCATAAGTATTCATGAAGATTGAATTGGTAGAACCCAATATGACTACTTAAATAACTTCTGTGCACACACATACATGACATACACCTGACTGAGAAACACAAAGAGAACCAAGAAAACACTTGACCTTTCAAAATATTTCATAATACAAATGCCTTAAAGGCAACACAACCAAGAAATATTGAAAACAACCCATCCACAACACTCAAAATTAAATCAGTTTGATGTTCTGTGAACACATGCAAATCAAGTTCAAAAACCACAGCCCATCTTTAGCATGCAATTGCTTCTAGTAAATATTACTTTGCTTTTTTTTCCTACTTGCTTTTCGTTCTGTGAGCACTTTCAAAATAATATTAAATTTAACCAGATAAAGTAAGTACAATATAGTGTATATATTGGGTTTTAGCCACATATTTAGTCACATATTTATGAATTCATTTAGTACAGCACTTAAAGCAATTAAGTAATTCTGGTAATTTGCTTTTTTGTGTACAAGTCACAGATTTGGTTTTTGTCATATTTACTGAACTGCTGAATCTTTTTTTTTTTTTAGCGCATAAGATAAGCCTGAAGCTTAAGGGAACATCTGTGATTCAGAGTATACAACATCACCTTTCTGCACAGCAGATCAGCAACAAGCCTCAGGAGATCCATGTGCCAATTGCAAAATGAATTGAGCAAGAGCATGGAAACAGGATGTATGTGCGTGTTGGTGAGGAGGGACAGAGAGATAGAGACCATTTCAAGGTCAGCATAGTCATTTGTAGTCATCAAGATTTAATAACTCAGTACTTCTCTCTCAGTAGGCTGGCATAGTGACTTACCTATGAGGAAACGGTCCCTACAAACCCTCTTAAAACCAATATGTGAGCAATTAGTGCTGGCTGTGGAGTACTGGCGTGAGCCCTATAACAGAGCCAGCCAGGCTGCAGATTTGTTCATCTCTAATGAATCCCCTTTAGAGTGAGTCACTGGCACTCTGTTTTAGTGTTGAAAAAGAGTGTATCCATCACCATCAGTGAGAGTCTACACCCACTCCGCGCTCAAGCGCAACAACGCTGAATAAATTTCATGGCTCATGAAGCAACATGACTAAAGAACCAAATTTTAAGAAGTTTAAGTTTAAGTTTAAGAAGTTTAGCTCAGACGCAATTTCGCAAAATACACACAACATGCAAAATATATACTCATGCACAAATACGCCGATCAGCCATAACATTATGACCACTGACAGGTGAAGTGAATACTATTGATTATCTCGTTACAATAGCACCTGTCAAGGGTTGAGATATATTAGGCAGCAAGTGACCAGTCAGTTCTCGAAGTTGATGTGTTGGAAACAGGAAAAATGTGCAAGCGTAAAGGACTAGAATTAGATTAGTACCTACCAAAAGTGGTCCAAGGAAGGACAACCGGTGACCTAGCGACAGGGTCATGTGCGCCCAGGGCTCACTAATGCACGTGAGGAGTGAAGGCTAGTCCTTCTGGTCTGATCCCACAGAAGAGCAAATTGCTGAAAAGTTAAAGCTGGCTATGATACAAAGGTGTCAGAACACACCGTGCATTGCAGTTTGCTGCGTATGGGGCTGTGTAGCCACAGACCTGTCAGAGTGCCAGTGCTGACCTCTGTCCACTGCCAAAAGTGCCTACAATGGACAGGTGAGCATCAGAACTGGACCACGGAGCAATGGAAGAAGGTGGCCTGGTCTGATAAATCACATTTTCTTTTACATCATGTGGAAGGCCGGGTGCGCGTGCATCATTTACCTGGGGAAGAGATGGCACCAGCATGCACTATGGGAAGAACGCAAGCTGGCGGAGGCAGTGTAATGCTCTGGGCAATGTTCTGCTGGGAAACTTTGGGTCCTGGCATTCATGTGGATGCTATTTTGACACATACCACCAGGTACACCCCTTGATGGCAACGGTATTCCCTAATGGAAGTGACCTCTTTCGCCAGGATAATGCGCCCTGCCACACTGTAAAAATTGTTCAGGAATGGTTCGAGGAACATGACAGAGAGTTCAAGGTGTTGACTTGGCCTCCAAATTCCCCAGATCTCAATCCAATCGAACATCTGTGGGGCGTGCTGGCCATCAAGTCCGATCTATGGAGGCCCCACCTCGCAACTTACAGGACTTGCTGTTAACGTCTTTGTGCCAGGTACCACAGCACACCTTCAGGGATCTAGTGGAGTCCATGCCTCGACGGGTCAGGGCTGTTTTGGAAGCAAAAGGGGGACCAACACAGTATTAGGCAGGTGGTCATAATGTTATGGCTGATCGGTGTACATACACATTACACATAAGCGCACAGAAAGAACCTACTTATCAGTTTGATTTTAGAGACAGCATAAAAATGGTGCATAAATAGACATGTCATATAATTGATTGAAATCCCTCAGACACTGTTAAAGCTTTTTATGTTTCCTCTTCTCTAATGCATTATTAACAGTATAAGAAACTTCTCTCAACTGCAACTGTACAGAAGAAAGTATCCACATGATTCATGCTAACTAGTTTTACTCTATACCAATATACTTTGCTTTTTCCCAATGCACTTGTAATCATGTAAAATACCTACACCATGGATTCTCATCAAGCTACTATATTTCCCTTTATTCTCTGTGAATGAAAATATGGCTATGGCTCAAACAACTTTATTGATATAGGGAAACTTTTGAAAGATAGAAATGCCAAAACCTGTGGAAAGTAGTGTTCAAGAAATTTTCAAAAATCTGTAACGCCAAGACTCAATTTAAAGGATTCTAGTGAGAGCCACTGGTCTAAACTCAAATGTCACTGGAACAGATGATTTTCAGAAAAAACATTGTTATTTCTGAAAGTTTTTTTGTACTACTTTTCTCAAGTGTTTGCATGGAAATGACCCTAGTATCTCTAAAGCAGAATTTCTTCTTGTTAGTTCATGTCTAGTAGTGAGAAAAACATCTTCTCAAACGATAGCAGAAAAGAGACACCACTACAGAATAGCTTCTTGCTATAGACAATGATTCCTAACACTTTTGGAAAACCAAACAGCCTATTAACATTTATACATAACATTTAATGCATAAATATTCCTGTTTTCTTAGGAGAGCACACAATAAAAACACATAATTCTTTCTTAAAAAAAAAAAAACGATCATCAGTAATTGTCAAGCTGAGTATATCACAGTAATCATTAGCTGTAAACAAAACGGGCTGGGAAAGGTTCCAGATAAGATACTGATGAATCTAAACCAGGCTAAGTGATGATCCAGCTGGTGTCAGAAAGCAGCATGAGGTAAGAAGTTGGTATAGAGCACAGAGAGGTGCCTTAATTTCCCATATCATAATTCTTCCCACTGCTCCTAAATCTGTGCTTTAGCACATCATAAGGCAAAATTTTCCTATGTCTTGTTTGGATTTCCCACCTTCTCGTTCTCTCTTATTTACAGTGTTCTGTAAGTTTGCTGTTACTGTTCTAATCAATAGCCTGTTTGCAACATTGGGTTGTATTTAGAGTCTGGCCTTAAGTTGAAAGATATCCCAATATTTATGTTGGAAAAGTTCTCTATATTCAGACTCGGCTTGTGCTTATACACTGTTGCCAGATTTTTCCTGAGTAGAGGTGTCTGACATGTGATATTTCAATAGTGTCTAGACCATGTTTTTAAAGATAAACCCTTGCCATAAGGCATGAAATATACTCACCAAACACTTTATTAGGAATGCTATACTAATACTGGATAGGGCCTCCCTTTGCTCAATTCTTTGTGGCATGGATTCCAGAAGATGTTGGAAACAGTCCTTTGAGATTCTGGTCCATGTTGACATGATTGCAATTCCTACAGATTTTTCATGTGCACTTTCATGCTACAAATCTCCCATTCTACCACATCCCAAAGGTGTTCTATTGGATTCAGATCCGGCGACTGTGAAGGCCACTGAAGAACACTGAACTCATTGTCATTTTCATGAAACCAGTTTGAGATGACTTTTGCTTTGTGACATGGTGCATTTTCATGCTGGAAGTATCCATTAGAAGATGGGTACACCACCTCCACCAGCCTGGACTGGCCTGGCAGGTTGAGTCCATGGATTCCTTCTGCTGATGCTAAATCCTGACCCTAACATCTGTGTGCCTCAGCAGAAATCCTTTTTTAAGTGTATTTTCAGGGTGACATTGTAATATTGTGCTTACATCAAACTGTCAGGCAGTGGCGCTGGACTTAACATTGCTCCACTCTTGATACAATATCATGCAATCAAAATCACATGTGCAAGGTCAGAATGAAATATAATAAAATATATACATGTGCACACACTGTCCGAGGCTGAGCTCTGAATATCAATGTGTGCATTTTCAGTATTAATTCCTCACTATGCATGCATTAACTCAATTCTGAATATGGCCCATAGTACAGAATACACTTGGCCTTTACGGTAGATATATCCATATCTGGGCACATGCTCCAGTCATTTGCTACCTTATTCAATAGCAAAAAAAAAGAGTTTAGCTGGCCAACACTAACCCTGAGTTAGCAGACCAATTGCTGTACATTAGATACTGACAGCTCGTTCAGCAAGTCTTAATATTGTAATGACCTGAAGAACTTGTTTTCTCCCATGCTGCCCTTGACCTTTGCTATATCTCTCAGCTGTCAGTGCAGAAGAACAACCGTGTTTGGAAACACGTCCCTCTTCCAGAGGTTAGAAACACAAACTCACTCATCTTCATCTGCTCTGGAGAGAGTAGGCTCCCACTGTGTGCTAACAATTAGATGCAAGAAACATTTGTATGGGCCAAGTCTCATTAATAATGATGCTGACAGGCATCTCCTTCAAGCCCTGTGGCGCATCAGAGCCAGGCAGATGCTCCATTCCTGTCAACGAGCATCTCATTACTGTCTGAAAATCACTTCTTGCACACATCTGTGGAATCAGAGAACACATGTAAGTGTTTTGCCGCTATGTGACAATCCAAAAAAATTAGCTGGGTCATTAAGAGACAAGCATTAATTAAGCCTCCAGTAAAGTCGTTATGCTGTGAAATTCTGCTAACGTTGGTAAATATTTCTTGACATGCAGGGTTTGCACCATGCACTAAGGAGACTTCCTTTTTTTACACACAGGAAAGTTATCAGGGTGTGGGACAGAACACCATTATGATATTCTTTTATTACTTACAGTACAGTGGAAAAAAATCTTACTAGCCAATGTTTCGATAAAGCTGTATGAAGTGTACTTGCGACTACTGATGCATTTTTAAAGATTGGGTTGTCATGTCTGTTATTGACTTTGTTTAGTCTGGTCCTGTTTAATGCTCTTTGTTTTTATTTTTGTTTTTTTGAAGGCATCATTGCTTTACAGCATTTCTTTGCTGTATGTAAAAAATGCTGTGGGTTCATTTTGCACATACACAGACAACGATAAAGGGGATATCACAAGTCAAACATGTGGCACACCAGTGTGTGCTTTACATCCCAGCTTTCTATTTAAACTGCAGTTAGACTTTGTGCTATTTGCCATTCTCTCTTACACACTCACTGTGTAAACTGTTGTCAGAAGTAATTAGCTGGGGCTGAAAGAGGGTCAAACAGCACACAGCTTTATGGAGAACCCCTCTGCCCTGGAGCTTTATGGTTCCCTGATCCAGCTTGTTTGAATATACACATAGGCAGAAGGAGAGAGAGAGGACAGTGGTCAGGAGTAAGGCACCTGTCTCAGTTCTCCCCCCAGAGAGCTGTTCTGCACTCTAATGAGCTCCACCTGTGAGCACACAGTCCAACAGTCCACACTCATATCCAAGATACATGTTCTACACAGCCATTTTCTCACAGACCACCACCCTAATGAGAAGGCTGTAAAGGTTAGAAAAGCAATGTGCAAAAAGTCCTAATTAAAGTGTACAGGAGTCACCATCTAACATGTATAAAGAACAGAATCTGTGGTTCTGCAACATACAGAGAACATAATGGTGTGAAACGTTCATTTTCAACACTGTTGTTTTTTGGAACTGACCTTGGTGCTGAATTGCACAATAACACAGCACACTGATCACACTGCTGAAACAAATTCTAATCATAAGGTACGCATATACACTGGAACGCCTCCCAAACACACATTTAATTGCATACTACAGAACTCAGTAGTGTAATATAAGTTTCCCTAAACTTTTGACAAGAAAGTCTCTGAAATTATATATATATATAAAATGCAGCATAGTTTAAACACTATTTGTTTTATTTTTCTTACCTTGGAATATTTGGAATATTTTCCTAATAGTAAACTCCTATACATTTGAATGAGTGAGAGCAATGTGCCTGAATTTTGTTCAGTGACTGCATTTCATTTGCATTTGAAGCAAAGGTATGAATGCTAATGTTACATTCAACTAAAGGTCCTGAGAAATTCCAGCCTCTGACTAGGAAAAAAGAAAATGCCTCCGAAAAAGATGCCTCCTCAACTTGAAATTCCTAATCAGAATGTGGGAAAGGTCTCCTTTACCCTGAGTACATCATATGATGTCATATCACCAAAATCAACAGTAAATACATTGCTTTAAATGAGTTTAGTGTTTACTATAGGAATTCCAAGTTGAATAGTAATGTTTACTTATTACAATCAACATAGACACACTATTTGTTTAAATGTATAACACTGAACCATACATGTTTTAAGAAAATAAATACATCATAAATTCATGATCACTAATATTACCTTGCTAGCTTGTTGCCAACAAAACACACTTTTTCATGGAGGCATCCATGTTTTCCCACTTTGTACCTTGAACCCAAGATAGAAAATTAACAAAGTTGGAAGCACACAGTTGTCTAGAATGTCTTTGTTTGCTTTAGCATTAATATTTCCTTTAACTGGAACTAAGGGGCCCAGCAGACCACTTCCAGAATGTGCACAAAGCGAGGTCCATAAAGACAGGGTTTGCCAAGGTTGGTATGGAAGAAATCAAGTGGCCTGCACAGAGCCCTGACTTCAACACCACAGAGTAATTCCGAGCTCAGACTTCCAAGTTAATTTGAACGCATCATAATTCCACCCCTAGCTAAACTTTTTTTTTTGTTATGAATTATTATTTTAGAATTATACAGTGGAAAACCATGGCAGCATCCTTTAAGAATATTTCTGTAATGGAAAGAAAAATTACAATGGTACAATTCATCATCCACTGGCATAATACTGGCTATGACAGAGACCAGGGAATTTCTGTCACGTTCAAACACTTTCCAAAACTCTGCTGTGGCTTTCAGGCCAGGCATAACGACATAGTTGTGTTTGAAGAAGATATAACTGAGCAATGTTTATATTTTAAATATGTGTATAATACATTAGTGTTCCACTGACACAGGCATGACAAAGTGTAGCTTAATTTTACTTTGATGGAGTCTCTGTCACAGAGGCTCCATACAGCTCCTGCTCTCTCTGTTGCCTCTGGCTTTAACTTAATGGACCTTGGAAAAAAAAAAAACAAGGTAATTATTTTTGATAAATGACAGTTTGAAGAAGAATGAGGGACAATGGCTGATTTTTCTAATACTATGGAATGATAATAAATGTACTGCATAGGTAATGTAACTAAGCCTGTTTTAGCAGATCATTTCAACCAAAGTGTTGTAGTTCTTTAACAAATGACTTTCATTCAAACTGTAAAAACCATCCTGCACTGTCTGTTTGTATACGGTGTCAGCTTAAATGAGCTGTGAAAATGACTTTCCTCATGGAAGGAGAACAAGATAGGATGTTGAATCTAGCCTGAGCCAGTGACTCAGCAACTATAACCACAATCACACACACACAAACACACACACACACACACACAAGTTCAGTGATCCTGCACATAAGCATTACAGTAAAATAGTACAAACCCTGGGCATTTTATTACTAGTGGGAAACTGTTGAAAAGGTCTTGTGGTAAAAAGAAAGCTTCGAACAGGGAATACAGTAGTGATTCACAGCATGGTTCCTGCTCAGAACATGCAGAGACAAACAGCCTTCTTTAGGGCACAGACTTTTCATCAGCTACCACCTGCTAGGAGCTATGAAGAAATGATTAAAGCAAAGGTTCTCCTTTGCACAGATACTTTGTGGTGGGAAACTCAATACCCAGCAAGTTTACCTTTTCAATACATGTAGCATGTAAAGCTGTAGATAAATCCAAATGGTATATTTGGCATGTGAATGAGGAGTGACAAAAAAAAACCCTGAAAATATCAATTTCTGAAAATATCAATAAAAATAATCCAAGCTCTGAATAACATCCTGAGATAATTAAAATCAGGTAAAATATATTAATCAAACATATTTAATGTGTGCATTCCCTTGCTATTCTGTTATTACAATATTATTTGAATTTGCAGTTACTGCTTTTTGAGAGATTGAACATTTTGCTGTTTATACAGTATATTGTTAAAATATGAAAATATGTATATTTGCCATTAATACCATGATTTGTGTAAAATGTTGAATCTTTTCACGTCACATATTTCGTTAAAAGAAATCTCTTGCATCAAGTTTTCTTGGCTTCCATAATGATTTTTCACTTGCAAGTAAAATTCTCCAAATGTCAACAGGTGCTGTTTACTACAGTATTTTGCCTGCAGATATTTCTGCATATCACAAGCAACTACAAAAGCAGAAAACAAGTTTTTCAAAATGTTTCACTGTCAGGTTTCCTCATTATCTTACATAAAGCATGTATCAAATTATCACATTACCATATCTGCTGGCTCTCAGAAGTGTTATACCTTTATTATCTGACTGCCGTTACACCATTGAGTTGGTCTGTACTGAGAAACTGACCAGTAAAACCATGCAAGTCCTATGGAATCTGTGAACCTGGAAATTTTCGCCTCCCTGTGCACACATAAACATATATACTGAACCAACCTTGACCTTAGTACCAATCCTCTAGCCCCTCATCACATCCTTCAACTCTCATCAGACCTTTTTCCTTTCTTCTGTCCCAGGAAAGCCACACACCTGCTACCCCTCAGTAGACATGCATACACAATCACACACACACACACACAGATAATCTCAGACACACACTCTCACCAGCAGCTATGTCTTGGCCCGCTGCAGATGATGATTACTTTTTCTACCAGAGGCACAAATACTCCAGAGAGACTATTAGGACATGCACTGTGAAGATGACAGGACTGGAATCTGTCAGGCATTTTCCAAACAGGTGCACCAACTTGTAAACTTCAGAGGCTCCAGGAAGATATGTACTGAATTGATAGCACTCAAAAAGAGAACTGTTAAATATGAAAAACTCCTTATATAATGATCCAGAGCATATAGCTCCCATAACTCCTCCAATTCATAAATTGCTTGTAATCAAAAAATCATTAGTAAATGTTCTGAAGCTGTAATTTCTTTGTTCACATAATCACAGTTTACAAATCCCTAAATCCCTAGTCTCTGCTCAAAATATAAATCTGTACTCAGGATAAATTTACTCAGTGAACCTGTGTACAGAAGATTGGCAATGGAATCAAAGGAGTTAATACAGCAGCATTATTTGCCAAATCAAAACTTCCAAAGACAACAAGGGAGGTAAATTCAACACAATAAGATTTATAGACAAAAAAGTGTGAAATAGAAAAGAAGTATAAATTCATCAGGATGATGTGGCCTTACCAATACCAATTAGCTCAGAGTGGTGAGTTGAAGGGGGTTAGGGAGCATGAACCCCCAATGTTACGATGAATGTAGAGCCACAGTTACATATCTAAGCAGCTTTTCTTACCATGTCAGTGATATTTTCTGTTGCTTTGGATTTCAAAAGCTGGAAGCAGAAATACAAAAACTGGGTGGTTTTTTTTTTTGTTTTTTTTTCTGGCAACAGACGGCCACCAAATGTTGTTTGATAATAAACAGTGAGACACTGCACGGATGCCATTTATCCATAATAATTTTCATACTGAATGCCTTTGTTAAAACAGAAATCTGATTTGTGGTCTTTCATTAACTCTATAACTAGCTACGTAGTTTGTGCCCTATGTAGAAAGGCCACCGTAGAGCTACTACAGTGATGCAAGGTGAATTAATGACTGTGTGTATGTAGGGTAAAAGTGTAAAAAGTTTAAAACACATGTGGCACTTAAGCTCCATAAGCCCATCCCTGGCACTACCCATGGACCCAGCAACCTCTTTCATTTAACATTACTGTAGCAGACTGTGGTAGCTACTTTTTCCTAGCAGATGTTTGTAAATGATAAGGCTGCTTTAGGAAATTTGGAGTACAAAGGAAAGACTAATCCTGCAGGTTAGCTAATACTACTTTGTAAGTGATAGCTGGTCTAGCTATAGACCACATGCTTTTCAACTAACATAGGTTATACTGTATGTATACAGTATGTTTTGGGGATTGTTTTTGAAAATAAGAGTGACTCTGAAGTTGTACTGTAATGACATTATAGGAGAAAGGAGCAGAATAGCCACTGTCTTTATGGACAGGTAATCAGATGCTTTTGTTGGAGGTCCGTAAAGCTTAGAACACTATTTCGGTCAAGATCGGACTCAGTTGCCTTCTGTCATATTCTTGAGAAACACCCATATGGCCATCTAAGAGAAACATTTCAATATCCAGTTTGCGTGAGACTGTGCCCATGATAACCCCTGTTCTTGGCTGACAGGAGTGGAACTCAATGTGGTCTTCTGCTGTTGTAGCCCATCCACCTCAAAGTTTGATGTTTTGTGCATGCTGAGATGCTTTCCTCCTCACCATGGTTGTAAAGAGTGATTTTATGAATTACTATATCCTTCCTGGCAGCTCAAACCAAGCCATTTCCTCTGACCTCTCTTATCAACAAAGCATTTCCACCCACAGAACTCAGTGTTTTTTTGTTTTTTGCACCATTGTATGTAAACTTTAGAGACTGTTCTGTGTGAAAATTCCAGGAGATCAGCAGTTTATGAAATACTCAAACCAGCCCTTCTAGTACCACCATCCATGTCATGGTCACAGAAATCACACTTTTTCTTCATTCTGATGTTTGAGGTGAACATTAACTGAAGCTCTTGACCTGTACCTGCATGGGTTTTTGCATTGTGCTGCTGCCACATAGTTGGCTGATAACACATAATTAGATAACTGCATGAATGTGCAGGTGTACAGGTGTTCCTGACAAAGTGTATATACCAATGATTTACACTTTTTATACACTGTGCATTTAAAGCTAGTGTACATTCTTCCTTAGATGTCAAAACCCACTGGTACAATAAGAAATTTTGAATAGTTCAGGTAGGTTAAGGCACTAAATATTTGTCAAAAATATATAATTTTGAGTGTTGATAACTATGGGGCTAAACTACGGGGCCAAGTACAACAGAGGCAAAGTAAGGAGCTAAGCAAGCATCAGAGCATGGTCATGATTTTACATATAGTTTCAGTGCAATAGGCAGTAGTGTTGCCAAGATATTGCATAAAACACTATGTGGTGTTTGTCAACTTTGAAGATGCAATATATGGAAACGGTTTGAGAGATCAAAAAGTATTTTGCCAGCATGCTCTGATGATAATTTATGTGAAATTTGTTGAAGATTGGATAAATGGTCTAGGACAACTCTGAAAAAGTAGGTTTTTGACATGACTCAAAATGGCTTACTGTGCTATACAAAAATGTATATGACTGGTTTCTGTACAACTGAAGGAATCGAAACAGGTGAGATTCATGGCCATTAGATGAACATACATATAAGTTTGCATCACAATACATCAAAAGAGTTCCACAGATACAGCCTCAGATCCTTGTTTTTCTCTGAAATACTACATTATATAAAACAATTAACAAGCATGTAAAATGTTTTTTTTTTTTTTTTAAATTTTGCACAAACTTCTCACAGTCTTTGTCCACAGTGTTTTGTATTGGTAATCTTGTCTAAAAACTTCTGAAATGTGATTAGCAGATGGCAGCCCTGTTTTTAAGATGCAAAATTGTCCTCAAGGACACTGATGGACATGGACATAGACGCTGCATGCCAATTTTTAAGTTAGTCAGACCGACTGTTCAGTTTGGTCTATCAGCACAAAATCCATAAGTTATTGCTGGCACGGATTGAAGATGATCTGAGTTGAATTTTGTGAAAATCAGACAAATGGTATGAAAAGCAAAAATATGCTTTTTTTTATATCTCATGAGCACTAGGCGGCACTGTTCCGAAACTGTGCAGGTGCCGTCAAGTCATGATGGCTGTGATATATGCTAAGTTTGGTCTGAATACACTAAAGTGTTATGGAGATATAGCCTCACATCCATTCTTGCATGTTCATTGTCGAATTTGTTCATGTGTTATTCAAGAACGGTTTGACTAATCAACTTGAATTCGATAGCTTTTGTCGGCATGGTCTGAAGATGATCCGATTCCATTTTCGTGAAAATCTGACAAACGGTCTAGTAGAAGTTTGAAAAAGTAGGTTTTTCTGAAAATGGCGGAAAAATTTTCACAACAGAAAATGACACGTTTGACATGAGCCAACAAATCAGAGGAAAATTAAAATTTTTTCTAGCCCATACGGTTCAAAAGCTATTAGCATAAACATGAGTGCAAATTTGAGCTGTAGGTGGCGCTAGAGGGTTTGAGATAGCAACTCCAAATTTGCTATGGTAACATTTCAAACTGTCCCCTATCTGGGTACCAAATTTCATAACTTTCCTATGTATGGTTCTTTGGTCTGCCATAGACCGGAAGATTTGACCAGATTGACCAGAAGAAGAAGAAGAAGAAACAGACTAATAATAATAACACCACTAACAATTACAATAAGTGCCTACGCACCAGCGGTGCTTGGCCCCTAAATATCTTTATTGATCAAATGTATTATAAATAGTTCAGTGGCCATGAGCAGCGTAAATTAAAAATATTTAATTCTAAATATTAAAATACTTAAATCCTTAAGTAGCTCTTGAAAACTGGTGAAAGGAGCAGTTAATAACTGACTGATTCCAGGTTGACTCCGGGTTGAGACAATGAAGCTTCAATGAAGCTGAGTTGGCTTCAAACTTAATTCACACCTCTCAGTCCTGGGTGCCATCTGGTGGGCTCAAACGGCCCGACACAAAGTGGTTTTAAAGTCAGAGGTCACCTATTTTCTGAAGATGACTTTGTCTTGCTGAATACATTTATATGTTTTGCATGTCTAAATTGTCAGAGAGTGACTTTGGGCTCATCACTCCAGAGGTCTAAGAAGTGAAAGCATTAAGTTGGATTCACCTTCCTTACTTCCTCTCTGCCCCTCTCCTTTCACTGTCATCCTGTGAATTATTACTCACTTCGGTCACATTGGGGGCCCAGAGATAACAGCTAAGAAAGCAGAGGCACAGGGACAGAACGAAATGGAGAGAGATAGAGAAGACAACTTGCATAACATATGGTAGGAGAAAAACTCAACCTGACTGTGGAAAAACAATCACAGTTTTCTAAACAAAACAATGTAGACCTCAATCATAAGTCCAATTTTTTTTCTGCCTCCATGTGACAACTCTAAATGCGTAATTTATAAAATCTAAATTGTTATTTTCAAACTCTAATGTAGATGTACAGTACATTGTGTGTCTCCCTGTGTCTCGCAAGCCTGTCATGCTGTTTCAAGCTGCGTGTTTTTGTGTTTGAAATCAGGATTGGAGGCTTGGACCTGATAGTCATGGTTGAAGTATGTGTATGTACTGCAACAGAATTAAACACATGCCATCATACTGTCCTGAATGCAGCGTGACATAACCACCAATCAGGTACACTAGAGCTCATCTCCTACTAGACCTACTGATGACTAATCACAAATATGTGTCAGTGTATGGCTGAGTGAGCAAAGAAAGGGTGGACATATTAACGCTGTTACATATCTATAGCTGTTCCTGCATCTGAGGATACCGCATAGTACTATATTAAGCCATATTATTAAACTTTTATCTTTAAGCATCCGGGGCCACTGTGGGCAATTACAACAATTTTCTCCAGAGAGGTCAAACTGGAATCCAAAACACACCTTCTTAGAAAATAAAAAAGTAAAGACAACTCTTTAATTTTTTAAGTGCCCTTCAAAGCTTAATGCATCTCTGCATGCAGATTAGCTGTAGAAGAGCACAGAGCAGAATGGGGCTAGTTATTCGAGTTGAATGCTACTGTGTACTCCATCAAATGTTACTAAATTCAAATGGTTATTAGAATTAAATGCATGAAACATGCACCAGCCTACCTACAGTGCCTTGCAAAAGTATTCATAGCCACAGTACCCACTGAACTTTTCCACATTTTGTCACGTTACAACCACAAACAAAAATGTATTTTTGGGGGATTTTATGTGATAGACCAACACAAAGTGGCACATAATTGTGAAGTGGAAGGAAAATGATAAATGGTGTCCAAATTTTTTTACAAATAAATATCTGAAAAGTGTGGCGTGCATTTGTATTCAGCCCCCCTGAGTCAATACTTTGTAGAACCACCTTTCGCTGCAATTACAGCTGCAAGTCTTTTGGGGTATGTCTCTACCAGCTTTGCACATCTAGAGAGTGAAATTTTTGCCCATTCTTCTTTGAAAAATAGCTCAAGCTCAGTCAGATTAGATGGAGGGCGTCTGTGAACAGCAATTTTCAAGTCTCGCCACAGATACTCAATTGGATTTAGGTCTGGACTTTGACTGGGCCATTCTAACACATGAATATGCTTTGATCTAAACCATTCCATTGTAGGTCTGGCTGTATGTTTAGGGTCGTTGTCCTGCTGGAAGGTGAACCTATGCCCCAGTCTCAAGCCTTTTGCAGACTCTAACAGGTTTTCATTTAAGATTGCCCTGTATTTGGCTCCATCCATCTTCCCATCAACTCTGACCAGCTTCCCTGTCCCTGCTGAAGAAAAGCATCCCCACAACATGATGCTGCCACCACCATGTTTCACAGTGGGGATGGTGTGTTCAGGGTGATGTGCAGTGTTAGGGTTCCGCCACACATAGCGTTTTGCATATATGCCAAAATGTTCAATTTTGGTCTCATCTGACAGAGCACCTTCTTCCACATGTTTGCTGTGTCCCCCACATGGCTTGTTGCAAACTGCAAATGGGACTTCTTATGGCTTTCTTTCAACAATGGCTTTCTTCTTGCCACTCTTCCATAAAGGCCAGATTTGTGGAGTGCATGACTAATAGTTGTCCTGTGGACAGATTCTCCCACCTGAGCTGTGGTTCTCTGCAGCTCCTCCAGAGTTAACGGGCCTCTTGGCTTCTTCACTGATTAATGCTCTCCTTGTCACTTGCCACTTTGTGTTGGTCTATCACATAAAATCCCAATAAAATACATTTTTGTTTGTGGTTGTAACGTGATAAAATGTGGAAAGGTTCAGTGGGTATGAATACTTTTGCAAGGCACTGTATAAGTAATATAATGTGACATAGCAACTAACAAAATTCAAGTGAAAAACATAGAATCATTTTAGGAACAAAAAAGAAAAACTGTTTCTGTAGGATTTTCTTGACATCTTATTGGTTTCATCTGACTACTGAAGCCATGGTCCACAAAGAGCTTACAAAGCCTGTACTTGATCTCATTGTTGAAAGGGATCAATCCAAAGAGGGCTACGAAGAATTTCCAAAACATTAGATGTACCATGGAACACCATGAAGGCCATCATCAATAAGTGGAGAAAAGGGGGTGCCATATGACAAAAAACAGGATTTCCCTCCAGAATTAACAAAAGGACAAGGCCAAAACCTTATCAGGGAGGCTGCCAAGAGACCTACAGCAACATTAAAGGAGCTACAGGAATATCTGGCAAGTACTAATTACTTCCTGCATGTGACAAAAATCTCTCATATTTTTCACATGTCTGGGCTATAGAGTAGAGTGGCTAGACAGAAGCTCTTTCTCACATACATACACACACAAAAAATAAAAATCCAAGCCCACCTAAATAGCAAAATGTGTTATGGTCCGGTGGGACCAATGTGCAACTTTTTGGGCATAATCGTAAAATTATGTTTGGTGCAAAAACAAGACATCTTACACTATACCCATGGTATGTCATGGTGGTGGCAGCATCATGCTATGAGGCTGCTTCTCTTCAGCTGGGACTGGGACTCTAGTCAAAATAGAGGGAATCATGGATAGTTCCAAACACTAATCTATTTTGGCACAAAGTCTGCAGGCCTCTGTTAAACAGTTGAAGCTTGTTGTTGGAATTTTGTTGGAATTTTGTTGGGAAAAGATCTGACATGATTTATCTGTTTTTTTTTACATTACTAAATCCACTGTATATTCAATATGTACATTACGAAGGTTACAAAACATGTGTGTGTGTGTGTGTGTGTGTGTGTGTTTGTGTATATATATATATATATATATATATATATATATATATATATATATATATATATATATATATATATATATATATATATATATATACATATACATATACTGTATGTGTATGATGCCTTACAGTGTAAACAGAGAGATAGGCTACTAAGTGTGTGCTCCTTTGTCCTTGTAAGCATGAGGTAGTGTTGTGACGGAAAGTGAGAGGTAGGAGGAGTGTATACACAAGGAAATCCTACTCCCTTGGAGCTAATTACAGATTGACTGAAAGTTCAAGCACTTCAAAACAAAGAGAGACTGACAGCCAGAGTATGACTGTGCTTGCAACAGGATTTTACAAGCTTTTAAACTCTCTGATGACCGGAATAACCCAATACTCTCTTTTAAGCTGAACCATTCTGGCTGGCTGCTCACTAATGACGAATGACAGAAAATCTCTACAGAACCATGGCATACAATGTGCAGGAACATAGAGATGAACGGGTAACCTACTCTAAAACTGAAAATGAATCAACACAATGACAAATTCAGTTATGATGATAATTGTGTAGGTAAGGTAGGTAAAAGAAACAGGGTGGTTCTGAAGCATATTATGAAAAAGATGGCATGGAAGAGGACACAGATTCTTGATGGCCTTAATAAAGAAAAAGAATAAGAGTATAAAGAAAAAGATAAGATAGAATGTAAACAAAAGGGGTAGGAAATGGCAGAAATAAGGACAATGGAACAAAGGGAATCTATTACATAACAATACTGAGCAACTCTGCTAATCTCCACTGAAGAACAAAAAGCTATAACTATTAGGTTAGATACACCTTATGTTAACAGATGATTAATCAGAAAGCACTGTGCTTAGATGTTTTTCTCCTGACTTATTCCCTGGCAGAAATCTGGTCACTGCTGTTGTTGTATTTTGGGATGATGTGGAAGAAAATCAGCCTGCTGAGACACTGAATGTTGCTCTAATACACAGCAGAGTAGCTATGTACTGCTGCACACTGCACATTTGCAAGTCAGCAGTTTTCCACATAAAAATGCCTCGCAATCTACCATCTAATATACACACACAAATACACCTGGTATCATTTTTTAACTAGGCTTTCCCACTTCATCTTAGCTGACCTAAAGATTTTCAAAATCTTTTCACTTTTGCAACATCTTTGACTCTGTCACATCCTTTCACTCTAACACACACAAACTGATCTGATGAGAGCTTCATCATGATATTCTCATGGTTATAAAAACAAAGGCACTATAAACAGCGCATATTTGAGGTAGTGGTTTTAATATCAAAATAGTATAAAGGTTTTAGCCCATTATCCCTCCACACATATGCTTATATATACAATACAATACAATACAATACATACATACATACTGTACGCACAGTGGGGTCCAAAAGTCTTAGACCACATTGAAAATTCTGGGATTTTTTTAAAATAAAAAACTGGAAATAAACAGAAAGTCTTAGAATTTTGAAAATTGACTGAATGTTAACTGCTTTGTACAAAAGATCAGATTTTCCGTCTTATCCCTTTCACCATGTCATGTTTTCACATGACACGCCGATGGATTTGATCTAATATGGATCATCAGGTTTTACACAAACTTGGGAGTCCATGTCAGCTTGAGTGCATTAAAGCAAAAATGAGACATAACAAATACTAGGAAATACTGAAATTCATGTAAATATTTTTAAGATTCTATTTTCATTCAAGTCGATGCTGATTATATCACTTGTAATGAAAAACTTTTGGTTAAATTGAAAAAGAATGACAAAGAGAAGCATTTTTACTAGTGGTCGCAGACTTTTGGATCTCACTGTACATACTGAACATACAAAAATTGTGATAAATTAAAGGACAAAACAACATAACTTGTCTGCAACCACATGCTGTCAGAAAAACTTCAACACACCTTGCCGTAATTCTACAGTTCTGTACTGTACTGTACAGGAAGGATGAACACCATTCTCAAGTGGTGTTTCGATAATGGTTTGGTATAACAGATCAGTCCAAAATCTCCCATAGGTGTTCAGCTGGGTTGAGATCTGGTGACTGTGAAGGCCACAGCATATGATTTACATCATTTTCAAACTATTCAGTGAGCCCTCGTGTGTTGTGTATAGAGACATTGTTATCTTGGAAGATATCTCTCCCATCAGAATAAACATTTTCCATCACTGAATAAAGGTGATAGTCAGAATAACTTTGTATTAATTAATTTGTAGTAACATTTCCCTTTAAGGTGACAAGTAGAACCAAACCATTCCAGCAAAATGCCCCCACAGCATAAAAGAGCTACCAGTTTTTTTTGTTTTTTTTTTGACAGCTGTCTGGACATACGGTGGCACTCATTTAAGATCCCAAATAATTAGTACTAATTTGTATGTGCGCTCTGATAAATTGCATGTGCAGGTAATAGGCATTTTGCAAGTGATTTTCAAAGAATAATTGTGAGTGCTGTTATGTGCAAAGTAGGGGAGGAAACAATATTTAAATGAGCCTTTTATCTCCCAGGAGACAAAACTAAAATGTGCCACATGTATGTGAAATTGTGTGATGAAAAATGCTCAAAATATGATGTGTATGTAAAAAAGAGTATAGGTGTGAGTGTGCATTAGTTAATATAGTATATTCTGAAAGAAAAGCTTTTCACGGGCTCATTGGATGCTGGTGAATTCAGAGGCATGAATGTGTGCTGAATATCTTATAAGAAACCAAACTTACTGCAGCAGTGATTTGTAAGAGGAAAAAACATTCTGATTGTCCTAAGATCATAAGGCATACTGTAATTTACATCCTGAACATGTGGTCAGGATGTACATCTGGGCAAAATAGAGGGTTCATTGAACTGAATGTTTCTTGGTGACACAATTGAAGCTTATCCCTGTTCCAATGTGGACAGTGTTCTGCTTTTCACAGCAATTTAGTAATGGAAGTGAAATGATTCTTATAAAGAAAGCTGTTAAATATATCTGTTCATAGATTATCAGTAATATCCTGGCCATAGGCATTCGGTTAGTGAGTGTGGTACAGTGTGGTCTAGCGTTTGCTTTTATCATTAGGCTAGTCTGACTGAGTGAATATTTCTGATATGATTTAACAGTTGATGTCTTAGAGCAAACATTTGTTTGTTTGTCAGAGTTGATTTTCACATACATTCCAAACATCAGGACTCAGTGTTAGCTAACAAAAACAGATAACAATGTCTGGCTCAGATTTAATGATAACTTTAATACCAACATAAAATTTAGATTAAATTTCAATTGATTAGCTGTGCTCAAAAGGGCAGTAACATTAGCTAAATAAGACAAATTAAGCTTGTTCAAGATGTTTCATAGCCAAAATACGCTAATTATGTGTCTGGAGAAAGATCTTGTGATACACAGTAATTTGCCATTCAGACAAGTGTATGTTCAGGTATTTAAAAGTAGTGTCCTTTAGAAATCATGCTACTGATGAAAGCTTCATACAATTGTGCCCAGCACCCACCACAGTGGACCAAGTGGTTCCATGGAGCAAACCCTCTAACTGTGTGCTTAATTTCTTCTCTCTCTCTCTCTCTCTCTCTCTCTCTCTCTCTGAATGTGTGTAGAGCATTTTAACCCTAATGCATGCCCATACACAGCATGGGATGTGCAGAAAATAGAAGGCACTATTGTGCCTTTGAAAAGAATATGATGTTTACCCATGTCCACTTTCTGTGGTCTTTGGCCCTATGTGTATATGTGACATGTGAAGATGGAGTACAGGGCCAGATATGGCCACAAACCATCTATCTCTCTCTCTCTCTCTGTTACTATTAATAAACATAGGCTTCTCAACAGATACATTTAATTATCCACCCCCAAACTCTGCTGTGGAGTGGAGAACTGATTGATTGATTGATAGAGTGCTTCTGGAACCATTTTTGCATTTACTACAGTATATCATGAAGACTGAATAGAATATCAGAGAGGAGCTACCAAAAACATACAAGATGTGACTGAAATGTAGACAGTAACCATTATAATGCAATAACTATTTAGTAATTACAGCCATTTTTTACATAGTCCCTCCATTTTCACAGGCTCAAACGTAATTGTTTTTTCAGCCTAATGATGGCCTCCTTCAATTGCATCAACACCTCTTCAGACCGCATATTGAGAGTTCCCATGAACAGCTACCAAATGCAAATTCAACACTTGGAAGACCTTTTATCTCTGTAATTTGTCATGAAATAACGAGGAAACAGGCCACATCTGGCCATGATTTTTTAATCTGTGAAAATGGGGAGACTATGTAAAAAATGGCTAACGGTAATTGCAATGCAATATTTTTGTTAAATCCATTGAATTAAAACTGAAAGTCTACAATTCAATCACATCTTGATTACTTCATTTCAAATCCATTGTGGCGGTGTACAGGGGCAAAATTACGAAGATTGTGCCACTGTCCAAATACTTATGGACTGATTGTATATAGATATTAGATCTGCATATCTACCATGGTGTATAAATGTTTGTGTGGGGTTTGGGTAGTGGCAATTTTTCTTAACAAAAATCAATTTAACCAGTTAGTAAGCAACAGCACTGTTATTATGTTATTGACTGTGATTTCTCACCACTGTTGCTTTATTCCCTCCAGCCCTCCTGTTGGCAATAGTCTCTACTTTATCAACACGCCTCTTAACAGAGTGCAGAGAGGGAAAAAGAGTCTTAAATTAAGTCTTGATTTACGTAAACATAGCCATCAAACAAATAAAATGTACTAGAGAGCTCTGTAATAGGCCTGTAGGGAAAGCTTTCACTGTAGCCCTCTATTAGAGCCCTTCTTCTGCCCCATCCTAGGAAATAAAATCTTTTACTATTAGAGGACCAGGCACTGAATTATTATATTGTTATACTGAATTATAACTATTGTTATTCTATGTCTTCTTCTTCTTCTTCGTCTTCGTCTTCTGGCTAGGGTGTCTATGGCAGCCCACAGAACTGTCTGGTAAAAAGCTGTGAAATTTGGCACACTGATTGGGGAAGGTCTAAGAGACATTCTGACCAAATTTGGGCCAAGCGCTGCCAATGCTCTAGTGCCACCATTGGGTCAAATTTGGGCCTAATTTGGAAGTACATTTATGGTCATAACTTTTGAACTGTGTGTCCAAAATTTAAAAGCCCTGGATTATCCCTGGATTCCCTGGGTTGAGACGAGTTCAATACACCCTATGATGTCAATTTCCTCCAAATTAGATTTTCTGCGATCTTGGATTTTTTCAAAAACAGTTTTTCTGCTACTCCTCTTACAAATTTTGTCCCATCATCACCAAATTTGGCAGACATCATCTTCAGAGTAAGCCTCACAAAAATTAAGCCTCAAAAGAATTTTGAATAGTCCTAAGTTTTTGCCCGTAATGGGCCAGCATATCTGATGGCAAAGCCCTCAAACAGGAGGTGAGGCTGTATCTTAGCAAAGACTTTGCGCACTGACACAAAACTTGGTAAGCATCTTCAGGACCATGACCTGAGGCTATGCAACAAATTTCATGGTAGTGCCACCTAAATGGTCAAAAGGTACAATAATGTGCCAAAAATGTTTGTCTACCTGCCATTTTTGCTACTCCTCCTCAAAATGTTGTCCAATCTTCACCACATTTGGCTCACATCATCTTGAGACCTGTCTGAACAAGTTATCAAAAGAAATTTTGATATTCAAACCCATTCTCCTGTAATGTCCTGGCAAATGCAAACAGGATGTGAGGGTGTATCTCAGCAATGCCTCTACTTATCATCTTGAAACTTAGATAAGTATCTTCAGGACCATGCTATGAATGTACACAAAAAGTTTTGTGACTGTGCCACCTTATGGTCAAGAACTGTAACAACTTTCTTTTTTCCTTATATCATTTGAAGAGTTTGTGATAAATTCACAGCTCATTTTTCCTATAATTCCCTGGAGTATGCAGAAGTGAACGCACACCAACATCTGAAATTCAAGTGTACTTCATGTCGACCATCTTGGATTTTGTTAAAAACTAGTTTTTCACTACTAGTCCTACAAATTTTCTCCAATCGTCACCAGATTTGGCACATGTCATCTTCAGAGTAAGCCTCACAAAAATTATCAAAAGAATTTTGAATGTTTGAAACGGTTTGTCCATAATGGGGCAACGTATCTGACGGCGAAGCCGCCAAACAGGAATTAAGGCTGTATCTCAGCAATGACTTTGCGCACTGACACAAAAATTGGTAGGCATCTTCAGGACAATGACCTGAGACTATGGAACAAATTTTATGCAACAAATACAACCTATTCATAAAAAGTAACAATAACATGCTAAAAAAATTCTTACATCTAACTGCCATTTTTGCTACTCCTCCTCCAAATTTTGTCCAATCTTCACCAAATTTGGCTCACATCATCTTGACACCTGTCTAAACAATGCTGTAGCAATGCCACCCTGCTGCCCATTTGTTCTTCTAGACCTTTCCTCCTACACTCAGAGAATTCCACCTCTGCCTGTGGTCAAAACATACACAGCATAAGTGAAACTACAAATCACTCTTGAATCCCATTTCCTAAATTTATGGCTCTGCTTTCCTGTGATTGCTTAGGCAATAATTGCAGCATGTGTTGCTCATCGAGTCTGGGTGCTTGGCCCCTGAAACTGCAGCTTTCATTATTATTATTATTATTATTATTATTATTATTATTATTATTATTATTGTTGTTGTTGTTGTTGTTGTTGTGAGAATAAGATACTGAGGATTTCCTATCTCAGGAAAGATG
This sequence comes from Pangasius djambal, assembly GCA_022985145.1. Lineage (NCBI taxonomy): Eukaryota > Metazoa > Chordata > Actinopteri > Siluriformes > Pangasiidae > Pangasius > Pangasius djambal. The sequence goes on from CM040977.1 coordinate 16,834,164, forward strand.
AACACTGCAGGACAATAAGGCTCACACACAACGTTACGCATACATCTAGAATTTACAGGAACTGCTTGATCACTTGTTTCATGGCTCTTATGCTGCCCGCATGTGATATCGAAATTATCCTACTTCCCACTTCTGAAACGGTAATTACGAGTATGTCGTGTTCACATGCTTTGTTGTCGGAAAGAACATGAAACATGGAGAATGCCAGGGTCATTCATACATATTTCTTTTTTCTTTTTTTCTGTTTTATTTTACTTTTATTTCGGCACCATAACACATATTACTCAGTTAGCTAGCTTGCTGATGGTAATGGAATTTTGGTCAAATACAAGCTATTTTCATCGTGTAAAATGTACAACATGCAGAATGGTTGCTGATATAAATAAATGAATATGAACGAAACAGAAAGCGCTAACGATTAGGTGCATTTAGAAAAATGAAAAAAAAAAAACTGTCATTCAGAAAAGAAACTGAACTCTCCTCCACCATGTTGAAAGTTTAAGACACCGACCATCTCGGAAACATGCATATCAAAATTGTCTCAGAGTATCCCAGTCATAATTACAACTTGAGGGGTCATTCATGTGCAACTTCCTAGTGCTTAACTCGGATTTAAATTAATTCCAATAGCATGTGAAGGCAGCATTAGTGCTACAAGTTTAATACATTTAATACATCATGCAGTTTCTGAATAAAATTTCATGCATACTATATGTCAAACAAATATGATTTTTTACATAGCCTGAACATGTTTTCAGAGCCTGTGGATTTACATTGTTTACTTTTTTGTGTGATAAATTTATGGGCTTCTGCAGGCAATCATATCAATCCCTGCACTGCAGTATGCTGTATCTAAATCCATTTCATGATTTATATGCATTTATCTTCATTATAATTAACTCACTCTCTCTTCATTTGTCTGTGAGTTCCATAAATATTGACTTGGCCACAGTTTATCATATTGGGAGAATTCCTTACTGGCAGAACGTGGCACTTTCTAGAGAAAAATTAAATGCCCCTAATTTTCCCTCAAAATCTATGACTTTATCAAACTACCATTTGACTACATTATACATTTTCAGCTTTGTGAATAGCAAAGCTATTCTCAAAAGAGTAATATCTTTGGCACAGGCACCAAGACATTACATTGAAGAGCTTAGGGAATATTATACCTCATCCCATTGTTAATTTAAAAGATCTAACTTGAAATAAGCCTATGGCAAATTTAACTGAACCTTTGTAAGTCTCTTCAAGATTACTTGTGGCTATGGGAACCAGGAATGTGTGCCCTGGATTATTCTAAGTATTCAAGTACTTAGATTTAGTGAGTCAGTTGAGGATTTTTAAAATTTTATATTTCTCCCATAATATACAACAGGCAGAAGAAAGGAATGGAACTACGGAGGTACACAAAGAGACAAAAAGATACACAAAGATAAACAGACTCAAGTTTAAGGAATGCTCTGAATTTTTCATGAATAGGTTGATGCATACACAACCTCCAAACAGACAAATGCTGCACTGACTGCAATGAGTCCCAAGCCTCTGAGCTTTAGAGACCCAATCCAAGACATCGGTTATTTATATAGTACTGATGAACAATAAGGTGTCTGTTGCACTTGCATCATTCACAGGCACCAACATACACACTAAGGTGCTCAGTTCTGAAGAATTTATGCTCTGCTTTATAATTTTCAGGTTATGTTTCTTTGCAAAGGCAAAATATTCTACTATGACCTGAAGCTTAAATATAGGTTTTAAATCTATTTGAATTTCATCATTACACTGCCTGAGACAAAGAAAAAGTATTAAAGATCAACGTGGGAGTTCATCTCCAAAAGGCTAGCATGCACTTGTAAGGGACAGTCTCGGCACAAAAGCAATACATCACCATGCCCTACACAATATGACAACTGCTATAATTTAATAAAAGCACAACAACATATACGTACAGAGACCATATGGTGCACTACTTTCTCAAGTTTTTTTTCCCTTCTCTCTAGAAACAATGCTTCCAGGCGCACAACCCATATAAGGACTATGGATTTCATGCTGGGACCAGCATCAAACCCCGCAACTCGTGCTTATGAGCTTCTTAGAAATCCATTGAGCACACTGTCTATATGCTGTGCACTTTATTTATTTACTTTGTTTAAAAAACTGTATATACAACAGCTTTGTAATCACACTGGCACATCACTACAGACAATATATTAAACCTAATGTTCTTTTCTTTTCTTCTTTTGTCCACAGCAAGTCTGTTGTGGTAGTGCCCTCTTCATGACAGTTTGGCAAAAAAAAAAAAAAACATCTCAGCAATCAGTAAAAGGGAGATTTTGCTTGGCTTGGCTTGGCTGGGGAGAGGGAGAGTATGGCCCAGCAGAGGGGTGAGGGTGGGAGAGGGTGTGATTTTCAGCAGGATATTCTGGTAGCTCTCGGACTAGGTTTATTCAAATCATTATAAAACATTTTATAAAACATTTAAAAGCTACTAGCTTTCAAAATAAAAATAAAAACTGCCAGAATTGTACATATACCTATTAATAACTGATGGATGCTTTTGTTGCTGTTGCTCTTTCCTGATTAGTATTTTCATTGACTGACCATTACACTACTTTTAATGTTCAAACAAAGCGCTTCAGCAGTGGTTCTAGTAGCAACTGGATGTCATCCGAGGACCATGAGGATCTTTTCATGGAGGACCAAGATTGTAGTTATGTCTTGTAGATATGTAAACAACTAATATAGGCATAAAACTTAATTAAATTCAGCTCAGACTAGTCTGGTCATTCACTTCTGATCTCTCTCAGACCCTCCACTCATAAGATGTTTTTTCCCCATTCTTATGGTTAATGTGAACATTAACTGAAGCTCTTGACCTGTATCTGCATGAATTTATGCATTGTGCTGCTGCTACAGTAAATGATTGACTGACTGGATAACTGCATAAATGAGCAGGTGTACCTATTAAGTGTTATATAAGTGTTCCTATTAAAGTGGAAGGTGAGTGTATATTTTAATGAGATGTAAAAGCCATTGAGTCTCTATCCATGTAAGAATAGTAAGCCACTACAATGTCACATCAGACAGTGAGAGATGGCTGAGCTATGAGGCACAAGCTGCTTCCAGTATTCCATAACACTAATCAATTCTTTCATGAAAGATAACTACATGTATGAACGATGACTTGAGGCAATGTGAAGAACTAGAGGCAGACTATCTCAATGAAAGAATGAATGTTTCTTTTACTTGAGGGTAACACACATTTCAGTTCAGAGGGCATTCAACGGATTTTTTCAGGAATTCCATTTTGACCATTCACTTAGGACCTGTTCCAGTAATAGTCTGAAGTCAGAGGTCTTGCCTCACAGCTCTTCCTACTCATTCATTTATTCTGTAACTGCCCTGTCACTATTAAGCCTGACGATGGTGTATATTAATGAACAGATGGCTCCAGCACCTGGGATGGACCATGCTGATCACGCAGGTTAATCTAGCATTTTTATATTGCTGTACTGTACTTTACTTTGTCCTGTTTTAAAAGGACATGCAGAAAATGTGGTGGGTGAGTTAGAGCTATGCTGTTTTTGTTAACAGTTTGATTCCAGGGTATGTAATCGCAATTCCTGCACAAACACTTAATTGATATTTAATAGTACAGATGATTATTAAACATCAATCACTGAACACATCTTTTGTTTTTACCATTTTACTCAAATCATCTGATCATTTTTCTTTTTAAAGCCATTTAACAAACACTCTGTGTATCACAGCTCCCTCCAGGGACACCATTTTCTGTGTGTATAGATCACTCATTCCTGTTCTCACTTACACTTATTATAAGGATTGTGTATGGACTTCCTATTCAGACTCATGCTGCCAATAATTGATATTTGTGAGTTCTGAGGCCCCCGCCTTAAAATCCTGTTTGTTCTCTGGTTTATCTTACCTTTTGATTATTCTCTTTGGATTGTGGTTTGTGCATTGGTTCCTTGTGTTCACCATTTTTACCTAGGCTCTCCTTTTGGTAATCAAATGTTTGGAATAAGTTTTTCCCCTGCAGAAAATTCTGTGCTTGTGTCAACCCTTTTGTCCCAGAATTAAAGTAGATTTCTTTGAATACACATGAAGGTGTGTCAGAGGTGCTCACACAAACTCCATATTAGAAGGAATTAGTTTAGCATTTAAGGTCATTCACTCCAACAGCTTCACCTTTTTCAGCTGTGAGTCATACATCTTCTTACGCCCTATCTACACTAGTCCAGATATGGACAAAGGCTGTTCCCCTCCAGTGTATTCATATGAATAAATGACCCTTAGTGTCACGTCATCATATCACTTTTATCACACCTCGTTACATTTACATTTATATTTACAGATGCCTTTGTCCTGTAAAACCTACAGAAATGTTTTGTTCTTTACTAGGAAAACCAAAACTTGTGGTAGTGAATATAGCCCAGAGTCTAATCTTACCAACAAGTTAAGACACTGGTCTATATTAACTACCACAAGTTTTGGTTTTCCTAGTGGTCAGTGAAGCTGACTGTGCTTGTGGTTCTAAAGACCTCTCTGAAAATATTGGAATGGCAAGGCCAATTCTTTTGTTTTTTTCTGAAGGCATTTGGGTTTGAGATCAAAAAGATGAATATGAGATGACAGATCATAATTTCAAATTACATTTCCTAATATTTACATATAGATGTGTTAAGCAGCTTAGAACATGGCACCTTTGATGGCTGACCACCAAATTTTTAGGTGAGCAAAAGTATTGGGACAGATAATCTTAGAGGAAATTAAAGTAAATAACACTTTTTTGGTTGCATACCCCTTGCTTGCAAAAAAATGCATCAATTCGAGACCCACTGACATCACCAAACTGTTGCATTCTTCTTTTGTGATGCTTTTCCAGTCATGTACTGCAGCTTCTTTCAGTTGTTGTTTGTTTTGGGGAGTTTCTCCCTTCAGTCTCCTCTTCAGGAGGTGAAATGCATGTTCAGTTGGGTGAAGGTCTGGTGATTGATTTAGGCTAGTCTAAAATCTTCCACTGTTTTTCCCTGATGTCTTTGTTGTATTGGAAGTGTGTTTTGGGTCATTGTCTTGCTGCTTGATGAAGTTCCTCCCAATTAGATTGGATGAATTTCTCTGTAAATTTCCAGGCAGAGTGTTTCTGTAGATTTCTGAATTCATTCTGCTGCTACCATCATGAGTTACATCATCAATAAAGATTAGTGAGCCTGTTCCAGAGGCAGTCATGCAAGCCCAAGCCATGACACTACCTCCGCCATGCTTGACAGATGAGCTTGTATGTTTTGGATCATGAGCAGGTCCTTTCGTTCTCCACACTTTAGCCTTTCCATCACTTTGGTAGAGGTTAATCTTGGTTCCAGAACTTTTGTGGCTCATCTCTGTATTTCTTTGTGAATTCCAATCTAACTTTCCGATTCTTATTGCTGATGAGTGGTCTGTGTCTTGTGGTATGGCCTCTATATTTCTTTTTTTTTTTTTCCAGGACATTCCAAATTGTTGTATTGGCTATGTTCAATGCTTGTGTAATGGCTCTGATTGTTTTTCCCTCTTTTATCAGCTTCAAAATGATTTGTATTTCTCCCACAGACAGCTCTCTGGTCTTCATGTTAGTTTATCTTTTTAACAATAAATGTCTTCAGAGGTGAAACCCAGGGCTCAAACCAAGAGTAGACATTAAGAGCTATTAATTGTTTAAATAATCAATCTAACAGGGTACACCTGGGCAACAACATTGTCAATCACATCAATCACATGTTCCAATATTTTTGATCACTTGAAAAATGGGTGTGTTCAAACAAAAGGTGCCATGTTCCAAGTTGTTTAACACATCTAGATGTAAATATCAGAAAATGAAAAAGCTGAAATTCTGATCTATCATCTGATATCCATCTTTTGATCTTGAACCCAAATGCCTTCAGTGTATAGCAAAAACAGAAGAATTGACCTTGCCATTCTAATACTTTCTGAGGGTACCATATGTACTTGAGTTACTGTGTAGGATTTGACCAGTTATAGTGGGGGCTTTCTCTCTCTTTTTTTTTTTTATACCTTGCAGGCAAGTGTCAGGGCATTAAATTTAATGCAGACAGCAACAGGAAGGCAGTGAAAGGAACAAAGGCTGTCGAGTAACATTGTGGAGTGAACCTTACGAAGACTGAACAAATCTTCAGCAACATTTAAGCTCACAGTAGGAGCATGTTGCCCATGAAATGACCAATTTGTTTGTCCTCACCTCACCTTCTAACTCCATCATCTTTGACATAATCTTCACAGGAAAAAAATTATAGATGGCTCCCCAGTGGCCCCAGGTCTTAGAAACCATATGAAACCAAGATCTTTGAGCGTTTTATTTTATAGTCAAAACCTCTGGCCCGATTCACACCTAGTATTAACTTGCATCCTGGGTGATTGGATTTGGTGACATTCTGAGGTGGTCCGGGACACATATTGCCACATGTAGTGTGAACACAAATCCATCTCAGTAAGTCTCAGACAGCAACGAAGGGTCAAATATTTATCTGTGTCATTGCCCTAGCCAGAAAATATGTAGTCATTATGAGACTGTATGGATATCGTGCTGAACGGTTGAGCTCTCTGGCACTAGGCTAATGGAAAAAAGAAAATACTATAACAGCAGATGAAAGCAAATGCTTTTCATAGCTTAATTTGTCACCAGACCATGCAATTAAATGGTTGAAACAGGTTGAAGAGATAGGATTTGTGGGACATTTTTGCCTGAAAATAAATGCAGCAGAAGACTGACATAATAAATGTGCTTGACAGCCTTTCTCCAGCAGAAATGATGTATGAAATCCAATCACATGTGGTCACTGGAGACGCATTCATAATGCCAGGTGTGAACAGCTATGCATCTCAGCTGTCCACTTATCATCCGATTACAAGTCCAGAATGCATTATAACGGCAGGTGTGAACAGGGCCACAGACCCTGGGACAATCTAGAATATAATGTATATCTATCACTTGTCAGTAGCAGGCTAATGATTAAGGAAAAACATCCTTTTAAACCACAGGCAAGGACAAAGAAAGCAACCTCAGCATTTTGATCATCCTAGTGCCTGTCAACAAAAAAAAATCCTGAATCAAAACAAGAAGGTTGGGCTTTTTTTCCTTCCAGAATTGTAATTACTTTTTACCCAGGATCTAACAACAGAAATGTGGATTCACTTTGCTGGTTTTATGTGGATGAGGCACACCAAAAGACACTCCCTGCTCGGTAGGGTTGTCCCTTTGGTTTGTCCGTCTGGGGGAGCTCTTAAAAGTTCTATGAAAAAACCTACCTCCCTTTTTGATGTTAAGTAGAATCCCTTTAGGAAACTAATAATCTTTCCAAACTATCCAAAGTATGCTTAAAAAATTTTTTTTATGTGTGGTTTTCTTATTTTCCTCCTGGTGATCCTTAGACTGGCACTCAATGACACACTCGTGTTTTACCTTTGCAATAATTTTTATACATGCTACCCTGTGTTTTAATCAGAATAATGGAGTACTTCAGTGATAGGGGAACTGCTTAGTGACAAATGCTCTGTAAATACCCTGTGCTTCATTGCCGCCAAGAAACATATAAACCTGCCTTTTCACATTGTGTGATTAACTAATTCACCAGGGAAAAATCATAATGCCTGATAATACTTGAAACTCTCTGAGCCTTATTAAAACTTAACTGCAACATTCCTATCTGGGCCAGTTGATAGCTAATCAGTGGCCACACCGGATGCGAATGAAATCAGCCTGGCAAAAAAAAATTCAATTCACTCAAATGGGAAACTACATGGTGTTCCAAAAGTCTCCATACATAGAGTAAATTAACACTTTTTAGCAAAATGTCGTCCAAAAATTTTTATACTTCTTTTATAATATATTTTTTCAGATAGCCTTTAAAAATGCCTTTGACAAAAGAACGTATTCAACGTATTCTCATGGCTGGATCAGGAAGCTGTTAGAAGGTTAAGAGGAAGCATGGCAAGCACATCGCACACAACACTGTTTCCAAACTTATTGACAAATTAAAAAAACTGGAAGTGTTACAGACCAACCGAGAAGTGGACATCCACGAACATCCACTGATGAAGGCACAACTGATGTGGTGCTGCCATACATAGTCCCCTATGTATGGAGATTTTGGGACACCCTTTAAACAAAAGAAGGATTTGCTTCCGGAAGTGGTTTCTATCCAAGTGGTCTTTACTTTCTAATTTCTATCCAATTTTCTATTTTCTATTTATTTTTATTTTCTATTTCTATTTTTCTATCCACCTCCCCCGATTTTGCTTTATGCATAGTTCATATAGATGAACATTAACCCTACAAATCCGTCAATCTTGGAGTGGGCCAATAGAAAATGAGTGAAGGGCTGGGGTCATGTCTTTCTGGAAGACTCAAAATAAAGGAGCAGATTATTATTACTGTTTTTTTTCTACTCCTCAGTCAGCATAATGTCTCTTATCACTCACAAACAACAAATTAGCTACTGGCTAAGTTCAACTGTTCACTGATCCCCTACTTTCCCTCCAGAACTACATTACACCCGGTCTGTCCATAACACTATGAAACAAATTATTATTATTATTGTCCCTGGGTAGTAAGTGTTATTTCATAATTGCTTATACCACAAAAGTATACAGTAGAAAATCATTCGCCTCAAATTTTGCTTGTGTGACCAGGACAATGGTATTTTGAAATTTACCTACTTTCATTGAGAAGCGAATTTGCTTCTTTTCTTTCACAAAAAGTCAGAAAAAATATTTGTTGTTTTGGTGCCTCTTCATTGACAGCTCATTCAGGAGCCTGAAAGCCTTGATGGTCCTTAATGGGCTGACCGAGTTCACCGTAGGAAGGCACAATGCCAAGTGGGAGCCATTGGTGAATCCCCGGAAGGTGCATATGCCACCACTACCCATCAAATTGGGCCTCATGAAACAGTTTTTCACAGCTCTAGATAAGGAGGCGGCAGTACCTTCAAGACTTCTTTCCAGGGCTGTCTGAGGCAAAAGTCAAAGCCAGAATTCCACAAGAAGCTCACTAGGAAGGAGAATGCAGCTTGGAACAGCTTTATCGCAGTGGTTTGAGGCTTCCTGGGCAATCACAAAGCCAAAAACTATGTGGAGCTGGTTGAGACTCTGGTGAAGAACTGCATTACAACGGGCTGCAGGATGTCACTCAAAGTCCATATCCTTGATGTTCATCTTGATAAATTCAAGGAGAACATGGGAGCATACTCAGAGGAGCAAGGCGAGTGCTTCCACCAGGATATACTAGACATTTTGGAGCTGCTTTGTGGAAGTGATTTACAATATATTTGCAAATCTCAAAAAGCTACTTACTTCTACTTCTGGTCATCTTTGAATAATTTTAGTATAAATACGTTAAATTTAATTCATATGTTGTTGGTTCCTCTTAAGGTTTCTTCTTCATATTTATTCTTCATAAAATTTATATCCTGAATTTATATATTTCTATAAAGCTGCTCTGTGACAATGTCCATTGTTAAAAGCGCTATACAAATGAAATTGAACTGAATTGATTTGAATATATTGTGTGGTAGTGATTGTGTTCAGGTGTGTGTAATTAGAAAGCCAGTAACTATGAACATGACAATGTCCATGGGTATTGGGAAGTGTAGTCCATGGTGCCCATGTTTATATGCCACGGTGTGTTCTGGGAAACAGTTTCTTGCCGATTCTAGTGTTGACCTGACAGTACAGCATTCCCCACATGAAGCTGAAGAGCAAAGGCAGCATGATTTGAAGCGTAGTCAAAAATGGAAATATCTGAAAAGTGCACATTATGTTACTCATACATCCTCATACATACATAAAAAATAAAACAGTCCTAAAATGTTTTAAATCATACTTGTCAAAAAAGAAAGTATGCTGGTGTGGATTATAATAAATTTAACTAAACTGAAATCAGTTTTGGAGTCCTATAGGGATGTAACAGAGGTTTATTATTCATTAGCTGTTAGAAAGGAAGAAATTAGCATATACAATGATCAGAATTAATCACTTGTTCACAAGGTCAATTTTACTGGATGCCCCAAAAAATCTAAATGTATTCATGAAATTCATAAGTAGTACTGCATAGCCAGGTTTATCTGATTTTTGCTTGTCATGGCAGGTCTACCATCTCTAAAAGGGAGGATCCAGTGGTGGTGTTCCACACTGATGGCACAGCACCACCATGCCAGCCTACACACTGTGCCAGCTCAGCTTTTCTTAGAAGGAGAAAAGCAAACGAATTAGCAGTCATACCTTTATATAATTAACTGCAGTGCTAACTCACTTTTTACAAAATCATCAAAAGTTGTGCTTGATTGCCATGAGCAGGCTCAGTAGAAAATTACCATGGAACACTGAAGGTAGGGATACATTTTGTAGAGTGTGTGATCTTGTACACTCCATGCTGAATGAGCAAGTCAGCTCTACAAAAAAGTCTCCATATACACTGCCCTCCAAAAGTTTGGAAACGCCTGAACAAAATAGGGTTTTTGGGCAATATCAGCATAAATCCTCTTTAGTTAGTGACCATTTTGCATTGATAATAAGGGACAACACTAGGCATCTGAGCAGTCAGTTTATTCAAACATTGACTTGATATATTACTCCAAGCCTCCTGGAGGATTGCCCAAAGATGAT
>CM040977.1:16853198-16898483 GCA_022985145.1 Pangasius djambal
GGATTTCAGTGACACAGCTGATTGAATTGTCTAGCATTTCTAGTAAAAAATTCAGTTGTGTACAAGTTACTGTTTTGATAGCTTGCTGGGTTTGAAGGACGAAGGATGCAATTTGTGAAAATCCTCTTGTTTCTCAAACACTCTATCCAAACAGCTAATGACAATCTTCTTCCATCTGGTCTGTTTCTGTCCTCTACCTGTCAGTCTGCTGTTTCTGTTGATCCTTGATTCAGTTTTGACCTTGTCTGACTAACAATATGCTTTAAAGCTTGTCTGAGATGTTTGTACGCCAAGTCATGTTGTTTCCAACCATAGCCAACATGTAGGTGGTGGCAAGGAGATCCCTGAACACTCTCACTCACTCATTCACTTTCAGTAACCACTTTATCCTCATAAGAATCACAGTGGATCTGGAGCCTATCCAGAGAATACTGTGCATGAGGTGGGAATACACCTTGGATGGGACACCAGTCCATCATAGGGCACCATGCACACCATAGGAACTGGAAAGAAACACGCAGACATGGAGAGAACATGCACAGAAACTCCACAGAGACAGTCACCTGAATCCCAGAACAAATTGCAAATACTTGATTATACCTACGGTTTTTAGCAAAGCCAAACTGGACATAATTATTTTCCAACACTGTGAATGTGTTGATCAGAGAATAAAAATAAGGCTTCACTTGTCAATGTGCGTGCACTGGTTGTATGCAGGCATGTGGAAGGTTTTTTTTTTTTTGGATATAAAAATACACTAGTCATAATCCCCTTACAATGTAAACAATGTTTTTGAGTTTTTGTAGAACTGACTAGAAATGCCTCTTTCTGGGTCTACCCCTAAAAGAGTATGTGGCAGCATTGTCTGTGCACCGGAGATAGATTGACAGTTTACTGCTAGGAGTGCATAAACTAGACAAAACTTTTTTTTTAGAGATGTAGAACATCCTCAATCTTAATATAAAAAAGAGATTTTGCCATATGAACCACACAAGGATGCAGATATAAAGTGGCTTTGGCTTAAAATATCTTTCTTTTCTTTTTATGATGACCAGATAAGTAGTTCAAGCATGTCACTCTGTCGCTCAATCCAGCATTCCTGCCAAAGATACTGATGCACCAATATATCTATGCTCTTGCAGATGAGGATGTGTTCAGGCCAGCTCTATGTCTATAAAATGTGCTATGTGGAAGTGACTGTCAAATGGCAAGTCTTGGACTGGCTGTTTGTGTGCTTTGGGGAGACCCATAAGGGGGTTTAACTGCCTTAAGACATGTTAGCTCACTGAGTAAAAGAAGTGATTGGCAAGCATACTTGGATGCATTTGAGAGGTGTCTTTCAATGTGTGAAAATCACTTGTTATCTACTTTTAATACCATCATAACATCTGCACAATTCACAGTTCCACATTTATTCACACTTCTCACACACACACACACACACACACACACACACACACACACACACTATATTGCCAAATGTTTTGGAACACCCCTCCAAATCATTGAATTCAGGTGTTCCAATCACTTCCATGGCCACAGGTGTATAAAATCAAGCACCTAGGCATGCAGACTGCTTCTACAAACATTTGTGAAAGAATGGGGCACTCTCAGGAGCTCAGTGAATTCAAGTGTGCTACTGTGATAGGTTGCCACCTGTGCAATAAGTCCAATCGTGAAATTTCCTCACTGCTAAATATTCCGCGGTGAACTGTTAGTGGTATTATAACAAAGTGGAAGCAATTGGGAACAGCAGCAACTCAGCCACGAAGTGGTAGGCCACGTAAAATCACAGAGCGGGGTCAGAGCATGCTGAAGTGCACAGTGCGCAGAAGTCGCCAACTTTCTGCAGAGTCAGGTTGCCAGGAGAACGGTACTTGCCTGACTGCATTGTGCCAAGTGTAAAGTTTGGTGGAGGGGGGATTATGGTGTGGGGTTGTTTTTCAGGGGTTGGGCTTGGCCCCTTAGTTCCAGTGAAAGGAACTCTTAATGCTTCAGCATACCAATACATTTTGGACAATTTCATGCTCCCAACTTTGTGGGAACAGTTTGGGGATGGCCCCTTCCTGTTCCAACATGACTGCGCACCAGTGTACAAAGCAAGGTACATGAAGACATGGACGAGCGAGTTTGGTGTGGAGGAACTTGACTGGCCTGCACAGAGTCCTGACCTGAACCCGATAGAACACCTTTGGGATGAATTAGAGCAGAGACTGCGAGCCAGGCCTTCTCGTCCAACATTAGTGCCTGACTTCACAAATGTGATTCTAGAAGAATGGTCAAAAATTCCCATAAACACACTCCTAAACCTTGTGGAAAGCCTTCCCAGAAGAGTTGAAGCTTTTATAGCTGCAAAGGGTGGGCCAACTCCATATTAAGAATGGGATGTCATTAAAGTTCATGTGCATGTAAAGGCAGATGTCCCAAAAATTTTGGCAATATAGTGTGTGTATGTATATATATATATATAATCAGTTGTTGCTTGTTTGTGGGTCTTTTTGCCTTCAGTCTTGGCTTCAGTAAATGAAAAGCATGCTCTATTGTGTTGAGATCAGGCGACTGCCAGTGGAACGGGCTCACTGGTGTTTACTGATGATGTGACTGCTGACAGAAGTAGCAAGATGAATTCTGAGGTGTATAGGGCTATACTCTCTGCTCACATTCAGCCAAATGTAGGAATTACAGCCATTTTAAACAAAGTACCTCGATTTTCAGGGGCTCAAAGGCATTTGGACAATTGACTGACAAGAAGTTAATTGACCAGTTGTGGTCCATTCCCTCGTTACTTCAAGACAAATGAAGCAGATAAAAGGTCTGGAGTTGATATCAGGTATTGAGTTGGCATTTGGCGGCAGTTCGACTGGAGCTACCAATATGAAGTCCAAAGAGATCTCAATGCAAGTGAAGGAGGCCATCATTAGGCTGTAAAAACAACATAAATCTATAAGAGAGATAGCAAAAACCTTAGGTGTGGCCAAATAAACTGTTGGGTACATTCTTAAAAAGAAAGAAATTACTGGTGAGCTCAACAACATTGAAAGGCCTGGAAGACCATGGAAGACAACTAAAGTGGATGATTGCAGAATCCTTTCCTTGGTGAAGAAAAACCCCTTCACAACATCAACAGAAGTCAAGAATACTCTGGAAAAGGTAGGCGTATCATTGTCAAAATCTACAATCAAGAGACGCCTTCATGAATGTAAATACAGAGGGTTTACAACAAGGTGCAAACCACTGGTAACATTCAAGAACAGGAAAGCCAGATTAGACTTTGCCAGAAAACATCTAAAAAAGCCTCCCATGTTCTAGAATAAGATTCTTTGGACTGATGAAACCAAGATTAACTTGTACCAGAATGATGGGAAGAGAAAAGTATGGTGAAAGAAAGGAACAGCTCATGATCCAAAGTATACCACATCATTCGTCAAACATGTTGGAGTTAGTGTTATGGCATGGGCATGTATGGCTGCCAATGGAACGGGTTCATTGGTGTTTATTGATGATGTGATTGCTGACAGAAGTAGCAAGATGAATTCTGAGGTGTATAGGGCTATACTCTCTGCTCACATTCAGCCAAATGCTACAAAACTGGTTATTGACCCTAAACATACTGCGAAAGCGACTCAAGACTTTTTGAAGGCAAAGAAATGGAATATTCTTCAATGGCCAAGTCAGTCGCCTGATCTCAACCCAACCATGCTTTTCACTTACTGAACACAAGACTGAAGGCAGAAAGACCCACAAACAAGCACCAACTGAAAGTGGCTGCAGTGAAGGCCTGGCAAAGCATCTCCAGGGAGGAAACTCAGAATTTGAGTTTTGAGAACATGGGCTGCAGACTTCAGGCAGTCATTGACTGCAAAGGATTTTCATCCAAGTATTAAAAGTATGGTTATAATTACAATTATGTCACTTTGTCCAAATACCTTTGAGCCCCTGGAAATGGAAGTACTTTGTTGAAAATGGCTGTAATTCCTAAATGGCAAATTCCATATTTTTGTGGAACCTCTTAAAATAAAGTTGAAAGTCTACACTACGATCGTATCTTGATCGTTTTATTTCAAATCCATTGTGATGGTGTATAAAGGCAAAATCACAAAAACTCTGTCATTGTCCAAATACTTCCGGACCTGACTATATATATATATATATATATATATATATATATATATATATATATATATATATATATATATATATATATATATATATATATATATATATATATATATATATCAGCCATAATATTAAAACCACTGACAGTGAAGTGAATAACATTGATTATCTTATTAGAATGGCACCTGTTAAGGGGTAGGATATATTACACATCAAGTGAACAGTCAGTTCTTAATTTTGATACATCATGTAGACACCTGGGTGCTTGTGTGTCGCTTACGTGGGGAAGAGATGGCACCAGGATGCACTATGGGAAGAGGGCAAGCCGGAGGAGACAGTGTGATGCTCTGAGCAACCTTCTGCTGGGAAACCTCGGGTCCTGGCATTCATGTGGATGTTACTTTGACACATAACACCTACCTAAACATTGTTGCAGACCATGTTCGCCCCTTCATGGCAACGGTACTCCCTAATGGCAGTGGCCCCTTTCAGCAGGATAATGTGCTCTGCAACACGGCAAAAATTCACGAATGGTTCCACGAATATGACAAAGAGTTGGAGGCATTGACTTGGCCTCCAAATTCCCCAGAACTCAATCTGATCAAGCATCTGTGGTATGTGCTGGACAAACAAGTCCATTCCATGAAGGGCCCACCTTGCAACTTACACAACTTAAAGGATCTGCCCCTAACATATTGGTGCCAGATACCACAGCACACCTTCAGAGGTCTTGTGGAGTCTATGCCTTGACGGGTCAAAGCTGTTTTGGCGCCACAAGGGGGACCTACACAATGTTAGGCAGGTGGTTTTAACGTTATGGCTGATCGGTGATGGCTGATCACACAGACAGCACGCAAGAGAGACTCAAAACACTCACTTAATGTATCGGTTGGTATGTCATTCACCTGACGTACCAAGCCTTGTTTCCCATGCATGGTTATCTAATTTTAATCTGGTTTTTGATTCTGGTTTTTACCCTGGTTACTCTGTTGATTGCCTTACTGTTCGCCTGTTTTTGACTGCACTATTGTCTCAAGTTTTGGATTTGATTGCCTGTCTTTTTGAAAATAAACCATCTCCTGCAATTGCAGCCATCTCTGCTGCCTGACAGTTACATTCATACTGTACTTACTTCAGGTCACTGAACAAAAATGCCTCTAATTTTGTTCAGGCACCTTGCTAATTTGACTGGACATGTGAGGTGCATCATTTGTAATCTCCTGATACAGTCTTGTTTTAAAACCTAATTTAGCATAAAAAAAAAATTCTTGCATTATCACCTGCCAAGACCCAATCTTAGTGCACAAACATGTCTAAATCGTCTATCAGGTTTGGATAAGACTGATGGAAATGTATGTAGGTTAAAATAAAAGTGTTTATTAACACAAGGCAAACAATACACAATTGGCAGGCAAAAGCAAAAAAAAAAAAAAAAAAAAAAAAAAAAAAAAAAAAAAAAAAAAAAAAAAAAAAAAAAAAAAAAAAAAAAAAAAAAAAAAAAAAAAAAAAAAAAAAAAAAAAAAAAAAAAAAAAAAAAAAAAAAAAAAAAAAAAAAAAAAAAAAAAAAAAAAAAAAAAAAAAAAAAAAAAAAAAAAAAAAAAAAAACAGACATAAGAGTCAGAAACCATATAAAGCAAACAGACCAAACAATTAATCAAAAGTGGAAAACCAAAGGACAAAAACAAAAGATTGATAGCAAATATCATACACAGGTGTACAAAAAAGATTAGGAATTGGAGGATAAGGGAGCAAACGAGACCTAGCAAAGAACAGCTGAAACTACAGTGTATATATATGAAAGGTAATAGAAACAGGTGCGTTTATTCACAATGTAGGTGAACTTGATTGAATACAACAGGAAAGGTTGTTGTAACAGCAGTCCACTGAGGCGAGCGTAGTGAAGAACCCAAGTGCAGCTTTTATTTACAAAGTGAGAACCAAAATTACAAACAAAGACTTGCCTTGACATGGACAGACTTGACTTGGCATGAACAAGCTTGACACGAACAGACTGCAGGTTACGACAACATCAACATCATCAATACACGACAAAAGACAATGGCTACATGAGGGCTATATATACACACCAAACAAGGTAACATGACAAAACAACCAGTGAGGAACAAGACACATGACTAACCTAACCAATCAGAACAAGACACATGAAACCAAGGAACCAATGAGAAAGTGACACAAAGACAAGGGTAACACATGACCAGATCACATGATGGGCAACGAACACATGGGAAATGGAGTCCAGAAACAATAGTAAGAGTCCGGGGTGGAGTGCCCTCTAGTGGAGTTCATGGGCACTCCAGCTGGGAATCGTGACAGTTGTGAGCATGGGATTCTGCACGGGAGCATGGGATTCTGGGAATGATAATGGGTAATAATTAGAAACAGGTGAGCTAAATCCGGATGCTGGTGAACATTAATGGATGTAACTGGACACAACTGGAATGGTGACGGGGTGCAGGGTGCTTGTGCTACCACCCTCACCTCCATCCCCACATCTAGACCTAGGTTATGGCTAGTAGCTTTGTATTTTCAATGGTTCCTTTCAGAGGGGGAAATTTTGAGTGAGTAAAGGGAGGTTGCATTTATGCAGGTTTGCCTTGTCTTTTGATAATATGGCACGTACCCCTACTTCGGAAGTGCCAAATTCCACCATTAAAGGGTGTTTTGGATCTGGGTACTTCAGAATGGGTGCCACAGTGAAGCATGTTTGTTCCATTTATAGGTGTGTGAGACTGGTTAGGGATATCCCCTAAAAAATCCTCAAGAATTGAAGGAAAACTAAGAAACCACTGTAGCTTCTTAACACATGCTACATAGGTCAGGTTTAATGAAGGACCAAAGATCTCTAAGCTGTACAAGGGCTAATGGAACTAAGGGGAGTCTGACATTATTTAAGCCCCTATACTCATGGCATGGATAAACCTTTCCGCTCTTCTCCAAAAATGAATCCAGTGGCTGCAGTGAAGCTGGATGGGAGCATGAGGAAAATCTTCCAAGGTGGAGGGAAGCGTTGATCTTGTTTGTCAGCATTCAAGAAGGAACTTGTCCAAACGGATAAGACAGTCTATAAAAGGGAGAGTCAGTAAGAGTTGCAGTTTCATCCCTGTAAGCCAGTTCAGCTACTAGGTCAGGGTGAACACCTTCCTACAGGCTACTAAAAGGGCGGCCTTATTTCAGTCATTATTAGTAGACAAAGTGAGGAACTTTAAGTCATGCTTGGATGCCAAAACTGACCTTTGTGAAAGTGAAACTAAAAGTCACAGGATCTACACTTGCGAGAATTACCTTGAAATGAAATATGAAATGAAGTATGAATGAACTAGTCCTAAAAAAGTTGAAAATTTTCTTGCCACTTCACTTCTGTTCCAGACAGTGTTAGCTTGCTCAAGCATCCTCTCTGAATAAAAACAAATTAAGACTTCTATACGGGAAGAGTCTGAACAGGATGTCTGGAAAAATATAGGGAATACTAACCGTAGGCACAGCAGCTTGTCTACAGTGGCACTGACACTGACATTGTTTAGTGTTTTTAGTGTGTTTTTCTTCTCTAAAGAATCTTAATATTTTAATTATTTAACAAGCTTAAGTAATTTGACTACACATATATACATATAAATTTAAAATGCCAAATGTGGAATGAACTACAGATATTTATGATATATATTATATTTTTGTATGTTCTTCTTTATCTCTTTTTTCTCCTTTGAAGAATTCAGTGAACTTAGCATTTTTTCAGCATCCAAGAAAGAATTGAATCACCTCAAATAAATGATTTACCATAGTTAAAACAAGGAATTGCCAATGAGTAGCTGCTAACTAATGATGCAGTACTGTTATTTTTACAACCAAGCCACTAATAGCAACAGACTCTAATGCTTGCACAGGCTCTGAGGCTGAGCACTTTGTCAGAAACACCAGTGAAAACTGAGCCCATGATTTACACTTGGTCCCTCTGCTCCGTTACAAGGTGTAGTAAATATTTAGCAGGCTGACCTCAAGTTCTTAGCAAGTATCAAGCTCTGTCATGAGCAGTGTGGAACAAATAGATTTTCTGCCTGAACCAATATGCCAGACCTTAGAGACTGCACTGTCTCACACTGCCTCTTCACACACCTACCTGCTGTTCCCTGTCTACTCACTCTCCCATCTGGAACCACAGGTGGAAAACACACTCCTTTGACAAAAGCAGAAAATATAGAATATATAATGACTTCAGAACAACTTATAATGTGTGAAATTCTGATACAGAGTCTATGTGGAAAAATTAGTACAGTCATATGAATACTGTACAGATCACACAGCTAAGTGTGAGGTATTCACATTCACAACACATTGTGCAAACACTGTATCAGGATTCTCCATGTTTATAGTGGGGCCATGTGGTTATCACACCAATTTTTTTTTGTGCACTACAGGGCAATATATTCCTAGGTAATATCTGTTGGATTTTTTAACCTAGTAGGGTGTTGTCCACATTGCTCCTGGGATTGCACCTTTAACTTCTTGGACATCAGGGAAGGAAGAAGTGCAAGAGGCTTTGGCTTTAGGGTATATTCATCCTTCCACTTTCCTGGCCATTCTTGGAGAAAAAGGATGGTGCTTAAACCCTGCATTGATTGCAGGGTACTCAATGCTATCACAGGAAAAGGTGATAAATAAAATCATTTAAATTAGTAAATCTGGCCAGTACGAATATCTAATCATTTCATTTAGAGTGGTTAATGCCTTTTCAGTTTTTCTAGCCTTTGTAAATGTATTATTTTGAGAATTATTAAACCTCTTTCTGATTGTGTACATTATTTTTTCACTCTCAATTAAAGAACATGTCAAACATGCATGTCTGGTCCTGGCCAAGCTCCTGGAAAAATCAACTCTACGTCAAACTGGAGAAGCATGAATTTCACAAACTCAGAGTCACCTTTTTAGAATATATCCTTGTTGCACAAGGGGTGAAGAAGAAAAAGTTTGAAGAAGTGACTTCATAGATAGCTTCATAGTTTTAAAGAGAAAGAGAGATTCTTAGGATTTGCAAACTACTATCAGAGGTTCATTAGAGATTTCAGCTCCTTGGCCTCTCCTGACACTTCACCACTTAAAGGCTTAAAGGAGAACAGCCAGGCTTCCCCACTCACAGGCCCAGGGATAGGCCCTGTTCGACTGGTGGTTTGGACTTGAAGGTGACCTCTGGCACTGTTTATGGTTCATTTCCTGTTTCAAAACAATAACTGCTTATATTCTTATTTGATACTACATTGTAGCACTGCAGAGTTAATACAACTGTCCAAATGTTGTCACCTCTAGCATTCCACTGTCACTGCCATTATATTTGCAGAGAAAGAATGTGTTGAATTTCAGTCTGTGAAAAATACAAAGGACCAAGGACAGTATACATTAGTTTCCTAACATAATGCCAGTCAAAAGTATTTGAATATGCTGTAGCACCAAGGGTTGCAAGGGTTGAACACAGACACCAGGAGGCAGAAGTGGGGGGAAAGTGCTCTTTATTTTAAGTGCTGGTGTAGGGGAAATGCTGGTGTGAAGGTGAGGGTGGCTGGTGAAGAAAGGTGAGGTCGCGGTCATCCCGGAGCTGGGCGCAGTGTACACGGGGCGGCAGCGTTGTGGCGGCGCTGGTAGGTGGCTTGAGCTCCGTGAAGGCCAAAGAGGAGAACCTGGTACTGCCAGTGGCCGCTGGCGGTGGTGAAGGCTGTCTTTGGCTTGGCCTCTGGGCTGAGGGCTACTTGCCAATACCCCTTGGTGAGGTCGAGGGTGGAGATAAACTGGGCTCTCCCCAGTCACTCCACCAACCCTGGGGAGGGGGTAGCTGTCAAAGTCCGAGACCTGGTTGAGCCTCCAGAAGTTGTTACAAAGGCGGATGCTTCCATTGGGCTTGGGGACCACCACAATGGGGCTGGACCAGGGGCTGGCAGACTCTTCAATCACCCTGGGCTGGAGCATATAGCTGACTTTCTCCTCTATAGCCTTACGGCAGGCCTCTAGGACGCGGTAGGGCCACTGTCTAACCACAACTCCTGGTGGGGTCTTGATGTCGTGGTGGACCAGGTGCATTAGGCCCAGAGTGGAGGAGAGGATATCAGCAAACTGGTCCACCAGCTCAGATAGCTCCTGGCTCTGCGCTCGGGTGAGCTCCTCTCCTCAGTGGACCAAGGTACGCTCGGGTGGACCTGTCAGGAGACTAGCAACTGCTGACACCGCGGGGGAGGGTTCAACCCATTTTTTCAGCAGATTTATGTGGTAAAGTTGGGTGTCTGCACGCTTACCTGGTTGTTGCAAGCAATAATTCACAGGACCCACCCTCTCGAGGACCGTGTACGGGCCCCGCCAGCGGGCCAGGAACTTACAGGAGGCACTGGAAAGGAGGAGGAGGACCTGGTCCCCAGGCTGGAACTCCCTGGGCTAAGCAGGTCGATTGTAGACCCTTTGCTGTTCCTGTTCGGGCAACCCCCATATCCCGGACAATGGGGGGCAACACGGTCGATACGTTCCTGCATTTCCTGTTTGTACTCCACAAGGGAACGCAACAAGGAGGGCTGCTCTTCCCAGGCCTCCCGGGCCACGTCCAGCAGTCTTTGAGGTCACCGTCCGAAGAGGAGCTCGAAGGGGGTGAAGCTGGTGGATGTCTGTGGAGTTTCTCAGACAGTGAAGAGGACATATGGGAGGAGGGCCCAGTTCCTCCCTTCCTCGTCTACCACACACCGCAGCTTGCACCTGCGAGTCTGATCAAAGTGCTCCACAAGACCATCAATCTGGGGGTGGTAGACGGACATCCTCAGGTCCTTTACCTGCAACAACTGACACAGATCCACCATTAGCTTGGACATAAAGGGTGTACCTTGGTCTGTGAGGATGTCCTTAGAGATCCTGACGCGGCTGAAGAGGAGAAGAAGCTCTCTGGCGATGTTGCGGGCTTTCTGAAGTGGTACTGCCTTGGGGTACCGGTTGGCATAGTCCACGATGACCAGGATGACTCATGGCCCCGGGCAGTCATGTGATGATCTCTCTGTGTCTTTTGTGCTTGGACTGATGGCCCACCATCACAATGCTTTACAGTTTTGAAGAAAAAAAAAAAGAACGATTCTGTGGTTCTTTGTTTAAGTAAGGATTCATAGCTTCTTACAATGGTGCTACATGAAATCCAGTTGGGAGTGGGTTAGCTGCCATGGCTCCTGGGGTGTGTTGTACGGAGCGGCCATATTTATAGGTCACAGTGTGTTCTGGGAAGTGGAGTTTGTGGAATGCATGGACCTGACACCTGTCCACACTGAAAGTTTAGATTTAACCTTTTTTTAATAAGAACGTATTAACATTTCTCGATTACCTACAATTAAATGGCTCACTTAAAAAACTTGTTTGTGACTGTTTATTTTATGTGAAAACATTCTAAATCTAATTTGAAAAGGCCTGAAACTTGATCATTTCAATTAGACACAACATACATTTGTCTCCTAATTGATACTAGCTGTGTATATGAGACTAATAGATTTAATTAGTTTATCCTGACTTTAATAAACCACTAATTTGAGTCCCATTAAGAGCTGAGAGCTTTCCAGTTAATACACTTTTAAATACAATGGTTTAGCTCTTTAATAAAAAAAAATTGATTCATATTCTTCTTTATTTAATTACCAGTCTGAACCTTTCATTGTTTGAACAAATGCAATAAAACATAAGAATCTCCAGGTGTAGAAAAAATGAATTAGCACTAGTGACAACAACCAAAACTATATTTTCTTCTTCAAAGCAATTTTAATAAGCCTCCACAGTTTATTTTTACCAAAAAATTGCTTTAATTGGCAGTAAGGTGATAGATGAATGACTCAGATCAGCATGGCCAGCTGGTTTGTTATAAAAGGACACAAGTCAGTGCTGGAATTTCCCCCAGACAGCATCAAGTATAATTATTAAAACTGACCCAGATCAGTTAGAGTGTCTAACAGGACAGTTCAGGGTACCAAACAGCTAGTGGCATGGTTAAGCAATGAAAGTGGGTCATTCACTGGAGCAATACACAATGAAAAGTCCCCTACATGCTAAACATATATGCAACTAACAAATCCAGAATCAATAAGAAAAACAAACAAAAAAAAACCTCACAAAGATGAGATCTCTCTTTGTCTGTTCATGTACGTGCATATGAAATAATGTTAATATTGGAAAGAATGGTTAAATATAATTGTGGAATGTGTTTAATGAAGGATTAGAGGCACTATAGTTATACAAATTGTAGTTTAGACTCATTTTCCTACATGACAATTAATTCACTCTAAATGAAATGAATGTTGCAACCTAAAGTAATAAAAAGGTTCAATCTAAAATAGTGCACAGGTCTTTACAGACAGCATGAGGAGAGGAGCAAGTAAGAGTGCAGTGGTATGATTAATAACTCTGGAAAAGTTAAGAAATTAAAAAAACATTGCATTTGACAGACTAATCTGGATCTTATCATACTTAGTATGCAAGCAAAAGCTGAGTGTAAACCTCTCACTCCAGTGGGCACAAAGATTGAAGGCAAGCCTCCGAGAGACTGCCAGCACTGAGTAAGCCTTTTATCTGTTCATAAAAAAAAAAAACTCCATAAATTTGTCATTCCTAATTTATATAGGGACACAAACTTCCAGTAGTGAAATGACATGACACTGAGGCACTTCAGTAGGCCTGAAGTGACTATAGACAAAGGGACATGCTTAACACTGCAGCTTTTGAGACAGAGAGAGAGCTAGTGCAGTACATACTGTATGTGTCCCACTCAGGTGAAATGACCTTTCAGAGGAGCAAATGATAGATTTACAAACACAAGTCTAAGTGTCTGTTCAATATACTTGATTAGAGACATGGAAACATCCCTAAAAAATTCAGTATTTGAGATATGGCAAAGGTATGAGGCCAGTATCTAATAATAGCCTGAGCTTTAGTCATTCAGCTCAACAGCAGAGATTCAGAACAAAATTTGTAGGATTTTGATATGAATAAGGCAAAATGCACATTACTAATTAGATTGTTTAAATGAAAAAATACTATAGAACATGTACAAACTATATATTTTCTAACAATATATTTTATTGTCATTTTCAATATAGAAATTATAATTCATCAGCATTGCATAGAAAACAGTTGTTTAACTATTGACTGTCAACTGCAAATTGAGGCTATATTAATATCAATATATAATAATGTCATAATGTAATAATGTTGCAATAATATAAAGTAATAATGTTATAATATGAAATGTTGTATAATATAAAACACATGCTTTTTCAAAAGGCTAAAATGTTTGTGTCTTGTCTATAGCAGTCAGACAGAGTGACTTGGAATCAAGCCTGTCAGAGTTAGAAGTAGAAATGTGTTTTATATTCTGTAAGTAGGAGGCTGCACATTCAATTCTAGAAAGGCAGAAATTGAAATGTGAAAGAAAGTGGTACGGTGAGCTGTAAAGCAGATCTTCGACCACTGCATCTATATAACACCAACATGTTGATGACTCCTGCTGCAGATGGGAAATCACAACATGACATGTCTGTCACAACTCTGTGTTAGCAGACACAAGTGTGCATGCGCACTCACACACACACACACACATCAAAACTCTCGTTTAATGAGTTGGGTGAACTGGGTGATACGTGTGATGTGCTCATATAAGCATGCTGGAATGAAACCTCAGTGCCACCATGATTAAAAAAATGTAAGTGCTCTTTCTGTCTCTCTGTTTTTTATGTTCCAGTGAAGGCAACCATATCTCATATCTCACTGCTTCATCTACCTACTGGTTAATACAAAAGCTAATGTTGCATTCATCCTCATATTGTTCATTTTGTCTATGGAAAATGTAATACATTCAGCATGTTAAAAAATAACTCTTTCACAGTTCTTGTTCTGAGAATAGCTTGTCTATACAAATGTTAATGTTTCCCCTGAAACCAACACATCTGATTACAACACATAAGCTCAGTCTCAAGCCCTTCATAAGGTTATAATGTGTTTTAGAGCAGTCAAACCACAAAAATGTGCAGTGCAAAGAACTACATGGGAAAAAGGAAATATATTATGCATCTCTTACTGAAGTTCACAAAGAACAACTGGCATGTGATTTAATATAGATGATAAGAAAGCTGTTCATTTTATTGCTCTATACACCAGTCAGTGTTTAAAAACTGAAAATACAGTTTTACATAAGGATATTCAGTTAAGTGGGTGGCAAGGTGGCGTAGCGGTTAGTGTTGCAGCCTCACAGCTCCAGGGTTCCTGGTTGAATCCTGAACTCAGGTCACCACCTGTGTGGAGTGTGTGTGCATGTTGTTTCTTCCAGGTTCTCCTCCAAGAAACATGCTTGTAGGTGGTTTGGGTACTCTAAATTTCCCCTAGGTGTGTGTCTCAGGCTTGTCCTTCTGTGCTTCGATGTGCTCCCTTTGTGTGGTGCTTGTGTAAATACAATTTCAGTTTAACATTTCCTTTTCAAAATGTCCCACTGTCACCTCCTAGCAGAGCAGCCACTCTATATTGCCCACACAAGCCACACGCTGTACAAAGAGTATCTCTCTTGTGGTCTCCAAAATGTCATTAATTTAAGAAATAGTAACTTCTACATTCTTTGCACATGTTTATGTCATTCTTTCTTTCATCATTAATCATTATCAAATAAAAATATTACCTGAAAAATCAGGTACTATAATTAATTTGTTGTTATATATTGTGTTAATAAATAATGACCATAATGAATAAATCATATTTTCCAACAACACTGTTTCTTTCTGTGTGTGTGTGTGTGTGTGTGTGTGTGTGTGTGTGTGTGTGTGTTTATTTTCTGGGGGCAAAGTGGTAGGGTTTATGTTAAACGAATGAAATATTTTGTGATTTTGTGGCCTACTTTAGTTTAAATCCAGATACAGATATGAATAATTGGAGTACTCAAGAGATAAAGATACAGATGCACCAATAATCTAGATGAATGAATGAATATTCTGTGAAGTGTTGGACATGGTGAGTTGCTGCATTCTGGATAAACAGTAATATGTAATAAATCAGACCAGACAGTATTTAAACATACATACTATCAGTCACATCATAAGTATTTGGATCATAATCTACACTGAGCAAGTTGTGAGGCAAAGATGGATATACTATATGCTGAAATATATATACATAAAACATCAAGTCAAGTCAAGTGGCTTTATTGTCATTTCAACCATATACAGCACATTGAAACAAAACAACGTTCCTCGAGGACCATGGTGCTACATAAAACAACACAGAACTACATGAGACTACACATTACCACATAAAGTAAGCACAAGACATAACAAACATAACATACTATGACATAGTATTCAGCAGATAAGCTTAAACCATATATGGACATAGCAGTTATTGGGGTAGCAGCCAGGTAGAGGGTATAGTAGTGACAAGAAATTAAATACAATGTTTTTATAAATACAGTAGCGGCAAAAATACAGGTAGTCAATACAGAAATGTGCAAAAATTGCAAAGAGAGTGGGATGGTGTTCACTTGAGTATGAGTGTGTGTGTGTGCGTGTGTCTGTGTGTGTGCGCATGCGTGTTGTCAGTCCAATCTCTGAGTACTGAGGAGTCTAATGGCTTGGGGGAAGAAACTGTTACACAGTCTGGCTGTGAGGGCCAGAATGCTTCAGAACGTTTTGCCAGACAGCAGGAGGGTGAAGCGTTTGTGTGAGAGTATATATAATTCTTCTTTTCTGTGTTTTTGGCATAAATGGACCCAAAATATAGGATCTAAGTGTGTTCATTAATGGGCAAACTCAAATTAAATCCATAAAGCTGGCAAAAAATCAAAACTCAAAAGGGCTCAAAATATAGACATGCACATTCGCAATCTAGTTATAGAAAAAAACAACAGTAGTATGAACAATGTCTTTGAGACTTTGTGTATTACAGAGTGAAAATGAGTTTAAGCTACAAAGAGGTGAAAGCAGTGATTGAAAAATTATCAGTATTTAACAGTGACCTCTGTTGAGGAGAGATGGAATGGATAGGTGTGGCTACAGCAGGTAAAAATTCTATATGAACAAGGGCTTGAGGATGTCTTCAGATGGTACACAGAAATGCTCCTCATTACCACAGTCTCACCATCTACCAAACAGAATAACTGCTAAACATCTAGCAGTTGATGTGACTTGTGGGCCTCGATCAGAAACTGTGCTCAGGCAGACAATTCAGTTCAGAACACATGCTAAAATAATGCTTTCTCTATTTATAAGAGGTGAGTAATCTGATGAGAGAATGAGTCTTCAGGATTTTGAAAAATGGTCTATGATTTCCTGTGTAGTGGCTTTGCTTTATGGTGATGATTTGTGACAGAATCTATTACAGAATGATATCGGGGCATTGCAGGTGAGACAGAGACTCCAGAAGACCGTTTGGAAGTTGACAAGGGGATTTAGACTGATGACGACTGACATAGAATGGCAGAGCCATAATACCTTGTACACTGCTATGATCCTACATTTCATAATGTAGAATTTATTGCTCACTAAAATAGTCTGTTTGACATGTTATAGGTATTTTAGTATGATGAATATTGAGTAGATATTACAAATAAGCCTTAGGTGTAATATGTCTCTTTTCCCACATCAGCTTGACTGTACTGGGACCTGTTACCTCATAACCACACTCTCGGGTCTCTCTCGTTTTTCAGCCCACCTGTCTCACTGACTGGCTCCTGGAACTTACATCTGTTTTCTACAAATATAATTTCACAGTATTTACATATTAATTACTGGGGTTACTTTTTTCTGCATTTATTTTATCAAGACACCAATTAGCATTTGTTCTTATACATTTCTCTGTAATATCACAATGCCCCAGCTTAATTAAAATGTATTAAATTTGTATCTCCTGAAAATATGACGTATCCAAATTACTACAATCAACTATTTGTTTAAAATAATCATTCACTTTGATTGCATTTTAATGAGGTTAGTCTAGCACAATGACCACAAATCAGAAGCAGCATTATAGTACATAGGTGCAAACTGAAATACGGGTCTCGCAACAATGATGTAGTTCCCCTTCAGGAACTCGAGCTGCGTTGAAACGCTATGGGAACGCCTTCAGCGTGACCACGCTCTGAATCACATGTGTAATCAGTCCAATGGATGGGCGAGACGTCACGGGCGGGGTGACATAGCGACCAGGAAGCTTAAAGGCACGAGCGGTGGATACAGCGGCAGCTTTCTGTCATTCAGCAAGCGCCCTGTGTGTGTGTCAGTCTGATTTTGTATTGTTTATCTCTCAAAGCATTATGCCAAAAAGACAAAACATGAGGGCGAGAGCGGGCAGAGTTTTAGGCTGTGCGTTGTCTGCTTGGGAGCAAAGCGTTTGCAAGCGTTTGCCACTGTGGAAAACTTGCCGCTTTCTCTTTGAGGAGTGAGCCTTCCCCAGCGTTTCTCGCGGTGCTGGCCCCGCTTCTGCCGAGGCAGAGCGGCGGTTACACTCGTGGTATTCGCGAATGGATTTGGTGGAGGGAATGGAGATGGACGAGTCCCTTTCTTCTTCCTCATCTGCCAGATCCACTGGTCCTTTTATGTGGTTTCGCTTTCGCCGCGGCATGCCTAAAGCTCGCGAAAAGACGAAACATGAGGCGCAGGCAGCATTTTAGGCGGTGTGTTTCTCCCTGCCCGCGCTATATTACGGGTGGGGATACACACAGTCTGTGCGTTGTCTGCTTAGGAGCGGAGCCCGCATTGCGTGTGTTTGCTGCTGCGTGTGTTTCGCTCCCGGAAGGCTCTCTTTGAGGAGCCGCCACTTCCACGCCGGAGCCTACCTTTCTTCCCCGACTGAGGTGTTGAGGTCGTGGGGGAGGCCCTTCTAGACTCAGGAGATCGTTCTGCCAACCCTGCCACCCATGGTGCTTCAGGGCGCAGTGGTCTCTGGCAAGCGCTTCTCTCAGTTTCCGCCTGGGAACGTACCTCTTCAGAGGTTTCCAGAGCAGATAGTTTGGCCGTCCCCTGCCGGTCTGCCGCTTCAGGGCACCGAGCTAGCCGCTCTCATTACACCAAAGGTCAGTCTCGAGAGACTGATTCCCTTAGTAGACTATTTGGCAGCGTGGAACTTCTGCCAAATGTGTCTCAATGGGTCCTGCATACTGTAGAGAGAGGCTACCGAATCCAATTCGGTTCTCCAGCGCCTCATTTTTGCGGGGTTCTTCCCACTCTGTGGGCCCCAAGCAGGTTCTGGTAATGGAACAAGAAGTAAGTACTCTCTTGAGGAAGGAGGCCATCGAGGTGGTCCCTCCTCACGAAAGAGAGTCCAGGTTCTACAGGCGGTACTTCATCGTTCCAACGAAGGATGGAGGGTTGCGTCCCAGTTTAGATCTGCATCAATTGAACCGCTCGGTCATGCGACTGAAGTTCAGGATGCTCACAATCAAACAAGTCGTGTCTCAGATAAGCTCTGAGGACTGGTTTGTCGCGATCGATCAAAGACGCATACTTCCATATCTCCGTCCTTCCCCAACACAGGAAGTTTCTGAGGTTTGCTTTCGGGGCAAATTTACCAATATCAGGTTCATCAGAGGCCTGGCACTCTCACCCCGCACTTTCACGAAAGTTGTGGATGCTGCTCTGGCTCCTCTGTGACTCCAGGACATCTGCGTACTGAATTATATTGACGATTGGATGATATTAGCTCAATCGGTGCAGGTGGCGGTTCGGCATCGAGATGTTGTTCTCGCCCACATGAAGAGCTGGGGTTAAGACTAAAAGCCAAGAAAAGTGTGCTTTCTCCAGTACATAGAATCACTTATCTGGGCATGGTGTGGGATTCGACCACGTTGCAGGCACGTCTGTCTCCTGCTCGGATTGGTCGATCCTCACAGCAGTCACGAGTGTGAGAGAAGGCCGGTCACTCACTGTAAAGCAGTTCCAGAAACTACTGGGTTTGATGGCAGCTGTGTCCAATGTGATACTTTTTGGCCTGCTGTACATGAGACCCCTACAGTGGTGGCTCAAGACCAAGGGGTTCTCCCCGAGGGGAAACCCGCTTCACATTATCAAGGTCACGCGGCGATGCCTACGTGCCTTAGACATGTGGAGGAAACCTTGGTTCTTGTCTCAGGGCCCAGTGCTGGAGCTCCTTGTCGCCGCATAATACTAGCGACGGACGCATCTCTCACCGGTTGGGGAGCGGTCATGAGTGGCCACTCAGCCCGCGGTCCGTGGAGCGGCCGCCATCTCACGTGACACATTAACTGCCTGGGGATGATGGCCGTGTTTCTAACTTTGAAACACTTTCTCCCGGACCTAAGAGTTCGCCATGAGTTGGTGCGCACCGACAACACAGAGGTGGTCTCTTATGTCAACCACCGGGGAGGTCTGCATTAGTGCCCCCCTTTACAGGCTGGCGCACCAGATCCTTGTGTGGTCCCAGGGGAAACTCCTCCTGTTGGGAGCAGTTTACATCCCTGGGCATCTCAATATGGGAGCAGACATCCTGTCGAGGCAGAGGCAGAGGCCCGGGGAATGGAGACTTCACCCTGAGATGGTGAAGCAGATATGGAGAGTGTTTGGCTGGGCTCAGGTGGATATGTTTGCGACTCAGGAGATATCGTACTGTCCCCTCTGGTTCTCTCTGACTCATCCAGCTCCTCTCGGACTGGATACCATGTACAGACCTGGCAGAGGCTTCGTCTGTACGCCTTTCCCTCGATTGCTATGCTCCCGGGAGCTCTGGAGAGAGTGCGCCAGGGCGGGGTCCTTCTGTTGTTAGTAGCCCCGTTCTGGCCGTGCCGAGTATGGTTCTCGGACCCGATTTCCCTCCTCAGGAGGGACCTCCTCTCACAGACGGGCTTCCAACCCGAGTTGTGGAGGCTGTGGGTGTGACCTCTGAGGGGGCACAACTCGTAGCTTCCAGTCTCTCACCTGAGGTTGTTGAGACCATTCTCCAATCCAGAGCTCCCTCAGTGAGGAAACTGTACGCCCTGAGTGGAAATTTTTCATTTCTTGGTGTGGAGACCGCTAGCTCGACCCAGTTAACTGCCCAGTTGGTACAGTGCTAGAGTTCCTGCAGGGTTGATTCTCCACAGGGTTGACCCTTTCCACCTTGAAGGTCTATGTGGCGGCCTTTGCGGCCTATCACGCCCCTCACGGTGGTCAGTCTATGGGCAGACACCCCCTAGTTACATGTTTCCTCCATGGTGCGCTGAGGCTGAGGCCTCTGGTACGATCTCGTGTCCCTTTGTGGGACCTGGCTGTGGTGCTGGAGGCTTTCTGTAAACCTCCTTCTCTCGAGAGAGTTGGGGATCTACAGGCCCTCTCAGTGGCCCTCTACTTTTAGTCTTTGCGCCCGGTCTGGCCAAAGCATTTCTCTACCCTCGAGTGGGGTATAGTCCTAAAAGTTCCCTCCTCTACACCACGGCCTGTCATACTCCAGGCCTTCTGTCCTCCTCCCTTTCGGAAGCCCGACCAGCAGAGGCTTAACTGTATGTGTCCAGTGTGAGCACTGGACGCATACGTCCTCAGAGCTGCCCGGTGGGTCGTCGATGCCATCTGTCTGGCCTATGAGTCCTCTGATCTCCCCTCGCCCTTGGGAGTCAAGGATCACTCCACGAGAAGTGTGGCGGCCTCCAAGGCCTTTCTGGCAGGTGTCCCTATGCAGGACATCGGCAACGCTGCAGGTTGGTCCGTGCCCATGACTTTCGTTGGGTTCTATGGCCTCGAGTCACTCCGGGCTCTTTTGTTCTCTCGCCCTAGCTGTGCTCTTCCACACTGGGCAGGGATTTGTAAGTCTGGTGGCGTGGGCATACTCGTTCCCATAGCGTTTCGACGCAGCTCGAGTTCCTGAAGGGGAACGTCTCAAGGTTACGTATGTAACCATGGTTCCCCGAGGGAACGAGACGCTGCGTCTCAGTGCCATACTTCCGGCATCCCTGCGAGCGCCTGCTTTATTCTCGAAGCTGCCGCTGTATCCACCACACGTGCTTTTAAGCTTCCTGGTTGCTACGTCACCCCGCCCGTGACGTCTCGCCCATCCATTGGACTGATTACACATGTGATTCAGAGCGTGAATAGTCCTACTGCAGCAGCACGCACCCTGGGTCCAATTATACCTTGTGGAAGTAATAACAACTAAGCTAAGAAATAATATTATTAAATTAACAAAATTTACTGTGATCATATACAAAGGTAATGCATGTTTATAATACCCATCTGTACATTTACAGTCCCCTACAAAAGTATTGAAAAGGCAAGATCAGTTCTTTGTTTTTGCTGTACACTGAAGACATTTGGGTTTGAGATCAAAAGGTTAATATGAGACAATAGCTTTCGTTTGAAACAAACAGCTTTTTAACATCTAAATATGTTAAATAGTTTAAAAGACATGGTACCTTTGATGGCAGACCACCAAATTTTTAGGTGAGCAAAAATATTGGAACAGATAGTCTTAAAGGGAATTAAAGTAAATAACACTTAATATTTGGTTTATCCCTTTCTTGGAATAAATGCATCAATTTGAGACCCACTTAAGACTTTAGACTCACATCAAACTTTTGCTTTTTGTGATGCTTTATCAGACTTGTACTGGAGCTTCTTTCAGTGTTGTTTTGTTTTGAGGGGTTTCTCCCTACAGTCTCCTCTTCAGGAGGTGAAATGCGTGCTCAATTGCGTTAAGGTCTGGTGGTTGACTTGGCCAGTCTAAAACCTTCCACCTTTTTTTACCCAGACTAGGTAACAACAGTCCTTTGTTGTGTTGGCAGTGTGTTTTGGGTCATTGTCATGCTGCTTGATGGAGTTCCTCCTAATTAGATTGGATGCATTTCTTTGTAAATTGGCAGACAGAATGTTTCTGTAGACTTCTGACATCATTAGTGAGCCTGTTCCAGAAGATTAGTGAGCCTGTTCCAGAAGCAGTCATGCAAGTCCAAGCCATGACACTACCTCTACCATGCTTGACAGATAAACTTGTATGTTTTGGATCTTGAGCAGATCTTTTCTTTCTCCACACTTTGGCCTTTCCATTACTTTGGTATAGGTTAATTTGTAAATTCCAATCTGGCTTTCTGAATCTTACTGCTGATAAGTGGTTTGCATCTTGTGTTATAGTCTCTATATTTCTGCTCTCAAAGTCTTCTTCGAACGGTGTATTGTGATACCTTCACCCTGCCCTGTGGAGGTTGTTGGTGATGTCACTGACTGTTGCTTTTGGGTTTTTCTTCACAGCTCTCACAATGTGTCTGTCATCAACTGCTGTTGTTTTCCTTGGCCGATCTATTCCATGTCTGGCTGTTAGTACACCAGTGGTTTCTTTCTTTTTCAGGACATTCCAAATTGTTGTAACTGGCTATGCCCAATGTTCGTGCAATCTGATCAATTTGCCTCTTTTCTGAGCTTCAGAATGACTTGCTTTTGTCCCATAGATGGCTCTCTGGTCTTCATGTTGGTTTATCCTTTTTAACAACAAATGCAGTCTTCACAGGCTAAACCCAGGGCTCAAACCAAAAGTAGACATTCAGAGCTATTAATTGTTTAAATAATCAATCTAACAGGGCACACCTGGGCAACAAGAAACACCTGTCAGTTACATGTTCCAATATTTTTGATCACTTGAAAAATAAGTGGGTTCAAACAAAAGGTGCCATGTTCAAAGTTGTTTAACACATTTATATGTAAATATCAGGAAATGAAATCGTACCATATTCATCTTTTGATCTCAAACCCAAATTAGCAAATACAATAGCTAAAATTGTATAGCAAAAACAAAAGAATTGGCTATGCTGTACATTTGGAGGTGACTGTATGTGCATGTTATACTTACTAAACCAGTGCAAGAAAGGACAGAAAAGAGCCGTGCCCAGTATAATGAAAAGTGAGTGATTGCAAAGTTGCTTCCAATTCCTGCAGCATTGCATTGCTCTCCCCCTCTCCTATCCCTCTTTTGTTTCCCTTCTGTCTGACTCTGAGCATCTTTTCATGTTACTGGCAATTTGTAAATACTGTTTTATCAGAACAGATAAAAAAGATAAAATGTACTTTCTTAATGGGATGAATTATGCTTAGGCGGTGGTTAATTTACCTAAGCACCTTACACTGTGCCTCAACTAAATAAAAAAAAAAAAAGGACGTGTGGCCAAGTATGGTGACCCATACTCGGAATTTGTGCTCTGCATTTAACCCATCCAAGTGTGCACACACACAGTAGTGAACTCACACACCCGGAGCGGTGGGCAGCCTTTTTTTTTGCTGGGGAGCAGCTAGGGGTTTGGTGCCTTGCTCACCTCAGTCATAGTATTGAGGGTGGAGGAGACTCACTCACTCCCCCCACCTACAATCCCTGCCAGATTTGAGGCTCGAACCCACAACCTTTGGATTACAAGTCCGACATTCTAACCACAAGGCTGCATGATATCAGTTTTAGGAATATGTTGAGACTTTCTTTATTTCTTCTAAATGTTTCTGAGAATGGTGACCATTAGAGTTTCTTGAGGCTTACCTTTTTTGTCATCTACACTATATGGCAAGAAGTTTGTGGACACCTGAACATCACACCCATATGTGCTTTTTGAACATTCCATTCCAAATTTAGTCCCCCCTTTGCTGTTATAATAACCTCCAATCTTCTGGGAAGTCCTTCCAGCATGATAATGACCCTGTGCACAAAGAAAGGTCCATGAAGACATGGTTTGCCAAGGACGGTGTGGAAGAACTCGAGTGGCCAGCACAGAGCCCTGACCTCAACCCCACTGAACACCCTTGGGATGAAATGGAATGCAGACAGTGCGTCAGTGCCTGACCTCACTAATGCCTTTGTGGCTGAATGGGCAAATCCCCATAGCCATGTTCCAAAATCTAATGGAAAGCCTTCCCAGAATAGTGGCGTTTGCTACAGCAGCAAAGGAGGGACCAACTTTGGAATGGGATGTTCAACAACACATATGGGTCTGATGGTCAGGTGTCAATATACCTTTAGCCATGTAGTGTATATAGCCAAGAAACAAGTTTGTAAACCTTATTCTACCCTCACGTACAGATGATTAGACATACTCGCACCATTTTAACAAGAAATACATGAAGATTAATGAGTAAGTCAATACGCAAGAAGGACTGAAGAACCAGGGGTAATGAGAGCTTTCTCACCAGAACATTTTTGCACATACAAATAAATTTTAAAAAAAAATAGGAATAACTGTAGGGTGGCACAGTGGCACAGTGGGTAGCATTAGTGACTCATAGCTCTAGGCTCCCAGTTCAATCCTCAGTTTGAAGTTTCAGACACAGTATTCTCCGTGTGTGTGGGTTTCCTCTGGGTCTCTGGTTTCCTCATACCTCCCAAAAACTGTCAGTGGGATTCACTATGCTAAATTGTCCCTAGGAATAGTGTTGTGTAGAAAGTCTATTAATCAATTAATACCAAAACAATACATTAGCCAAAAATAAATAAATAAAATAACTGAATACCCAAAATTGACATTGTTGGTGCTACATTACAATTTCCTTCTTTTTATAAATGCAAAACTCCAGACTTGGGAAGCAAGCCCAATGCTGTACACTGGGGTGACATCGGCACTACATGCAGTGTACATGTACTGTTAACCAGTTCATAAGGTTATGGTGTTTTGGGTGTTTGAGATCTAACTCTGTTTTGATCAGTAATATTTTTACCGAACTCTTTCAAAATTATACTACATAGATGTGAGGGCAATTTTGCAAAGAAGGAAATATAGTGTTAAAAGCTTCAGGAGTCATTATACAGGAAAAGCAGTTAATCGTATGCTTGAATTAAACTATCGATTAACACATTTAGCCATCTAACCTGCTGAATCTAAGTCAAAGTCGCAATGCTTATTGGACAGATGTCTTGCCAAATTGCTTGTGTTGGCTGATTTGCAGTGGAGGGATTTATCACACATTTGAATGAAAAATATGATCAAATCATACTTTTTGAGCCTGCCTTTTCCACAAGTTGAAGGCATGAAACTTGTTTCGTTTACTAGTGCACTTGCCGCTGGAGCCACTGTGCACATCTCACTGTCCGAGCAAAATTAGCATGTGCAATTTGATTCACCCAGTGGCAAAATACATAGTCATATTAGCGTTGGCATATTTAAATGCAGTATAGAAAATACTAAACATTAAAGAACTGACGTGTTGACCATGTTGTAGTATTGAAAAGGCATCAAGATTTCAGTACCTCTGCAACTCTACCTAGCTGTGAATGAGTATGCGATTATGTGACTGCTGTCCATATCAAGGTGAATTCTTGCCCTATGTTCGCAGGATAACCTTCCAGATCCACTGTGACCCAGATAATGATAAAGCGGTTGTTGTAGATGAGTGAATGAAAGAATAACTTTATAGATGTGGTAAGGCAGGAGTCAACCCTAATGAGTTGTGCATGACATTGAAACCAGACAAACACACTCAATGCATTAACTCATTCACAGCAAAGCCAAGACTGTACCATCTGCTTCATATGCCAATCATGACATTGCCACGTCCTATCAAACATTCACTTTCGAAAAATATCACAAAATATCCTCCATAAAATCTCTGCCCAGAAAAATATATACAAATTAAGCAAGACCGATCACAACCTTTCCACAAAAATCTAAAATGTCAACAGAGACTTTAGAACAAGTGATTATGAGACCATTGTAATGCCTCTAGGGCAGGGATGTCCAAAATTTTTTCAAAGGGGGCTAGATTAGACCACATCAAAATCCCCAAGGGCTGTCACCTAAATATTATTTTAGAGATTAAATATAATCTTACTGGAATAACTGCAGCAGGGTATCACCTGACAGCTGTAGTTGTGACACACAAGATGATAATAAATTCATGGTTCTTTTCAGGACAAATGACACTGACCACTTTAGTTAAGGACTCTTTCAAGCAGTGATGGGAAGTTCGGATCATTTTACTGACTCGGACCTTTGAGTCTCGTTCAGCAAAATGAACAAATCTTTTTCCAGTCATTTCGTTCATTTTAGCAAAATATAATTAAAATGTTACGTGTTACTTCCCTAACACATCTACTACTTACGCAAACGTTGATCACACTACAAACAAAACTATAATGCTATAAGAAACAGAAAACATTAACTCATTGTTTACCTGGATCTTTAGTCTATGATTAGCTCACCTCATCTCTTATCTGACAAGTCTTCGAGTCTGAGTCCTTCGTTCATCACGTGACAGCCCCATAAGCTTAACCAATGCAGTCTGAGCTGGAAAGAGAACTGATTAGTTCATCTCTCGAGTCTTCGGGTTTCACGTGACATGACAGCACTGGATAGAGAAATTAGTTAATTTACAACCTTCCTTACAAATGGGTGCATAGTAATTAGTAACAATCTTTATTACCTTTACCACATTCAGTGTTATGGAAAAGAACCATCATGACAGAAATTAAAAGTAACAATTTGAGACCAGAAACGCATCACGTTACTGTAAGAGTAATAATAATAATAATAATAATAATAATAATAATAATTACTATGCACCCGTTTGTAAGCAAGGTTGTAAATTAACTAATTTCTCAATCCAATGCTGTCATGTCACGTGACAAAAGAACCCACGACTCGAAAGACTCGAGAGATGAACTAATCAGTTCTCTTTCCGGCTGAGACTGCATTCGTTAAGCTCATGGGGGTGTCACGTGATGAACGAACGACTCAGACCCGAAGACCCGAAACAGGTGAACTAACTCCAGTACAGAACCTATAGGATGTTGCGCATGTGCGACTGAACGACTCACTCCCCGAGACAACTCGTTCTTCACGAGTTACATTAAAGATTCGTTCAAAATGACCGTTCAGGAACGACCCATCACTACTCTCAAGAATTCTCAAAAGGTTTTTCAGCCTTAGCGGTTGGAAGCATCACCACTTATTAGTTCCAGTAATGTTCTGTGTCCTGTTTGCTCTCATAAAAAAGTTGCTTCTGCTTCTCTGCCCTTTCATCCTCTGAATATTTTTTGCAATGCCCATGATTTGGTTCATAACATCTCATGATATTAAATTTCTTAATTACTGCAAAAGTCTCTTGGCATACAAGATGCATTCGCTATGGCTCTTGATGAAAAAGTATTCTTGTTTCCAGTTCTTTTAAAATCGCTCCTTCTCATTGTTAACATAATTTCATTTGCAGGTGTAGTCAGAGAAAAAAAGACTCTTGCAATTTAGCTAACTGTGTTTACACAGTCTGCTGCCACAGTCAGGTGCAAATGTGTTGGACGGCAGGCGACCTACCGTGCATTTTAAGAGAGAAGCCTCGGGGCCCTGGGGCAAGTCCCCTAACCCTAACCCTAACTCTTCTCTAGGGTAATTTACTACTGATTCCAGCACAAAGCAAGGACAGGATCCTCCTTATTACAATGTAAGTTACCAATAAAGAGACAGTTTCTACTCTTTAAACCCCCAAAAGACAAAGACATGAAGCAGGGCTGCAGCCAGGAACGAAACCAGCAAATGACTGAATTGTAAACATTTTTCACTAAGCAAGGACCTTAATCCTATCTTGGGGTGGATTTAGTACATTTGATCCCATCCTCTAATGTGCTAGTGTAAACAGACCACCTGATCATGAGGATTGTAGTGATACTCGAGATGTGTTTCCCACACACACACACACACAGAGAGAGAGAGAGAGAGAGAGAGAGAGAGAGATTTTCCTTAGCAGTTGAAACAGAAATTCACTTACATACAAATATACAGATTTTGTACAAAATTAGAGTAATATGATACTCGTTGCATAATTTATTAGAGTCATCGCTAACAGGCAATGTGTGAAGAGATTTTTTTTTTTTATCATTTTTTTTTAAATCACTCTCCTTAACCGATATTCCAGCAAGCTATAGATGCAGTATAGGTTCTTACCTTGCTCTCAGGACACAGCATATTCCCTATATGGTTCAGCATACCTTTAAAAGTCGAATATACAGTATAATGAAAAATCCATTTTCTGTTGTCCTTCACACTTTCCTTCACTGTCTGTTAGCTGTGTGGTGAGCAGCGGGATTCTCACTCACACCGCGTCTTCCAAGTTTTCAAACCGGAAGAACGATCAGGTTTGTTTTGTGATATGTTCACATCAAATCCCTACATGTGCAGCAAGATGCAGGAGGGAGGGAGGGGGGAGGAGATCTTTATTGTTAGAATTTACAACCGTACATCACCAATCCATGTCTCAAGATAGATATTTAAAATTCAAAAATTCAAAAATTCAAAATCAACAAACCATCAGTTGTACATAAAACATCATTAACACACCAAATACCATAAAAACACATTTTATCATTTGTGAGGCTATAATATGCAAATTCTGTTTTAGCCTTCCTGCTAAAAGACTAAACATCATTAACATTTAAACATGACTTAAACAGCATCACTACTAACAAGTTGCAACCCCTTATTATTCCTTGTTAATGTTGCAGTTCCTATCAAGTAATTTAACAAACACACTTTCCTTCTATTTATAAAGCTGAACTTACCTCCTCCAATAAATACTTTTTCTGAGAATTCCTTATCAAATGCCTGAAACCAGCTGTTAAGAAGTTTTTAAAGACCTTCCAATCTTCCCCATCTTAAAAACAAATGTTCTAAATCTTCTGCCTTTCCACAGAACCCCACCCACTGCTATTCCTTGTGTCAGAGGTAGAGAGAGAGAGAGAGTGAGAGAGTTGTTTTCAAAGAGCACACAGTGCATTGCAGCTTGCTGTGTATGGGGCTGCGTAGCAGCAGACCAGTCAGAGTGCCCATGCTGACCCCCTCCACTGCCGAAAGCACCTACAATGGGCGCGTGAGCATCAGAATTGGACCATAGAGCAATGGAAGAAGTTGGTCAAATGAATCACGTTTTCTTTCATCATGTGAATGG
The DNA here is from genome assembly GCA_022985145.1 of Pangasius djambal. NCBI lineage: Eukaryota > Metazoa > Chordata > Actinopteri > Siluriformes > Pangasiidae > Pangasius > Pangasius djambal. Next base: position 16,882,190 of record CM040977.1, read on the forward strand.
ATGGATGTGTGTATCACTTACCTGGGGAAGAGATGGCACCAGGATGCACTATGGGAAGAAGGCAAGCCAGCAGAGGTAGTGTGATGCCCTGGGCAATGTTCTGCTGGGAAACCTTGGGTCTTTTCATTCATGTGGATGTTACTTTGACACGTAACACCTAACTAAATATTGCTGCAGACCAAGTACACCCCTTCATGGCAACAGTACTCCCTAATGGCAGTGGCCTCTTTCAGCAGGATAATGTGCCCTGCCACACTGCAAAAATTGTTCAGGAATGGTTGACATGACAAAGAGTACAAGGTGTTGACTTGGCCTTCAAATTCCCCAGATCTCAATCCAATCGAGCATCTGTGGGATGTGCTGGACAAACAAGTTCGATCCATCGAGGCCCTACCTTGCAACTTACAGGACTTACAGGATCTGCTGCTAACATTTTGGTGCCAGATACCACAGCACACTTTCAGAGGCCTTATGGAGTCTGTGCCTCAACGAGTCAGAGCTGTTTTGGCACGTGTAAAAAATAAATGAATCATGTAAAAAAAAAATCAAATGGGAACATGCATGAATCATGTAGAAAAATCACATGAAAATAAATTAATCAGGTAGAAAAATCCACATATAATAAAGTTCTATATGAAAATAAAACACATGCACTATGTGAAAAATGTGTGAGATATGTAATGTGTGAGATATGCTAATGTTGAGAACTGGATCAAGAGGGGCAGATATGAGAGGAGACCACTGACATGACTCTAAATGCTGTATATAGAATATGCTATATACTGCTATATGTTATGTATTAATACCAAGTCAAATAAGTTTAATTAATTACCCTATTTGATTGAAGAATGCCTAATTGGGCCAATATCAAAGTTATTTTTGACCAACAACTAAAAACCAGACATTAATGTCACTGAACTATAAGCTAATGTTACTCTTAACATTCTGGTAAAAATCTTATACCCCAAACTGGGAGGAGTGCATTACTGATTTTGATGTACTGGGTGGACCCAAAGCTGCCTACAAATGATCAGTGACAATATCAGTTTAAAGTGCATCACTTTAACAAGAGGGGCTTTGTTTAAATGCACAAAGAATAATATAAACAGCTGTATAAGCATAGAGAAAAAAGTATTTTCAGTTATTCTTTTGCTTTATAAATGTTCTGGGGAGTAGGATTACATTTCTTTGAAAGTAAGAGGAATATCCTTCATGTCAACAATGCACCTGTTTACATCTGCTTTTGGTAGGTGGAAAAAAATAACATGCAAAACTAGCCACCACTAACTGCCTAAACTTCAGTTAGCACATCTACGGCAGAGAAACACAGAGTGTTGCCATGTATGTGGAGCATCAGCTGTGCATTTAGGCTTGTACACAGAATGCATCCTAATTTGCCTAAAACTAGGTGCAAAAGCATAGCAAATACATTTTTTTTTATTTGTTTGTTTGTTTGTTTTTTTAAGTGAATTTAATTAGAGGATTACCAATTCTAATGAATGTAATTTTACCCTTTTCTGCCATTCATTCTTATAGTACATTCACTTTAAAAACTCTTTTTGGGACATCTTCTTAGAGCCTGATTACAGGTCATTATGTGTACTAACAAAATAATTATATTTTATATAATGAAATTAACATGCATATACACTGGATAGGAAGAAGAGATATAGCAGATAGGGAATGCTACACCAGCATTTCTGTTAAGAGTTTAGTTCTGATGAAATGCCTATACTCAGGAAACACCCCCAGTTGGTTCCTCTTTGGGGGAAATAGAGATATACACTGAAGTTCCTTTCATGTTCACTTAGCATGAGTTTTTTTTTATAGATGTTTGATGGACATAGCCTATTGTACTGAGGGCTAGCTTGCTATGAATTATTTATGCCCCAGAGGGCAAAGCAAAAAATTAAATTTGGAGTAAACATGAATAAGTTATGAAGTTATTGTTCATGAATATTAGGTGGCAGGGTAAGCATCACTTCTGGCCCATTCTCTCTGGATGATCTCTGGTGAGTAAGGTTTGCAACTCACCCACATTCACCTAGGAATGAGAACTGGCCTTGATCTATTTATGTATTTATGTACTGTATACACGTATGGTGTTCACCACAAATTAGCTTTTCTTTTAATACCATCCTGTTACTTACCTTCCAGACAGATGATGTCTACTAGTTTAACTAACATTTATAAAGCTTAACTTTCATAAAGTTATATAAAAATATAAAGATCATTATGCATTAAGACTGCATGTGGACTATTTGTATATTTATTTATTTATTTTTACATATATTGCATTTGGCATTGAATGCGGACAGAAAGAGAGCAGAACAGAGAGAAACTAGCCCAAAAAGCACCATGGGAGAGCTAGCCAAGACAAAATAGCTAAATCTCTCAGGAGCTTGTTCTATAAGTTGCCAGATAAGTACAGACTATTTACTACCTTTAGTGGAAAAAAATCTCCATGAGTAGATTTTAAAATGCATTTGACCCCCATTTCATTGCATAAGAAGCATCGATCTTTATCAATTTGAGAGAAACTAATTAAGAGAGAAACTAAGTAGTAAGTAATTAATTAATTATCATTAATATGAATGAGAATTAAATGATTGCATATCATTAAAAGACCACACTTGCCGAAACCCTGTTCAGTCAGCGCTAGTTTTGCATGGAGAGTTTGGATAATTCCATTACATTCTATTTTAGTTCTGAATGGATTGTCAAATGTCAGTGTTTTCTCCGTTCAAGCCTGAGAAAATTACACCCCTCAGAAAATACCTACTATTTTGCGACAAACTCAGGAGTGGTTCAGGAGTCTTCTTAGTATACTTTATCAGAAAATACTTTCAGCAATGGTGAATACTTTCTTCATCACCACAAGAGTTTAAAAATGTTCTAATAGAACATTTTTTCACACATAATCACTTCATCTTCTTACTGTCTTCACTATTCAAATTCCATAGGCTGATTAAATGGACTACTCTACTGACAACTATCTTCCTTAATATATACCAATACCATTTTTTTTTACATTTGTTAAAGTGTGGCTTAGAGGTATGCATCAGGGCTGTTTTTTGTTTTTTTTCTTTTGGGGACGGGAAGCTTTCACGACAAAGGACAGCCTTGGTGAGTGTATGGTGAGTGTGTTTGTGTGGCACTGCATGATGAACATACTGCATTCCAACATCTTCAGTATCTGCTTTATCCTAGGGTCATTGTGGTTTAAATGACTTATTTCTTTATACTTTGGGGCATTAAATAAGTTCATTGGAAAATATCACAGGCAGGTACAAACAGAAAAAACTACAGGAGCAGGCAGGATTGGCCAAACTTTATAGCAGATTCGTATGAGCAGATTCTTTTAATATAAAGAATAAATCATCAGTTTGTATAGTGGGCATCCAGTTTTAGAGAGCAATGTTGGTGATGCTAAAAGGTCTATAATTTGTCATCTTGAGTGCCATGTGAGATGCCATTTATTTATATAATGTTCAATTTAATCAAATAAGTGCCACTGCACATATTATATTACATATTCCATTGTAAGTAATCTCAGTTCCTATTAAGGATCTTTTTAGGCAGCAAGACAATGCAACTAAACACATGCAACTAAAAAACAATAAAATGGAAAACTTTACTGAACTCACTCAGGTAAGTTAATAAATGTTTATGCAAAACTACTCTATTTTTATAAAACACTTCCATGAATTATTCAGTGACATGATCATTAATGATTATTCAGTGTGATATGATTTCACAAAAGGACTGGGCCTGAACACTCACACACACTGATAGAAAGAAAGCTGTATTTATATTTTAGTTATGCACAGAGAATAGAGGAGAGGCAGTAATAAATAGTTAGGTCAACACAGTTATAAAGTCAACATCTTAACTTAACTAATAGCATCTCTGCAATTATTGCCCAGCTGTGAATAGTCATGTCCTTTGTGCCTCCATGAGGATTTTGTTTGTAGCATATCAATGTGCTTGTCTCAGTAACAGTGGTGGCTGAAGTTTCACCAGAGTGCTGGAGAGTAACCATCCTTGGATGAGTCTGTGTGAGAGGAAAAAGAAGAGAACAATTAGTGCACAGAACTATTGCTTTCCCTGCATCCTTTATCTCCATCTTCTCAGCAAAGTGGCAGTCATTTTTGAGGAGATGCCAGCCAGGACTACTTTGCCAGGGGGTAAGAATTTGTTGTGATTACCAGCTGAGTAGTTTGACATAAACATAGAAATGCCTCAGCTTGTGCTTAATCATGCATGGATTTCACAAAAGTGTAGCGTATTAACTGGAGTTTTTTTCTCTGTTGCTACAGTGTTTGAAATTTTGGTAAAACTACATAAGAACAGGTTTGGGCAGACTTTCTCTCATGTCTCTCATCCTAGGACCCTCACTGTAGAATGTAACCACTTTCAATATTTTTAAATATAATATTTATAAAAATATAATACAATATTTTTATAATTTTCAAATATTTTTATTGAATTTAACTCCAATTTAAACTTCCAAAACAGGCTCTGTGTGTTTTGATATAGCTTTTTCATCCTTTTTTTTTTTTTTTCAGTACAAGCAAACATTGAAATTCATGTTCACAGCTATTGCATAATTGCATTGGATAGAGATTATGCTGTCAAACACTGGAGTACTTTTATTCCTTTAAGTTTTAATTTGACTGTCGACAAAATTGTCTTCATATCTTTTATCCTTTTTAATCTTTCCACATCTATTCCACATCCATATGTTGACAATTACCCTTTAATAATTAAGTACTTTTGAGGAAACTACACACTGTTCTTAAATTTTATTTTTTCCTAATCCCTCAATGATGTATTTTCTTCTTCATTGTGGTCTTTGCTTTCATTTCCTGAGCTAAAACATGCTACAGTCCTTATCTTAATCCCTCTGTCAAGCCTGGAAAATGTGCCTGCAAGTACATCCTAAGGAAAATAACATCATATAAGCAGTGTTTACTGCTGCAACTCACTTTATTTTGTGATCATCTTTTTTTATTGAGTTTGGATTCCCACATTAAGGAAATAAATCAAAACTCCATTGAACTACATACAAACAGATGCCATGATAACTGTCCATATGTGTGTGTACATATATATATATATATATATATATATATGTACACACACACACACACACACCCATATAAGAAAAAAAGGGGGAAAACAAAAAGGGGGGAGAATAGAGGAGAGGCAGTAATAGATAGTTAGGTCAACGCAGTTATAAAGTCAACATCTTAACTTAACTAATAGCATCTCTGCAATTATTGCCCAGCTCTGAATAGTCATGTCCTTTGCGCCGTTGAGCTTGGCAGTTGTACCTTCCAGCAAGGCAATGTCTCTGAAATAGGATAACCATGTGAGGGATGTAGGGGTGGATGGTTCTACCCACAGTTTTAAAATAGTCTTTTTAGCAGCAGTACCTGCTGCTAATAAAATCCTTTTCTGATGAAAAATTGAGAGCAGAATCATCTAACAGTAGAAGAACCAGAGGTTCTTGAGGTATATCCAGTTGTAGCATATCTGAGAGAACGGTACTTACAAATGTCCAAAAAGAAAACACCACTGGGCATTCCCAGAACATGTGAAAATAGGAACCTACTGCAGATTTATTAGAGATGACAGTATGGATCCAGTCTAATCTTCATCTTATACAATACACTAGGAATAAAATAAGCCCTATTAATACATTTATAATGGATCATCTGGTGTGCCAAGTTCTTAGATGCCATGAAACATCTGGCCCATACCACATCCCAATCAGGTTTAGTTAAACCTTCCCTTTCCCAGGAGTAAGTAGCTGGAATATAAGAGTACTGCATTAAAAGAACAGAGTTATAGACCTTAGAAACTAGGCCATTAAAAGGGGTATTAGAGTCCAGCCACTCCCACAAGGGGTGTGGTAGTATGTTAGTGGCCCAGGGAACGCCATAGGCTTTTAAATCTGATCTCAATCTTAAATATAGAAAGAATTAAAAAAACTCTGTACTTAGTTCCTGAAATGATTTGAGGCCCTTTACTCCGAAAATATCTTCCAGGGTATGAATACTACAATTAGACCAGGCTTTAAAAACAAAGGGTTTATTACCAGTATGAAAGCAATTATTGTGCCATATTGGTGTTGTTTTGGTGAATAAGAAAGGGCCTCCCATCATTTTCTCAACCCTTTTCCATACATCAAGGGAATATTCAATAATTGGTCCATAATTTTTCTTAGAATATTTTGAAACATCTGAAAAGGGGAGATCTTATAAGCGAGCTGGATGAGTAATATTAAACTTCTAAATGGCGCCATGGAACCGAAGAGACAGAACTGAAAAGCTAAATTATATAATTTAAAATCGGGAAGAGACAAACCCCCATCGAGTTTCTTACGCTGCATAGTCTTAAGTGGAATTCTGGTTTTTTTCTTATCCCATATAAATCTAGAAACAGCTGTATTAAGCTCTTTGAAAAAACCTCCAGGTAGTGCTAGTGGTAACACAGAAAACAGAAAATTGACCCTTGGAAGCACATTCATCTTAATAGTAGATATCCTTCCATGAAGAGCAAACCACAAGGGGGACCACCTATCTAAATCTTCTTTGATCTTATTCAGGAGAGTTAAATAATTGCACTTAGGGATAAGATGAATTAGAGAAACTATAGTAATGCGTAAATACGTCATTTGTTTAACTGGTGATCATGGAAGGTAGACTATTGCATTCCTCTTTCGCTGCATCATTAAGAGGCATTAAAGCTGACTTATTCCAAATAATTTTGTAACCTGAGAGAGTGCCAAAAATGTTAAAAAGTTTTAAGCATTTAGGAACGGATACAGAAATATTTGAAACATAGAGCAAAATACCATCAGCGTAAAGACAGATTTTATGAGAGGTATTTACACAAATAATAGGTTGTATTGTTGATTATTGCATACTGCTTGAGCCAATGGCTCCACTGATAGAATAAAAAGCAAAGGCGATAGGGGACAGCCTTGGTGGGTACCGCAACCGAGAGCGAAAGATGGAGACACTGAAGAACCAGTGAGGACTCGAGCTGAGCAACTACTATAGAGTGTTTTAACCATTTTAATAAATCCATTCCCAACCCCTGCATGTTCAAGGACTACCCAAAAAAAGCTCCATTCAATTCTATCGAAAGCCTTCTCCGCATCCAGTGAAATGACTGCGGAGGAGGCTGAATAAAAACTGGACCTATGGATGATATGTAATAGTCACCTGATGTTATCAGATGCAAAGCGATCTTTGAGAAAACCTGACTGATCATAGTTAACAATTTTATCTATGCATTTATTCAATCTGAGAGCTAGAGTTTTAGTGAAAAGTTTAGCATCAGTGGTGATTAAACTAATATGTCGATAGCTGGCGCATTCTAAGGGATCATTGCCTTTCTTAAGTAAGAGGGTTATTAGTGCTGTATTTTGGTCCCGATGTAGGGCTCCATTTTCATTCGCAAAATTAAATGAATTAAGAATGAGTGGAGATACTATATCCCAAATGGCAGAAATCAGTTCAGGGGGAATTCCATCAATGCCTGGAGCTTTGTTCTTTGGCATCGAGTCCAGGGCAAATTTCAGTTCTTCAATGGACATGGGGCAATCTAACAACATCTGATAATATTCATCAAGTTTAGGAAGATGAAACTGCTGAAGAAAACATATATGCTGTTGATAACTAGTAGAAGAATAAGAAGTGTATAACTGCTCATAATAACTTTTAAAGGTCTGGTTTATATCTTCCGGTTGGGTGCATAAAACGCCTTCTCTCCTTATGGCGTGTATATTTCAGATTCCATCTGTTTGATCCGTAATGCTAATAATTTACTTGGTCTCTCACCGGTGAAGTAATAAGATTGTCTTGTGTGATGTATAATAAATTCAGCTCTATGTAAAAGTAATCTTTTTAGCTCAGATTTAAGTGAACATAGTTTTTCTACCTTCCGTTGACAATAGGCGTTTTTAAGGTCCTGTTCCACCACCTGAATTTGTCTCTCCAGCTCATTTCTGCAGCCACTCCTAGATTTTTGACGAAAAGAAGAGAAAGCAATGCATTTCCCTCTAATAAAGCATTTTGTTGCCTCCCATAAGGATTGAAGATTATTTATGGAACCAGTATTCAGCTGAATAAACTCTACAAGGGAAGTACGCAACTGTGATAGAAATTCTTGATCGTGAAGTAATGATGTATTAAATCTCCAACGTTTCTGCCCAGAGGGAGCGGAAAATGGGAGAAGACACAACGTTACAGGGGAGTGGTCTGAAAGAAGAAGAGGTAATATATCAGCATTATCAATAAATGGGATAAAAGCAGGTGATATAAGCAAATAATCAATGCGTGAAAAGGATTTATGACGAGCTGAAAAGAACGTGTAGTCTTTAACATTGTCATTTCTCAGTCGCCATATATCTCACACACATTGACCTTTTTTATAAAATCATTGAACAACTTTGAAGAGGCCAAATCAGATTGAGACGGTTGAGACCTATCAAGTAAGGGATTATATACAGCATTGAAGTCACCGCCTATAACAAGATGGTAGTCATTAAAGCTCAATATCATATGGACAAGCTGTTGGTAGAACACACTATCGTATTCATTGGGGGCATAAACTGAAAAAAAAAAAAAAGCACACTTAATATTGGACCATGTACCAAGTAATTCGGCCATCTGCATCACCCTTAGAACAATGTATGGAAAAGGGGAGACGAAGAGCTACCAATATCAAAACACCCTTAGTTTTCTTAGCAGATGAAGAAAAAGAAACTAATTTATAATGCCTATTTTGAAAACGGTGTACATCACATGCTTTCAAATGAGACTCCTGTATTAATGCAACTGCAGCCTGTTCAGATCTTAAATAATCCAAACACTTAGTTCTCTTAACGGCGCCATTTAACCCATTGACATTCCAAGATATTACCTTAAGAGCCATAAATCAGAAATGATAACATAAATCCTATAAAGTATAAAATAGAAAATTGTGGACTTACATGGATACATCATGGCATCTGAAACTGTCAGTAACCGAATGAAAAGGCAGTAAGCGGAGAGTCCCAAGTCTGGATACATGGCCCGTATAACAGTCGATCACTCGAGTCCAAAGGCCGACTCGGCACCACAGTTCACCGGAGTAATAGTGTTCGGCATAATCGCGAAGTTAGATGAGTTCCTGGAGATTACAGGTTGGCGTCCGTTAGCATTCCGGCTGGCGGGTTGTGAGCTGCCCTTGTGGAGAATTTGACCCGCGGCTCGGGCTCCTTTAAGGATCGCGTTTCTGTCCTGAAACCGAAGTAATTTGAAAATCAGTGTTCGCGGGCCTTTTCTGTTGCTATCACCGGCATAAATGCGATGAGCCCTTTCTATGTCTACTGATCCATTTTTGAGAGAGAGAATCCACAGAGATAGTTGAGTTTGCATAAAGCCCACAGGGTCGCTGCCCTCTTCCCCTTCTTTAAGACCAACGAGACGAATATTGCATTGACGACTCTTGTCTTCCAGTCTCGCCATCTTGTCTTGAAGCATGTCGACGGCTAGCTTTACTTCAGCCGAATTTTGCTTGACTTTCTGCACTGCCGTCTGGATATTATCAAAGTTGTTACTAATCACTCTCATCTCTCAACCAATTCTTTCCGCGATCGGTTGAAACTCCTCCTTAAAAATTTCGCGGACGACACCAATTTGTAGTTTTAGTTCGTCAGCCACCATGACGCGCAACTTTTCATTGTCAGGATCTTTGAGGCGTTTCTTCTCTGGGGAGGCCGGTAAAAGCTGACGCTTAGCCATCATAAACGAACACCAGGAGCAAGTACATTGAAATTATGTCGAAACTATAACTTAAACAGATGATTTCTCGACGCCGAGTAGAAGAGCTCCGGACTCAAGTGGCCATCTCTGTTAGTAGGTCACGTGATCTCCCCGCAACTCACTTTATAAGAAGCTGTTGTTTCCATTCCAATCACTGCTACTTTGATAATGTCACAACATTTACCAGTTTTATCCATAAATAGAGTGTATCTTCCCAAAATATGCAGGTGCTTTTGGTAGTTCTACTGTATTTGTAAAGTAAGCACCAAAATACAGGCAAAGGAAGTCAGGACACAGAGACAACTGTGTCTCTCTTTACAAGCATGATTATTAAAGTGTGTGATTCACTGGACTTCATGTATCAGTTGGTTTAAATGTATGGATTAAACAGACATTATTATATGTTGCTACGAATGTCACCCCTGCTAGAGAGAAGTCTTATGTTGTAAAATATAGCAACTGCTCAATTCTAGAATAGACTGCAGTCATCTCATTTTATTAACTCACTTCCACTTTAACTAATGATGCATTGACACCTAGCTGGCCAAAATATGCAGCAAATCTTCCAATAACTCACCATCTTCTCAAATGGGTGCACTGTGAAGGACTGCATGTATGGGCAAAATATATCAAAATGTTTTCTAATACACAAAACCTAACACACCAAAAATAGATGTATCAAATAAAATGAGATGACAGCTAATGTTAGTATCTGGCAGAATATATGCTGGTTGTATACACTAAACCATTAGGGGTCAAACAGCTACACTGTCTCTTCATATACTTTATTTCTGAAATATTAATGTAACCAGACACATAGACACACAGATGGATAGATGTACTAGTTATCTCCAGTGGGAGTCATGGGGATAATAAAATTACCTACAATTCTGTGAAAACTGTTAATTACTTCTTAAGCATCCAGTAACAATGGTCATGTTCATTGCAACATGCTGTATATAAATGAGTCAGTCAGCATATTACCTCTTCATTCCCTCTCTTTTAAAATTTGTCATTTAGGCCTTTATAAGCATATTATTCTGCCTTACCACGAATGTCATTCAGCAGACATGTTTGGTTCATGCTTCTTTAGTTATGCACTACAACTGTAGTCAACAACTAAGTGAGAATCATAGTCTCTATTGTAGCATAATGCAAACTGTCTGCTATTTCCACCATCCAGTTTTTTGGGTCTGTAACAAATACTGGAACATCCCACTGAGATAACACAGCAGCCCTAGGGTCAGTGTGAACTTGAACACCTCGTCCCTCTGGCACAAAACACAGGCTATGCTCGGACACAAAGAAAAACCAAATGAAAACTACCTAGCAGTTTTCCAGCTCACTCTAAAGTGCAGCAGCTCTGCTCTGCTCTCATATGCTCACAAACATGCAGCTCACTGGCAGACAGGAAGACATAGGAAGCAAACATAGATCAAGCTCAGATTTGCCATATCAGTCAATACCCCTCTGGTTTGTCCTCAAAACCCACCCTCATGATGCACATCCACTCCCTCACTTGTTACAAGAAAATGGTGTTGTGTTTTCTTTTGGTCTTTGATGAAGAATCAGTAATAGGCACTGTGCTCTAGACAGTTTTGATTTAAATGCAATCACATAAGAGAAGAGAGATTATTCTTGTAAGCACTAAAATGGTAACTTTCTATTTGGAGAGAACAATAAAAAATCCAATAAGAAATAACTAGGGGAAAAAATAGGAAATGTTATTTCGCTCACATCTTGATAGTTTTATTTCAAATCCATTGTGGTGGTGTATAAAGGCAAAATCACAAAAACTCTGTCATTGTCCAAATACTTCCGGACCTAACTGTATTTGTTCCATATTCAAGCTGAATGATCATTGATTAGCTGATTGAACCATATAATACCATGTTTAGTATCCTCATACATACGAAGTTTATGTAATTAACTAATTTTTAACCAAAATGCATTAAGGTTATAATACTGAGTTTAACATACACGGTACATAGTTTGTATGTAAATTAAATTATTTGATATCAGCCATTGTTGGCCTATGTAGCCATTTGTGAAACAGTCAAGCAGGCATCTAAAATCAGCACCAATCAAAAGAATTTGCATAGTGTACCATGTCCAAAATGATAAAACCAGCAATTCTATCTAGTGGATCTAGAAATACCCAACACACACACGCACACACACACACACACATAAAATGGCCATAAAATGGAGAGACACTTTGTAGATGTAGGACTTTCAATGGGAACCATCAAAGGATAACCTTTTCCCAAAAGAGTTAGTTTAGAGCTAAACAACATGAGTCCAGAAACATGTCTAAGTTCTTGCCACCAATGAACTTTGAAGCAGTGGAAACAAGCTCTCAGAGTAATGGATCTACTTTACTGTTTAGTGGTTACATAGACATTTCAAGGTTTCGGAAAATGCCTGGAGAATCCTGTCTCTGTTTGCAATGCCAAGGAAAAGTTGTGGTGAATGAGGAATAAAAGGTCTGAGGCTGTTTTTCCTGATACATACAAGGTATTCCTGATATTTCAAATATTCCTGCACACAAAAACCATTGTTCAATGGATACAGTTAGATGGCTGATTGTGATTCCATAGATGAACATATTGTATCACATGTGAAATGCTAAATGTATCCATTCAAACAATTTTCTCAGTGCTTAGATAACTCAAAAAACTGATTATTTATGAGTTATTTTTGATTTAAGAGTTTTGTTAGTGATCTGATTCAGTACAATAAATGACTCGAACCTATCACTGAGTTCTCACTGACGAGAAGTAAATAAAAAATTCTGAGAATTTTTGATATATTGTGGATGTAAATTTAAATAGCAAACATATTTACCACTATACAGTATTTGCTATATAGTCACATAGACAGAAATCATAGGCAGAACCAATTAATTTGAAGAAATGTAAATTTATAAAGACATGAATGTTGCTGACATTTATTCTAAAGGTGGATTAATGTATTTAAATGGAATAAAAAACTATAATACATGTTGTGTGTTTTGGATGAATGTAGTGAAGCAATATACATAGGACAAAACCTTTTTCTGTATATGGCAGAGAGACATCTACATAATATGCTGAATAAGAAGGCAGAGACACCCAAAGTAAATGTTCTTTAGGTGAGAATGTTCTATCCTTTAGCCAAAAATATCAGCTTCATGAGCAAAATAAGTTTTGTAATATTATAGTCAAAACTGATCTCCATATAAATCACCTGGAGCTGTGTAAAGCATTGGAATATTCCCAGAGTTGCTGATACATATTGGCATTCTACAACATGGGGAGCATTGGCATCTGCCTGGAATGGTATTTGATTGAGGAAATAACTCTTGCCAGTAATGGGTGGAAGCCAATTAAAACTTGCCAAAGGAACTGGCCTTGTTTCTCATATGGTGTCAGTGCCAGGTCGAGCATCAGTTTACAGTATGTAATATATTAGTGCATATTGTATAGTATAGTGCATTGAAGTCAGCATTGTATCACTGGTTGTGTCAGGGCCATTAGCAGTAAACATGTTTTTCTTCCTAATGGAAGTCCTATAGATGATGTTCCTCTTATTCTCTCTGTTCATTTAGCTATCTGCCAGTGAGTGTCAACAAAATAAGAGCAAACCGAAGCTATCCTTGATTTATAAAGTGATTACCAAATTACCTTTTTCCTACATTGATATTCATTTTATGTACAGGGATCATTAGGTACTCTATTATTACTTCAGGAACACTTTGTTAAGACTCCAAAGTTGAGTTTATTTGGTATCACCAGCTTACTCTTAGAGATTAATTAAAGGAACATGTTTAGCACAATAGGAACTGGATGAATAGGTACATGTGGAACATCAGGGTAAGGTCAAGTCTGTATAAACAACACTTCAGCAATTTGTTTGTTTTAATTGACCCTTTGGGAGTATACTCCTTAATAACTTGCAGTGAGCCTTTGCCAGAGCAACAGAAGGTTATTACAAATCATTTTAACTGTCACATCTGGACAGATCCAATTCTAATATAACAGATAACTAAACATAACGGTGCAGATTTTTTTTTACCAAATAAAAAAAATGCAACCTCATCCAAACATAATTTTGCAGTAATAAACCAGCCACCTATGGTTTTTCTGGTCCATTTCTTCAAAAAATATTTTGCCATAGTTTTCACTCCAATTTTGTGAGTAAATAGACCATATTTTACCTGACTGCATGTCCATATATGTTAATGTTTTTCCTGGTATTAAGACTCATGTGTATATTATGGTAGGTTCAAGTTGATGTTCAGCCACAGCCAGAACACTACCTACCATAGGTTCTTTGAGCTTTAAGATGTAATACAGCAAAAATGTATGAGGTAGAATCCAATAATGAACTTGTGAGAGAATTTCATTCCATTTTCTGAACTGAAATCCATACCAGAAATGAGACTATAGATGTCTAGGTTGGCTTGGATGAGCAACAGAGTGTATTCAGCCGACTAAGGTTGGTCACCCCCAGTTTAGTCATCCACTTTAGCCTAATTAAGTTGAAGAACACAATCATACATCATATCAAATCAGTTTAGCAAAGACTCAAGTGGGCCTGTAGTTTCATTGGTAAAGTAGGCAACTAGAGTTTTCTGTATTCTGTATCTTCCTGGGTGCTGAATTTGAAGAGAAATCAGACAAGTGCACCTGTGTAGGATTTTAAATGTAGTCTAATTTTTTTCTTATTCTTTCAACAACTGGGTGTTTATACTCCCCCTTAGTGTCTTCCTGCTCAATTAGCCATGAAAAATTTATACAGGGTCATCAGAGGAGGATTGGGAAGACCCACTGGTTGAGTAGAGAAATCAGTGTGTGTAGGTGGGTGGTTGGTTGGTTGAGGGGTGGGGTGTTGGAGGTTATATCTTGGTATAGGAATATCTAATAGTTTTAGCCTTGTGGGGACATTTGGCGTTTAGTGTAGGTGGTGTAGTAGGTGTCAGGTATGAGCACATATTCTATAATGCAGTTTATTTACAATGTAATTTTCATGGTTAGTACAAATGGTGACTTTTGTTAAGGTGGAGGGGTGAAGGCAGAGAGAGTACCACTGGTAGAGTCAAACCACTGCTTAAACTATGAATAGGGCAGCATGTAATGCTCAACATGGCAGCAGCATTACATAAGAACTGACCCCCTGAAAAGAGTTAATCACCTTATAGAGTGGTTTGCTGTGTTAATTATGGAGAGACAAGCACATGCACTAGCTGGACAAACACCACATATTATTTACACCATCTCTGTCAGATTTGAAGACCAATTTCAAATCTGTGAATTAAAAAAAGAACAAGACAAACAACAGTGTGGCACTGTTCTTTACTCATGCCTAGCCACAGAATCAATTGGATCTAGCGAATATGCCAATATATAGTGGCTACACACACACAAACAAAAAAAATAATAAAATAAATAGAAATGGCAACAAGCATTACACAGTGCATTTTATGCATGTTCAAACAATGGGGGCTTAAAATGGAAATAACAGTTGGACTGGCCTGAATACAGCCAGAGGATGACATAACCTATATATAATAATGTGGGGTTTGGTTATAAAAAGATGGATTCCAATTTCTATGAGAAAATATGGCTTTTCAGCTGATATGTGGGAAATGCAATCCCTGAGCTGATCTTCAACATTAGATAATTAAATGAAATGACACATAGTTAATTAAATAATAATTAAAAGGTACATGTACATACTTGTAGGTGTCATATTTTAGACCGCTAAGGATTGCCCCTTCTAGTAGTGTACACTAAAATCAGTTTACACAGACTGAATAATGTACTGATATCAGTGAGATTTCTGGCCATTTTGAGTTTTATTTTTGCTGATTAGAACTACATCATCATACCATTTACAAGGAGTACCAACATTTTAGCTGTGCTTATTTATATTGATAATTCATAAAAACCTTTAAAATGGGGCATCTAAAATTTTATTTGTGTTATATGATTTTGTCAGGTAGAGTGAACTGATTAGCCAAAATCAGAATTTTTTTGCTACCCCAACAACTGGATTTTGTAGATGCAGATTTAGATTTGTTAGATACAATAAGATTCATTTAGATGGTTAGATTTGTTTACACAATCCAGCACTGGTCAATTTGATCTACTAACAGGGTTATTATAACAGCACCTGACAAACTAAGAGAAAACAAATCAACAGATATTATATACATACACTGCTCTCCAAAAGTTTGGAAACGCCTGAACAAAATAGGGTTTTTGGGCAATATCAGCATAAATCCTCTTTCGTTAGTGACCATTTTGCATTGATAATAAGGGACAACACTAGGCATCCGAGCAGTCAGTTTATTCAAACATTGACTTGATATATTACTCCAAGCCTCCTGGAGGATTGCCCAAAGATGATTCACACTGGTTGGACACTTCTTACAGACATCACGGTCCAGTTCCTCCCATAGCAGCTCAATGGGGTTAAGGTCAGGTGAT
>CM040977.1:16920669-16934215 GCA_022985145.1 Pangasius djambal
CTTTTGGAAGAATGGTAAAAAATTCCTATAAACACACTCCTCAACCTTGTGGACAGCCTTCCCAGAAGAGTTGAAGCTGTAATAGCTGCAAAAGGTGGACCGACATCATATTGAACCCTATGGGTTAGGAATGGGATGGCACTTAAGTTCATATGTGAGTCAAGGCAGGTGACCGAATACTTTTGGTAATATAGTGTAGCTCTGAGTCCATATGGTGCAGATTGGTTCTTTTAGTGTTCCCTTTTGTCTTTGACCATTAGAACCATTTTTGTGATTAACTTTTTTTCAAAAGAACAGTAAATTGGGCTGACACTTTCTTTGAGAATTTTAAGCAAACAAACAAGGATAAGCAGTTGTGGTGTTCTCTTTAAAACAGCCTTCCAGTTATCTATGCTTAACCCACTATGATTCAAGAACAAATACAGTGTTTGGGAAGCATACAGTGTGATTCATCAGCCAGAAATTATTATTATTATTATTTTTTTTTTGGGCCTGTTTGGGTACATTGAACACAATTTTACTGGCACTTTCATATCATGATTACGTAAGAGTTTTGATTAATTTATGTCAAATACCAGATCATTTTTTAGCACCAGTCACCAAGCAACTTATCTCTGCTCGAGTGTTCATCACCAGTCTGGACTTTGGAGGAACAGACACACACTTCAGGTAAAAGCTAAAAGTTATTCAGGTAAAGGTTATTCAATTTTGAATGAAAGCTCATGTGAATGGTTCACATGAAAGGTACTGAGATACTACTGGCATTAGCTACCATTAACTACACATCAGCTAGATTTAATATTGGGGTGACATGTCTAACAGTATGACATCATGATGTCAAGTGAACTAGTTAATAGCTCTTGAGATTTTGCAGATTTTTCATAATTTACTTAAATTTGGAGTCATACTGTGGCAGTTTGTCAGTTTTCTTTCAGATTTTATTCATGTCTATTCTAAATAATTGCAATTAGCAATATCTATGTGGTTCTAAAATTATTGGTTATCTTGATTTCAATGAGTCTACCTATTTAAGGATTTTTTTTTTACTAATACATTAATTTAATTAATATATAACAATGGATTACTTGCCAGTTATTTGATGTTGGAGATAAACAAATTAAAGCATGTTACATTCTTCCACTTCATGGCCTGTTTACCTCTAGCACTTTATCACTTTACAATTACTGTCACATACTGACACGCGCACTCACTTCTGTCTGAGGGCGTGACGCTAAATGTCAAGTTGCCATTAAGACACTAAACAGAGCTTGATAGCATTTGAATATTAATAGCAGAATGTGATGCACATAATGTTTGTTTATAAACATAGATATGATAGTATTTTAAAATTATGGATATTGACATACAGTCAGGTTCAGAGTCTAGCACTGGAAACTGAATTTGTCTATATGTTTTCAATTCCGCTGAGACCTGCGTTTTTCAATTTCTGTTTGCATATATTTATTTGGCAGATGGTCTTATCCAGTGTCATTCTAATAAAGCAGATCCAAGTACATAGTCTTGATCAAAGGCCCAGCTGTGCCTGTGGCAGTTCTGAGATTTGAACTAACAGCTTTAGAGTCTCTAGTGCATAACCTTAGGTGCTGAGCTTGTACTGTCTGTAGCTTTTTGTATTTGTACATGTGAAGAAGTTGCACAAGAGAGGCTCCGATACCACCAAGCGAACGTACAAGGAATTACATCTACAGCGATACAAATGCACACAGATTGATTCATCTTGACTAAGAATAAAGGTATATAAATTTAAATAAATAATATTAAAATGTATTAATTGAGGCAAGAGAGTCAAATGCTAAACTGTTAGCAGACACATGCATCATTCATATCATTTGCATGCAGTTAGTAAGTAAATATATAAATTCTAGTGTTGGGTATACATTTCAGTACAGTATATACAATACCTATAAATAGACTATAGGCAATTGAATATTGCTATATTTGATTTATTGTTTGAATTCCCTTATTTACTATAGATGGATTATTTTCCTGTAGGGTTCATGCCAAAGCAATATTTTCAGGAAATAGTTGTTCAGGAGTTTGCAAATATATCTCTATGAATTTTAATTAGGAAGGGAGTGTCTTACTTGAACATATGACGGACCCCCTCCAGTGAAATGTGCATACACAAGCAATGCAAGGCAGTTCATAAAGCACAGACTGAATTTATTTTGCTGAACAAAACAGAATACTTTGCAGCTTAGCAGGCATTTTCCTCAGCCCTAATATACAGACGACCAATCAAATTGTAACATCCCATTCTATATCCTGTACCACTGACATTTTCATGATGAATGTTGTGCCATCATTTGTGGACCAGGAACAGACTTGATGCCCTGTCCAGCCAAAATAGCAAACAGTTGAGAAATGCACATTTATGTAACCACAGAATGGACTGCTAGAATGAATCCAGTTGTAGGAATACAATAAATAAATAGTTTCAAAGCAGAAAGGCCTTTTGCATGCAGATTAAATGGACAGAAATATAAACCACTGATTTCCCCTGACAAAGTTACTATGTACTCACCCATTCTAAGCTCTGTATCAGCAGAGTCATCTAAGCCTTCCTGTGATCTTTGTAGCACTGTCAGCAGTGCTACATGGCATAGGTTTTTTTTTCTCCTTTCTTTTTTTTTTTTTTTTTAAGAGAAGGGCTAATGGAATCAAAGCAGGATGCAGTCATAACATAACACAGTTATAATAACAGCATACCTTTAACAGAGCGTATTGACCAACTAATAAATTATTTTTTATCTAGTAAGTTTTCTTTTTTTTTTTTTTCCATTTTTTTCCCCTCTTAGTGTTTTACAACCTGACCTGAGCCATCTGGGCAATGAGGCTGAAAAAGGAGTTCAAAGATATTACATATAAAATAATAACTGTGTGTTTGTGTGTGTGTGAGAGAGAGAGAGAGAGAATCAGTTGACGAGTGTATAGGCATAAAAGGAATTGCGGTTTAGCAGTCCACACAATGAAGCAGAATCAAACTGCAGCCAAAGGATTCTTGTTTTAATTCTAATGGAAATGGAAGAATGTGGATAGGAAAGGGGGGAAGCAGTGAAAATTTATACTTGGGTATAGATACTGTGTAAAAATCTTAATTAAAAATGGGAGCATTCAGCTAATAATGTACTCAAGTGAAAGTTTATAAGTATTAAAAAGTAAAATGTAAAGGCTTAGTATTGTAAGGCTGAGTTAAGTTAATGTCATGTTCTTGTGTGTAAAGTATAGTATTATTTATCAATAAATGTTAAAGGATGACTTTCTTTTAAAGCAACAGCGTGATTTTCTTTCTTCAAATTTGATAAGCTGGATTATTGCCAAAGAGTTCTATTTTTGTTTCATCTCACCAGAGTACATTTCAAAAGAGGTCTGATTTGTGTACATGATTTTGAGTGGGGTGTAGGAATGGAGATGATTGGGGTGCAGTTCATTGCTTATTATTCCCTGTGTAATAAATCTGTAAGTGACTGCTGGCTTCTCTCTTATCTCTCTTTATCATTAGTCTGAAAGCACATCTTGCACATTTTGAAATCTTGCATGGCACACCTGTCCAGGGACGATTAGTTGTGGTTCCATGAACTTTCCACCTGAATAATTTGAAAATAAGTGTTATGACAGATGTGTAAGGTACAGTATTTTCTATGGGTCTAAGGCAAAAAGATCCAGAAAACACTTAGCATAAACATGGTCAAGAACAGGCAGAGTCACAAAAAACAGAGAAACAAACCAGATCAAAAACTAAAATCATGCCCAAATGGTACAGGCTTTCTATGTCACATGTTAACAGAACTGAGCGGATACTTTACAATAAGTGTATGTTCAAGATCTCTATTTATTGGGTGTGCTGTGTCAGTAGTTTGGTGAAAGTGAACGTGTCAATATGCGAAGTGGCCGGATGTTGTAGTCCATGGCGGCCATATTTTCAGGCCGTGGTGTGCTTGAGTGGAGACCGATGCTGATTTTGGCATTGACATGACAAAATATATTGAATAACAGAAACAGAATACTTATTTCCCCCTAATTGTATGCAGGACTAACACTTCAAGGTTTGCTAATGAATTAATCTAAAGTAAAATATCCTGTAAATAATCAATATTAAACTTTAGCTGGAATTTGACTTGCTACTAATTTATGTTACTTATCTTTGCTAGTCTAACCTGGCATTAGCAAATAAAACAGGCTAATTTATTTAAATGTAGCCTGTCTAGTTACAGTATCATACCTTCTAGGGAGGCTAAAGAGACATGTAATTTTACATTTTACTGAGGTAGGTCTAGGGGTGCTCATCCTCAAGTTTGACACTGCAGTCCGGTGGATTATCCATCTTCAAACACACATGGATAGCTAAAGTGTTAACATACTGATAAATTGTTGATAAAAAAGAGACCTTTCTGGATTGTAATGAGTACTTTGAAAGTCTAAATAAAATGGAGGGAGTAAAAAGGAAAGTTTCTTTTTTGGAAAGAAGGATGGAGAGACAATTAAATTAGAAATGCCTTAATCCCCCATGTCATGGGATGATAAAACTTTCCAGCAGGCTTATTCACTATCAGAAATCTGCTAATTTATCCTGATATATTTTAGACATATTTATGAGAAGAATAAATGCCATTTATTTGCCTTTGACTTGCCCATGTTATTAAACTACATAATCATTCAAATATTCTATGCATTTTTATTTTTGTGATCCATCATTAATATATAAACATTTGTATTTTTAACATTGAATTTGCAACATTGAATTTTCCCAAAAACATGGAGGTAGGTGAATTGGCTACTCTTAATTGCCCATAATTGTGACTGTGTGTGCATGGTGCCCTGTGATGGACCAGTGTCCCTTCCGGGAGTATTTCTTCCTCTCACCCTCCTTGCATCCGGATAGGCTCTGGATCCACCACTGACCAAGACAATGTGTTTGCTGAAGATGAATGAATAAACAAACAAATACACACAAACACACAAATGAACTCAATGCTGAATCATAGTCTATAGCATTTTTAAATATACTTTTTAGCAGCTCATAGTCTGTACTTTTGTTTCACAGTCTCCAGTGCTATCACCAGTCTCAAGTCATCACTCATTACATGACTGTGTTGAGTACTGTTAGTGAATACTTGACACTGCCCATGCATTTACATTTACATTTACGGCATTTGGCAGACGCCCTTATCCAGAGCGACTTACAATGCAAGTAACAGTTTGTACCTCAGCCATTTCTCACTGTCTGAAGCATCACTGTACTGACCATGGAGAGAGACTTATTAGTATATACAAAACCTCATCATTATCAGCCCTAATGGTTCTGTGTGCACAAATTTTTCTCTTCTCAATTGTGGTGGGACAAAAAAAGCAAAAGAAAAGTCCAGAGACAAGCTGCCCATTGCAGGTTTACTGTGTCGAATATATGACTTGGTAGATAAATAGTGGCCCTAAACAAAGTTTTTGGATGATCAGCATGAAGCTGCAGAATGAAATCCCCTTTATGTAAGAGGTTCCACATTATTTGCAAAATGTACAGAGAATAGTATATGCACCATTTTTATTCCATTACTTATTCTATTTCAGGATGAAAAAGTTCCTATTGTAGGTTGCAACTGCTTCATTGGCAGCCCATTACCTGTTAACTTAATGTAATGTCCTTCTCACTGTTTTCTGCATAATTGTATACACCCACTTTCCATCTAACCTTCCATCTACAGGAGAGCAGAGCAGAACCTTCAATATCCAATTATAGCTTCAATAATATACAGTATATACTGTTCAAACACTAGTACCAGAACAGGATAAAGTAATGGAAGATATGCCTTCTGTTCCAGCAATCTCTACATGTAAAGTGCCTCATGCTGTGAGAATTCTAATTCTCAGAATCCCACTCATTATCACCCCCAACTCTCTGGTTGCACGAAGTTATAACTGTAATATTACACATTTTTATTGTAACTAGCAAACATCTAGCCTAGCCCCTTGTTCAAGCCTGACATTGTGAAGTATAAACAAATCTAAGCAATAATACATGTAATAGTTTTCATATTTCTTACAATATAACATTGATGTCAGTTCTCAATGACATTAATGTCTTTTCATAGTTTCTTTTACTGGGTCATTCATAAGGAATGAAGCATAAGAAAAGCTTTCTTTGTGTATAATATAGATTTGTGTTACTGTCATGTTGAAATCTAGGTAACACTTTAAATTAAGACTCCCTTAACTTGAGGTTACAGTATTTAACACCTTAGTTAACATGAACAAACCACAACCCTCAGATTATACAATAATACATCATAAGTAACATTAACAAAGTAACTACACTAATAAAATAACCAACATGACCAACTGGCGACATTCAGAAATGAGATTAGAGATCAAGTCCCAATATTCACAGAGATTTCACTTAGTTCTCAACATTTACAAACATGCTGTAATTTAATTTTTTTTGCTAATTTATGTGGACTTATTTTTAGCCATGGGATGGCACAGTGGCCAAGCAGGTAGCATTGCCACCTTACAGCTCCAGGGTCCCTGGTTCAAGCTTGGATTACTGTCTGTGTGGATCTTTGCATGTTCGCCCCATGTCCGTGTGGGCTTCCTCTGGGTCCTCTGGTTTCTGCCTCCCAAAAACGTACCAATAGGTGGATGTTATACTTTAAGTTGCCATTATGTATGTGTGAATCTATATGTATGGTGCCCTACATTGTACTGATCTCTTATTCAGTGTGTATCCCTGCCTCACACCCAGTGTTCCAAGGATAGATTTCTTATCCACCACAACCTTGACCAGAATAAAGTGGTTACTGAAGATGAATGAATGAATGAATTTTTTAGCCATGGATTGAAGGAAACAGTCGGTGTGGATGTATTTTGTCAACATTAAACATTTGTCAGTTAATGCATGTGCTAATCTTTGTTAATTTGTTGACATTACTTATGCATGTTGAAGTTCATGGTTTGTTAATATGAACTAATGGAGCAATTCATGAAAATAACCTTAATGTGAAGAGAGTAATGCCACGGGATTTTTATTTTATTTTTTTATTTATTTTTTTTTTCATGGATTGAAACTGTATTCCCGTGTGCACATGTGGTTTATGAGTGCAGGTTAGAGTGTACTCTAGGCGTCATTAGTCATTTACAGTTTCTGCTGAATTTTAACAGATAATTAATTTGGATAATCTGCCTCATAATTCTTCATTATCTTCGCAAAGTAGATATTTACACTCAATAAATTTCTCATTATGCTCTCTTGTTCCCCTTGTCTAAGAGTTGGGACTTACAGTGTGGATATACAGTGTGTGTGTGTGTGCGTGTGTGTGTGTGTGTGTATATATATATATATATATATATATATACTCAGTTACATTGTGAAGTTGCTGAACACTACTGAATGTGTAACTGTTAAATTAATTTTAAACTAAATGGGAACTGCTCTGAAAAATTGGTTTAAAATATGAAGTATGTGCATGAACTGGCTGAGCTAAACATCCAGCTTTTTCTAAACCACATGTTTAACATAAAGGCTTATACACACTGACTGTGAGCAGTGGATGGAGTGAAAGCTCAGATACATCTTTAACCCTGCCAGTAGAACAAAATATATCCCCTAAATTACACCTCTGATGGTCTGTTGGGTTTGTTTTTACCTCTGCAGCTTGGCTTGGTAGTTAATTCTGTGGAGTGTCCCACCGCAGAGGGTCCATGATGAGGCTTCAAAGCAGGTGAGGAAGCTGAGGTGTCCTGAAATGAAGATCTTGCCAAGAATTGGGCTCATTAGTCTCAGTGTGTTTGTGCTCATACTGGGTTTGTCTGTTTGAATTAGACTGCTGTATGGGAAGATATAGTTCCCAAGTCAGACTTTGATGTGAAATATATAATCCTTTAATGCGTTGTGGGCCTGGAAACCTATATTCTGGGTCTCTTTTAATTCTTCTCAGTAATAAGCAATTGCAACAGATAAATACATTTTTTAAAAAAAGGTTTAAAACTATATTTTTGGTGGGGGTCTTGGCAGAATATTTTGACTTAGAAATCACAAATAAGAACATAAAATCTTCAGAGCTGAGTACCTACCTGTGCACATTGTGGCTGTGAATGATGCAGGTGCAGCAGACTCATTACTGCTTCTCAGTACTATATAAATAACTGGTGTTGGAAGCATGGGACTCACTGCAGTCAGTGCAGCACTCACCAGTTTGGAGGTTGTCATCAAACAATTCATGAAATATTCAGAGCATTCCTCAAAGTTGACTCTATTTGAGTTTCTTTATTTTGTCTCTTTTTCTATCCTTCCAGTCTATTCTCCACCTTTTGGGTCATGACTTAATACACATAAGGTATAATAGTACTTAACCCCTTAAATGGAGTAATGTTGCCAATGCAAAACTAGGAATACTGTAGATGATAGCACTGGACGTAGTGTTTAAAAATCCCAGAAACAATCATTATATTTAACCAGAAAAATAATGCACAAAACAAATAATTTTTTTTCTGGATTTAAAAAAACCTACTGATCTGGCATTCCTAATGTTCCCTGAAAAATAGTCCAAAGTTTGAGTTCCAAAGTGATCCTCTGGATTAGTAATAAGCATACCTCAGCTAGGCAAGATTGGCTACTTTTTTAGACAATCAGGAAGATATTGTTGCTATAATTTATCCAAATGACTGGCAAGTGAATGTATAGAATGCCCTTGGAATTAAGGCTTAATGTGTGTTTTCTTTCTATTTGAAACGGGCAATAATTGATGCACATCTTTGGTCTTTTTATAATTAGTGCTTCAATAGGATAATGAAATAGATTCTGTATGAATTCCAAGCATTTTAAGCAACTTTAGTTAAAAGATACACTTCCTCAGAAACTCGTACTGTTGTAATGATGAGTATGATCTATTGCATGAGTAATCAAGGGAAGTGAAGCATCATCTGTCCTGTCCTAAACACAATGGCCATTATCTTAAGGCTTCTCTCTAATGCCTCATCTGCATCTTGCATTTTGTGCATTTAAAGTAAGGGTATTACTGTGAGTCTTGCATACATTTACTGTAATATTGGAAAAAAATGAATATAAGCTAATTAAATGGCTGCAAAATATAACAACAGTCTAATGGAATAATGGAGTAATGGTCTTGGCCAGGGCTCCAGTTTTTTCCATTTGCTTGAGTTTCTCTGTTTTTCCCTTTATTTGTGTCTCCTGTGTTTGTCTCTCCCTTTCTTCCTGTTTGTTTGTGATCGTGTGTGCCTGGGCGTGGCACTTCACTCTGCTCTCCTTCCTGTTTGAATCAGCCGACTCACCTGCTCCTCATCATCGTCTCTTCAGCCTGCAGTATTTAAACCCTGATTCTCGAGTCATTTGTCACCAGATTGTTTCGTCTACCTGTGTGGTACCAACACTAAGGCCTAGGATCTGACGCTCACATCACTCCCCTGAGTTCGAGTCCTGGCTTTGACAGAAACACCAAGCCACGCTTGCACTCTGCAACTCCCAGCCCTGCTTCACTTCCCCTGTGGCTCACAGACAAAGCATATGACATTCAGGCCACTGACCCAAGTTTGAGTCCTGGCCTCAACAGAAACACCATGCCATGCTTCCTCCACCTTTGCCAGCCAGTCTTCCACCATCTCTCCCTTCGTTAATCTTTCAATAAAACCCGTTCTACTTTCTCACCCAGAGTCTGTGTTCTGCATTTGGGTCCAAAACCGTCATTGGTCATAACAGGAGTTCATCAGAGGTAAAGGGCATCTGGCTCTAGTGCTCTGTTTAGTATCAAATCTTTTCATTGGGCTTTTATGCAAGAACCCTTTAATGACCAGTATTTTACTACAACTGCCAATAAAACACATACAGTAACAAATTGCAGGTCTCTGAAGACGTACTGACAGGATGAACACCATTCTTCCAAAAGATATTCCTTCACTTGGTGTTTTAATGATAGTGGAGGACAGTGCTGTCTAATATGTCACTTCAAAATCTTCCATAGGTCTTCAGCTGAGTTGAGATCTGGTGACTGTGAAGGCCATAGCATATAATTTACATCATTTTCATATTCTTTAGCCCTTCAGTGAGCCCTTGTGCCCTGTGGATAGGGGTATTGTCATCCTGGAAGACACCACTCCCATCAGGATAGAAATGTTTCATCATAGGATAAAGCTGATCAGTCAGAATAACTTTGGTCAAGCATTCATTCTAGCCCTTTCTTTATCTTGAGCCTGCTCAGCATTTTTATACATGCCACAGAGCATTGTATCAAGCAATACACGTGTAGAAATTTGTTTTGTTTCTTGAGTCATTTATTTAGATTTTTCCTTTCATTTGTAACCTGTCTGTTAAGTTGCCTTTTCAAATCATGCAGTCATTCAATTCAAACAAAAAAGAAAAAAAGGCCATATTTTTTATATACATTTTTGTGGGATATTCATAATCCACTGACTGAGTGATATGTTCAGTCCACCTTTGGGCTTGAAATTCCTCTGCCATTTCTTACAATCAGGTTTTGTGAAGTATACAATCTGTCAACCCAGTTCAACATAATTAGCCTACTTCACCCAATTACTAAATATAGCCAACAAAATTATTTTATGTGTAGCAAGTAAGCACAAACATTTAACATGTCATTGCACATAGAACATCATATAATCACTAGAATCAATAAAATGTTTAATAAAGCTAATAAAAATAGACTTGCTATATCTGCTGCCTTCATCATAAAATGATATACAGTATAATAATATAATAAAATGGCTAGCAAAGTGAATTACTGTCATCACAGAGACAAGATATTAGCTGATATAAAGTGTATTATACATTTACATGAGTTGTTACCCACAAAAGTGCACAAGAAGACAGCTGTCTAGCAGCTAATTTCTACCTGTCATCTCACAATCTTGAGCAGAAAAGAGACAGACTGATATTGTGTAAATGGAAAAGGTGAACACATGGAAGAGACTCTTTATGATGCAACAGGAACAAAGAGCAAAAAGGCACAAAGCAAATTAAAGGAGCACACTCTGTCTAGTCCACTTGAGTTACTTAAATGATGATTATGTATATCCTGTCTCAAAGTCATTAATAAAAAGAAAGAATAAAAACTTGCATTTAAAGCAATGGCGTAACTATTCACTGCCCAGATGTGCACAGTCTTACATGCACATCATACGTAGTTGTGTGCCTGTTTATAAGCATGCAGTGAAGAGTAGAGCTAGTGAGGTAAGCAATGGAGGAAAATTTAGCTAAAATAATTGGCTTTAAGCATGATTCAAGAAACAATCTGTCTAGCCCAGGATGTTATTGATCTGTCTTAGTCTGCTCATTGATTTTGCACTTTGGCTTCTTTAGAGAAACTCTGAAGCTGTATTGAGCCTATTATCACTGATTGTTCAACCTACAATTGGAATAAAACTGAGTGTAAAAATATTAAAAGTTTATAGGATAGTGGAGTTTAGTTTTGTTGCAGTGGAACTTAGTGCAGAGCACAGAACAAGGACAATGGACATTCCACTAATAAGAGTGTGCAGTCCTCCTGTGTAACCATGTTAGCATGGCTAGCCAGATATGAAAGGTTAGGTTTCAATTTTCGAAGCTAAAGCAGGTCTCAGTACCACCACTTTCAAAAGGTAGAAAAGCACTATGCTTCACAAAATGTCAGCATGCTGGAGGCAGTTACAGTTTGAGGTTAGAGGGTTGTGCAGTATCCAGCAGTGTCTTATTTTAAACCATTTATGGGATGGCATAAAAGTGCCTAATTTTTTTCCTACCTCGACATAGCCATGATGTTGAGAACAGCAGAGAGTTAATTGTGGTACAGTGATATACAGTCCCCTCTGAAAGTATTGGAATGGCAAGGCCAGTTCTTTTGTTTTTGTTATCCACTGAAGGCTTTTGGGTTTAAGATCAGAAGATGAATATCAGATTAGTAGATCAGAATTTCAGCTTTCATTTCCTGATATTTAGACCTGTGTTAAACAACTTAGAACATGGCACCTTTTGTTTGAACCCACACATTTTTCAAGTGATCAAAATATTGGAACATGTGACTGACAGGTGTTTGTTGTTGCCCAGGTGTGCCCTGTTAGATCGATTATTTAAACAATTAATATAATGTCTCTGAATGTCTACTCTTGGTTCGAGCCCTGCATTTTTTGTTAAAAAGGATAAACCAACATGCAGACCAGAGAGCTATGGGAGAAAAGCAAGTCATTTTGAAGCTGAGAAAAGAGGGAAAATTGGTAAGAGCCACTGCACAAACATTAGGCATAGCCAATACAACAATTTGGAATGTCCTGATAAAGAAAGAAGCCGCTTGTGTACTAAAAACCAGACACCAAACAGGTCAGCCAAGGACAGCAGTTGATGACAAAAACATTGTGAGAGCTGTGAAGAAAAACCCAAAAACAACAGTCAGTGACATCACCAACAACCTCCACAGGGCAGGGGTGAAGGTATCACAATCCAAAGTTAGAAGAAGATTTTGAGAGCAGAAATATAGAGGCCATACCACAAGATGCAAACCACTCATCAGCAGTAAGAATCGGAAAGCCAGATTGGGATTTGCAAAGAAATACAGAGATGAGCCACAAAAGTTCTGGAACCAAGATTAACCTCTACCAAAGTGATGGAAAGTCCAAAGTGTGGAGAAAAATTATCTGCTCATGATCCAAAACATAAAAACTCATTGGTCAAGCACAGTGGAGGTAGTGTCATGGCTTGGGCTTGCATGACTGCTTCTGGGACAGGCTCACTAATCTTTATTGGTCAAGGTAACTCATGACAGTACCAGCAAAATGAATTCAGAAGTGTACACAAACATTCTGTCTGAGAAATACATCCATTTGGGAGGAACTTCATGACCCAAATGACCCAAAACACACTGCCAACACAATAAAGGGGGAAAAAGTGAAAGGTTATAGACTGGGCAAGTCAATCATCAGATCTTAAACCAATTTTCATGCATATCACTTTCTGAAGAGGAGACTGAAGGAAGAAACCCCCCAAAACAAAACAAAAAAAAACTGAAAAAAGCTGCAGTACAAGCCTGGAAAAACATCACAAAAGAAGTTTGGTGATGTCAGGTCACCAGCTTGATGCAGTTATTGCAATTATGGGATATGCAACCAAATACAAATTGATAATTACTTTAATTTACTTTAAGTCTATCCATTCCTATGTTTTTTTTTTGTTTGTTTGTTTGTTTTCTTTTTTTTTTGGAAATTGGGTGGACTGACCTGGGACAGTCATTTTTCAGGCTGATGAGTGACCAGCAGCATTACATTTAAGAAGGTGGCATGTACCAGCATTGTCTTCCATGTATAAGTGTACAAGCACACAAACTGTAAACATTGTGTCACGATTCCCAGCTGGAGTGCCCATGAACTCCACTAGAGGGCACTCCACCCCAGACTCTTACTATTGTTTCTGGACTCCATTTCCCATGTGTTCCTTGCCCCTCATGTGATCTTGTCATGTGTTACCCTTGTCTTTGTGTCATTTTCTGATTGGTTCCTTAGTTTCATGTGTCTTGTTCCTATTGGTTGGTTTAGT
>CM040977.1:16940733-16986397 GCA_022985145.1 Pangasius djambal
GTCCAGGATGAGTGAGCTTGCAACCTTGAGACCGGCCGATGAGTGAATGTGGGAGCTGGGTATATATAGGGTGGCTGGTAAGTGGCTGCAGGTGTAGGTGATTAGTAATCCGGGGATTGTGATCGTGAGTATGGAGTGTGATTGGATGGTGACTGAGTGTGAGTGTGGGATGCTGAATTGGCTGAAGGCTCTGTGACAACATGACTGTCCTCACTACACTACAGAAAAATTATACACATTCCCCCATGCCTTTGTATGTACCTTTTCATTTAGCCATACTGTATATATGGGTTTTCATAAAAAATTATTTGTAGAAATTGATTACAATTTAATACAAACAATTTCAGAATTTCATATTTATGTTCAAGGAGAAAGGTTTGGCATGGCTGTCCTTCACCTCACCTATTTTGTGTAATCACAAACTGAGTTATCATGGTTTATTAAACAGGCACAAGAGGCTTTTAGTGTCTCTTAAATAATTGCTATTTTGCTCTCTTGTTTACTTTGCATCTGCATAAAGGATATCCATAAAGGTTTTCTTCTCAAAGCAAAAAAAATTTAGTGGGGATTATTGTAACAAACCACCTCTTACTAGTTTCTCAATGCTGAGTAATTACTTTGTATCGCTTGTGAAATACTGGTACTATTTTTGGCTATATGACTATAATGGCTAAAACTTATTGAAGACTACAGAGACAGTATATTTAAAACAGTGTTTTGAAACACATAACAGTTTATGCTAAATGACCAATGAAACAATTTTGAAAACATATTGCCTACCAGCTAATATAATTATGAATCAATTGTAAGTTATCAAAAAAAAAACAGTTTAAATTAAACATGGTTTTTTTATTGCAGTCAGTACAATAGGCTTTTAATCAGTTATTAAAACAGGCAAACAGAAAGCATATAACTTGCTCAAACTTTGAAAACCACAAATATTGCTGCAAAATATCCCAGATCTTCTGTTTTGTCACCTTTGATTATTTACTGTTTCCACTGAAAAGAAAAAAGGCTATACACATACATAACCTTGGCATCTACTATCATGTAGAAACCACTCTTTCTTACATAGTCACTAATGTCAAACAATAAACAACTGATAACTCTATTCACTAAAACTGTAACACTGTGACATGATGCTTTTCCTTTAAAGCTGGAATCTCACTCTAATGTAATCATCTCAATAGTGAATATGTTTTCAAACTGATAAGAACAATTTAATAAAAAATATGGAACCAACAGTACATGTGGCACATAATTACATTACTGAGAGCATGGCGCACACAAAGAGAAAGAGAGCGCAAAAGGAAGGATACATCCATATCAAGCCTGCCCAGAAAGAGTGTAGTGATGTGATCAGTAACGATGAAAAACAGCCCCTTCAGCAGACTAATCTGGATCTTGTTCAGATATTATTAAACTAGCTTGGAGTGTGTAAACCTCTAAGTCAGAGATCACAAAAGAGGTCTCACAGACTGCCAGCACTCAGTAGCTTGTTATTCAATCATAAAGAAGAGCTCCATAAATCTATGAA
Source organism: Pangasius djambal (assembly GCA_022985145.1). Classification (NCBI taxonomy): domain Eukaryota; kingdom Metazoa; phylum Chordata; class Actinopteri; order Siluriformes; family Pangasiidae; genus Pangasius; species Pangasius djambal. The sequence goes on from CM040977.1 coordinate 16,942,271, forward strand.
AGATTTATAGGATTAGATGAACTTATTCTAGTGAGAGTGAGATAGCAGGAGAGCAGTAGACCTGAAATGATATGAGCAATAAAATGACTTACACTGATGCATGAAGGAGATCAGGGGCAAATCTCTATTGTACAGAAAAAAGTTAATTGTATTATTTTATTTATTTATTTTTTGTTTTTTCACTCTGGCCTGGAACACAAGTGACTAACTAACTATAAGTCACTAGAATGCAGATATGTTGGTCACTGACTTTTTTCTTTCACTCATCTACCAGACAAAAAAAAACTGCTCCCTGTTGGATTTTACCACTAAGCAAAGCTTGTTGATATGTATTTTCCAACTGATCCCTACACTTTTTGGTGGTATTAATGTGCCTTATTGCTATAGACTACAATTTGCTACTTATTTCTGAATGCCAGAACCTTGAAACAGGGCTATACAATGGATGCTGTTTGGGTAGTGATAAGAACTAATTTTATTTGAACTACTAGATCATCATGCATTTATGTATGTTAAATTATCCTAGCCAAATTTCTTAGCCTAGATAATGTTAGCCAGCTAGCCAGGTATAACTTTACATAATGATAACTTATATTCTTTTTTTAGGTCCATGCTCTCAACAAATGGCTTTGCAGGGATCCAAACCTAACCGAAACAGACAGAAGACTATCCTTGCCAGAGTACCAGCACTAGTACATCAGATTGTAACAAGAATTATGATAGCTAGACGACTGGGTCAGAGCATCTCCAAAATGGCAGGTCTTTTGGGGTGTTGCCGGTATGTTGTGGTTGGTATCTACCAAAAGTGGTCCAAAGAAGGACAACCGGTTAACCGGTGACAGGGTCATGGGCACCCAAGGCTCATCGATGTGCATGGGGAGTGAAGGCTAGCCCATCTGATCCGATCCCACAGCCACAAATGTCTGAAAAAGTTAATGCTGGCTATGAGAGAAAGGTGTCAGAACACACAGTGCATTGCAACTTGCTGCTTATGGGGCTGTGTAGCTACAGACCCCTCGGAGTATCCATGCTGATCTCTGTCCACTGCCGAATGTGCCTACAATGGGCACGTGACCATCAGAACTGGACCATGGAGCAATGAAAAATGGTGGTCTGGTCTAATGAATCCTGTTTTCTTTTACATCATGTGGATGGCTGGGTGCGTGTGTGTCGCTTACCTAAGAGATGGCACTTGGATGCACTATGGGAAGAAGGCAAGATGGTGGAGGCAGTCTGATGCTCTGGGCAATGTTCTGTTGGGAAACCTTGGGTCCTGACATTCATGTGGATGTTACTTTGACACGTACCGCCTACCTAAACATTGTTGGAGACCAAGTACACCCCTTCATGGCAATGGTATTCCCTAATGGCAGTGGCCTCTTTCAGCAGGATAATGTGCCCTGCCACACTGCAAAGATCAGGAATGGTTCAAGGAACATGACAAAGAGTTCAAGGTGTTGACTTGGCCTGCGAATTCCCCAGATCTCAATCTGATCGAGCATCTGTGGGATGTGCTGGACAAACAAGTCCGATCCAATGGAGGCCCCACCTCGCAACTTACAGGACTTAAAGGATCTGCTGCTAACATCTTGGTGCCAGATACCACAGCACACCTTCAGAGGCCTTGTGGAGTCCATGCCTCGACGGGTCAGAGCTGTATTGGCGGCACAAGGGGGGCCTACACAATATTAGAGAGGTTGTGTTTTAATGTTATACAGTACACCTTGCAATAAAAAAAGAGTTTTAAGGCCTGCATATGTAATTTTTAAATTTCTTGAACATCTGACAGCATAACCTGACTCCTGTCCAAAAATGACAAGGAAGAGCTGCTTGAAATTAATATGCACTTGGTGTGATATTATGAACTAAAATTTGGTGAATTGTGTTCTTTTTACAAATAAAGTTTCCTTTGTAGATAAATAACAAATTATTGCATACAATTATTGAGGCTGATTATTGATGTTTGATTTTTTTTTTTTTACGCACTAAGTCTGATAATATCTTACTCTTTTGCTACTACAAAAAGCAAAAAGGAACAAACTTGTGTTTATTCATATGAGAAGTCCACTTAATGCACTGTTGTGTGTTCTAGATTTGAGTATGAAATTAACTGTAGAGTTTACGGATACCCAAAACATGAGACTGGATGTGCCAGTGTGCTAGCTAATTAGTTTATGATTTGTCCTTTTCTGGAGAGAGAGAGAGAGAGAGAGAGAGAGAGAGAGAGAGAGAGAGAGAGAGCTGTACAAATGTGTCCCATGGCAATGGAATGACCTTTGAGAGTAGCAGATAATAAATTTACATGTATGGATATAAATGTCTCCTATCTGAATTTGATTAGAGACTTTGTAAACATGGCTCCTGTGTGTCAGTTCAGCATGGGACATGGAGAATGTGGCCAATATTTAATAAGAGCCTGAACTCATGGTATTCAGCACAAGAACTTCTACCACAATTAGTGGAGTAACAAGTTCACAGTAGATCCTATTTTCAGCATTTAGAGAATGCTATTACTAAAAATATAAGTGGCAGTCTACAAGCATCACTATGGCATGGCAAAATTTCTATGACATGGCAAAATTAAAAGAGTAGCAAATGTCTACAGCCTCCTGATTGTACTCTAAAGTATCTGCCACATGCCAAGAATTCTGCAATGTCACCCAAATCAAGCAAAGTTTCTATGGTGTTTAATATCTTTACCAGACAGTGTGAGTGACTATGAAATAGGCATGCAGAACAGTGTCTGATGTGTGTCTGATGCCAGGATGTGACTCTATATATATATACAGTTGTGCTCATAAGTTTACATACCTTGGCAGAATTTATGGTTTCTTGGCCATTTTTCAGAGAATATGAACGATAACACAAAAACTTTTCTTTCACTCATGGTTAGTGTTTGGCTGAAGCCATTTATCAACTGTGTTTACTCTTTTTAAATCATAATGACCACAGAAACTACCCAAATGACCCTGATCAAAAGTTTACATATCCCAGTTCTTAATATCGTGTATTTCCCCCTTTAACATCAATGACAGCTTGAAGTCTTTTGTGGTAGTTGTGGATGAGGCTCTTTATGTTCTCCGATGGTAAAGCTGCCCATTCTTCTCAGCAAAAAGCCTCCAGTTCCTGTAAATTCTTGGGCTGTCTTGCATGAACTGCACGTTTGAGATCTCCCCAGAGTGGCTCAATGATATTGAGGTCAGGAGACTGAGATGGCCACTCCAGAACCTTCACTTTATTCTGCTGTAGCCAATGGCAGGTCAACTTGGCCTTGTGTTTCGGATCATTGTCATGTTGGAATGTCCAAGTACGTCCCATGCGCAGCTTCCGGGCTGATGGGTGCAAATTTTCCTCCAGTATTTTTTGATAACATACTGCATTCATCTTGCCTCCAATTTTGACCAAATTTCCTGTGCCTTTGTAGCTCACACATCCCCAAAACATCAGCGATCCACCTCCGTTTTTTCACAGTAGGAATGGTGTACCTTTCATCACAGGCCAATGTTGACTCCTCTCCAAATGTAGCGTTTATGGTTGTGGCCAAAAAGTTCAATTTTGGTCTCATCACTCCAAATGACTTTGTGCCAGAAGGTTTGAGGCTTGTCTCTGTGCTGTTTGGCGTATTGTAAGCGTGATACTTTGTGGCATTTGCGTAGTAATGGCTTTCTTCTGGCGACTCGACCATGCAGCCACATCACATTTTTTCAGAGAGTCCTGTATTTCACCTGAAGTAATTTGTGGGTTTTTCTTTGCATCCCGAACAATTTTCCTGGCAGTTGTGGCTGAAGTTTTAGTTGGTCTACCTGACCGTGGTTTGGTTTCAACAGAACCCCTAATTTTCCACTTCTCAGTTAGAGTTTGAACACTGCTGATTGGCATTCTCAATTCCTTGGATATCTTTTTATATCCCTTTCCTGTTTTATACAGTTCAACTACCTTTTCCCGCAGATCCTTTGACAATTCTTTTGCTTTCCTCATGACTCAGAATTCAGAAACATCAGTGCAGCATTGGATGAAAGATGCAAGGGTCTGTCGGGAGTCCAGAAACTCATTGACCTTTTATACACACACACTAATTACAAGCAAAAAGGTCACAGGTGAGGATGGCTACCTTTAATAGCCATTCAAACCCATTTGTGGCAACTTGTTTGCATGTTATCAGGCCAAAATCACCAGGGTAAGCATGTAAACTTTTGATCAGGGTCATTTGGGTAGTTTCTGTTGTCATCATGATTTAAAAAGAGTAAACACAGTTGATTAACATTAAATGGCTTCAGCCAACCACTAACCATGAGCGAAAGAAATGTTTTTGTGTTATCATTCATATTCTCTGAAAAATGGCCAGAAAACCATAAATTCTGCTAGGGTATGTAAACTTATGAGCACAACTGTATATATATATATATATATATATATATATATATATATACTATATATATATATATATATATATATATATATATATATATATATATATATATATATATATATTATATATATATATATATATATATATATATATATATATATATATATATATATTAATCCAAACACTTCAATTGGCTGTTTCCTTTGATTATTTTCTTTGAAAATCATGTATGCATCCATACACCTATAATGAGACTTTACAATGCATTATGGGTAGCTCATTCTCTCACCCACACAGTCTGTTACAATTTTGAGAATGCTGCTCATTCAGAGCCTTTTTTGACTGCTATCTATAAACAAAGTGGCTGTATACTTTCTCCTTTTTCTCTGCCTTTGATGGAGACACACCCATAGGCATTGTAAGAGAGAGATATATATTGCAATTTGATAGATCTGGAGCAATTTTGCAAGAAAGAGTGGAATAAAATTAAGGTGTCAAATAAAGCTAAGTTGGTAAGTTGGTAGACTCTTAGACTACTGAGTGCTGTATTACAAGCCAAAGGTTCTTTAATAAATTATTAGTTAAGAGGTATGCACTCTTATGCAACCAGGTTATTGTAAGTTTTTCTTTTTCTTTTTTCCCTAAAACATTTTTTTGTTTGTTTTTCACTTTAATTTTGATGGTTGCTGTATCACATCAAAGGTGAAAAAATGATCTGACGTTTTATCTTGGTTTCATTTTTTACAATTTTAACAGGGGTGTGTAGACTTTTTGTATCCACTTTAGTTTCAAATGAATAATAGTCCTTATAATACTTATACATGACTAAACTAAATATGCCCCGAAAAAAAGAGTTTATTGCTATAATATGACCATTTTAATAGAATGCCGGGGGGACTTGACATGTAAGAGGCACTTCCGAGGCACTTCAGTGTCTGCTAACTTGTAAAGTTACAGCTCTGCATTCAGCAAGACCTCAGCAAGAATACAAAGAGCAGGAAGGACTGAACTGGTGATGGATGCAAGATGTACGAGTTATATCATGGGGCAATTGTTTCATTTCTTTTCTGATTTAGCAACTCTCCAAAGGTGAAAGAGAGAGAAAGAGAGTGGGCTTAGTTTATCAGAAAAAAATGAGGACTGAAAAGAAAGGGCATATTTCCTTTTCTTATTTTTTCACTGAAGTCCTTAAAATGTTTCTGGTGTTTTTTTTTTTATTATTATTTATTTATTTATTTATTTATTTATTATTCATTTTCCATCCTATTTTTTAACCCTTACAAATAAATAGGCTTATTTTGTTAACTGTGCCTTTAAGGCATGTACACTGCTTTTGGGAACACCTTGAAAACTTGAAAGTAATTCTTATTTTTCTTCAACCCAAAAACATTTCAAATCTATGCAAGAAATATTTGCACATAAAGTATATAGCATTGTCTGGGATAGAATATTCTTCCCAGTCATCTAATCTTATCTCAATCAGTGTGGAGAAGGACAGAGACCTCTGGAAAGTCCTGGAAGAGCATCCCTCCCATAACAGAGCATCACTAATAAAGACCTTAAGAAACTGACTGTTTGTATGAATGTGTGCAGCAGTAATAGCTTCAAAGGAAGAGGTTTTCAATAATTTATAGTTTAATTGATTTTTAATTATTTTCACAAATGTTGAATAGTCTGATACTATTGGGCATGTTGCCAAAGAATTGACGGTCTCAGTAGTTTGCAAAGGTGCTAAAGTTTTTGCTAAACACCTTCTTTGATCATCAGTCTTAATGGTTGATTGGCCTCAGGCGAATGTCTGTCACTATGTTTCATTCTTCTTTACTGTCAGTCAGAACATTATCAGCAGCTTCTAGCTGTCTATTGCTTGGCCTTAAACAAGTAAGCAAACAAAAATTAATTAGTTACATTAAAAGACACTGATATTCCTAAGACAACAAATGAACTTGGGAAAATTCAGAATATTGGAGATGATGCTTTTTTGCGTTACACTCTTTTGGACAGGCACCAGATTCAAACTGGAGATCCAAATATGACTTAGCTTTCATTAGTTTCTTTCTGTAACGTGTAGACTCAGGACAACGGAGTTGGGGATCCAAACGCAAGGCTTTATTGCAATCGTGGTCAAAACAGGCAGGGTCGAGCACCAGCAAACAGTATAATCTGAGGCAAAGGCAAAAGAGTAATCCAAAACACGGGCAATGGTCAGGGCAGGCGGCAAACAATCAAAAACAGGGAACACAGTCCAAGGGTCCAAACACAGAAAACTAGGCAACACGGAAACTAGGAAACACGAAACACCAAACAATCAACAGCAAACTAGGAGCAGGTGTGAGTGATTTTTAAACCGGGGCAAGGAGAACACATGACAAAACTAACCAATCAGAACATGACACACAGACAATGGAGCACATGACAAGATCACATGAGGGACTAGGAACACATGGGAAATTGAGTCCAGGAACAATAGCCAGAGTCTGAGGTGGAGTGCCCTCTAGAGGAGTTCGTGGGCACTCCAGCTGGCGATCGTAACACTTTCTAACTGTTGGTTAAAACTATTATTAGTCATGATGTGTATGCACAAACATCACTCTACTCATATCAGGCATACAAATACATATCAGCATGCAAATGTTGCTCTGATATTCAATACTACCCATTTGTGCATGGATTGATGTGACATCTAAAAAGGGTATGCTTTCCTTAAGCAAGCCCCTGAAGACAAAGTACCTCTACACTAATGTTCACATATGTAAAACAAAGCAATATAAAACATGTAATGTAAATATAATATATAACATTTATATGTACACTAAACGATTAGTTTACAGATATAGTAATTGTGTAAGGAACCTGTATTACATTTAGTGACAAAATGTCTGAGAATTGATTTAACTTTCATTAAAATTATAATATGTAAGAAATTTAGACAAAATGGAGATAAAGTCACTATTGCACAATCAAAATGTCAGTGAAAAAGAAATGAGGTTGAACGAGGTCTGGATGTATTTGGTGTAAAAAGCATTGTAATCCCTTCATGCCCTCTCCTCCCAACATGACTCTTCTTCTAACACATCTCCCAATTCAAAGCCCAGTCTATCTTCAGTAACACTGGTGACTCCCAACATCCAGTCCATTCTCCCAACACACTTGCAACTTCCAAACTTACAGGTTTCCCTTCGTCACACTTCTTGCTGTTCTTACACTTTTGGAATTAAATATATTGACTTCCATTGCTGCAGCCAAACTAATGTGTTTGCTCATTGGAGCTATAAAATTTTTAGAGAGTAGATAGAACAGGTATCCAGAAGTGCACATAAAAATGCAACTGCATTACCCAGTACCATAACAAATTAATGACTAATGTTTAGCTATTAGCATAAAAAGTACTGAAATTTCTCTTACAAAGCAGCAAAAGAAGAGTTCTCAGTAGACTGTGAATCTGTGGTTCTGGTCTGTACTGTCAACTGGGTGATAACCAATTTACCATAAAAAGTATAACATTAAATTTCACCACACAGCTGTATAAAGATAATAATAAGTCTTTTACATGAAGAATTTCTGAAACTAATTGTCTGCCTGCACCATAAAATTACCGAAATAAAATGACAAAATGAGACTAATCATCAGTGAAAAGTAAACAGCATGTGCTCTTGTTAGAAACAGTAAGGTCATCCATCAGGATAACTTATTTTCCCATATCACTGAGTCAGCACATCATAAGCCTTTAATAAACACTGTGCAGACACAAAATTAAGAGGAAAGGCCCTCCCTGCTAAGCTCTTGTCAGTTTTATTTATGTGTTGGATATGTCAAGTCTTCAAGAAAGCATAGAAGAGTTTTACATTTGCCGGTTCTATAAAGCAGTAATGAATTGTATTGCCATGGTAAATATCTGTTCCAGTGATTAATGATCAGCCACAGAAAAAGGTCATGAAATGTAATTTGCAATAATTACTACACTTAACATAATGACTTTGCCTCTAAATGAGCGTAAAGTGCTTAATAATGAACCACAGAGGTTTAAAGAGCCAACAGTGCAGCATTATGGACCAAAGGGAACAAGTGCTTTTGAAATTCATGAGAAGCTAAAGTGAAATGGAGAAACAAAAACTTCACAAATGAAATAATGAATGCTTTAAAGAATTGAAGGGACACTGGAAGGGAAGAAAGCAGTTACCATTTTTACCATCTTACCTCTCACAGTTAGTTTCTTAGGATCTTTGTAATACATTTTAATTTAATTTACTTTAACACGCAAGTTCAAGGTCAGTATCACCCCAAGCATACAACCCCCACACAACTGTCTGAGTAGTGCATAAAGTCTGTAGCTACGTCTGGGGTCTGTCTTGTGGACAATGTTAACCGCTCACTACACACACTTAAGTCAACTCTGAATACAGCCCTTTATGATTAGTGTAAAACTGTTGTAGTAAAGGTTGCAAAAGCAAAATCTCAGGTCAAAGTCTTATTCAGTGCATCATTTGCAACAGGGAAGATGCAGCAGTGCAGCAGGGACTATTTGGGACCATCAATATATCACTCAAACATTTTTAGCACTGTTACAAGACCTTAATTCATTTGTAGGTTTACTGATTGCCTCACTGCTCCTCAGGAAATGCTGAGCCTTCATACAGATGTTGGAGTAATTATCCAATTAAAAGTCCAAGAAATTTGACAATAATATCTAACCAAATTATTTCTAGGAATAGGAGGAATTGGTCAGTAGCTACAGTTATTCTGTTTTACATGGAGAGATTAATCACAGGCAAGAGAACAATTGCTTACAAATGGCAGCAGGGGTGATGACAGTGATGCCTAACAGAATTCTTCAAAAGTAGATTTGCATTTTTAATGAGCACAATAACGCTGCAAAATCAAGATATTTTAAGAGGTTTTATGTGTATTGGTCATTCTGTACTTTCACTGAAAATATTTTCTTTGCAAAGCACCCTCAATGAGTTAATGAATACAGGCCTTTGTGTGTGTCTCTGTGTGGTCAAACACACCCTAGAACATGGCTCAGACATCTCTTTGGCATGTGGCCTGTCATAACTTCACAGTGTTATTCATATAGCACAAACTATGATGACTTAAATGCTACTTTATAAGTAAAGCTTTCATGACCTAATAATAGCTCTGCATGGAACTCTAATTAGTTACTGTGTAGAGGAAAAGGCAAAAATATGTAAATAAGGGAGCATGTTAGCATATATTATATTATATTATATTATATTATATTATATTATATTATATTATATTATATTATATTACATGACACACAATCAAGCTGTGATCAAAGTGTAGACTTTCAGCTTTATTTTAAGAGGTTTCACAAAAATATGGCATTTACCATTTAGGAATTACAGCCATTTTAAACAAAGTACCTCCATTTTCAGGGGCTCAAAGGTATTTGGACAAAGTGACATAGTTGTAAATATAACCAGAATTTAAATACTTGGATGTCTTGGATGTCAGTCAATGACTGCCTGAAGTCTGGAGCCCATGTTCTCAAAACTCAAATTCTGAGTTTCCTCCCTGGAGATGCTTTGCCAGGCCTTCACTGCAGCCACCTTCAGTTGCTGCTTGTTTGTGGGTCTTTCTGCCTTCAGTCCTGTCTTCAGTAAGTGAAAAGCATGCTCTATTGGGTTGAGATCAGGCGATTGACTTGGCCATTGATGAATATTCCATTTCTTTGCCTTCAAAAAGCCTTGAGTTGCTTTCGCAGTATGTTTAGGGTCATTATCCACCTGCACTGCTACAGTTTTGTAGCATTTGGCTGAATGTGAGCAGAGAGTATAGCCCTATACATCTCAGAATTCATCTTGCTACTTCTGTCAGCAGTCAAATCATCAATAAACACCAGTGAGCCCGTTCCATTGGCAGCCATACATGCCCATGCCATTACACTCCCTCCACCATGTTTGACAAATGATGTGGTATACTTTGGATCATGAGCTGTTCCTTTCTTTTCTCTTCCCATCATTCTGGTACAAGTTAATCTTGGTTTCATCAGTCCAAAGAATCTTATTCCAGAACATGTGAGGCTTTTTTAGATGTTTTCTGGCAAAGTATAATCTGGCTTTCCTGTTCTTGAATGTTACCAGTGGTTTGCACCTTGTTGTAAACCCTCTGTATTTACATTCATGAAGGCGTCTCTTGATTGTAGATTTTGACAATGATATGCCTACCTTCTCCAGAGTATTCTTGACTTCTGTTGATGTTGTGAAGAGGATTTTCTTCACCAAGGAAAGGATTCTGCGATCATTCACTTTAGTTGTCTTCCGTGGTCTTCCAGGCCTTTCAATGTTGTTGAGCTCACCAGTGCTTTCTTTCTTTTTAAGAATGTACCCAACTGTTGATTTGGCCACACCTAAGGTTTTTGCTATCTCGCTTATAGATTTATGTTGTTTTTCAGCCTGATGATGGCCTTCTTCACTTGCATTGAGGTCTCCTTGGACTTCATATTAGTAGCTCCAGTCGAACTGCTGCCAAATGCCAACTCAATACCTGATATCAACTCCAGACCTTTTATCTGCTTCATTTGTCTTGAAGTAACGAGGGAATGGACCACAATTGGTCAATCAACTTCTTGTCAGTCAATTGTCCAAATACCTTTGAGCCCCTGAAAATGGAAGTACTTTGCTGAAAATGGCTGTAATTCCTAAATGGTAAATGCCATATTTTTGTGGAATTTCTTAAAATGAAGCTGAAAGTCCACACTTCGATCACATCTTGATTTTTAAAAACTCTGTCATTGTCCAAATACTTCCAGACCTAACTGTATATATACTCACTGAACACTTTATTAGGAATGCTATACTAATACTGGTTAGGGCCTCCTTTTGCTCTCAAAAACAGCCTCAATTCTTCATGGCATGGATTCCACAAGATGTTGGAAACAGTCCTTTGAGATTCTAGTCCATGTTGACATCAAGCAATTCCTGCAAATTTTGCAAGTGCACTTTCACCCGTTCTACCACATCCCAAAGGTGTTCTACTGGATTCAGATCCAGTGACTGGGAAGGCCATGAAGAACACTGATCTGATTATAATGTTCATGAATCCAGTTTGAGGTTACTTTTGCTTTGTGACATGATGCATTATCATGCTGGAAGTAGCCATTAGAAGATGGGTCAATTGTGGCCATGAAGGGATGCACATGGTCAGCAACAATACTCAAATAGTCTGTGGCATTCAAGCGATGAGTGATTGGTATTAACAGGCCCAAGGTGTGCCAAGAAAACATTTCCCACACTATTACACCACCTCCACCAGCCTGGACTGTTGACACAAGGATGGATTCATGCCGTTGGCACCAAATTCTGACCCTACCATCCATATATCTCAGCAGAAATGGAGATTCATCAGACCTGGCTACGTTTTTCCAGTCTTCAATTGTCCAGGTTTGGTGCGCCTGTGCCCACTGCAGCCTCAGCTTTCTGTTCTTGGCTGAAGGAACTAGAACTTGACATTGTCTTCGGTCATTGTAGCCCATCTGCCTTAAGGTTCGAAGTGTTGTGCATGCTGAGATGCTTTTCTGCTCACCACAATTGTACAAAGTGGTTATCTGAGTTACTGTAGCCTTTCTGTCAGCTCAAACCAGTCTGGCCGTTCTCCGTTGACCTCTCTCATCAACAAGGCATTTCTGTCTGCAGAAATGCCACTCACTGGATGTTTTTTCTTTATTGCAGCATTCTGAGTAAACTCTAGAGACTGGTGTGCGTGAAAATCCCAGGAGATCAGCAGTTATAGAAATACTCAAACCAGCCCCTCTGGCACCAGCAATCATGCCATGTTCAAAATCACTGACGCCACATTTTTTCCCCGTCTGGTGGTTGAAGTGAACATTACCTGAAGCGGCTGGCCCGTATCTGCATGGTTTTATGCATTGCACTGCTGCCACACAATTGGCTGATTAGTTAATTGCATGAATGAGTAGGTATACAGATGTACCTAATAAAATGTTCAGTGAGTGTATATAACAAGAGGCTTGGTAATGCATAGACTGATACTCTCAAGACTTCACAAAAATGGTTCAAAGTCTTAGCAGCACGCAGAAGGAGTTAAAGAAGTATGCAAGCCCTCTTCAGGATGCAGAGTGTTTGGCAAATGCTACACCATTTTTTTCAATTATGCGCAAAATGTCAGCTGAGTGACAGACTTTAATTTGGAAACAACATAAATATTCTACTACCCTTACAAACATTTAATAAAGCTTAGTTTATTATAAAAATTCACCCATGCCCCCTTCCAAAAGCTAGTTGATTTTTATACATTTTTACAGAGAAAGAACAGTGGAACTCTCGTTTTGCATGGCATTCCTACTGCTTCACCTTGCCAATACTTTGTCCCTTGTTAAATTGACTTGAGTGTACTTTTTCTTTGAAGTACCCTTCAGGAATGAACTCCAAACAGCATGGCTGGAAGCCAAGCACTCTATACTTTTGTTTTGTTTTTTTCTTTTTCTGAAAGAATTTTGTCCCCCAAGTAAGTTTTCATATGTTGTTTCTCACACTCATTCTCTCTCACTCACCACATATCTTTCCCATTTTATATCCCCTGTAGACCTCAGACAATAATGAGATATCAAGTGCATAAATCGGTTCCAGCCCACCTATTAGGATGTATAGATTGATGTGGTGAGGGGGCCCTCGTGTGGATTTTCTTTTTTGTTTTAAAAATTATTGCTAATTATTTATTTGTTGTTCATTATTTTCATTGTATTAGGTTTTTCATTTTCAGTAATCGTGTATCCGCTTAAGCTTTATGCCAGTAAACTGACTGGGGTGTAAGCTGGGCTAGGCATTTCTCTACATATCTACACCTACAGAGTGTAGGGAATCTACATTGTACATTGTAGAGGTAATACAAAGAAAATGGTTTCAAAGTTATGGTTAATAAAATGTGGATTTTTTTTTTACTTTAGGCAGAAATATCAGCTTTACCTAATTATAGTCATTAGCAGTCTATTTATGAACAATTTCCTTGGGCAACAAACTCTGCTCAAGTTATCTTGAGGTAATGTTACAAATCAAGATAAAATTATTTCGTGCAATTTTTCATGCAGTTTGCTTGTTTGTTGTTAGGAATCACTGGCATTCCTCTGCACTTTTAAGAGCATATAGTTAGTTTGGGACCAAGAAGGCATGAGAATAAAATATTTTCTTTCATGTTGACCTCTAGATGGCTATTATGTTATTTTTAATCCCCTGAGTTAATGACACTGTTCAAGTTAGATAGTTGCTAAAGATTAGTGACAGTTTCTAGTTCAATATTATGTCAGTTAGCCTGAAATAATCCATATTGTCTAATGTCTAAAAATCCATATTTCAGGCATAATAAGGACTATTTTCATCCCAAAATTGAAATGCATATAGTTGGACCATTTTGGCTCATATTTCAAATGCCATAAGATCACTTTTGGTCCTCAAGACATTTTTTTTTATAGTTGAATGTGATGTTTTTATCTGTTCATATAAAACTTAAAATAATATTTAAAGTTGAAGCTGCACTCACTAAACATTTGTCACATCCATTTCAGCTGGCAGGCATTGTAGGTACATTAAAATCCAGGCATAAATATTATATAGAAAAATCAAAACTTTCTTGTAAATGCATTCCAGGAAGCTATTCACTAGACAACGAGAGCAACACAACGAATGAAACTGTAAACTATATTGATTATAGTTTAAGTAAGGAATAAAGCATAACGGGGCATGCTGTTATAGGAAAATAATCAATGACAGGTTGGTGTGATGCAGCCCCTCTTGAAGCACATCTCAAAGTTTCTCTGTCTAAAAGACAAAAATAAGACAAAATGTAGATTGTCATGGTATCGAGAAACTGCAAAACTCTCTATCCTGAAGATTTCCTTTTCTTATAAAAGCTAAAGGAATAGCCTTGCCTCTAACTGTTACAAGGCACTGTCACTGGAGACTCCTTCCAAAAATGTAATGTCTCCTCACAGAAAGCTTCACCATGTCTGTTTAAAGTCTGCCATACAGGTCCTTGTGTAAGTTACAGTATTACTATAGAAATGGTAATGTATTAGAACGACCATAATAATATATGGTTGTATATATTATATATTATTATTATTTTATAACCCTCTTATTAACTTTACAGCCAGCACTAATGTCAGAGCTGCTGTTATAGAAAATTAAACACCTTCTGGCAAACCAGAATCGAGAACAGTACAATAGTAACATCATAGTCTAAAAGAATTTAAACTGTAATGCTTACCTTACTTCAATTCAACAAAATTATATTGTAGTTACTTTGCAGTGCGTCACCATGTGTAATTTATGAAAAGAAAACTTTCAATATTTACCTCTGACATATAGCAATTAATAACCACTGGCTAATACAGGATGGAGTCCATTCTCCTTTGCTTTACTTTACTTTTCTTTTCTGTTTCCTTTCCAATCTATATCTGGTCCTCTTTATTTTTAGTAATTATTTCTCCATTTTCTCACAGATGATTTGCCCTGACAGAATGTTTTCCAGAAGCAGAGAAGGAGTAAACCTCTCTGCATGTCATGTCCAGCCCTGAGAGACAAGCCAATTACTTTGACTAGGACAAACATGGTGCAAGAATTTGATTAAGTACAACACATTGCTCAGCGGCAGCTCTGCACAAAGGTTTGTCAGGCTAAATCCTTCCATCCTAAATCACAGACAACACAGTTATAGATTTTATACAAAGAGGAGCTCCTAATAATTACACATTCATTCACTCATTTTGTATGTTCCAGAAGTAGCCAATGATTTGAAATACGTAGCCCCCGTTAACATGAAATCTTTGATGAAGCTAGTCCATATGAGGTCTTTAAAGAGCAACTCCAACGCTCGTTCTTCCTTTTGATACACCCCTTGATATAATCACTAGTGAGGGGAGGTCACCCACACAAAGGCATTCCATAATATTTATATGCTGGTGGAAGCAATATAGAGACGTGCATTTTGATCAATTTCATAGCTCAAACACTCACACACTTTCAGTAACGGCTTATCCTGGTCAGGGTCGCTATGGATCTGAAACCTATCCTTGACACGAACACTTGACACGAACACTTGAACACTTTTTGGTAGGTGGGAGGAAACCCAGGGGAAACCTAGAAGGACACAAGGAAGTTAGTGCAAAGAAACTCAACACAGACAGTAAACTGAGCTGAAATCCAGAAGCCTGACAGCTCAAATAGGCTAAATTGTGCAAGAGCACTAATTCCCAGAAGCTGATCATGAATTTATTAAGCCTGATATGTTTGTGCTCTCGTCAAAACTTAAAGACAGAAGATCATTGGCTGTTCTCTCTCTGTGTTGTCTCTTTCACACTTTTGTTTTCACCCTGCAAGTGTTTAAAGCTCACTGAAGCATTGTATTAATTACAGATTAATGACTTTTTGTGCCACTCAGTTGCCTTTGTAGTTATTCACTACAGTAGATAAAATGTTAAAATCCTCACCATTTTCTCCACTTTCTCATTTATAGCTTACCAGTACAACTACACACCACAGCCTTGCTTCTAAAACTATACATTTACGAGGCCTGATTCTTGGTGCTCTCTCACTAGTGTCGGGTATATGAGGCGTTTGTATCAGACAGACTAACACAAAAATTTGACAGCATAGGAAGGCCAACCTTTTGTAATATATACACTAATAATGGAACATTATTTTTTTAATGAGTATTGAGCTTAAGCTCACCTTTTGTTACATTTTCCATGAAATTTGTTCGCACTACTCTTCAGTCAGCTTTCATGCATTTATCAATTTAGCTTCAATAAAGAAATTTGGAAAGCCTAGAGATTCTGTATTTAAGATGTTTTTCTCTGAGTATTTTTCTCTGGGTTGTGACATTGCATCTACAGATCATTTGGCTGAGGGACAAAGAGGCATCTCACAAAGTCCTTCCTCAGAAAGCAGAATGATGAATAAACAGATAGTTGGATAAGGAGAACTCAAAGAGCACCACAAGCCTTTCAAAATGTCATGTCACTTCTCTCTTTATGTGAGGGATGTTCTTAAGTATATTAACTCTGATAACTCTGGTACACTGACCAGTAATACTTTTGGTTTTACTCAGCTCAGGTGTTCAGTCAACTCAGATATAACATTCATTTTACACCCTTATTCCACACAACTGAGCATAAAAGTTAAACTAGTGGTTTTGTGATCTCATCTGACTGTTCAAGCTAAAACCTAAGTCTTTCTTTAACATTAGCTTCTTCTTTAATGACCTGTTAAAGTTGAGTGCTAGTTCAATGAACAGCAGTAAAGCCACTGTGGTTTTAGAAAGCATTTTTTTCCACATACAGTATACTCCACAAACTGCTCTGTACACGTCTTTTTTCTTTGTTCTTATTTTTAGTTAGTCAAAACTATACATGCATTATGAAGAGTTACCTTCCTTCTGTCAATTACCAGGACTGTAACTTTCCATTAGTGGTCTGCTTTCAATTCCCCTGATAAATTTCATTTAACACTTAGGGGTTTCATTACATACACTATTTCCTATATGTAACCAAACAGATCTAGGTTTGTCATGGAAGTAAGTGTCATGAATACAGTGGTGAATTGTGACTTACGTCTAGGACCTCAGTTTGGGACACACACGTCAAAGGTCAATTAAAAAAATTGCTTAGTCTGCTTACACGTAAAACATCAAGTGTACACAGTCATGTTGAAATGAAGCACAAGAGACTGTGAGAGTGTGAGCTTGGTAATCTTGGCTTCTGACTGGAACACAAAAACAGGGTAGCTATTTAAATAGCCAATTCATAATTTTTCTCTTATTCAAGTAAACTGCTTTTAGCTATATAGCCGAGATATAAATTAAAAATAGCACATGCATGTTTAAAGAAACTGTCGCATTTCCTTTTTTGAGGAGTAAACTGGCACATAGTGACTGCCGTAGAAGTTGCATACAGATTGGTACAGATTCCACCAAATCCTATATTTTTTGTAGAAGGCATTGGAGCCATAGGAGATTCAAAGAACACTCAAAAAAGAAGACCCCAGCTGCTAGATGAACACAGATGAACCTCAACTTCACCTAAGTTTAATAAGGACAGAGACCAACACTTTAATATTTTTCATATATTTTCTGTTTCAGTATATCTCATGGGAAAGGAGTCTGAACCCAGTGCCAACTAAGTAGTTAACTAATCCAACAATATGTTTAATTTGAGGGAATTGGGGATTTTAAACCCATGTAGGTATATCATCAAATATATCTACAATAAATTAAAACAACTAATAATAACTGTTTACATGTTTAGTTATTTTTCACCAGGCCTTGTTTGTGGTGTATCTGCAGCAGATTGTGTTGATTCCACAAACTGCAGGGTCTGGGATTTGATGTTTAATTCTAGTTATTGTCTATGTATTTGTCTATGTACTATTGCATGTTCTCCCGCATACCTGTGTAGAAATTAAGCCTGTATAGCACAGCTCTTTTTGCCTCATGAGATACATATCTTGTAAGAAGTCTTCTTCTAATTAAATTGCATCTCCAGTATATCAGCATGCACATAAAAGTAATTTATTTACATAATTAGTTCATAATTGCTGGAGAATACACAGTGCAACATGCTGTTAGCAAAATCTTAGCAAAAGCCAATATGATTATGGCTGAATGAGTACAAATTCCCACAGCCACATTCCAAAATCTAGTGGAAAGCCTTCCCAGAAGAGTGGAGGTTATAACAGCAAAGGGGGAATAAATCTGGAATGGCATATTCAAAAAGCACATACAATATGGGTGTGATGGTCAAGTGTCCACAAAACTTTGGCCATAGTGTATATGCTGGTTGTGCATGGCTAGAAAATTAAGTGCTTTGGTAAAGAAACATTGCTGTGTACAAGTGGAAATCAAAATGAATGGCCATAGATAGGACATCAAGATTTGTTTGGTATATGTGGTTTTTGTATAAAGAAAGATGGGGTGAGCACTACTGAACGCATTAATATATGCAGCCCTCCAAATGACTTAAGGTTTGGACTATCAGGAATACATTGATTTTTCACACTCTAAGGAACACTCAGAATTGAGCAAAGCACACATAATGAGGAATTAATACATCATTACTTAGACCTCAGGGTTATTTATGGACCTAAGTGCTGCCTAGATAGAAGCAAGTTTGGGGTAAACTTTGCCCAAAACAGAGGTGTGTCACATCTGAAATTTTGAACTTGAACATAAGTCAACTCTGATGTGAAACTGTTAAATCCAGTGTCACTATCTGACTATTTGTTGTAGTTCCAGTCAAAATAATTACACACAAAATTACTGAAAGCCATTTAGAGACAACATAAAATATATAAAGATATCATTACAAAATAAATAATCATGTGAATCATCAAAACATCTTCTGCAGCCCCAAAAGCATGAAAGGCTTTTTTTGAGGCCTAAGCTTGTTGCTTTCTGTATCGAATTTGAATAGTATTTTTAATAGAGAGCTAAAGTCAAAAGCCTTAGCTCAGAGTACAATGTGCAGGAATAGAAGGAGAGATAAAATGGTAACCTACTACTAAAACAAAAATGCATGAACAGCTGCCACAGGTAAAAAAGGAACAGCAGCAGCTCTGAGGTTTAGCAATTCATATTAATATGACTGAAGCCAAAGAACAATTGCTTTGATCCTAATAGATATAGATGATGAAGGCTCAGTTTTCTTATGTTAATTTTTTATGTTCATATTTTGCAAATTCAAGCTGTCCCAGACCACCATTACCTACAACGGAAATCCCACATATCAATCATATTCTCACTCACAGTGCTCCAAAAGTGCTGATAATTAAAACTGTCTGCACTCCAGCTCAAAATACAAACACCCAATGGCACCAGTTAGCTGCTGCAGCACATATCATTATGAAAGCTGTCAAGAACTTTTCATGCAGCCAAGTAAGGAAGGCCACCTCCAGCGCTGGCTTTTAACAGTCCATCCTGTTTGTCTTTAGTTAGGCAGACTTACCATGATAATATTAAATATATTCGATAAATCCAGTTCTGAGCCTTTCACAGGATTATCATGCAATCAACAAGGGTTTAGCATCCCAGGCAGGTGTTGGGTAATCTAGCATTGCATCACTGCACCTAACTTCTCCCTTTCCCCATCCTTTCACTCTTTGTAGCTAAAACCTTCAGCTGCTATATTAAACACAGCTTTTATAAACTTTGAATTGTTTTGAAGACAGTTTAACTCAGTTGGAAGAGTCAGAACCCTCTGTGGATCTCTTGCTGCATGTGTGTGTGTGTGTGTGTGTGTGTGTGTGTGTGTGTGTGTGTGTGTTCATCTATATACAGCCACATGTCAACAAACTCTGATGTATTAAGGGCTGACTGATTGATGGAGAGTTTATGGGACCATTTGTGCATTTAATAGAACAACATATGAACATACTGTATGTGTTATAATAGATCTACATATATCTACTCTTGTGTGTGGGTATTTGTGTGCATTTTTAAAAAAAAGTCTCTACTATGGCCCCTCTTCTACCCTATCCCAGGAGATATAAGCAAATTTTTTTAAAGTGAGGAATTCCTATCTGGTCATCACTCAGGATTGCAAAATTAAATGCATTATTGATCTAAATGGCAAATTAAGTCTTGATTTAAAGTCATTATATGCCAAAATTTTCTGAATTTAGTAAACTTTAAGTCTCTAAATATTCTCTTACTTAGACCATATGGTTGAGGTTTTTGAACTTTTTTTTATCTCTAAATAAGAAACAAGGTGTCCAGGCGTGCAAGCTATTTAAGGATTGCTCATTTGACATTCACGAGCGATATCAAATCTAAGATCTCTTTCTTTCTAGGAAGCATACTGATTCATACATTACTTCTCTGGGGCTAATCAGTTAACTTTACCACATAATTAGTTGCTTTGAAGCTTTTTCTTGATGGATCCACTCACAACATCAGGCTGCAAGATAAGCCGGCTGGTTGATATTCTGTACCTCAGGGACCAGAATAACTACAAACCAATCTAAAACAAGAATGCAGCAGACGTCAAATATCAAATTCAGTTACGAAGACGTGTGTATGTAAAAAAAAAAAAAAAAGAACAGCGATGGCTCTGAGGTTTAGCGACCAATATCAAGAAATAGAACATTTCTGGAGCCAGTGTATTCTTACTTTTGATCCTCACAGACATTGCAAATGCTTAGACATCAATAAATCAGCTGGAACAGGTGCAAATGGATTTTATAGGGACAGGGTGGTCCTGGGACAAACCGTGTTCACCTTATGAAAACTTCGAACGGTTACAGGAGATACACATATCTTTCCTGACACAGTTAATGCTACGCATGAGCGTGAGTTGAATAGTCACATGAAGTTTTGAAGCATGAGATGCATATTAGATATTTCAGGAGGCCAAATAGCTACTTGGAATAGATGATCCCAATTCCGATAACTGTACACTTTTAATTACCTGTAATAATTCAGCAGATACTGCACATTTTGAGTGAAACTGAAATCTTGAGCACCTACCAGTCTACAAAGAAAGATATGTTATAAATGTTAACCATTCTGTTTTTGGTAAGACACTTCATGCCATTGTGAAACATACACATGATCTGCAAAATTTCTGGCATCAAATTAAAATACCCTGGTGATAATACAGATGAAAATATTATGAAAATATTCTAAAAGTAACAAGGTGCAACAAGAACTATTACATATTTATAGATATTTATAGCTCAGATAAAGCTGAGCTCCGTTTACAGACTTCACAATTCATGGGTGGTTTAGGAACAGTGGGATGCTTTTATTTTTTTATAATGGCATTTTATCCAGGCCATTCTGACCCTTCATTGAGGTCACCCTAAATTTTATGAAATACCTTTTTATTATCATATACATTTTTGGAAAGTTAAGTGGGCAGATGTGAGACAAAATGTGAAACATGTTGATGATGCTTTTTGCTGCATTCTTTTATAGCTGGGTTCTGAAAACCTGAAAATATGACTGACCGTGTCACAGAAACAAGCATTATAGACTAATGTCACATTCAATACACCAATCCAGGGTATATGAATTACAAGAAAATATATGTATGAAACATTTCCACATCATAAAATAAGCAAATAAATGCATGCTTAAAAATCTACTGAGCACCACTGTAAATACCTGTAAATAACTTGTTGTTATAGTAAGAAATATTGTGGTAAATATGGTTAAAATATTTCTCTATAATTTTTCTCTTCCTCTCTGTCCCTTTATCCTATGGTCTCTCCTCTCTCACTTATTTTTTTTGAGTCTATTTCTATGGCCAATTAACATAAATAGTGTTTGTACAACCATTTAAATATGAAAGAGATATAAAAGATTTTCCTGTTTGACTGCCAAACACATCTACACACTTGTCTGCAGACAAAAAACTGTTTAAGCTCCAGTCTTACTAAATAAAGGTGAAGCAATAAACCTCAGAAACTAATATTTTCAGAAATCCTTGTCTGCACCCGTCAAATGCCACTTTTCACTTTTTTTGACCCAGTCCGCAAGGACTCCCAGTCCACATTTTGTCTCCAAGCTCCTAACACACCTCAATCAAGTATTTAGTGTATTTTGATTGCATGATTTGGATGTGTTGGGAGTTGAGAAGAGCATAATTGTGGACTATAAAGTGCTTATTATTGGTTTAATGTATCAACCAACCTGGTTCTACATGCCAGCAGAGTGGTAGAAACCTCTGGTGTAATGTTTTCACACAAACATTACTGAAAGTACATTTTCTCACTTTTGTTTCACTGTTGTTCAGTCACTTAGTCTTTCTATATGACTGGTGAACTGACAGACTCCTGCTGTTAAAGTAAAAACTGCACCATTTTGGAGTGCTAATAATCACAAAGTTGACCAGTATTTCTATGCTGAAGACAACAATATTGAGGGACTTCACTTAAAAATTACTTCATTCTGGATAGCCAGAATGGATCACATCCAAAAAAAAAAAAAGGATATATATATATATATGTTTTGGATAGCCAGACTGCGCATGGCTCGGAGGCGGAGTGCTTTGACTCTTCACGTCTGGGAGCTAATCCCCGGCATGGCACAAGTCTACCCTCCTGGAGGTGCTGGAGGAATATAAAAGGAGCCTGCAGCAGCGTAGAGGCAGAGGTAAGGGATAACGAAACTTTCGGTAATGTTTCTCTGGGTTTTTTCCTCTCACAGAAGCTGCTGGCCGCTCTAATGCCACTGTAAACTCTGCCATTGAGAAAGCTCTGACTCCTCAGAGTGCCACTACCCGGAAACTGCCGCGTCCTCACTTCCTTCTCCTATGATAACGAGCCTGCAGTACCAAGCCACCACCCGTGAGCTCTTGGAACTGAAGAAAATGGCCAGTAGTGCTGCAGCAGTCCCCCTCCCCCACCCCTGCCGGGAAGCGGTCTTCTAACCAAACTGACACCCGATGAGGACGTTGAAGCGTTCCTGCTGACTTTTGAGCATGTAGCTCAGCGGGAAAGGTGGCCTCGAGAGGAATGGGCCTCATCCCTATCGCAATTCCTCACAGGAGAGGCCCAGCTGACCTACCACGCCCTGATGCTGGATGAAGCGGCATGCTATGAGACTGTTAAGAGTGAGATCCTCCTTCGCTGCTGTCTCTCCCCAACCAGAGTGGCGGAAGAGCACCACAGGTGGACCTACGACCCCAAAGCCACCCCACGGAGTCAGATGGACACTCTGTTGCGTATTACAAAGAGATGGCTCCAGCCTGAACTCCAGTTTGCTGTTGAAGTGGCCGAAAGGGTGGCCATGGATCGGTTCCGTAGGGTTCTGCCGCCTGAAGAGAGAAAAGCTGTCGGGGTACGAGGGCCAAAGACCCCCAGGGAGATGGTAGAGGTGTTAGAGCGAGCGGTGACAAGTTTAGAGATCGGCAGGGTCGAGCGGCGAGAACAGCGCCGTCCACCTCAAACTCACCGCCTCGAGCACACGACCCCTGGGGAGGGGAGACTCAGGCTCATATGGGATGCATCAGGACATGTCCATGCCTACAGAGCCAGACCCCTCGACAAACCCTGGCTGACCGGATGTGCCCTGCATACGCCTTCCACGCCCCGATTACCCACTGCTAGCATGAAGGTGAACAGACACCTGGCCATGGCTCTCCTGGACTCCGGAAGTTCCATCACCCTGGTCCAGCCCTCTAGCTTCCTCGCGCCTCAACCCACTGGTTCCCTCAAGATAATGTGTAAATGGGGATGTCCGGGAAGTTCCCGCGGCTCAAGTATGGGTGAGACACAGGGACACGGAAAGCCCCCTTACAGTGGATCTTGTACCGGAACTCCCCATGCCATTGCTATTGGGCCATGACTGGCCGGGATTCGCGTCAGTCAGGGCCCCACGGATGACAAGGAAAAAGAAGACCAGGATGAGGGAGATGCTGGAGCGAAATCGGCAGCTGAGCCAAACACCCCCAATAACTCTGTTTCTATTGTGTCTACCCAGGTCACTTGGGAGGGGAACTTCAGCCGGGAACAGAAAGAGAATCCCAGGTTAAAGAACTGCTGGAGCCAGGTGCAAGTCATCAAGGGTGTTCTACAACAGCCAGACCTGCCTGACACACACTTCCTGGTACGGGTCGGGGGGCCTTCTTTACCAAAAACGGAGCAACGAGGAGAACCCTGCAAGCTGCTGGTCATCCCCCAAAGCCATGCCAGGACCCTCATGCACCTGGCCCACTCTCATCCCTTGGGGGTCATCTGGGGGCTCGCAATACACTGCAGAAATTAAAGGACCACTTCGTGTGGCCGGCATGGATGCAGTCCGTGCCTTCTGTCAACAGTGTCCCTAGTGCCAAAGGATGAATCCTCACAAGCCTACTCCCGCGCCATTCATTCCCCCCTCCCATTATCGGCATGCCCTTCATAAGGCCACTGCCTAAGTCTACCCGGGGTCATGAGTTCATCCTAGTCATTTTGGACTACACCACCAGATACCCCATGGCAGTACCTCTCCGAAAAGCCACATCCCGAAACATCGCCTGTGAGCTCCTGCTCCTCTTCAGTCATGCGGGCATTGCGAAGGACATCCTGACTGACCAAGGTATGCCATTTATGTCCAAACTAATGACGGATCTGTGTCGGTTGTTGGACGTCCGTCTACCACCCCTAGACAGATGGGCTGGTGGAGCACTTTAACCAGACCCTGAAGAGGATGCTTTGCAAGGTGGTAGGCAAGGAAATTGGGACCTGCTCCTCCCCTACGTCCTCTTTGCCGTCCGGGAGACTCCACAAGCCTCCACTGGATTTACATTGTTTGAGCTACTCTTTCAACGGCGACCTCGGGGACTGCTGGAAGTGGCCTGAGAAGCTTGTGAAGAACAGTCCTCCTCCTTCCAATCCCTCATTGAGTATGTCCAGGAAATGCAGGAGCGGATAGATTGAGTGGAAGCAGCCCAAAAGGAGCAGAGGAGGGCCCACGACCAACCGGCCCAACCCCGAGAATTTCAGCCTGGGTATAAGGTCCTCCTCCCCAACGACTCCTTCAAATTCCTGGCATGGTGTCAGGGCCTGTACATGGTCCTCGAGAGGGTGAGTCCTGTTAATTACAGACTACGGCAACCAGGTAAGTGAGCCGACACCCAAATATATCTTGTTAACCTGCTAAAGACATGGTTGGAACATAACCCCCAAGTGTCTGCTCTTGCTATACCTCACACAGATCCCTCAGAGCATGCCTTGGTTCACCAGGGAGAGGAGCTCACACCAGCTCAGTCCCAATAGCTGACGGAGTTGGTGGACCAGTTTGTGGATGTGTTCTCCTCGGTCCCTGGCAGAATGAATCTGGTACACCATGACATCAAAACTCCACCGGGAGTTGTGGTCAGACAGCAGCCCTACCGCGTCCCAGAAGCCCGCCGTCAGGCAATCGAGGAGGAAATCAGCTGGATGCTCCAGGATAGAATAATCGAGGAGTCAACCAGCCCCTGGTCCAGCCCCATTGTGGCTTTGTAATGACTTCCGGAGGCTAAATCGAATATCAGACTTCGACGTGTACATCCTCCCTCGGGTGGATGACCTCTTGGAGCAACTGGGGAGAGCCCAGCTCATCTCCACTCTGGACCTAACAAAAGGACAAGTGGCCCTCAGCCCAGAGGCCAAACCGAAGACAGCTTTAACCATCTCCAGAGACCACTGGCAGTACCGGGTTCTCCCCTTCGGGCTGCATGGGGCACCGGCCACCTTCCAGCGTCTGATGGACATCGTCCTGAGGCCTCAAAGGCCCTATGCAGCCGCCTACGTGGTGAGCCACTCCTCCACCTGATCTGACCACCTCTACCACATGCGGGTGGTGTTGGAGACCCTCCAGAAGTCTGGATTGACAGCCAAACCAAATAAATTGTCATTTGGGCCTAACCGAGGCACAGTACCTGGGGTATTGCATCAGCTGAGGACTGCTCGTGCCTTAGGAGAAGAAAATCGAGGCAGAGTATCCAAGACCTACCAGCAAGAATCAGGTACGTACCTTTGGCCGGCTACTACCGCCGCTTTGTGCCTAACTTCTCCTCGATT
Organism: Pangasius djambal; assembly: GCA_022985145.1. NCBI lineage: Eukaryota > Metazoa > Chordata > Actinopteri > Siluriformes > Pangasiidae > Pangasius > Pangasius djambal. Next base: position 16,968,161 of record CM040977.1, read on the forward strand.
GCCTCTCCCCTCTCTGATCTCACTAGGAAAGGTTGGCCGGACCGGGTGCAGAGGAGGCATTCCAGAACCTAAAGAAGGCATTGATGAGCTTACCTGTTCTACGAAACCCCGACTTCAACCTCCCCTTCATTGTCGACACAGACATCTCGGAGATTGGGCTCGGGGCCGTCCTGTCACAGGTCTTTGACGAGGAGGAGCACCTGGTCCTCTTTGCGAGCCGCAAGTTGAGAGGGAGGCCTTGGCCATTAGGTGGGCCGTAGAGGAGCTAAGGTTCTACCTAGCGGGTCATCATTTCACACTCATCACCAACCACGCTCCTCTCCAGTGGATGGTCAAGGCTAAAGACACCAACAAAAGGGTCACCCGCTGGTTCCTCTCTCTACAGGACTTTGATTTCTCTGTGGAGCACTGATCGGGCCACAGCATGACAACGCCGATTGACTATCCTGGCGATACTCCCTATGGGCCCAACACTTGCCGACAGTAGGCTCGGAGCTCAGGGGGGGTACTATGACGGCGGCGGACAGCCCGCGGACAGCTCCTCGCACGACTGCCAGCAGGGTGCTGAAAGGACGGCGCCACTTCAGCACCCCCAATGTTTTGGATAGCCGGAGTGCGCATGGCTCGAAGGCAGAGCGCTTTGATTCTTCACGTCTGCCAGCTAATCCCCAGCGCGGCACAAATCTACCCTCCTGGAGGAGCCAGAGGGATATAAAAGGGGCCTGCGGCAGTGTAGAGGGAGAAGTAAGGGACAACAGCACTTTCACTAATGTTTCTCTGTTTTTTTCCTCTCGCAGAAGATATCAGTGGGGAAGACGAGCCATTTCAGCCGCCGGCCGCTCCCGTGCTGCTGTAAACTCTGCCGTCGGGAAAGCTCCGACTCCTCAGAGTGCCGCTACGCGGAAACTGCCGTATCAGCCTTCAGCCTCCTCTTCCTTCTCCTAACCCTGCATGCCTAAAATTTCCTTCACATTTTCCCTGTCACTGTAAATAAAGAGCACATCCCCCTGATTCAAGGACTCTCTGTGCTGTGTTTGTGTTGGAGTTCAGGTCTCACTCATCACAGTATATATATACTGTATATGTGTGTGTGTGTGTGTGTGTGTGTGTGTGTGTGTGTGTCATACCAAGGTTATTAAATATTGGACAACATTTAAATCTGTATTTCTTTTTTAGTTCTTCTTATTTAAAAATAGCTTTATGAAGGCCAGGCATAGAGAGTGCTTGTCCTCTATTTTTACACATACTCCATTTGTACTTTGTGGCTGATATGTGGAGAAGCAGATACAGTTAATGGTCATCCTTTCATAAAGTAATTCTGCTGGTTTCTCTGTGAAAATGCTGATAAGCCGTTTGCCTTGTGTTTTGTCCCCCTCAGAGAGAACTACTGAGAACTCGAGGGCCCAGTATGATATGTCACCAAGCTGGAGGTCACCATTACTGGTAGTCTTAATAGAATGACATTGGGGAACTGTTTGACATGCTATCCACTATATGTTTTGTGTGATTTTTTTTTAATTCCATCACCCCAATCAACAGGTTCATGACAGGTTGCTAAAACAATACTGGGCGCATACATGGTGGATAAAATGCATGTCCGTTTTCAATTAATCCCGATTCTGCCAGATGCTTAGAAGGATTCAGCATGCTCTATGGAAAGAGAATCTTGAATTTGCATTAATGTTTAAGCACTGGAGGGAGTGTGGGAATGCTCCGAATGTATCAGCAATATTAATCTCCTTTTATAATTACTGGTCCTTTTATAATTACTGTCTTATCTTTATGTTCCTCTGAAGATCACTGAGTCACTGAGTGGTTGGTGTATAAAGGTCTTCTGTCATACACATGACCTACTCAGTAGGGCTGCAGAGGTTGTAAATAAGCACTGTCCTATAAACTTGCTGAGATGAGTCCTACTGTAGTCTGTTGATGAAGCCAACTTTATAAAATCAGCAGAGATGATTACAGAGGAATGGCAGACTATAAGTCTATAGAATGTTAAACACATGAACAAATTCATAAAGGACATCCAGAACACTGGCAGTCACTGTGGTAAAGTACTCTTTTGAGATACTTTGAAGGCTGGCTTTCCAAGGAGGAATAGATGACTGAAGCATTGGAGGACAAAGTAATATTAACATCAGTTAATTTAAGCCTACATTTGAATTCATAACTCAGTGAAAATATCTAAAGTGATATTTAGTTCCTTATTTGCACCTTATGTCAGCGAAAATATGCTAAATAACACTAAGCCACCAAGGTCCATTGACATATGTCCACATATTTATTGGGATGGGCCAGTAATGGTATTGGCAATGGTATTGATGTTGATCATATTAATGTCAGTGATGGGTCCACTTAAAGCAATGCATTGTTTTAGAATATAAAGGGGGCAACTGAAATGTGTATGAAAATGTAAATTTTCTATATATTGTGGTCAAATCTAGAATTGGGAGGCCAAAACTTTTCAGAGATGTGTTTTCACTTTTTTGTAGCACTATTTAAGCATAAGGCCTCAGGAACTGGTTAATTAGACAAATCAGGGATGCTAAAGAAAAAGTCCAGCCCAGTGGTGACTTGTCCATAGGGCAGAGCCCCACCATACCTGCCAACTGTTCAGCAAATATTTATCTTCATTTAGTCGTCATTCACAACTCCATACATTTTAGCTTCTGCTGAAATACTAATTAACTCTTTTGAGTGACCAATGGTTTTAAAAATGTTGCTATTTGACAGATATAAGCCTATGTTCCATTGATTTGATTCTAGATACTGCACACAGGGCTGACCCCATTTAGCTTGATAGAGTTATTATTGCACCTACGGAAAATGGGAACAACAGCAATGTTAATAGCGGCCTACTGGGACAGGAATCATACTGCCACATGCACGCTCTGTGAACATCTTCAGTGGAGGAGAAGCAGTAGACAGGACATATCAGATCTTCGGCTGCCAAGATCATCTTTCATAGGAAATAATCAGAACAAAAAATAATCTATTTTCTATTTTTTTTTTTCAGCAAACAAAAGTAAAGTTTAAGTGCAGACAGTGTGTCTAAGATGTACAGAACTATTTCTATTATATGATATATTGCAAAGATTGAGAGAGGGAAACTGCGATTGTGGCATGGATAATGTCCATATGTACATCAGAATTGCATGTGCACTATGTGCAAATGCAGTGCCATTGTTTCCCTTGCAAAGGCTGAGAAAAATGTGTCTCTCTTTTCAAATGCTTCTTTTTTTTTTGGGTGGGGGTGAGGGGGCTTTTTTCAGGCATTTCTGTGGTTTCTGAGATGCAGAAATTTTGCTGAAACCTAGTGACCCTGGTTAATGATATTAGTTATTCTGTGTGTGCCAAACACATGGGAAACACACCTGTTGTATCATACACAGTTGAAAAAAGGTATTTCTAAAGCTGTTCAAAACCAGCTGCTAGACTGTTTGATTTCATCTTGCAAATGCTTCTTATGGGGTTAATTTTTTTTTTTAAATCACTAGTAGCCTATAGCATAAATTAGGAGACATAGCATCTTGACTTAATTTTCTTTGTGTTTCTGGCCTTTCTGTTTCATCATGTGCAGCAATAAAAGACTTTAGTGTGACTCCAGTCTTATTGACTCCAGTCTTTCATTTACAGCTCATGTAGATAATATTACTAGGATAGCCTTCTTTCATCTCAGAAATATTGCTATGATAAGAAATATAATGTCGCTAGACAATGCAGAAAAACTAGTTCATGCTTTTGTTACCTCTAGGCTGGATTATTGTAATGCCTTAGTGACTGGATGTTCTAGTAGGTGCATCAACAAGCTCCAGTTAGTACAGTAGCAGCCAGATTTCTTACTAAAACTGTAAGATATGACCACATCACCCCTATCTTATCTACCCTGCATTGGCTCCCAATCAATTTTGCACTGATTATAAAATATTACTATTGACCTATAAAGCACAGAATGGTCTCAGCAGTACCTGAGCAAACTTTTGGTCTTTTATGATCCACCATGCCTCCAAAAGTGCAGGCTACTTGTTGGTACCTCGAATAGTGAAGGCTATAGCAAGGGGCAGAGTTTTCTCTTAAATCCCAACAGTTATGGAACAGCCTTCCAATTAGTGTTTGGGACTCAGACACAGTCTCATTGTTTAAGTCTAGGCTGAAAACATATGTGTTTAATCAAGCCTTTTGTGAAAAGTTTTTTCTTAGGTAAAGAAGCAGATCTGGAGGGTTCACAGGCATAGGGTGTTTTGGTTAACTGGGATGTTTGGATGCTGTCCAAATGGTGGAATGGCTGGCCACTTTATGTCCCAGGGCACCCTCATGTCTGTGTTACCTTCTGGCTCCCCCGTTTAGATATGCTGTCATAGCTAGTCCTGCCGGAGTCCCTGCTTGCATTCTACACACAATGCACATTGTCCTTAACCATTAAGTGACAACTTGCATACCTAATAATCTCTCTCTCTCTCTCTCTCTCTCTCTCTCTCTGTCTCTCTCTCTCAAGCTACACCTGCTACTCCTGAGATACCAACAATTCTTACCCCTTCTGCTCTCCAGACCTGCCTGATCAACCCTGATGCCCTGCTTCTGGTTGGAGTTCTCATCACTTGGAAACCATTCGCTGCTGCTGAGGATGGACCCACACGGACAGCCTAAAGTTACATGAGATTACTGTGGACAGTACAACTTAGAAACAATGAAGATGGCATTGGACTGTAATTGATACCAACAGTTTTCATATGATGGCTTAGGACTACCGTTGCTTTGATAGCTTTAGGACTTCAATTCCCATGAACAGTTTTGTATTCAAGTCTCCATCAGTGAACAGTTGATAACTTCAACAAAATAGACTTCATGTGAAAACTATAATGAATTTTCCTGGTTACACAAGTGCATTTTTTGACCACACAGTACAAAGTTATAGAAGGGAATTATTTATAATTGCACTATCCAGTGTCACCCAGATGAGGATGGGTTCCCTTTTGAGACTGGTTCCTCTCAGTGTTTCTTTCTCATATCATCTCAAGGAGTTTTTACATGCCACCATCACCTCTGGCTTGCTCATTAGGGATAAATTCATAAATTTAAAGTTTATATCCTGAATATATATATATTTCTGTGAAGCAGCTTTGTGACAATGTCCACTGGTAAAAGTGCCATACAAATAAAATTGAATTGAATTAAATTAATTTTGTTTGAGGCTATGATATTACTAATGTTGTCCTTCTGCACTAAAATCTGTGGCCACGCTGGTCCCCCCAAAATGGATACATCTGATTTAGTTGATTATCCAGGACATGAAGTCACGAATGATGTTACAAGCTTAAGTCATTAACCTTCTGATAAACAAGAGAGATGCAAAATAGAGAGATGGTATGGATTATTTTTAATCACAGACCGAAGTCTTCTCTCTGCTTTCCCAATGTCTTCATTGCCCTGTTGTTATCTGGTATGTAATACATCTGTAATGCAGCATAGAGGGTCTCCAGAGACAGGAGGGATGGCAAAGAAACGGATAGTGGTGCATTACTAAGAGCTTCTTCCCTTGATGCACATCCCCATGCCCTTACCCTCCACTCTCTTTTTCTTCCTCATCTATTGTTCATGAGCTGGCCCCTGTTCTCGTCCCTTTAGAGAGGCTGCTAAACAGCTGAGGTGGCGTTACCCATGTTCATCTCTTTCACTGGGTGCAGCCTCCAGAGCCCAGGCCTATTTATCACACACAACATAGGCATGGGCAGCTACAGAAACAGATGTAGAGGAGAGGTAGCGCATGGAGCTAGAGAGAAGAGGATGGGCAGAGAGGGCCAAAAGGTAATGGAGAGAAGGGAGATTGGGCATTAAATATATGTTAGCGGACACATAAGTAAGCAAAAGCTAACAAGATTGTTGATGAAAGTGGGTAATGAAAAATGTATAGTATGTTATATATAGTATAATATATATAATATATAAATATAGTATGTTATATATTATAGTATACAGCCATCATATAGTAATTCCATAAAAATAAATCTACAATATAGACATTATATACTTCAAGACCTAATACTGTAGGCAGTAACCTGAGATTAATGCAATTATAAATTTGCATTACTACCTCATCAAGAGGTGTGTTAAATGTTAATAAGGCTAATTCACACCAAAATCTTTCCATTTTAATTAATGTTACAATACTGACCACTGCTGTCAGACATCTGTGACATATAGTATTTGATATAAATATCATTGACATACAGCCATCATTTCCCTTTCTTCTTCTTGCCATGTACATATGTTGGACCTTGGAGCTATCTGCATAACAGCTTGTGACTACAGTCAAAGTAACCTATCCTCCAAAGTTGGCAATATACTCCAATCATGCCTTATCATCTCCTTTCATTTCTTTATGGCTGTCTTGATTATATTTCATACTTTTCTGAGCCATTTGGTACTCCATGGCTACTAGCTTGAGTTCCCTCATTAGCTTGATAGCCTTGTTATATATCACTCCCATGCTGTCAATGAGTTAGCTATGAAATGTTCTCTTTCTGCTTATTTTGGTTTGTATTTCTTTCCTTAATGAATGTAAGCTCACACCATGACTCTTTTTACATGGCTGATTAAAATGTGTCTAAATGTAGGCACTGTTTAACACACAGCAGGATTCTAATTGATACTCATTCTGGGAAATGCTAACTTCCTGTTCTACGCTGCTAATTTGTAGCAGTAGATCCGAGGAGACAGGGACCTGCGGAACATCAGAGCCAGTTCATTTCAGGAATAATGTTTTACTGAGTCCCCACCGACACTGCTGCATCTCATGAATTTGTTAATATTGTTGCATGGTGCCATCCCTCAATTAGTGTAGAGAAAAGTCACAATGTGTCCACTTAATGAACATGTTGCCAGATGGTTTCTTTCAAGTAGAAGCAAGGTAGAAGTGTAGAAGTACAGGCTTATAACCCAAGGTTTGTGGCAATGACTGTATCTATGAGTGGACAACATGGTGCCATTTATTCCTATTGTTAGGTTTTGAAGCCTTGTTGGTCAATTTGAAAGTCAACATCTTGTAAAAATTGGAGCAAGAGTATGCACAGGAGAGAACTTGGAGCCAGAGCAGTAAACACGGTTACTCGGACAGTGGCCCCCTTCTCGACCCCCATATTAGTGATGGACACTCACTTTTTCATGTTGGGAGCAAGCGTGCTGTGAGATATTACCTGAAGTGCTTAAAACGGCACATCAGCTATCTCAAAGTGGCAAGTTCAGCATTATTAATTAATATGTAATTTTTTTTTTTTTGAGGAAAAAAATAGCTGCGCTCCATGGTTTTCATCTAGATCTGCTACCTGCAGTAAGTTACCCATCTGAATGGAGAAGTCTGCTATTTTATGCCCCACTCATTCTGTTGGTGGAGTACACTTAAAAAGGAGTGACTAGCTAACCTTCACAAATAACTTAAAGTGTTAGCGAAGTCATACAGTCAATAAATTGTTATGAAATTTAGCCAGTGTTAGCTGCTTTGGTTTATCCAATCACTTCATTCACTCATGTTGGTTTGCTAGTTATACAGTGCAGCAAATTATAGCTTAGAAATCAAATTGAGCAACATACCAGAAAAATTGCAAAGAACTCCCTGCGGAGGGTCTGTTACAATAGTCTACAGCAGACATGGCTTTTCTACAGAACTGTCAAAAGCTTTAGGTTTGTGTTGGATAGTGCATGCCTGTTCATGAGGCTCCATATTAGACATATTCTAAGTCTAATAATAAACACATTAAAAATGTGTTTTTATTTATTATATTCTTATAACAGCTTGGCCTATCCTGTTTTATTCCTTATTTATATTACATTCAGTGTAAATGGGCTGATTTATGCATGGGGTGATCCTGAGCTCAGGTTACTGTTTGTGTGGAGTTTCTCATGCTCCCCCAGGTTCTCCAGTTTTTCCCACCTCCTGTGTAGACTGACTACACTAAATTGCCCCAAGATGTAAATGTGTGTAAATGTGTTGTGTGTGTGTGTGTGTGAACTTGGTTGTGCATGATGCCCTGCGATGGACTGTCATCCCATCCATGAATTCCCACCTCGCTAACAGTGTTCCCAGGATAGGTTCCAGAAGAAGAACTACGATTCTGCCATGGAGAAATTAATTACATAATTTATGTAGACTAGTTGTGCATGGCTAGAAAATAAAAATCCATTGGTAAAGAAGAAGAAGAAGAAATGAATAGGCCTTAGACTCTGACCAGGATAAAGTAGTTACTGAAGATGAATGAATGAATGAATGATTTATGCAGTTAAAATTTCATTATTCATCAATAAGCTTCAGGGTCCACAGGGGAAGGTGCATAATTGTGTGTGTGTGTGTGTGTGTGTGTGTGTGTGTGTGTGTGAGAGAGAGAGAGAGAGAGAGAGAGAATTTTGTCATGCTGTTAGAGGCAAAAACATGTCAGGAAAATGAGTGCAGAACTGTGGGTTTCAGTCATGTGAAAAAATACACTCCAGTCAATTTACCATAGGGGAAATGAATTTATGAGCTGAAGCATTAGGTGTTGGAATGAGGAGAGCCACAAAATGTTGCAAGCCCTCAGCAAGTTTTTCTCTCTAGTGATTCTTTAAAAATGTCCTGGCTGAAAAGGTGCAGTAAAGCCCATCCTCTCCCTTGCCATTCATGCCTTTCATGCCTTTGGGAAGGAGAGGAGAGTACAAATGCTAATGTGTTTATTTTGGAAAGTGATAAGCATTTTGGCTAAGTGCTTGATTATTACACTGTAAAGGCTGTTGCATCTGTCATTTGGCTACAGTATTTTAGGTAATGTACATTATATGGGCAAATATTTGTGGACACCTGACCATCACACCCATATGTGGGCCTTCCCCAAACTGTTGCCAAGTGGGAAACACAAAATTGTATAGAATGACTTTGTATGCTGTAACTTTCCAATTTCCCTTCACTGGAACTAACAGCAAAGGGGGGAATAGGATGTTCCAAAAGCGTATATGGGGTCAAGTGTCCAAAAACCTTTGGCCATATAGTGTATGTCTGAATATTCTGAATAAATGATGGTGCTTTTGCTGATTTGCAGAACTTCAGCATTTATCCTTATTCCGTATCGGTTGATTGTAAGATCCAATTACACTTACTTACACACAAGATGTCTCACTTTATCAAATCAAGATCAGTTTAACAGAATTGGTTAAACATTTCCCTCTATGCCTCCAACATGAAAAATGTATCTACTTAGATTTATATGAATGTACATAATGTCTTTTACTTCTATTAGGAAAAGAACAGCACAATAACGGATTAATATGATGCCAGGAATATGGATACCATGAGCATCCTTTGAGCATGTCATATATTAAAAATCTTTCTAATGCAAACAGTTTTGCCTGAAACTGATGACATTATTAGTGATTAGGTAATTAACTTGAAAGTGGGAAGCAGGAACTCGGAATTACATAATTTTTTACCTCAAATGCATTCAAACTACAAAGTGGGGAAAAAGCCATGAACGCCTTCATGTTTGTCTTTTGTTAGCCAGCTAACTGCGATGAGTGCTGTATATTTCCTCCTCAGATGGTATACAATGGTACACATTTAACAAGCAAATATGTCTGTGTGTTAACTGATCTGTATATATATATATATATATATATATATATATATATATATATATATATATATATATAGCTTTAAAACCACCTGCCTAATATTGTGTAGGTCCCCCTTGTGCCACCAAAACAGCTCTGACCAGTTGAGGCATGGACTCCACTAGACCTCTGAAGGTGTGCTGTGGTATCTGGCATCAAGATGTTAGCAGCAGATCCTTTAAGTCCTGTAAGTTGCGAGGTAGAGCCACAGATGCTCGGTCAGATTGAAATCTAGGGAATTTGGAGGCCAACTCGACACCTTGAACTCTTTGTCAAGTTCCTCAAACCATTCCTGAACATTTTTTGAAGTGTGGCAGTTTGCATTGTCATGCTGAAAGAGGCCATTGCTATTAGGGAATACTGTTGCCATGAAGGGGTGTACTTGGTCTGCAACAATGTTTAGGTAGGTGGTACATGTCAGGACCCAAGGTTTCCCAGCAGAACACTGCTCAGAGCATCACACTACCTTCGCTGGCTTGCCTTCTTCCCACAGTGCATCCTGGTGTTGTCTCTTCCCCAGGTAAGCAATGCACACACACCCAGTCATCCACATGATGTAAGAGAAGACATGATTCATCAGACCAGGCCACCTTCTTTCATTGCTCCATGGTGCAGTTCTGATGCTCATGTGCTCATTGTAGGCACTTTCGGTGATGGACAGGGAACAGCATAGGCACTCTGACCAGTCTGTGGCTACACAGCTCCATACACAGCAAACTGCAATGTACTGTGTTCTGACACCTTTGTATCTTAGCCAAAATTAATTTTTTCAGCAATTTGTGCTACAGTAGCTCTTCTGTGGGATCAGACCAGGTGGGCTAGCCTTTGTTCCACATGCGCATCCATGAGCCCATGACCCTGTCGCTGGTTCTCTGGTTGTCCTTCCTTGGACCAGTTTTTGTAGGTACTAAATACAGCATGTCAGGAACACCCCACAAGACCTGCCGTTTTGGAGATGCTCTGACCCAAGTCTAGCCATCACAATTTGGTCCTTGTCAAAGTCGCTCAGATCCTTACGCTTGCCCATTTTTCCTGCTTTCAACAGATCAACTTCAGGAACTGACAGTTCACTTGCTGCCTAATATATCCCACTCCTTGACAGATGCCACTGTAACGAGATAATCAATGTTATGTTATGCACGTCACTTGTCAGTGGTTTTAATGTTATGGCTGTATGTATGTATATATATATATATATATATATATATATATATATATATATATATATATATATATATATATATATTGCCTTTATACACCACCACAATGGAGTTTAAATAAAACAAATCAAAATAAAACAAAGATGTGATCGAAGTGTAGACTTTCAGCTTTATTTTAAGAGGTTCCACAAAAATATGGAATTTACCGTTTTACAGCCATTTTAAACAAAGTACTTCCATTTTCAGGGGCTCAAAGGTATTTGGACAATTGACTGACAAGAAGTTAATTGACCAGGTGCGGTCCATTCCCTCGTTACTTCAAGACAAATGAAGCAGATAAAAGGTCTGGAGTTGATATCAGGTATTGAGTTGGCATTTGGTAGCTGTTCGACTGGAGCTACCAATATGAAGTCCAAGGAGATCTCAATGCAAGTGAAGGAGGCCATCATTAGGCTGAAAAAACAACATAAATCTATAAGAGAGATAGCAAAAATCTTAGGTGTGGCCAAATCAACAGTTAAAAAGAAAGAAAGCACTGGTGAGCTCAACAACATCGAAAGGCCTGGAAGACCACGGAAGACAACTAAAGTGGATGATCACAGAATCCTTTCCTTGGTGAAGAAGAACCCCTTCACAACATCAACAGAACTCAAGAATACTCTGGAGAAGTTAAGCGTATCATTGTCAAAATCTATAATCAAGAGAGGCCTTCATGAATGTAAATACAGAGGGTTAACAACAAGGTGCAAACCACTGGTAATATTCAAGAACAGGAAAGCCAGATTAGACTTTGCTAGAAAACATCTAAAAAAGCCTCCCATGTTCTGGAATAAGATTCTTTGGACTGATGAAACCAAGAATAACTTGTACCAGAATGATGGGAAGAGAAAATATGGTGAAAGAAGGGAACAGCTCATGATCCAAAGTATACCACATCATGTGTCAAACATGGTGGAAGCAGTGTTATGGCATAGGCATGTATGGCTGCCAATGGAATCAGCTCACTGGTGTTTATTGATGATGTGACTGCTGACTGAAGTAGCAAGAAAAATCTTATTCCAGAACATGGGAGGCTTTTTTAGATGTTTTCTGTTCAAGTCTAATCTGGCTTTCCTGTTCTTGAATGTTAACAGTGGTTTGCACCTTGTTGTAAACCCTCTGTATTTACATTCATGAAGGCTTCTCTTGATTGTAGACTTTGACAATGATACGCCTACCTTCTCCAGTGTATTCTTGACTTCTGTTGATGTTGTGAAGGGGTTCTTCTTCACCAAGGAAAGGATTCTGTGATCATCCACTTTAGTTGTCTTCCATGGTCTTCCAGGTATTTCGATGTTGTCACCAGTGCTTTCTGTCTTTTTAAGAATGTTCCCAACTATTGATTTGGCCACACCTAAGGTTTTTGCTATATCTCTTATAGATTTACGTTGTTTTTTCAGCCTAATGATGGCCTCCTTCACTTGCTTTTGAGATCTCCTTGGACTTCATATTGGTAGGTCCAGTCGAACAACTGCCACATGCCAACTGAATACCTGATATCAACTCCAGACCTTTTATCTGCTCCATTTGTCTTGAAGTAATGAGGGAATGGACCGCACCTGCTCAATTAACCTCTTGTGAGTCAACTGTCCAAATACCTTTGAGCCTCTGAAAATGGAAGTACTTTGCTTAAAATGGCTGTAATTCTTAAATGCTAAATGCCATATTTTTGAGAGCCTCTTAAAATAAAGCTGAAAGTCTACATTTCGATAACATCTTGACATATGTGGTGGTGTATAAATCAAAATCACAAAAACGCTGTACAATATAGCATAACTTGCGTAAAGGTAAGAAGTGCTACTTTGTTTACTGTTCATTACTATTTGACATAATTTGCTGAGCTTGGGTTTGACGAGGAATTCCAAGTTTCAAGTTTGGTTTTAGTCGAATGCATTGTTATATGCTGAGGAGGTTCATTTACTGCACTTCTGTAACCCATTTCACATGCTTCACTATACTGACCTACAGGTCAAGTATGTGTCACTCGACTCAGCAACGAGATACCATATACTCAAGCAGAAAAAATATCACAGAGGATCAACAGCGTAAAGTTTATCTTCTTTTGTTTCTTACTTTCTCTCCTCATCCATAATTTTCCCAGTAGTTGAGCAATTGTGATGCATGTCAATCACCAAAAGGATCATGTTTTACTGAAAATTTAATATCAAATCTAAAATGTACACATCTGTCATAGTTAAAAACAAAAATATTCTTTGAATATACATAGACTTTTGTAGCTCAGAGAAAGAAAGTATGTAGGCTACAAATTGGATCAGATTTCCATGGATTTCCATTCAGACTGACATCAGTGGGCTACCAATCCAGGGATAATCAGAAACTGATTAGAAAGTTAGTCACCTTTTTTTTAATAGCAGGTCCTGGTGGCGCCATGGCTTGGGGCTTAAAATTAATTCAACACTAAATCCATGAAATGGAGACGAAGCAGTTTTTATTTCTTTTCATAGCAAATTCCAGAATAAATAGTTGCCTGTAAACCAACTCTATGTTTAAAAATGTGGCAGGTAAGCTGAATTTACACATTTACACATTCTTTTTAGGCAATTTTATGTGGGTGACAGAGAAATGTACAGAGCTCCATAAAGTATGTCATACATTTAGAAATAAATCAGGTTATTGCCTAAGTAGAATTTTTTTCAGTTTTTATTTCTATTATGTTTTCCCATTATTAGATTAGTTATGTCAATGTAAACATATTGGACAATTGATTATTTTTAGACTAGATTGTTTTGAATATGTACATGTAATTACTCTTTATGTAAAGCTGTATTTCTTGTAGTCCTCTTGTGCCTCAATGCAACAAGTTATTGAAGATGAAAAAACAGAAAAATAAACTTTAGAAAAACATTACATCTGTATTGACCAGTTTTCATAATTTACTTTCAATAGTACTCTAAGTCTGCCTTGAAATATTGTAAAATAGATTACATTTTGGACATTCACTTATCTGTCATCTGTGAGAGATTATGTTCTTTTTCTTTTTGAAGGTGGAAAGTGAACTGCGATGTTCAGAACTGAGAGCACTCACAGGCCCACATAGCTAATCAACATGAGAGATTTTCAGTGTGTGTGCCAGAGAGATGTTCTGATCACAGGTGAGATGAGAGGGCAGAAATGAGTGTCCTTCTACTTTTCCCTCCCTCTATCTCACATAGCTCTTCAACGAAGTTGGTAAAGGAATGGACTTTCTTTCTCCATTTTGCTTTCATTTCTCAGAAACTAAACAAACGTTCCTGCTTGGAAAAAGAAACACTGGTTCCGTCTGCCCTTTAAAGCTACACTGGTATCTCAGTGGTTTATTAGTAAGCACTTTAAAGTGTAGACATATTTTCTGCTGGAGACATGTCCTCCCCACTGTGTGAAACTGTAGTCTTTTGAAAATCTTTCAAAGACCATGCAGAAAAATGCCTTCAGTCATTTGTTATCAATAATGTTAGATGTTCTGACAGCTTTGTATTGCAGCGAGAGCAATACTGTGTTCTGTTCTGTGGTTGTGTGTGTGATCAACCCAGTCTCATAAAAAAAAGTGTTCACATACAACTTATTTGCAGCACTTTTGATATGATGAGTATTAACATTCTGTCACAAGCACACAATGTAAATCAGCTATGGGAGTAACACAATGACACACTCTATATCTGTATCTGTATCCGTTTAGTGCTCCAAATATTTGTATCTCTATTCAGATTTAAATCCAAACAGTTTTTTTTTATGATTAAACCTGCAACTTTGAAAGCCTGGAAAACACTGAAAAAATTCAGAGGTAGAAATGGAAGCACTGTCAGCATGGTCTGTGAATTCTGGCTCTGACAGATGTCACATCACGCAAGTTCATAATTGGTCTACTACAGATGTGCACAGGTTTTTTAATCCCATTCACTAAGTTATTGTTTTTTGTTTGTACCTGCCCATGATATTATGTAATGAATTTAGTTGGTAATCTAGTTGGTAAAATATAAACAAAGTCGTGGCCTAATTATAACCACTACGACTCTGACCAGGTTGTTAGTAAGGGACCACTGCATATGCGTGTTAATGAATGTGGTCTTTCCTTGTTCCACAAGCTTCATACTCACACCCTTCAAGCTCACACCAGCCTCACATGAATGTAAAACATCCCACTTGTGGGACTTTTTTGTTGTGTCCTTACTTTCACTCGGCCTCTCTGAAGGTCATATTCTGCACCAACATCATTTAACCATGTCCATATCTCCACTACTCTATTTGAATAAATAGATGCATAATACATACTTTTAGCTAATTTTAAACATACTGAGCATAGCCCATTTCATGGGTAATTTAGCACTTTTAGTGATATGATCAATGGTTTGTAGACCATCACACCCATATGTGCTATTTGAACATCTCATTTCAGATTTAGTTCCCTTTGCTGTTATAATAACCTCCACTCTTCTGGGAAGGATAGGATCCGGAGCCTATCCTGGAAACACTAAACACCCTGGATGGAATGACAGTCCATCGCTTGGCATCATGCACAGACACATACACACAAGCATTTACATCTAGGGGCAATTTATCGTAGCCAATCCACCTGGCAGCTTGTTTTTGGACAGTGGGAGAAACCCGGAGAACCCAGAGGAAACCCACACAGACATGGAGAGAACATAAGAAACCCAACAGTAACCTGAGCTCAGGATGAAACCTGGGATCCTGGATCCACATGTGTTAACTTATGTTTTAATATGTTTACATATGTACTTATTGGTAATTAATATTTGGTATTAAAAAGGTGTATATGTATTTCTATAATTTGACCATCATAGTGAGATAAAATGCATATACACAGACATTATATGATCCCATCACTTCCTAGCTGTTTCCTGGTATTTTCAAATGAACAGATAGAGGAATCTATAGCAGACCAGTTTTCACTGTGCACTTTCATATAAGATAATCTGTTTAAAATATTACCTTCAATCACATTCTTTTTGCTCCTGATAAATCACCAAAGCCATATAAATCTTTTACTTTATATTGTTCACTCTTAAAATTTCCTTTCTTTGTTCGGCAGTGGAATTCTTGCCAGCAATTTAAAGAAAGCACATGTCAAATTCAGGCACTATAAATGCTAAGTTTTCCCACTACCCTCTCCATCAACCCTTTACCTCCTCCACATTATCACTTTTATACACTTTCTGTTGCAAACTAACACTTGCACCCACACAGAAGGTTCTACGCTGCATATGCTGTCATAACAATGGCAGTGAGCTGTCACTCAGGCCCTGAATAATGATATCATTTAGGTTTTAAAACTTTGATAGTGTAACACACACACACACACACACACACACACACACACACACACACACACACATACATTAGTTAATGTTTTATAACATTACATACACACACACATAGTTAATAGTTTTATAACATTAACTATCATGATATATTTTGAAATTATAGCTCTTGACCCATTTGTAAATGACTGAGATTGGGGTTCTAAAATTTTAACACATGACACATTTTCATGCCATTGGAAAATCATGGAATTTTTTTCTCCTCAGTTTTGCCAAGTGTCATGGTTTTCACTTTGTGTAACCCATTAAGTAGTTAAGCAAGTGAGTATGGTGCCATCAAGTGATCCTGCCAAGAATTACACCAACACAAATAATGAACGTGGAGAGAACTGATACATAAAGTCAGATCACTTGTTAAAAAACTATTAAATTATATTAACTGAAGCAAAAACATCATCACTTAAACTGATATTAAAAATGTACATCTCACTCCTAATATAGAAATGTATTTACTGAATTCATAATTGGAACTTTTGTGGTGAAATATAAAGAATAAGCAACAGCAAAAGTTTAATTGTAAGAAAGAATTTAATGCTTTCCTACTTTAAAGTTCTTTAAATATTCACATCAGAGCTGTGCCTCAGAGGTGTTTGCTTTTAATCATTCAGTTATTTTTATAAATTCATTTAAATTACATTCAGCGTCACTAACATTCAGCTGTTTTTGGGGGGACTTTTTTTCCAGTAAGTTTGGTGATTTAGAGTAAAAACATCTACACCAAACATCTTCCCTCCTGTATTCTAGCACCAGCACGAGCAGTGTCTGATTATAAACAGCTACAAGTATATCTAATGTATCATTCATTATATTATAGATGACTGACACTACCTCACTATTTCAACATCCTTACTAGATAAACTTTAAAAAACGCAGCATAGAAAAAAAAAAAACGTCTATGGAGGTTTTGAGTTATGCAAGCCATATAACTTGGTATAATCTTGAAGGGGGAAGTCAGTCTCGGAGGATCTGCTCCAGAACAAAGAGGAGGCTCCTCAGTCCATATATGTAGCCTTCATCTGAGCTGTCACTGGGAAACACATGGGCAAAATCAATCATCCTGACCTCCACATTTTCCTCTTTCCCTCCATTTGAGCTCTTGCCTTCAACCTCAGTGTTTGTTTTTGCCTCCATTTCAGCCGTCATTCCCTTATCCTGGTGATGTAGAGAGTGAGACCCAAACCCATTCACTTTCCTCACATAGTGAATGGCTTCAAGAATGCTACTACAGTTTACCTGCCCACAGGAGCTCTTCAACTGTGAGCAGGTGAGATGAGCATTATTTTTGTTCTCTAGCTCAGCTTGTCTATGTTTCTGTCCTGTCAGAGCTTCACTTCCATTCTTTGCATTGGCTATGTGAAGAGAGCCCTCATACACAAACAACAGAGAGCTCGCATAGAAGTGGAGTTGTCTCTGGCCCTCAAACCAGTGCAGGATGTTACGGATTTTATGGATGCTTGAAGAAATGGCATCTTTTCTTAGCTCCTCTCCATTATGGAAGAATCTAGCTAATCCTGCAACGAAAAATAGAACACTGTACTTAATATCTGCACAGAAACAATATGAATGATGTATTATTTCCATCAACTGTAAGTGGAATATATGTGCGCAACTTCTATTCCTTATTATTCCTTACTCTTATTGAAGAAGCCCCATTCATACCAGTTTTGAGTGTTTCCTTTGTCAGACTGCGTCCATAGAACTGTCCATGACTAATATAGCTTCCTGAAGCTACGTGGTATACCTGAAAATGAGAAAAGGAGTTGTTGTTGTTGAAATGGAATGAATATCCTGTTTTGATAACAACTAATACATCATTTTGATACCAACTGGTTTCACCACCTACAGCACCAGAAGTACTTTGCATTCACAGCTGATGAAGGACTTTTTGTCCAAAATACACTATATTACCAAAAGTATTCGGTCACCCATCCAAATGATCAGAATCAGGTGTCCTAATCACTTGGCCTGGCCACAGGTGTATAAAATCAAGCACTTAGGCATGCAGACTGTTTTTACAAACATTTGTGAAAGAATGGGCCGCTCTCAGGAGCTCAGTGAATTCCAGC
>CM040977.1:16986497-17002124 GCA_022985145.1 Pangasius djambal
TCCTCTTCCAACATGACTGTGCACCAGTGCACAAAGCAAGGTCCATAAAGACATGGATGACAGAGTCTGGTGTGGATGAACTTGACTGGCCTGCACAGAGTCCTGACCTGAACCCAATAGAACACCTTTGGGATGAATTAGAGCGGAGACTGAGAGCCAGGCCTTCTCGACCAACATCAGTGTGTGACCTCACCAATGCACTTTTGGAAGAATGGTCAAAAATTCCTATAAACACAATCCTCAACCTTGTGGACAGCCTTCCCAGAAGAGTTGAAGCTGTAATAGCTGCAAAAGGTGGACCGACATCATATTGAACCCTATGGGTTAGGAATGGGATGGCACTTAAGTTCATATGTGAGTCAAGGCAGGTGACCGAATACTTTTGGTAATATAGTGTATCTTGGTCCACTGGAAACTTTGTGTATTACTCTGAACTTTTACTACATCAAGAATAAATCAAGGTTCATCAGACCAGGCAATGTTTATCCAAGGCGGGGATACACACTTAATTGTCCATAAAGTGTGTCCATCACAAGGCAGCTCATACAATTGCCATGCAAAAACATTTAAAAGTGCTGTTTTAGTCATTTTAGTTTTTATATAACATTATGTTTGCCAACATGTTGACAGCTGCAGCCCAATTCTGAGACCAAAATTAGTGACCATTTGGCAAGTTCATGAGTGACCAGACAAAAAGATATGTAAGGAACAAAAATAGATGATCAAATATTGGGTAGCAAATAATGCACTTAATAAATGTCTGTAAAGATTAGATATGGAAAACACACACACAGTCTTACCCTCATTCCTAGAATCAAGAACCCAATCTCTTCCATTAGAGGATACTTTCTAATCTGCTCTTCCTGTTTCTCTTGTGAGGCAAACGGATCATAGCTCCTTCTCCCAATCTTCACATCCATGATACATGGACATGTAAACCTCCCAGCCACATCCTCCAGCTTCAGATACAGCTCTATGAAAGAATGTTTTCACAGACTTAGTGCATGAACACATTTGGATTTGGTATGATTAGTTGTGTCTTTAGTTACAGAACAAAGAACAAAGTGTCATTCAAGAGTGACCCAGCAACACTTTGACTTTGACTTAGAGTTATTAATAACAGTAATTACTATTTCTTGTCAAACATGAGAAGTAAACGTGTAATCGGTCTTTCCCTGTTAAGTCAGTGCAGTTTCAGAGGGCCGGGCTGCAGCTTCTCTGCTGAGAGACTCTGATAAGACTTTATAACAAGTCAATACTTTTCAGTCAAGTTAGTAGTCACTGGCAAGCCAATCCTCTACACAATCAACTGATTAGAGTCTCCATGACAAAATGCTTTATTGTGTGCTATTACTGGGATAGTTTAAAGTTCAAAGTTGGCCAAAAGTTATCCATTAACATATATGCACAATAGCTCAGGACTAAGTACAACTACCCTATAATTACATCCCCCTCTTTCTTTCTTTCTTTCTTTCTTTCTTTCTTTCTTTCTTTCTTTCTTTCTTTTCTCTTTCTCTCTCTCTCTCTCACACACACACACACACACACACACAGCATTTAATCTTTAAATGCTCACTTAAATGCAAACATTGACTCATAGACATGTCAAGGAATATACTCTAACCATAAGGTCCTTTTCATCTTTCCTTCCACTTACTTCTCAGATAAAACAGGGCTACTACCACTACATCCTGTTCCTGTTTGACATGATGTCAACTATGCAAACATAGTACATTCACTGAGAGGAGACTCCAATATTAATCATTAACCAGTGAAACAATTATTTATTGAGGAATAACCTCATTAATTCAGTCATTAGTCACACATCAACATTAATTTGCAGTCTATAAAATGAAGTAAAGCAAAGCAAAAATGCGTTGCCACTTGGAGCTGTTGTTTATACACATATGGCCAGAGGTCGGTAGACACCTGACCATAACACGCATATGTGCTTCTTAAACATCCTATTCCAGATTTAGTAACCCTAACCTTGATGGTAACAGTTGAAATTATATAATTAGGTTCAGATTTTAAATAGGTAAATGCTGGACAGGCATATCCAGTCTCACCATTTGGGTTATCTGGAGTTGACCATGTGCCATAGTATTTGGGTAGGTGTTGTTGTAAAGCCAGTAGGTGTGGATCTGTACAGTCTTGAGCAAACACCTAAAAAGCACATTCAGGTAAGGGCTGACCTTGGGTAACCAATACAATATTTAGCAAACTAATAAGTGTATGTGTGAAAGGACTGTGATACAGTGGATTTAGTGAACTGTTCAATTGCTGCTGCATTGTCAAGTTTTGAGTGGTGGATAATACCTGTGTGTAGAAGTGCATCTCACATGGGCCTCTTGGAGGAGGCTGTAGCTGTTTGAGTACAGTGCCATCAAAGTGCTGTAGGATACCTGAACAATTACACACACAAAATAATCTGCATTAGGAAATACTTGACAATCATGAAAACCGAGCTGGACCTAAGGTAAAACCATAACAAATTACATTATAATGATGTTTTTGAAATGTACATGATTGGAAATACAACATGGGTCATTTAAATTCTGAATTTTCTCTCTCTAGTGTCCTAGAAATCTATTTAAACATATAAAGCTGACTTTTTTTTTAATTTTCTGTCAGTGAGCACCAAATCTCTCTCTCTCTCTTGCTCTCTCTCTCTCTCTCTCTCTCTCTCTCTCTCTCTCTCTCTCTCTCTCACACACACACACACACACACACACATACACACACACTATACACAGACAACTCCAATGATTTATTCACTGGATCTAATAATTGTGCTTCTCAGTTGCCTTTAAACTATTCCATTAGATAATGCTG
Organism: Pangasius djambal; assembly: GCA_022985145.1. Taxonomy (NCBI): domain Eukaryota; kingdom Metazoa; phylum Chordata; class Actinopteri; order Siluriformes; family Pangasiidae; genus Pangasius; species Pangasius djambal. Next base: position 16,989,333 of record CM040977.1, read on the forward strand.
CTACCTCTGTTTTTCAGACACACATAATTAAAATAAAACACAATTAAGAAAAAAGAAAGTTGTGGTTTCAGAAGAATTGTGGGACCAACTGTTCACACTCTTGTAAATTCTGAGGCTCCCGAATTGATATTAAGGGAGTGTATTAGAACTGTTAAAGAGGACCTTGGTGTAGGCTTTAATGTCATTCTGATTTTAATTCATTCTCATTCTCATACTCTCAAAATTAGTTACATTGTACAGTGGTTACTGAATAAAACACAGTATAATGTGATTTAAGACGAATAACTAAACAATAAGGGAAGAGATTAAGTAGTTAACTGACCGACTTTATGGATGCCGTACTTGTGTCCAGCCACCTGATGAGAGAGCGGCACTGGAGCACACATGCTCTCTGCTTTCCTGCTCTTCCATTCTGCTGCGTTTTCATTCTGCAGTCCATCACCGGTGACTACAGATGACTTTAATACTTGATCTTCTGTAGCCATTCTGAGCTCCAGCTATCACATCACATCATAATCATGTTATTTAACTCTGCACTTCATGTTACCAGGGAGTTACATACCTCACGTGGGTGTCTGCAAGTATAGATAAGAAAGACAAACTTTGACCTACGAAAGATTTATAGCTACACAGATTCCTACAAACAGTTCTGAATCTGAGCGACCACATTCCACTTCCTCGTAAAAGCAAAGCCACCACTCCACAACTGTCCTCTGCACTAAAGTCCATTAATAATCTCTCGGCAGTGCAAGGTGTTAGCCAACTGTGCCACTCACACTTCACGCCCAGCTATTATTCTGGCTGCCTCTAACTCTAGAGGAACAAGGTCATCGTTAGCCTTTGGCTCGAGTTTCGGTGTGGTTTCGATGATCGTTCACTGAGGTATACAACCAGCCCTGATTGGTCAGAAGGTGTTGAAACAGCAGCTCTGACATTAGTGCCACCTGTAATTCAAATCACATAATGCACTCATTCTAATACATTATCATTTCTTTAGTAACAGCTAAATCACAGGGAACTTAATTAATTAATTACAAACGTTTTACTCATCCTCTCTGCTCAACGTTTCAAATGCTGCCTTCAGGTGGAGTTGACATGGCAAAGTTTTCTGTGAGGAGACATTTATTTAGGATTTAGTATTAGGATTTAGGATTTAGTCTCCAGTGTCAGGGCTCTGTAACAGTCATAGGTAAAACTGTTAATTCAGGAGTGAGGGCTTTTTGGTTTCTCAGTAACATTACAAGCTGTGTTTTCTGTATTAGTAAAGAGAGAGAGGGAAAAAGAGAAGCTGGTAAAGGAGTAGATCATTTTATATCTGCTAAAATAAAGTGATAACAGGAGCTAACTTGTCTCATAGACGTTCCGCAACATTAAATGTAACTGTAAATGGATAAAAAGCATGGCATATTCAATTTGTACAAATCGTAATTGTTTTTTCAATTCAATTCAATTTTATTTGTATAGCGCTTTTAACAAAGGACATTGTCAAAAATCAGCTTTACAGAAATATATTAATTCAGGACATAAATTTTAAATTTAGGAATTTATCCCTAGTGCACAAGCTGGAGGCGACGGTGGCAAGTAAAAACTCCCTGAGACGATATGAGGAAGAAACCTTGAGAGGAACCAGACTCCAAAGGGAACACATCCTCATCTGGGTGACACTGGACAGTGCAATTATAAATAATTCCCTTCTATAACTGTATACTATATGGTCAAAAAGTGCAATTGTGTAACCACGAGAGTTCATAATAGTTTACAAATGAAGTCTATTTTGTTGAAGTTATCAACTGTTCACTGATGGAGACGTGCAAAACTGTTCGTGGCAATTGTCCTAAAGCTATCAAAGCAATTGTAGTCCTAAGCTATCGTAGCAAAACTGTTCATATCAACTTATGTTGTTGCTAATTGTCCAATTGTTAGCAAATTGCTAAAATTTATAACACTACTCTCAGAATCATGCTGTCATAATAATCAACACCTGCTGACCAATCAGATTCGATAATTCAACAACGCTGTGGTAAAAATGAAAATGTACTTTCAACAAGTAAAGGGACCAGCTAGCATCAGCTAACTAGCATCAGTAGAGAGCATTATAGTATTGCAGTTAAATAGGTACAGGTTATATGAGTGGAAGTATCCAGCCAAAAAATGTGCTCAGGTGAAAATAAAAATAAAAATAAAAAAGTTTAAATGTACTCAGGTATTAAAAAGTAAAAGATAAATGTCATGTAATGTCATGTTCTCATGTGAAAAGTAACTTTTATTACTTATACAAAACTGTAAGAAGATGAATGTTGTTTTAAAGCAGCTATGCCATTTTGCCTGAAAACTTCATTCAATCTCTGTAAGTTTGAAATAGTTACCATTAGCTAGAATTGCTGCCAATCGATGCTAGTCTTACCTGGCATTACCAAACAAAACAGGTTAACATAGTTAAATACAGCCAATTAATGTTAGCAAATTAGCAAACCTTAACTCACATGAATACACAAATGTGTAGCATACAGTCATTGGCTTGAGAAAAAAGACAAGTATTTTGAAGGTCTAAATAAAAAATGTAAGGAGTAAAAAGTATGTTTTTTTTTCTTGGAAGTGTAATTTATTGTGAGTACAAGTATACTTAAGTAAAAGATAAATAATAAATAATACTTAAGTATAATAACACAGTATAATTACTCATGAATTTGTCACTCCTACAAGCTAGTTAACATTACTTCACCTGAACCATGCTATGGTGACAACAATTTTGTGACCCGGTTTTATCAAAAGCTGACAATTTTAATTACATTTCTCACCAGAAATTGAAATAACTATATATATATATAAACAATTGACAGTGTCACAGTCAGCATTATAGAAATCCGAGTCTAGATCTAGATCGCTAATGAGCAAGCCAGAGGAAACAGTGACAAAGAAAAATCCCCTGAGACGACATGAGGAAAAAACCTTGAGAGGTTCCTCAAAAGGGACTACATTCTCGTCTGGGTCATGATCGTTACAGTATATTAAGAGAAAAGGCAAACAGCAGCTAATGTGTTGAAAAGAGATAGAATGCTTGGTATGAGCATATGTGAATGTGAGTCCTGAGATGAGATGAGTATAATTTCACTGCAGCATTTATACTCTGCAGCTGGAAGGTTTTTACTGTAGTGCAGGTCTCTAGGGTATCCAGGTTAGATCCGATCACATGAGCTGAATAGCAAATAGCTCCAAGAATAGGAAGCAGGACAAGCAGAGCAGGAGTGGAGTATTAGGATCAATCAAGCAGTTCCTGAGGGTTGGAGGAACCACAGCTTAAGAAGTGTGTCAGGATTTTGGCGCATCAAGCAGCAGGAGTTCATGTACAGCCCAACTGACAAAGTTTACCCAGTTTATCTTACCTCTATATCCATGAACAACCAGATCTGTATCTTTGCTGTTAGCAGAATGTCTGAATAAACAAGTATATTTCAGCCAAAACATAAAGTCTGAGATTTTGTCCTGAACATTACCTGGAAGACCATTCCATGCCTGGGAAGCTTTGTAGAAAAAGGTTTTGCCTCCTGCTATAATTTACATTATTCTTGATAAACATCTGTGAGGCAGGAATCAGTGCTTTATAGGTCAGTAGTAGTATTTTTTTTAACCATAGTGTGGTTGAATTCTCTAATCAGACTAGCAAGAAGGTGTGCATTATTTTTGCATAACAGCATGGCTCAGACAGAAGTCCTGACTATAAAATGAATAACTGGTTTATATTAATGCAATTGTCCTAATGCAATATTGTTTCTCTAGTAACAGCTCATTCACAGGCACTTGTATGGTGGACACTCCACATATTCCAAGACTAATAATATAACTGATTAAAAACCATGTTTTTTAAACAAAGAAAAATGTATAATCATTGATGTGATGAGGTATTTTCTCAGGAGTCTTTTAACATTTATGCAAGGAGTCTTGGTTGTAAGTGTAACAGTCACAGGGCTTTGTAAAGTTTTCCAGCACAGGAAAGTCTTTAGGACAGAAGAGGTTACATGTTCTGGTTTCTCAGTAAAATGACATTGTTTTAAGCAAGAGAGAGAGAAAATTAGATGCTGGTGAGGGAATGACTTTATCACTGCTGTAAGTGATAATATGAACTAACTTTTAACTATAAACCGTTAAAAAATTTGTCTAATAAATTAAACATTGTAATCATTAGCAAATCACTGTGATGTAAGCAGAATAACACTTTGGATCACGCAGTTATATAAAATAATACACTTTGGGGAAGTACACAATTGCTACCCATCGAACCATATCACGCCATGTATTATTTCCATACAAAAGAATGGTCCATCCTGTTATTCCTTCCTTAATCAATATTAAATTTTACTATCCAATGTAGCCAGTATAGTGTAAATAAGATAGGAAAAACATAATCAAACTTTCTATTTCTAATAAAGACTCTAAATTCTGGACCAACTGGTGTCTACTTATGCACCTAAAGGACTATCAGAGTGTTACTGAAGTATATAATGAAGTAATTTTGCCTCATATGCAATGTTGCAATGTTGCAATGAGATAGAAAAAGTCTGCCCTAGTATATTATCTACATGAGCTTCAAAGAGACTGGCATCTGTACTCACTCTAAGGTTTGTCAAAGTAACACACGAGAAAACTGAAAGGCCATCTAGGCTCATGTTAGGCTCATGTCTGATCTATCTCTGCTTACATAAAATGACGAGGTTATATTAGGTATAGAACAAAGCATTTTGTTGTCAAGTAGACAGGCTGGGAAATTCAGTGTTAAATATTTGTAGGTCTCAGATGGTGGAGAAATGTCAGCAACCAAAGGGTGTATTGTAGTACACTAGTACACTAGTCAGATAACATCCTCGCTAGTTAACACCCTGCTCACAATCACACTAAGATAAAATCAGAATCTAATAGAGGCTAGTGATAGATCATTTACAACTTTAACCAGTGCTGTCTTAAATCTAAAATTAGGCATTTTTCTGAAACCTTTTATGTATGTAATTGCTATGCAAGTATGAGCATAGATTTCGTGCTACTACTTTGTCTTGGCCCTTGGAGGCTTGTTATTGATATCTCACAAACGTGTAGAGCCTTTTAGGAGTTATAATATCTAAAAGCACTTTGCATCTTACCGCTTTCAAGTGAAAAGTTTTGTATTTGTATTTGTAATTGTATTAAAATTACTCTTTGCCACGTGGAAGATTGTCGTAGACAGATACTATAGATTTATTGCTGATGTAAACATAATATAGCAAATGAAAATCTATTATCAGTAGAGGGAATATACAAAATAATGACTGCAGCACTCAGATTACACATAGAGATCATCACAAAAATGTGAACTGTATTTACCGGAAAACCGGAAACAATTGAACAATCTTTCAAACATCACAGAACCACGTGTGTCAAAGTTAAATCAAGTGTTAACCAATGAATTTAATCATGGAGTAATATCATCACAAAATGAGAATTAAAACACACTGCACTGCCATTACCACAGCATATTTACTCACTTCTAAGAAGTTTAAGAAGTTTATGTACTTAAGGTCACATTTTTTGTTTAATGACAACACTCAAAAGTTGTACCATTATGCTTATTGTAATTTTGAGCCAACGGGTCATTTAGGCTTTGTTAAAAAATATCTCCCATGCTTCTTTGAAACAATCTATGTGTCATTCATACAAACCATAATTATCAAATTATTACTAAACCAAAATCAGATCCTCTTATATTATAGGAACACAATGGCATTCAGCTAAGAAAATAAACCAAATCTGATTTCACCCTCGTGTGTCCACATATTTACATCTTCTGCACTTATGTATTAAATCTTATTTTTTAGACCTCGGATTTTATTAGATTTTTTTTAATGCTGAAAACACAAGATATAAATTTTCCATTTTGTGACTTGCTTGCACTTGTGTGTTTGGATAAGATTATAGCATGGGACATTCTGCAGAGAAACATACAAATTGTCATCCAGATTCAAACAAACACATTCACTTTTTCCTTACATTTCATTTACTTTTTTTGGTTCATTTATTTTCATGGCTTTCAAATGTACACTCTGTCATTTTACATTCATTCTTAAGTGCTTTTGTCAGCGTTGGTTGCAGCAATCTCACCAAGCCTTGCAATCAGCTGAGAAGCAGCTAGGGATATAAGAAAAATAATCAGAAAAATGTAGTGCTAATTTCATCACCAACATCAAGATTCAAATGTAATTACTGAACTTTTGGGAGGAAAAATATATTTCTCAATATATACACCTGCACTAAGACAAGAAGATAGAGAATAAGACCATGATGAATGATGAACATTCAGACATAGGCAGCTATGACAAGAGAACCTAAAATCTTATGACGATCTTAGTCGCATGTGTGAGGCAAATATATACTAATCTCTGTCAGTGCTTCAGTGGGATTGCAAACATGTACTCTGTGTACATCAACTCTCACACTCATGCATCCTTCCTTTTAATGATCAGAGGGCCCACGTTGTCCCCCGTCTCTTGATTGTGTTTTGCATGGGCACCATCACAGTACGGAAACTGAAAGACAGAAAAAAAAAGAAGTTCAAAGTCATTTTTTATTTTGCCAGATGTTACATATGAGGCATTTGACTTGATGAGCGCATGTAACAGACATGTAACATGCAGAGAACACTGTATACAGAAGTAGAAGAAATTGATAAAGAAAAAAACTAACGTGAAATAAGAAAGGATACATAATACTGAAGTATGATAAGAAGGGGGTATAATGGGTTTGAGTTATAAAGGGAATATAATATTGAATATGTATCCCCTACATACAGTCCCCTCTGAAAGGTGGAACAGCAAGGCCAATTCTTTTGTTTTTGCTATACACTGAAGACATTTGGGTTTGAGATCAAAAGATAAATATGAGACAATAGATCAGAAATCCATCTTTCATTTCCTGGAATTTACATCTAGATGTGTTAAACAACTTAGAACATATCACCTTTCGTGGCAGACCACCCAGTTTTTAGGTGAGCAAAAATGATGAAGTTCTTCCCAATTAGATTGGATGCATGTAAATTGGCAGAATGTTTCTGTAGACTGAATTTATTCTGCTGCTACTATCATCATACACATCATCATCATCAACACCAAATTGCTGTATTGGCTACACCCAATGTTTGTGCAATGGCTCTGATCTCTTTTTTCAGCTTCAAAATGGTTTCCTTTTCTCCCATAGACGGCTCTCTGGTCTTCATGTTGGTTTATCCTTTTTGCAGTCTTCACAGGTGAAACCCAGGGCTCAAACCAAAAACACACATTCAGGACTATTAATTGTTTAAACAATCAATCTAACAGGGCACACCTGGGCAACAAGAAGCACCTGTCAGTCACATGTTCCAATATGTTTGATTACTTGAAAAATTGGTGGGTTCAAACAAAAGGTGCCATGTTCCAAGTTGTTTAACACCTAGATGTAAATATCAGGAAATGAAAGCTGAAATTCTGATCTATCATCTCATATTCATCTTTTGAACTCAAACTCAAATGTCTTCGGTGTATAGCAAAAACAATAGAATTGGCCTTGCTGTTCCAGTACTTTTTGGAGGGGACTGTATGTGCAGGAAGGTGCATATACAGTCAGGTCCAGAAGTATTTGGACAACGACGGAGTTTTTGTGATTTTGCCTTTATACTCCACCACAATGGATTTGAAATAAAACAATCAAGATGTGATTGAAGTGTAGACTTTCAGCTTTATTTTAAGAGGTTCCACAAAAATATGGCATTTACCGTTTAGGAATTATAGCTATTTTAAGCAAAGTACCTCCATTTTCAGGGGCTCAAAGGTATTTGGACAATTGACTGACAAGAAGTTAATTGACCAGATGCGGTCCATTCCCTCGTTACTTCAAGACAAATGAAGCAGATAAAAGGTCTGGAGTTGATATCAGGTATTGAGTTGGCATTTGGCAGCTGTTCGACTGGAGGTACTAATATGAAGTCCAAGGAGATCTCAGTGCAAGTGAAGGAGGCCATCATTAGGCTGAAAAAACAACATAAATCTATAAGAGAGATAGCAAAAACCTTAGGTGTGGCCAAATCAACAGTTAAAAAGAAAGAAAGCACTGGTGAGCTCAACAACATCAAAAGGCCTGGAAGACCACGGAAGACTTGGACTTTGGACTGATGAAACCAAGATTAACTTGTACCAGAATGATGGGAAGAGAAAAGTATGGTGAAAGAAAGGAACAGCTCATGATCCAAAGTATACCACATCACGTGTCAAACATGGTGGAGGCAGTGTTATGGCACTGGCATGTATGGCTGCCAATGGAATCAGCTCACTGGTGTTTATTGATGATGTGACTGCTGACAGAAGTAGCAGGATGAATTCTGAGGTGTATAGGGCTATACTCTCTGCTCACATTCAGCCAAATGCTACAAAACTGATGCCACTTCACAGTGCAGGTGGATAATGACCCTAAACATACTGCGAAAGCAACTCAAGATTTTTTGAAGGCAAAGAAATGGAATATTCTTCAATGGCCAAGTCAGTCGCCTGATGTCAACCCAATAGAGCATGCTTTTCACTTACTGAAGACAAGACTGAAGGCAGAAAGACCCACAAACAAGCAGCAACTGAAGGTGGCTGCAGTGAAGGCCTGGAAAAGCATCTCCAGGGAGGAAAGTCAGAATTTGAGTTTTGAGAACATGGGCTCCAGATTTCAGGCAGTCATTGACTGCAAAGGATTTTCATCCAAGTATTAAAATTATGGTTATATTTACAGTTATGTCACTTTGTCCAAATACCTTTGAGCCCCTGAAAATGGAGGTACTTTGTTGAAAATGGCTGTAATTCCTAAACGGTAAATGCCATATTTTTGTGGAACCTCTTAAAATAAAGCTGAAAGTCTACACTTCGATCACATCTTGATTGTTTTATTTTAAAGGCAAAATCACAAAAACTCTGTCATTGTCTAAATAGTTCCTGACCTAACTGTATGTGCATGGTTTGAAGAGGTCAAGGGTGGTGTCTGTAATAAAATGTCTCCTGTATGATAAAACTCATGTATCTGGAAGGCCACTACTTAACAAAGCATGCGAGTTCTTTTCTACCTTTTCTGTTTGCGGCATGGAGACATGACTACATGTATAATGCATTTGTCTATTAAACTACATTAACTATATTTTGGCACATGCAAATATGCAAAGTTTTATACTGTCTGTAAGAGCCAGTGGCCAAGTTAATCAGCCTGTGGCTGACCCCTTGGGTTTATATTCTTTCTTTTTTTTTTCTTCTATGGCAATACAACATAGATGATGTAAAACATCATCCTATTATTTGTAGTTTTAGAAAGCTGCTGGTTTAAATGGAAGTGTTATCTTTTCAGTGGGAGGTGAGGACAGGTTTTCAGTGAATGCAGAGATATTTATTTTTTTGTTTGTTTGTTTGTTCATTCGTGTCCCCTATGGAGGACGAAAAATGACTTAAGTATAAATAAATAAATAAATAAATAAATAAATAAATAAATAAATTTTGGTCATGAAAAGGGCTATAATTAAATTAATGCCTTGAATTTATTTCTATATTTCCATACATGAACATTTATTTGGGCTATTTCTGCATTTCTACATTTATCTATCTATCTACTTATTTCTGTATTTCTGTGTATAAATAAATAAATATGTATGTATTTATGTATGTATGTATGTATGTATGTATGTATGTAAAATAAATAAATAAATAGATAAATAAATAAATAAATAAATAAATGTATGGAAATGTAGAAATAAATTCAAGGCATTAATTTAATTATACCCTTTTTCATTACCAAAATTTACTTATTTTCTTCTGCATTCATTCATTCATTCATCATCCTCCACAGTCGCCGGCACTTTCGAAAACACTCTTGACTTTAGGACGCAGGTGCTGAAAACTGAAAGTCAGCAGAAAACCATTTTAGCACAATCTAGAGATTAATCGGTTTTGCCTGATTTACTGTATATTACCTTCTTAGATCTCCAGCATCTACAGTAGACCGCCTTATCACCCAGGTCCTCAATGTCGAAAGCATGCACCACTTTGGGGTTATCTTTCTGCAGGTCCAGGTTGACTTTTGGCTTCACGGCTTTGGCTTTGGAGAATAATGTTTTGTGGATGAGGAAACCGACGGCCATGGCTCCAACAGTGACAGACAGAGCCGTTATCACTTCACCTGTTAATGGACCACAGCGCTGTTAGGGCTTTTTCGGGACTCTGTTATGTAAACATGAACCTGCAGCTTTAATCTTTTATCTCGCGCCTCAAACACGAGCCTCGTCCTCTTCACTGCTACCGTAAAAATAAACAAAGCGCAAGTAAAAAAAAGCTAAGGTCAGGTAACCCATGCTAAGTCGAAATGACACTTTCTTTAGTAATATCCCTGATTTCTTAAGTTATATTGACAGAGCTAGTTGTCCACACAACGCACTCTGACAGTACAGGGGACAGACATGAGCAGTTATGGGAGCTACCTTCAGATAGTTAATCATATGCTTATAGGTCATTAACAAGGTGCCTGTACAGCTACTCATATTACATATTATATAAACATATATATTACCAGAGATTATCCAAACATTACCTTTAGACAAAGTTGGTGAGCTACTCATGACTATATCGAGGAATGAAGCGCCTCAAGAGACTGCAAAGTGTCCTTTTTTTTTTGAAAGACTAATGACCCATATTTTAAAGCTCCTCCAAGCTGTGGCTGGATCATTCAAGCGAATCAATTCTGCACCCAAATGCGCACACGACACCAGGTCACCAGCTCTATCAAAGTCCCCGAGCCCACTTTCTCAACAAATCTTCACCAGCAAGCGAGCCAAAGTGTAGGCTGTGTCTATAGTATATGCAATATAGGCAATTTTCTGAAGTGGTGTATGTCAAATTATTTTAACACAGTTGAATGTCGTGCTCTTAGAAAGGAATCTGAAGCGGAGATGGACTTTATCCGGTCAGATGTGCCAGTGTCAGGATAGTTAGAATGGTTTAAATAAATAAATCCTCCGACTGAAACACGTATTATAAAACTGAATAACCGAGGATAATTTAGCAACGTTGAAACAATCCACGCTAACTTGGAAAACAAATCTTGACAACAAATGACTCTTATTATGAATTTCTGGTTCACGTGTGTGAACAGGAAGCAATACCAATGCCGGTGCCCAAAATTATATTCCACTCATTGCAACCGCTGATCTGTTTAGTTTAGGAGTCTATAGGTCGATCATGATTTGTAAGTATCTGTTCATATTTCTTGTGGTATTTTATAAACAGCTGATGTTACTAACATCTCAATATTGAGATGATGAGATAAATATAGATAAGATATTTTTGCCAGTGAGATGACTTATTTATGGCTCTGCATCTACATGTTGGTGTTCTCAGCTTCACTCATTCAGCTACATTCATAGTGTTTTTTTTTTTTTTTTGTTACATAGTCTTTCCAACTGATCAGTTACTTATCAATATCAGGTCCCCGAAGCTGGAGAGATCTCTTAAATGAGGTGTAATATTGACTCTGCTGAAACAGATCTTGTAGACCTGTACAAGCTGACTTAATGCCTTCACTCATAAGAGGTGCATTTCTCCCTCTCTTACTTGCTGAAAGGACATGAGCGGGAGAAGGAGAGCCAAACCCAACCGGGGTGGAGGACGCTTCAATAAGGGTGGTGGTGGAGGAGGAGGAGGAGGAGGAGGAGGAGGAGGAAAGAAAGCATTCAGTGGCTTGGACGATGATTTTAGCCTGGATCTTGGACCAGGTCACTCCATCAAACCTCCCTCTAAAGGAAGAGGACGAGGGGCTTTTACAAGTAGAGGCCATGGGGGCAGTAGAGGAAGGGGACGTGGCAGCTCTCAGGGTTTTTCCAGAGATGGCTCCAGGCAGGGTGAGGAAGGGCGAGATCAGGGTAGATCTGACCGGTTCAAGCTGCCTCTACAGAAGATACATATGACATCAGAAAACCAGCTACAAGTAAAGGAATTACTGAAAGAACTTCAGAGTCAGGAGTATAATACTCCAAACAGGTTAGTGGCTATATGGACATGTTTTATCTATCAACTGTTAATGGCTAATTTAATGGTCATATCTAAAAACCACATGGCTAGGCAATCTAAATCAAACCTTCAAACCAAAACCTAAATTTAGGCAGAAGTTTCGAAAAGACTCTTGTTTCAATTCACATTGCACAGGGGCTCATTTATTTATTTATTTATTTATTTTTACTCAGTGGCTCAGACTATGAGGGAGAGGAAGAGGAGGAGGAGTATGATGAGCTGGACCATCGTGAGGAAGGTCAGTTCTGGATCACTCAGGATGATGGTGTCGGTTGCGCAGAAGAAGATGTCTATGAAGAAGAAAATGAGGAAGAAACACCTGCCAAACCAGAACCTGTTGTTTCCCTGTTTGCCTTAGGCACACTCTGCAGGTACTCCTTGTCAGTGTGCCTTTATTTGTAAAGAGTTTCTCTGTGTATTTTAACATTTTAAGATCAAGCATTAGCCATAATCAGTATATTAACCTTATAGTTCAAGATTTGTAATTTAATGAGACCTGAATTCAACCTGCAGTTAAACAACATCTTTTGTTTAACTTTTGTCTGTGAATATGTGAATACTTTTTACACCTCAGAGTTGTGTCATTATTGTAATTCTATTATAGTATTAGTCTGTTAGTCCAGCATCTTAAAGCAGCAAAGCGAGAGAGTCCCTATAACAATAATTTTGTTATAGGGACTCTCTCGCTTTGCTGCTTTAAGATGCTGGACTA
>CM040977.1:17002224-17015824 GCA_022985145.1 Pangasius djambal
GTCCAGCATCTTAAAGCAGCAAAGCGAGAGAGTCCCTATAACAAAATTATTGTTATAGGGACTCTCTCGCTTTGCTGCTTTAAGATGCTGGACTAACAGACTAATACTATAATAGAATTACAATAATGACACAACTCTGAGGTGTAAAAAGTATTCACATGTTTGTTAAACCCATAATTGCCTGTTGGGAACTCAAAATTTTCTGAAACAAAATAAACAAGCTCAGGTATTACAACAGCAGCAGCATCCAGAGTTAAATTACTTAGTACAATATCAGGTTTTAACTCCTGTCGTGTACCTATTAAGCATTCCAAATCATTTTCCAGAACAGACTGCAATGAATAAATACCACAGCTGAGTTTTATATCTAAAAGGTGTCCAAATGTGAGGAGATGAACAGCTCTAAGCAGACTTTCCGAGCAGCCATCTTGTTGTTGCTGTTACTCTGATGTGATGGCGCTATTATGTTATGTCAAGATAATATGGTTGATATGAGTTAATACGAGTTATGTACAAGCAATGGAAACTGAATCTTGTACAAGTGTTTAACTTTGTCCAGTTAATTAATTTGTAGGGTGCTAAACAATGGTTTTTACATTTGCTTGTGTCAGGTATGGCTTTGACCGTGAGCGTAGCAGGCAAGCTCTGGAAGCAGCAGAGAGCGGTGGGAAAGGGGAAGTCGGAGCGACACTGGAGCTTCTTCTTTCTCAGATGTTCACTGAACGTTTTGGCTCGACTGCTCTTGACCTTCAGGTACCTGACCCTCCATCATATGAGGAATGCGTGGCCCTACGCCAGGAGGAGGCTGTTGCTTTAACTGCCATCTACGGAGAGCGCTTCTGCGAGAGAATCAGTGGCCGCGTCTGGACCATCCGTCTGGATCTGCTGTGCATGACTGAAGGCCGTAGCCGCACCTCAGAGCTGACCAAGAAAGGACAGTTGAGAGGGTGTTCATCCACTCCGGTGTGTAAATTCTACTTAAAGGGATCAGGATGTAAATTTGGGAGGCAATGCCATTTCAAACACCAAAGACCAACTGAGTCAAGCCATCACAGAGACCCATGTGGGCCCAGCCAGCCTGGTTTTAGCAGTACTGATTCCCCTGTTTACCAGCTGGAGGTCCGCTTTCCTCGGGGAAACTGTTACCCCTTTCAGCCACCATTAGCTGCCTTCAGTACCACGGATGAGGCAATCTCTGGAGCAGGACGCCTTAATGTGACAGAATATCTCTTTGGCCAATTACTTTCAGCGGCACAAGAGGGCGAGCCTGTGGTCTACACTCTCGTCTCCTGTCTTGAGGAAGATGGACCAATCAGAGAGCTCCTTTCAGCTTCACATCACAAATATAGTGCTCCACCCCCTGTGTTAGCCCCACCCACTAGTACTGCAACAAGAATTCGTAGTACTAAGTGCACCTCAGTCGACAGTACACCGAGCAGTACAACAGTTTCTTCCCGATTCACTAACGTAGCACAGAACACCAAACTCACAGTCGTGCATACAGAAGGTAAGGTATCTGCTGTTTATGTCGATCATATTCAGTGTGTCTGAAAGAAAATGAAATTATGGAATGTTAATTTATTGCGTTTAATTGCAATTACCAATTTACTTGTCTTTTCTGTTGACCTAATGCCACATTTGTAATATAAGAATAACATTCCACATAAACGGACATTAAACATGGATGTTAATTCCTGTAAGCCTTTTAACAGAAAGGGAAGATGCAACACAAAAGAACTAGACCATTATAAAACCTATTAGTGAAATACACAAATAGGTTACTGGATAATGAAAAATAAACTATAACAAAACTATGAATAAATAATGTACTAGTCTATACTAATGTGTTAAATCTTGTTATGTACAACATGTGTTAAGGTGAGAGTGGACAATTTGCAACTCCATGAAATATTACTGTGTTCTGTGACTAAATATGGTTAATCATAGTTCATACATTAAACTGTTTGACAGAGAATAAAGATTAAAATGTGATTTTGCAGAAATGTGATTATATCAAGAAAGTTAAAAAAAAAAAAACTATGAATGTGGAAATGACAATGAACTGCAATCACCTAAAATTATCATAATCATTTCTGAATAATTACCTTTACACAATTATGTAATAATAGTGGTAAGTACAACTCTGATGATTGGAGACAGAAATTTATCCAGTCATGTGCAAAATAGATGTCTGCATATAATTCTTCCTGCTCATATCTCTCCATCTGTACGATTTTTAAAAGCAGCATACATTTATTCTACATAATACATACACTATATGGTAAAAAGTTTGTGAAGGCCTGTGGTGCATTCCAGTTCATCCCAAAAGTGTTCAGTGGGGTTGAGATCAGGGCTCTGTGCAGGCCACTGGAGTTCTTCCACTCCACTTTGTACACAGGTGCCTTGTCATACAGGTTTGGGGCCCTTAGTTCCAGTGGAGGGAAATCTTAATGCTACAGCATACAAAGACTATACAATGCACAGTCCAATACAATTGTGTACTTCCAACTTTGTGGCAATAGTTTGGGGGACGGCCCATATATGGGTGTGATGGTCAGGTGTCCACAGATGTATGGCCATATATAATGTGTAAATAATGCTGCACATTAGCTCCAGTTTTTTGTGATTTATTTTTACTTAAGATTGAATTTTTGATGATAGGTAGCTGGTGCAATTACAGAATAGTGTTATGAAATTATTTTATTCCATCTGGTCTAACTGAGCTTTTGTGGCTTTCAGACATGAGCATGTGTCTGTATCTTAGCAACATGATGTACTTAAGCACATCTCACAATGTGTTTACAGGGACCTATATAGCTATTAAAGTGCTGCCATCTAAGACACTGACTCATGAAGCAGCAATGCTGTTATGTAAATGTATTTACAATGCTGCAATGCTTGTTGGCTGAACTATATGTATATGGTACCTTTCATGTGTACTACTACAGGAGATAAACACAACACAGAAGATATCGAAGATGAGCAATATGATGAAGATGCTGAAGAAAGCGTTCCCATAGAGAATGAGAGCTATGTGAACTTAAGAAAGAAGATGGAGAAAAAAACTGAGATAAGAGCTGAAGAGGTGCTGCAGGAGAACAAGAAGCTTTGTAGAGAGTTCAGGAGAAAATTGGTAACAGTTTTTACTTGTGATTAGTCACTTTTTACCCACCTCACTAACTCTGATAGCTATAGAGAATTTGTATCTGTATGCCTGGAACCAGGAAAATACATCCTGTATATTAAGTCTTATGTCTCTGCTAGTCTTCCAGGCGCTATGTGTCAATGCAGGAGCAGAGGGTCAAGCTGCCTGTGTGGGAGAAGAAACAGAACATTCTAGATGCTCTGGAGAAGAATCAGGTTCTGGTGATCAGTGGGATGACGGGGTATGTTGGAAAATATGACATGTTGTGTTATTGGTTGTGTTAGTGTGTTAGAAAGGCCTTTTACAATTAGGTGTGTGTTTTATCTCAGGTGTGGTAAGACCACACAGATCCCTCAGTTTATCCTGGATGACTCTCTGAGTGGACGAGGGGAGAGTGTAGCCAACATCATATGCACTCAGCCTCGCCGTATCTCTGCAATCGCTGTGGCAACCAGGGTTGCTCAGGAACGGGCTGAGACTCTGGGTCATTCCACTGGATACCAGATCCGTTTGGAGACTGTCAGAGTAACTATCTCTCTCTTACACATACATTTATACATATACATGGCATACATTTAAGGTATCAGATCTATGTGGCATTTAATAAGAGCTAGACAAACAGTGGGTGGCATATTTTACACAATTAGGCTAGTTCTTGAACCAGATGGTAAGGAGAGCAAGTATATAGATGGTGTTTTTTGGGTTAATTAAAAATTGTCTGTGCCTGTAAAGATCTTGTTTTAAACTAAATAATCAGAATTACAGTATGTTATCAATTTATGCGGACATAGACTGTGGCAAGCAAAGGGCTAGTCAAAGTGCCGTCAGTGTCTCTGTACAGAACCATTTCAGTTGTAAAATATATTACAAAGATTGTTTCCCAAGCAAAGACTGAGAAAAAGAAGAAAAATACTTCTCCCTTTCCCAATGCTCAAGGCTTTTAGGCTTGTATTAGGTAGTTTTATGCAGTTTTTGGGCTTGAAACTTTGCTGAAACTGGCAACCTTGTGTGTGTGTCCAGTCCTCCTGCACTAGGCTGCTTTTCTGCACCACTGGTGTCTTGTTGCGCAGGCTACAGGGAGACGCTCAGCTCAGTGGAGTCACACACGTCGTAATAGATGAGGTTCATGAACGCACAGAGGAGAGGTGAGAGAAACTGTGTTCATAATCTCACACATACACATAAATACACCCACATAATGAACACCTTGTGACATCTGCATCACTTCCTGTCTCTCAGTGACTTCCTGTTGCTGGTTCTGAAGGATCTGATGTTGCAAAGGTCTGACCTGAAGATCATCCTGATGAGTGCTACTCTCAATGCTGATCTCTTCTCCCAGTATTTCCACAAGTGCCCCACCATCCACATACCAGGCAAGAACTCCTTTATGTATATTCATATACTGCTTTTAGTGTACAATTCAGAAATTAATTTCACTCATACTAATAACGTCACTATTCACCTTCAGGACGTACATTCCCAGTGGAGCAATTTTTCCTTGAAGATGCCATTGCGATGACCAGGTACATAAAAGCAAATATATTTTTACCTCTCTCGAATCTTTCATGCAACTTTATATAGATTACATAGGACAAAGACAAACAACACAGCTGAATAAAACACAGTTGTCATCACAAAAGTTACCTAAAGTAAAACAAATAAAAATTAAAAAGCAATTCATGTAAATGTCAGAATGGTATAACTATCAGAATAGGCATAAACACTGGTTAATACTGGAAATAAAGTTGAAACATACTGTACATAAAATCTAAACAGTATGCTCTGAGTCTATGTTTTATGTTTACTAATAAAGGGAGTTCTGTAACTTTGGAGGATAAATCCAATACTTAGTTGTTAAAAGATTTGCAAGCCACTGTATATTCACATATTCAGATGTTAGATCATAATTGTCTACAAAACAATTAAATATCCATCCTAAATTAAACTGGTAGCCAATGACAATTAAACATATGTGCTGGGATTTAAAACATTTAACACCTAACACTGATATGCAGGTTGTTACATGAATGTGTGTGTCAGGTATGTGATAGAGGACCGCAGCCCATACCGCCGCTTGGTAAAGCAGAATGGCCCGCCCAATCAAAGGGCTGGGAAAGCACAGCCTGCTGTGATGAACATGGATGATGATGATGGCTGGTCATTTAACTCCTTTGTAAAGAAAGGTGCAGTCAAAGACTCCATCCCTGACCAGCAACTCAGTGTGCAGGATCTCACACTCCGATATCCGAGTAAGGAGATATACAATTGCACTGGTTCAGTGCTTCATTGATACATTTCTGTTTCACTTCGTAGCAGTGACCACAGACAGAAGCTGAATATTTCAGTCATGCTGTAGTGATGTGGTATAGGTCAATGAGCTAGAACAGTAACATTTATTTATATCCAAAACCAAACATTTTCTTCTAGTTGATTCAGGGTTTGTACTGTATATGCATCTTTACTCATAAGCTTGCTCAAAACCTGTGGTGAAAACTCTGGCTGCAATGGACCTGGATAAAATCAACATGGATCTTGTGGAGAGTCTACTGGAGTGGATTGTAAATAGAGACCACAGTTACCCTCCAGGTAATCATTTTATCTATTGGAGTGCATGCATAAAATGCCAGGATCTGACACACTGATGAAAAAAAGAGTTTTGGAGGCAGATTGCTTGAACTGTTTTAGTTCTTCAGCTTTTTTCCTCTGTGTGTATGTGTAGGTGCTGTTCTGGTCTTCTTGCCTGGATTGGCTGAAATAAAGCAGTTATATGAGCAACTGCAAGCCAATAGGATGTTTAACAACAGAAGAGCTAAGAAGTATATACACATACAGACATAATTTTATCAGTTGAGCGTTCTGTGATTTGATGTCTGAAAAATATTGTATAATGTTTATAGGTGTGTGGTGTACCCACTTCACTCCTCTCTGTCCAATGAGGAGCAGCAGGCAGTGTTTACACGGCCACCAGAAGGTGTGACCAAAATCATCATCTCTACTAACATTGCAGAGACATCAGTAACCATTGATGATGTAGTGTACGTCATTGACTCTGGCAGAATGAAAGAGAAGAGGTAAGAGGTTGGAAATGCTACATGACTCTGGCCCTCCAGGACTGGTGTTGAGCAGCCTTGTGCAAGACAACTCATGCAAGCATACGTTGCTATTTAAATGGTCTGTGTATGTTCAGGTACGATGCCAGCCGCAGTATGGAGAGTTTGGAGGATGTGTGGGTGTCTCGTGCTAATGCTTTGCAGAGGAGAGGCCGAGCCGGGCGTGTGGCCTCTGGAGTCTGCTTCCATCTGTTCACCAGCCATCGCTTCACTCACCACCTGAGCCAGCAGCAGCTGCCTGAGATCCAGAGAGTGCCACTGGAGCAGCTCTGCCTCAGGTATGTGGTCGGTTCAAGTTTCACAGAATCCCCTGTGAATTTTCACCAGTGTTCCACTAGGCAGTCTTCTTAACCCATGTTCCAACCAACACAATATATTGAAAATGAAGGTGAATAGCATATGGGTAGGAATAGTAAACAGCCTTAAAATGATGATTTATCCTGGCACAAGTATGCAACAGACACAATATGAAATAATACATAGATGTACAGGGAATAAAACATGACAGGGCATGAGGTTATAGAAAAATAATAAAAAATAAAGTCCAAAAGTCTGTGGAAACTTTGTATACCACATTGCAATTTTTATTACCATTACTTTTACTATTCATTCTTGATTTCGGGTTACAGTCTGTGTGGAATTTTGCTTGGTTTCCTCCAGGTTCTTCTGTTTCCTCCTACTTACTAAAACCATGCCAGTAGGTGGATGGGCTATGCTAGTTTGCTGGTTTTATGGGCTGGTTTGAATATTTCAGAAACTGCTGATCTCCTGGGAATTTCACACACAACAGTCTCCAGAGTTTACAGTGCATGGTGTGAAAAACAAAAAACATCCTATGAGCAAAGGGTCTGCAGGCTGAAACACCTTGTTGATGAGAGAGATCAGAGGAGAATGACCAGACTGGTCTGAGCTGACAGGAAGTCTATAGTAACTCAAATAAGCACTCTTTACAACCGTGGTGAGTAGAAAAGCAACTCAGAATAGAACAGAACAGAAATCTGAGGCTATCATGGGCACAGACTCACCCAAACTGGACAGTTGAAGATTTAAAAAAAAATCACCTGGCTTTAACTGTCCATCAGTAGTTTCTGAAATACTCAAACCAGCCCATCTGGTACCAAAACCATGCCATGGTTAAAGTCACAGAGATCACACTTTTTGATGAGAACATTAACTGAAGCTCTTAACCTGTATGATTTTATGCATTGTGCTGCTGCCACATGATTGGCTTATTAGATAACTGCATAAATGAGAAGGTTATTGGGTGTTCTTATTAAAGTGGATGATTAGTGTATAGCAGTTACTGAAGATGAATGAATGAATGAATGAATGAATGAATATCTATTTCTTACATACCTCAGCCCCTGTTCTCTTCTCTTTTAGGATTAAAGTGTTGGAGGTGTTCTCCAAGTCTCCCCTGCACTCAGTGTTTTCTCGGCTCATAGAACCTCCAGCACAAGGCAGTCTGGAGGCAGCTAAGCAGAGACTCTGTGCTCTTGGTGCTCTTACTGAAGCCGAATGTCTCACTCCTCTTGGTTGGCATCTAGCCTGCCTTCCTGTGGATGTGCGCATTGGAAAGTTGATGCTGCTAGGTGCCATCTTCCGCTGCCTGGACCCAGCCCTCACCATCGCTGCTAGCCTGGCCTTCAAGAGCCCATTTGTAAGCGAGGATTAGCTTGTGCTCTGATTTCAGTTATGCAGTTTTCCTCTTTCATCATCCTTCTACTGCATCTCTTTCTCAGGTCTCTCCATGGGATAAAAGAGAGGCGGCTAATGAGAGGAAACTCAGTTTTTCTCTTGCCAACAGTGACCATCTTGCTCTGCTTCAGGCATATAAGGTTGTTGTGATTCATGTGAAAAATGCTTTTTTTATAAATAATTCCTCAAATTGTGATTTGATGGCTTAATATCTGTTGAACTTGAAATACACCAGTGATTATGTAATCATTGTGTATGATAGGGTTGGTGTACTGCAGCACAGAATGGATCACAGGCTGGCTATTCGTACTGCAGAGAGAACTTCCTGTCTATCCGGGGACTACAGGTGAGTCTGGCCACCAGCTGGCTAATTCTTTTCAAATTTATTTAGTAGAATTGCTCTCCTCTCTAATTAAGTATGTTTGCCTATGCATTTGTCTTATAGGAAATAGCATGTCTGAAGAGGCAGTTTGCAGAGCTCCTCTCTGATATTGGCTTTGTAAAGGATGGATTGAAGGTCAGAGACATTGAGAGGATGAGCTCTAAAGGAACAGATGGTGTGCTGGAGGCTACAGGCTATGAGGTGATACTTATATCTGTTTCTTTTTAAAAGAAGAAAGGGCAGTTGGTGCTTGGGATATACAGTGCTGTATAAATGTTAGAATGAGGCTGATTTTGACCACTGCTGACACAAAGCCAAGCTAATAAACTTACTTTTGCTGTGTGTCTGTCTCTCTAAAAGGCAAATCTAAACTCTGATAACACAAAGCTGATGTCGGCAATGTTGTGTGCAGCCCTCTACCCCAATGTTGTCCAGGTTAGTATCTTTAACACTTTTTCCAAGTGATCAGGATTATGCTTTGTGCATTTTCCTTTGAAATGCGCATGTGTGTTTGGTAGGTGCGAGCTCCACAGGGGAAGTATAAGCTGACAAGTAAAGGGGCTGTGAAGATGCAGCCTAAAGCTGAAGAACTCCGCTTCCTCACTAAAAACGATGGAGCAGTTCACATCCATCCTTCGTCGGTCAACTTTATGGTAACATGCCACACATGGTTCTCTTGCAGATGATTTCATACATGTTAAGCAGACTGGCTTCACTCACTGTTTTTCTTCTGTACAGGTGCGTCATTATGACAGTCCATACCTGGTCTACCACGAGAAGGTGAAGACAAGCCGTGTGTTTATCCGAGACTGCAGTATGGTATGTGTATATCCCATGGTGCTGTTCGGTGGGGGTCAGGTCAATGTGGAGCTACAACGTGGCGAGTTCATCATCTCTCTGGACGATGGCTGGATTCGATTCACTGCTGCATCACATGAAGTAAGCGGGCTCATTCTCAGAGCCAGTGCCTTGAATTCAGTGTGCTGAGAGAGTGTTTGTTTTAATATGAAAGGCTTTTTTTTTGGGCATGTAGGTTGCTGAACTGGTGAAGGAGCTGCGTTGGGAGCTCGACCAGCTCCTGGAGGAGAAAATCAAAAACCCCAGCATGGACTTGATCACCTGCCCACGAGGCTCCCGCATCATACACACCATAGTATCTCTTATCTCAACCCAGTAACACGCATGATTGTACACACATTAATCACATCCATCTGCATCACATGCAAAGTAGTTAAGCATCCACCATATCTACCAAGTA
The DNA here is from genome assembly GCA_022985145.1 of Pangasius djambal. NCBI lineage: Eukaryota > Metazoa > Chordata > Actinopteri > Siluriformes > Pangasiidae > Pangasius > Pangasius djambal. Next base: position 17,011,818 of record CM040977.1, read on the forward strand.
TGCCTTTTGTACAACACATTAGCATTATTTTTATATGCAAACTGGAAAAGACAGATTCACCCCTTAGGTGATTTACACATTTACTGTAATTTGGATTTGAGTCCATATTGGATGCTTGGGGGGATGGTGCACAAATACAAACAAAAAGCATGCACAAAAAAGGACTTACAAATGTATAGACATTTGGAACATATTTGAAAATTAGCATGGATAGTCTTGTTGCTCTTTAGATATTTTCTTGTTCTCTGCCTTTTCGTCAGTGTTATACAATAACAGAAAACCCAACTGACAGAATGCCTTGAATGTTAATTGTTATGATTGGACATTTTTATTAATATAGGACTGCATATAATATCAGCTAGACACTGATACTGAGCAAATTACAATTTAAAAAATTGTCATATCCAAAAAGATTAGTTTAAATTTATCTTTATATTTGTCTTCAGATTAAAAAACATTTATATGAAACTGATCTGTGAACTTATCTTCATTTCACCCACACACAGAAGTGCTTGAAATTTATAATTCAGTCCCGCAGATTTTATAGTGCACATTTACTTGTGTGGCCTTTCAACTGGCAAGATCGCTATGCTAATCTGTTTTGAAAGTAAAGCGTGTAGTGTGAATGTACTCCTCTCCCGGTCTCAGCAGAGCTTCAGGAAACTGGGGCTGAAGGGAACAGAACACAGTATGGCAAAATTAATCTGAGTTTTGATGTCTTTTGCTGTCTCTGGCTTAACGTGATTCTATGAAGACACATCATAATTTGGGACAATCTTACAGCATCAGTGCATAATTTTAACACCATCTTGCATTTCATTACCTGATTAACAGCATCTGGCCAGTTTTGTGTCTCCAGACAAAAAGCGCTGTGTTTTGGGTATGACGTTCCTCCTTTCCCTCCAACTGTCCCATCCAGGAAGTTGGAAGTATAGAATTGAACACCAGGCTGGGTGGTGCTCACCTCCAGAACACGCCCTGTCCCAGGATGCACCACTCTGCAGCAAGAGCAAGATATATTTTGTTAGATGATACATAGTCACGGCAGTCAATGTAAAGATCAACAAGGAACCATATGGAAGTAAAAAATGAGAATGATTTTACCTTGCACACTTCATCTCTTGTTTTGATTGTCCTGGAAGCCAAAGGCAGAAATTGTGGTCAAACCCAGGGCCAGGAAGTTCCTTGAGTCGAGACCCAAGAAGAACAGGTTTGCGGAGGTCAAAGAGTGAATTTTCTACAGGTTGAATTTCTCCTGTGAAGAGAGATGCATAATGAATTCACTAATCTCACTGAATAGATGTGCTGTAAAATGAACTATCTATTTGTCAAGGTAAAATTCCTGTAACAGATAACTGACATATGAACATAATGAATATAATAGTAATGTAAAGCTAAGAAATTAAGCCATGAGGATCAATCATTCTAAAGAGGCCATGTTACAGTCAAAACTTTAAGGCAGTATACTCAATCATCTCTATGAGTGTCCTATTATATTTTTATAGATTTCTTGTTAATGTGTTCAGCTTTCTTCGTACCTTAGGCAAACGTTGTGCTTCTGCGTTGCTTAAAAATGTAAAACTACACTGTTGTGTAAAAGGCACAGAAACAGAAATCAATCCGACTAAAGAAAACAGTAAATAATGAGTTACCCGTAGGGATCATGGTGTCATCTACAGGCAGGTATGCCTCTGCTGAGATGCTTACTTCATGGTCATAAATGTCTGGTGCACCCTGAGAAGAAATGGAGAAGCAACATTGCTGGTTTTGTTATTCGAAATAAATGTCTTGAATTAATGCTGACTTTCTGCACTTTAGCAACAGCCTCAAAAAGGGGACTAAACTGTACCATTTCTTATCATTGGTGATGACTCCATTATTTTTTGTACCTTTAATATGTATCTTTTACCTAGAAATAGGTATATAGTCTATATAGCACCTTTTAAAGCTTTACTCTAAAAGTAACCATGGTCCAATTCCTTCCTTCCATCCATCCATTTTCTGTACCGCTTATCCTACACAGGGTTGCGGGGAGCCTGGAGCCTACCCCAGGGGACTCGGATCACAAGGCGGGGGACACTCTGGACGGGGCGCCAATCCGTCACTAGGCACACAATCGCACACACACTCACACACCCATTCATTTGCTATGGACAGTTTAGAGATGCCAGTCAGCCTACAACGCATGGTCTAATTATGTACCTTAAATCTTTTTTTAAAGATACACTATATCCATGTTTCCTGGTGAAAGATAGCCTACATATTAAATGTATAAAAGATAAAAGGCAGCAACAAGGAAAGGTACAGTTTAGTACCCTTCAGTGAGGAGTCACTGAATCATTACAAATCAAATGTGCTGAAATACAGGTAGACTCAGAAATGGGGTCACTGTCAGCTATTTATGGAAGGCATTGCATTTAATTAATTAGTTTAAATTGATATTGTTGTCATATTTAGGCTTTCAGCATTCTGGACACATTTATTACAATAAATGTCTTGTCTCACCTGTCCAGCCAGGTTGAAATAAGAATGATTGGTCAGGTTGATTGGTGTAGTTTGGTCCGTTTGGGCACAGTACTGTACACTTAGTGTGTTTTCCTCCAGTGTGTAGGTAACAGAAACCTTTAGGTTGCCAGGATAACCCTCATCACCATCAGGACTTGTGTGGCTCAGTCTCACTCCATTAGGCACAGGCTCACAACTCCACACAGCCTGAACATTACAGTCCAAGCGACAAAATATAACAAAACTACACACAGAGGAATTGTTTCTAAATAAGACCAACACACAGTTTCAGACAAGAATGTTTTATTTATTGTGTCCTAGATTAAATATAACCTGGGTCAGTTTACTTACCTTATCAAAGCCCCTGATGCCACCATGCAGGGAATTGGGTCCGTTATTGATTGCCAGCTTATACACTTTTCCCTCAATTACAAACTGACCCTTAGCAATACGGTTAGCAACTCGCCCTACCACAGCTCCAAAGTAGCGAGGATTAGTGAGATAACCTATAAATGTAAAAGATTTCAAATCTTTCATTATGCAGTCTAATTTTACAGCATGTCTGAATTTAATGTACATTATTAATGCTCCAGTAAGTTATGGCTCTGTAAAAAAGTGTATACAATATAAACCATGCAGTATTTTAAGTGTTACATTGTTGACTAAAGGACACAGGGAAAGAAGTAACCTAAACTTTATACACTGTATAACACAGTCTGTTATGTATGGTGGAGCCTGTTATTTGTACTTCACCTGCAATGTTCACAAAAACCTCGACATTAGGAGGCTACACATTAAAGTGCATACTGTTAATGAAACTCAGATCCAAGTGATCATGAGTGCAGAGGATCTGGAAGATCATGTGATATACAATATATAAAGATTCCTTCCAGTGATCCATCAAAACTGATTTACTAATGAAAAACCTGTGGTGGACTTACTTTCTAGATCATCAAAGCCTAACACTATATCCGCACTTTGTCCATTCCGGTCATGTGTTTTGATGGAGGTTATGACACAGCCTACAGAGATGATTTCTACACTGACACTCTTGGATCGCAGTGTCCACTTTTCAACAGAGCGCTGACCAGATCCTAAAGTTAACTCATCTTTCTTCACCTCAGACATCTCGGCATAAGTCTGCTAACACAAACAATCTGTTTTTGAAGTCAGTCAGCTGTCGTAGCTCACCGACAGCAGAGCTCAAAATCTGAACCAGCTAGGGATGTGCCGACTCCTTGAACCGACTCTTTTAAGTGAACAACTGGAGCAGATTTGCATTTATGAAGGTTTTTTTTTTTTCTCAACGAGGATCTACATCTTGTAATGTTCTCACTGAAAACTGATCAGCATACTGTATTCACGATTGTCGTGTCACATACAGCGCACATCACAATGATGTACACTCACCGTTCACTTTATTAGTACACATTCAGCACATTCAGCTAGGCAGTTGTAGACTGGAGAGGAGAAAAAAAAAAAAAAAAAAAAAAAAAAAAAAA
>CM040977.1:17015924-17037922 GCA_022985145.1 Pangasius djambal
GTGCCGTAGCAATCAATGCAAATATGTAGCACTTTGCATGTGTTTAATACATGTAAAGTACTTTTGCATGTATTTACATAGGTTTTATGACAAATGCAATACTAAGTATGATGCTGATAATAACAATGAGATTTTCAATTAAAATATAAACGATCGATGGGCAAAGACCAAGAACTTTGGCTAATTTTGGGGGAAATGGCATTGAGCAGGTAGAGAACCGAAAGAGTCGACTCTTATCGGTGAGTCAACAAACACTCACAGGAAAGGGCCGACATAGCCATCAATAGAACGAGTCAGACTTTGAACACGTGACTAATTTACGTCACCATAACGCGACACTTTACTGTGTGGCAAATTCCTTTTTCGTAATGCGGTGTTTTATTCCTACGCATAGACATATAAATATAACAGTATATTACATGTAAATAGTATTTATATGTCTATGTTCCTACCCATATTCAGACATATCCTTTTCGTCCAGTGCGGCAAATACATCTCCATACTGATAAATCCGTTCGTGTATTCGAGTTCTGCACTGCACTATGCCCCTTGATACACGACTATAAAAGAATTCTTACATACTAACTTAGATCACATAGGTCTAGAGGTAAAAGCTCAGACCCGTTCAAAAAAAATTGTTGTAGTTAATTGTAGTCCAGTTTAGATCCAGGACGAATCATGAGTCTTATTTACCAGCCTTGCGCACACACCGCTTTGTGCCTAAACTAGTGATCGTTCGCAAGCAAGTCGACTCTTTACGTGAACAATGCGAGCCGACTCACATTTCTAAAGAACCACTTTTTGGAAATAATAAAGAGACAAATACAGTCACCGAGCACTTTATTAGGAACACCTGTACACCTACTCGTCCAAGCAATTTTCTAATCAGCCAATTGTGTGGCAGTGTATAAAATCATGCAGATATGGGCCAGCAGCTTCAGGTAATGTTCACGTCAACCTCCAGAATGGAGACAAAAATGTGATCTCAGTGATTTTGACCGTGGCATGATTTGTTGATAGCAGATGGGCTGGTTTGAGTATTTCTATAACCGCTGATCTCCTGGGATTTTCGCACACAACAGTCTCTAGAGTTTACTCAGAATGGTGCAATAAAGAAAAAACATCCAGTGAGCGGCAGTTCTGTGGACAGAAATGAGATTACATACGCTGGCAGGTCATCATTTAAATGATCTTCTAATTGCATTGTGGACAGCCATTACATTGTCCTCATAATTACATTAGTGTGAGACAGGGTTAGATGAGTGTAGTACAAATAAGGTAAAGTTGTATTTGTGTTATTTTTCTAAAAACTCTGATCACACATTTCTCTGTTAAAAATAATACTTATACACTGGTTGTGTTAAAAGTAACACAAAATGAGTTGTCCTTAACTGGATGTACATTTGAATTGAAACACTACAAGTTTACACAAATTTAGATATTTAATGCTACTTAAAAGTACTATCTTTTAGATATCTTCTTTGTAATATATTATGAGCCAGAGAGCTTTTCTCCTGTATTGAACCTGAAAATTTACTCTTTTGTCATTCAACACCCATCACAAGTGTTCCATTACATACATTTATTTACTTTGCTTTTTTTTTTGTTGTTATGATAAACTAAATATAATTGATTGGTTTATTTGTATCCAAAAAACTGTAAAATGTCACAAATGTTGTGTGATAGCATGACAGTAGTTAAGCTGTCTTTCTACTGGAATTGAAAACATTTGATAATAGATAAACACTTCTATTTCATAAATTAAAGTTTAATCTCATACCATACAAAAATTTAATATTGAAAACATTTTATATTCTACTTAGAGCTTTCAGTAAACAACATTCAGTATTTCAGTGCTTTCCATTTTCATATGGGATGGCAAATGCATTTTCATATAGGTTGGGACAGCCTACAGGAAAATCTACCTTCTGCCTTCCCAAGGTAGCAGAGCAGAGTACGTGAATTTTTACAGGTGAGCTGCTTTGCATGTGGCACAACAAAATAGATGCACAACTCAAATGACCTAAGCTTGCCACGAAAGGTCCAGCTGACTGGAGGAAGGGAGGGAGGGAGAGGATTTTACCTCTTTTCTGTGCTGTACAAGGTTTATCACACGTATGATCATTATAGCACTATAAAATCAAGCAGATAACTGCTGTTCAATATAACTCTTTACTTGAGAGTAATGAATCTGACTTATCTCATCTTGTCATGATTTTCAACTGTTGTATAAATAATTAACAGTATTATTTTCAAAAAATAAGCATGAGTTCAATCATTGCTGATCTTGTATATGTCTCTTTATATGCCCAATAAACATTAGTATCCATCATACACTAGAGGAGCCCCAGATTGCTGTGTCTCTGAGGATCCTTTTTTAGCTGTATTATAACCTATTTTCAGCTGCTCTGTGTAACAGCCTGCAGACTTCCAAACAACCCAAATCATACAGTAAATAGTTAGAAGTTTAATATGATATGGCCAGTAAAAAAAAAAAATGTTCTGGTCACAATGTCTTTTGCTCATTCCTACAGATCCCTTTTACCAAAAATTCTAAATTCACATCCTGCAGGACAATATATGATAGTGCTAATGATTATATGTTGTCTTTCTGACATTACCTCATTAAAATAGTGCTGACGTGCTGTGGCCTCTTTTTTGATTATTGTATTTATTTTTACTATCTTGTATATGGTGAATTCTGGTAACCGGGGACAATATTTTCCTGCCTGATTCATTCTTATGCCCTACTTTTATTTGGAGTTCTCATCACATGAAAATCATTCACTGCTGCTGAGGATGGCCGACATGGACAGCCTAAAGATCACCATGAGATTACTGTGGATGGTACCACATAGAAACCATAAAGATGGCTGTGGATGTTCTTCCATGGATAGCCTTAGGACTGCAATTGCTAAGAACAGTTTGCACTTAAGTATCCATCATTGAACAGTTAATAACTTCAGTTCAATACAATAGACTTTAAGTTATAACTATAATGAACTCAGAAATGACTCTGATGCTCATGCTCATAAATTGCTCATAAGTTCCTGTTTACACAATTGCACTTTTTGACTATATAGTACACAGTTATAGAAAAAGACATTATTTATAATCACATTATCTGGCGTCACCCAGATGAGGATGGGTTCCCTTTTGCATGTGGTTCCACTCAAGGTTTCTTCCTCATGTTGTCTCAGGGAGTTTTTCCTTGCCACCGTCACCTCTGGCTTGCTCATTAGGTGTAAATGTAAAATGTATACCCTGAATTTATATATTTTTGTAAAGCTGCTTTGTTATAATATCCATTGTTAAAGGTGATATATAAATACAATTGAATTGAATTGAATTGAATCTTTTTAACCATTTTTTCAGAACAGCACAAAGCTTCCTGAAGTCACAATGTTGTATAATCCTAGCAGAAGGTAAACTGTAGATAAGATTATCATACTCACAGAACAGATGGCCAACTATTTAGCTTTCTTTGTTCCAAAAATATTTTTTCTGCATAAAAGGTTTGTGTCCACTTGTACCCTTAGAGTGAAGAGTCATTGCAAATCAATACAAAGTTATTCTGTCTCATCACCTTTATCTTATGATGAAACATTTCTATCCTGATGGGAGTGGTGTCTTCCAGGATAACAATGTCCTCATCCACAGGGCACAAGGGCTCACTTAATGGCTGAGTGTGAAAATGATGTGAACCATATGCTATTTCATTTGCAGTCACTAGATCCCAACACATTTGAACACCTATGGGAGATTATGGACTAATGTGTTAGACCAATTGAGGGAACATCTTTTGGGAGAATGGTGATCATCCCTCAAGTACAGTTCCAGAGACTTTTAGAATCTATGACGATGTTCACTGATACTCCTCTGGTGGCTTGGCCCAACACCTTAATTAGCCATCTCTAGTTAAAGGTAGATAACCTCTTGGAATAAAACAGCTGCCACTATCTTGGAAAAGATATCTTGGACAGGCTGAACTCCAAATTGAACTGATTGACTAGAAGTGTATTTAGATTGTGAATCAAAAGTAAAGAGTTAAGGTAGAATTTTAGCTTGCAGGTGAGTTAACTGTTTAAGATACTGTTTATTATTGTTTACTATATCTTTAACTTGATCAGTTTTGATCTCAGCTGATGTTAATATTTGAAATTATATGTGTCTGGGAAGGTTATACACTAGTTTGTGAATTTGTTTGGTATGTTTAGCATGATGGATCAAGGATACAGACAAGATAGACTGGATTTTTTTGCTATCTTACAGAACGGACTGTCCCATTGTAATGTCCCATGGTGTAGATTTTCTACAAACGTTTCTTCAAGAGGGTAAGGTTGATAGTTGACATTCTATAAATATATGCATTTTAGTTTTTTTCATATATCTATATGAAATATTTCATACTTCATATTTGAGTACGACATTTATTTTATGACACTTTTTTAAAGTCTCCTGTGAAATGTGAATCGAACAGCAGGTCATCAGGAGGCGGTTCATGACAGAGAAATAACCAATGAAATCTATGTTTTTTTCAGACCACACCTCACAGGCCACGCCCCCGCATCGCGGTTCGCAAGTACATGTCGTTGGGGCGTGGCTAAGCAAGATCAAGTTCAAAGAGGGAAAGGAACTGCGAACGTCACGCTGGATATTTTAACTGAACAAGATGGCGGAGCGCAGTGGACGGAGAAATCGGGATTTCTTGGGGACAAATCATATAAGTAACAGTTTTGACGAAGGTAACAATAGAATGGAAATATAAGCTGGAGTTCTGTGTGTAGTCTGGTACTGTATTGGTCTGATTTGTGAGAGTTTTGGTGAGAGAAGTGGAAAGTTGTCAGTGTGTGAGAGTAAAGTTAGTTATTGAGAAAGTTTTCACCAGGTTCACTCGTGTCTTACTGAGCAGTCAGCTGTAACGTTAGCTAACCGCTTTCTCGACTTCGACACACACACACACACACACACACACACACACACACTGAAAGGTTTCTGCACTTCATGTCTCACTGCGGCGGTGTTTTGTGCTTGTGTTTGGAAATGGAAATGGAAATGGAAATGTACTTAGGGGGAATATGAAGCTTGTATCTCCGGAGGAGCTTCACCAGCTTCTCCACCAGCTCTCTAACGGTTTTTTTGGTGTATTCAGTAATGTGTGCCAAGAGTTTGCTGTTCTCAGCTACTTTACACACTTTAAATGTAGTCTCAGGGTTTTAACACGCCGGTTTATGTCCATAAAAGGTCAATGTCTTAACTTTTCGGGGTGTTTAGTTGAGTGTGTTAAGAGTTAAGATAGTTTCGAAATAGTCCGAAAATAACAAATGTGACTCGAGCTAGGCAAACTGATCCTGCAATTTGTACTGTGTGTGTGTGTGTGTGTGTGTGTGTGTGCGCGCGCGCAATACTGGCACGTCTAGTCCAGATTAAGATTTCGTCTCAGCGGCCCTCGTGTTTTTCCCTCTCTTATAAAGAACTAGTCTATTTCAGAAGGAGTTTAATTGTGCCCTTTGTTGACCTTAATGTAAGTGGTGGAAATGATTCTGCGTGATATTATTTACCTTCACTGTAGCAGTGATGTGAGTGTTTCTGAAGCTCGGGGTGCTGGTACACAGCGGTTATAAGGCGAGCTGTGTTCTTTGCCTTGTCCTTGGCTTTGCACTGACACTCGAACACCGACAGACTGCGGATGAAGGGACGCGCTGGGAACCGAGACCAGTGTTTGCTTAGTGTTTGTTTTTGTGTCTTCCGAGAGAAAGAAATGGCCGAATTTAGCGGCGGAGGCTGAGAGCGTGCGGGTTTGTGGCGGCTAAAGCGCGGGGTTTAGCGCGAGCCGGGAATAGAAAGTGGAGCAGCCGAACCACAGCATAAACATCACAAGAGCTCGATAGTAAGCCCTGCTCCACCATGGGCCTTGCTTACAGAGCAACGCTAGTGCAGTTATGAAGTGATATACCAAAAACACGATCCAAACTTGCTCTTATTATTATAATCAGACTGTAACCTCCTGATTCCCTGCTGAAAAATTCAAGCTTAGTCTGACTCTTACCTGCTGCCAAAACACAGGCCGAGCTGGTAGGACTGGTAGACCTGAAACTGAATTACTGCTACTAATAAATAATAAATGCTCCATTATAGATATTTTTCAAGAATACAGCACTAGTCATTAGAAAACTTTAGTAAAGTTGGTGTACCAGTTTAACCACATCAGTGTGTGTTTTGGCAGCTGGTAGTTCAGACCAGGCTGGATTTTTCAGCAGGGGAAAGACATTATACTGGAGTCTCGGACCATGACCATGAACGAAGGTCATGGCTTATTTGATTGCCAGTTGTGAACCCACATCACTGTGCACAAACAAACAGAAAGAGGAGCTGTGTATGAAAATAAAGGCAGCTCAAAGAAGGACTGTATTACCCGCTAAATAAATATTTGCAAGTAAAACAGCTTAAGGTTATAGGTTGCTAATGTTTCGTGAGTCTTGTCTTAAAGGAAAAATATCAACCTTAAATGAGATGCATATTAATCTTTATAATTAACATGTGATATTCAATGGCATCCAGTATTCCTTTTGTAATGAAATTTTGAGCTAACTTTAAGTTTAAACATGTTGATCTGTTTTCACTTTAGTTAACTGTTTCTTATTATCTGCAATGCCATTTGACTACCTGTTAATAGTGGATCCAGTAGGATTTAGTCCTTCCTTCATCTCTCCCGAAGGAGGTCGGTGCAGCAGAGCTTTAGTCCGTCCAGCCGTCTCGGCCATCACTCAAATTAGTGGACCAGAACTAACTTTTGTATAACATCTCCTAGATCACAAACTAGCAAAGTCTCTGCCACAACTGTGTCGTACAGTTGCACTGCATTCTGGAACTTTGAGTTCTCATTAATATGACATTTAAATATGGATATTGCAGAATTTGAAGCTCTGATTGAATGATGAATAAAATAAAGTAACATTTGCCAGGGCTAGTGTTGTGCATAATATAGATAATTAAATAATTTTTCATCACTGTTTCAATACAGTTTAGTCATTCTGAAATAGTCTGACACCATGTTGGCATTGTATTATTTGCACATTATTATTTGCTTTGGGTGCACTAGGATGATATGTATGTGGGGTATAAAGCAAAAATGTCAGTTATTTTGAGTGTAATTTTTGTGTAGCCTACATTAAAATTATGTTGATAACAAATTAGTGTTAATAGAGATTTTCATCATAAACCTAAAGTTATGAGATTATATAGTTTAGGGCAACCTTTTTTTTTTTAATAAAGAAAAAAGATGATGCTACCCAATGCTAGTAAACCAATAACGTTGCTACTTGTAATGGCACTACTGAAAGAAATTTTACTATTTTGTGACTCAGACTTTCTCGTAGTCCTGGAGTTTTCTCATTAGCAGATTACTCAAGTGCATTTGAACACACTGATGGACTTCTTGACTATATCTGTTTTTTTTTGTTTGTTTTTTTTTTGTTTTTTTTTAAACAGTCATTAGATTATTTTGTTCATGTAAATGAACACAGTGTCACTATATGCATACTTATGAAAAGTGTCGTGTGAACCAGCCCATGACATCCTGGGTTTTGATAAAGGGAGGCTTGAGAACAGGAATATGGGTTGTTGGAGTAGCTCATTTTAAAATGTTGAGGAGCACTGGCTTAATTGAATATGAACAACCATTTTATCCCTTTCAGACTGTCATGACTTCTTCGGTGCTCAGCAGATGCTTTTGATCCTCTGGAAGCAAGTGAAGGACTGCATAGTTATTAATATGCACTTGGCCTCATTTGAATTATGTCTTCTATAAATAAACTCTCTCTGTTGCATGTATGGCTCTGTGCCTTTCTGTTACATTACCAGCATTAGGTTCAAGTTAGTCTTTTATATTTATATTTATATTGTTATGCTATCTATGTAAGCGTATACAGTGGGAATAATGTTGTGGCCAGGACAGTTGCAATACAGGATCTCTCTGCACAGAACTACATAATGTGTAAACAGAGCTAGTATAAGACAAAAGCCATGTAAAGGTTACAGTTTCAGGGGGGAAAAAGTTTCCGTTGTTAAACCTGCAACACCTGATTTATTTATGACCATATTTATGCCAACTAAACTTTTGTTTATCTTATTATCTACACAGATATGACTGGGGTAGAGGAGGTGCCACTGTATTATCCACCTCATGATTCAGGCAGGGTGGATGAGTTAAGCCTCGACACAAACGAAGTTGCTCCGTGTGCTGTGGAGGAAGATCTCAAACCTGAGGAGGAAGAGCCAGTCACAGAAGGAGCTCGGCAGATACAGATAGTTGTTGCAAATGAAGACGACCATAAATTTGAATTAGACGCTGAGGCGTTGGAGAAGATCCTAATGCAAGATCATATCAAGGACCTCAACGTGGTTGTGCTCTCTGTGGCTGGTGCTTTTCGCAAGGGCAAATCCTTCCTGCTAGACTTCATGCTACGTTATATGCACAATCAGGTTAGCTATGCATGCTCCAGCATGTTATGCTCATGCCCCTAAACTCATCTGCATGCTGTCAGTAAGTATGGCCCTCATCTTCACTGGCATGTCATGACTGCTTCCTTGAAGTGCAAAACCAGCCTGGCCTGTTAATGTTCTTCCATATAAAAGGACAGTTATAAGCATGCAGATCTCTTGTTCTTGTCATATTCTGTAGTCATCTGAGTCATGGATGGGAGGAGATGATGAGCCACTAACAGGTTTCACCTGGAGGGGGGGTTGTGAGAGAGAGACAACAGGAATACAGGCCTGGAGTGAAGTGTTTGTGGTGGAAAAGACTGATGGCAGTAAGGTGAAGTGTTCCTCATTTACTCATCATCTGCTTGTATAACAGCTTGTTTTGCCCTCAATTAGTGCCTAATCAAAACTTCTTACTCCTCAGGTTGCTGTCCTGCTGGTTGACACACAGGGAGCTTTCGACAGTCAGTCCACTATTAAAGACTGTGCTACAGTTTTTGCCCTCAGCACTATGACCAGCTCCATACAGGTGTGTTTATGATGGACAGAGAAAAGTTCACCTGCCTTGTGTACTCAGGCATGTTTACAAGTCCTTACGACTACTGGGTGTATGTTTGCTAATGTGTTTGCAATGTGTTCCATTTGTTTGCCCTAGGTTTATAATCTTTCACAGAATATTCAAGAAGATGACCTGCAGCATCTCCAGGTATGTGATATGCATATGTGTAGTGACCTGGGAAAACCCTTGGTCAGATTTTGACATTTTCTACTATATACAACTGCAGCCATAAGTTTACATATGAATGGAAGAATCTGCAAAATGGTAATAGTTTAAAAGAAAAAGAAAGAGAGATCGTAGATTGCATTTTGTTTTATATTTAGTACTGCCCTGAATAAGCTATTTCACATAGCAGGTATTTACATATAGTCCACAAGACACAATAAATGAGCCAGTTCAAAAGTTTGCATACACTTAATTCTTAATACTGTGTGTTGATACCTGGATGACAGACTGTTTATGTTTTGTGATAGTTGTTCATGAGTCCCTTGTTTGTCCCGAGCAGTTAAACGGCCCACTGTTCGTCAGTAAAATCCTCCAGGTCCTGCATATTCTTTGCTTTTCCAGCATCTTCTGCATATTTGACCCCTTTCCAACAGTGGCTATATGATTTTCAGAACCTTCTTTTCACACTGAGGACACCTGAGGGACTCATACATGACTATTAGAATAGAAGGCAAAACAATATGTTAGGACTCAGGGGGATGTAAAGTTTTGAACAGGATGAGCTGTGTAAATTGTTATTTTGTTTAAAGATCTTATTTTTTTTTGTTTAGTACTACCCTTCAGAAGTTACATAAGATATTTACATGTTTCCCAAAAAAAAAAAAATTAACAATTTATACCATTCATCCTGTTCAGAATTTTTACACCGCCCTGGCTTTTAATGTATCATGTTTCCTTCTCGAGCATCAGTGAATGTTTGCACCTTTTGTAATAGTGGAACATGTTTGGGTCTCATAGCTCCAGGGAAGAGGAATTTTAATGCTACAGCATACAATGACATCCTATACAATTGTGTGCTCCAAAAACTGTTGGTTTCTGACAGGTTTCACAGACTGACATGTTTATTCATGTTCTGATCCCTTCTGCCTGTCAGATTTGAACAGGACATGTACCATTTTCATGTGTCTTTCTCCACCAGCATTTCCAGTCCCTAGTTGTAATTGTATACATTTGAGTATGTACCCTATTAAGTGAATTCAGTAAAAATTAGGGAGGCACAGTGATGCACCGTGTAATGTTGCTGCCTCTCAGGTCCAAGGTCCTTGGTTTGGTCCTGAGCTTGGGTTACTGTTTGTGTGGAATTTCACATGCAGTCACAGTGTCTGCATCGGTTTCCTCACACCTCCCAAAACAAATTCTGCTAGATGGTTACTCGAAATTGTCCTTAGGTGCAAATGTGTGTGTGCGCGCGCATGGTGCTGTTATGTCCCATCCAGGGTGTATTCCTGCCTCATATCCAGTGTTCCTGTGATTTTCAGTTGCCAATTTATTGGGTATGTCTAGTTTATACCTAATCCTACTATGCAGTGAAAGATCAGAGCTGCAGTCAGCACCTATAATGGGTGAAACTGTAGAAAATGACCCATAAGTGCAGACATGGATCAGACATGGATACTGACTGCTGTGTGACTGTAAGGAGACTGTGGAGAGTCTACTCCCTTCTTTCAGTGCCTCTGAGCCTCTCTCAAAAAAAAAAGAACTCGAGGAATTCAAAATCAGGAAACTTGTAAATGCCTCGGGTGATTAGAATTTGAATGCTACAAATTCACAAATTTGTAGCAATTAATTAATAGCAGTTTGCATTTGTAATCTTCAGTCAGAGATAAATGCTGTCCTGCTAACTATGTTATCTATGTTATGTTGTAAGACAAAAAATGATAGCTAGCATTAGTTCTGAAGCACTTGTAGCTTGGGTCTCTCCTTTTTTGCACTCTCTTAGGCTGAGAATGCACCATTGATTGAAATGGTGGAACCAGAATATTTAGTCAAATGTCATTCCTGAATGTCCGAGCACATTGACTACATTACCATTAAAAGTTTATATTACCATTGTTATCAGTGTTAGTAAATCCACACTAACAGTAAAAGAATCAGCTTATTTACTGACTGGGCAGTCAAAACTATTCCACTTTTATTTGAATCTGACATGATTTAGGAATAATCCTGGTGCCTACCAGTCTATTTTATATATATATATATATATATATATATATATATATATATATATATATATATATATATATATATATATATATATATATATAAATATAAATATAAATATATTATATAAAATATATTATAGTGTGTGTGTGTGTCCTTTTTTTTTTTTTTATATATACAGCTTTTTACAGAATATGGTCGCTTGGCGATGGAGGAGGTCTATGAAAAACCATTTCAGGTAGTAAACATATTGATTTGTACATTGGATGGGTTACAACTTGTTGTATTGATCAATATCAGTTTATTGTAAGATGTTTGATTCAGCTGATTTGAATGATTTTCTTTTTTCAGAAACTGCTGTTTCTGATCAGAGACTGGTGTTACCCCTATGAGCATGAATATGGACTTGATGGAGGAAATCGCTTCTTGGAACGGCGACTTCAGGTGAGTTCTGCCGAGAAAATAGGTTTTGTTGCGCATTCAAAGTTATACTGTGTGCAAAAGTGTTTGTGTTGATTGTTCAGGTGAAGCAGAACCAGCATGAAGAGCTACAGAACGTGAGGAAGCACATCCACTCGTGTTTCTCAAGCATCGAGTGTTTTCTGCTGCCTCACCCAGGCTTGAAGGTTGCAACTAACCCCTACTTTGATGGCAGACTGAGAGGTTGGAATATTCTTCCTTACTAAAAAAAAAAGCACACATACCCAAAAACTGTGGTTTAATCTTGCAGTACTTTTGCAGATATTGATGATGATTTTAAGGAGGAGCTGCAGAACCTGGTGCCTTTGCTACTGTCCCCTGAGAACCTGGTTGAGAAAGAGATTAATGGGGCCAAGGTGACATGCAGGGATCTTCTGGAGTATTTCAAGGTTAGGCTTATTTTATAAACCTAAAAGCATCATTTGCATTGTATTTACTGTTACAAACAAGTAGTGCATATCTTGTTCTAAATCAAGAAATCTGGACTTGAGATATAGTCTCTTGATGACAATTTGCCACTTACCCAAGGGGTCCATGAGTTACCAACAATCCACTTAGTATTACAAGACCATGGAATCATAAAGTTGTGTGTGACTTTTTTTGTAAATACTTATTAATGTTCGACTTGATGGTGCGTTGGATAGCATTACTGCCTCACAGCATCACGTGTTCGCATGGGTTTCCTCCGGGTTCTCCAGTTTCCTCCTACTATCCAAAAAAGCTTGCAGGTAGGAGGATTGGTTGTGCTAAATTGCCCTTGGGTCTGCATAAGTGTGTGAATGTGTGTGCATTGTGCCATGGACTGGCGTCCCAGTCCGGGTGAATTCCCCTGCTTTGTGCACGGTGTTGCTGGCTACGGATCCACTCCAGATCTGCCACCCTATCTGACTAGGATAAAGCAGTTACTGAAGATGGGTTAATGAATGATGGGTTAATGTTATAAATGTATAATATTGTTTAAAAGTATACAAAAATGAATAGTAGAAATGTGTCTACGTTGAGTGTCAACACAATCACTATCTTAATCACATAATTATACAGAGTTACACGTCAGCTTATGATTCTAATGTTGATAATCTTGATTACCTAATTAACTACATAGAAAATTGACTCTGAAAAAGTGTATATACAGTATTGTGTTTCCAAATAATGTGCATCTAAAGTTCTCACTTGGGGGAAATATTCATAATCAATTATTGTGATTAATTTCAGAAATGCATTTCCAGTCAAACTAAACATCTAATCTGCTCTGTGTTTTTTATTTAGGCATACATAAAAATCTACCAAGGTGAGGAGCTCCCTCATCCAAAGTCCATGTTGCAGGTATGCTGCTAATATGCTAAAGTTCATTGGTAATCAGAGATGATATGATTGGTGAAAGCCGACTGCATAAAATATGAATGGGTAGTAGGTAATGCTCAATACGGTGGTGATAAGTCCTTTCCAGGACTTATCCAGATGCAAGATTCTTAAAGTGTCACAGATATAGACTGCTATGCTCAATTGGTTATAGAGCATGAACAAATCAGATGTTTTCTTATGTTATTTGAACCACCAAAGACCACGTATTGGCATTTTTTTTGTAGAATGTTAATAGCTATTTCAAATCACTGTTGAAAAGATCATATTGTTGATCCATTTCTGGTATATGGGTCACTGCCCATTCAGGTAGATAGGAACTGGGTCTTGTATGACTGAAAATGACTGCCCGGGCGTGCTGCCAAGATGGCCGCCACGTGGACATACTTTACTAGAAGGACTTTGCTGTAATCTTACTGTTTTGATTATTTCAAATCTCACTCACTGTGCTTTTAACCTCTAGGCAACTGCTGAAGCCAACAATTTGACAGCTGTGGCTGGGGCAAAGGACACTTACAGCCGGACCATGGAGCAGGTAGATGTTTTTCTGCTGTTTTTACTGTTTTTAACTATGTACATGGTAGCATATGACTTCAGATAAACCGCAAGATCTTAACTAAGTCATTTTAAGTAACTTTTATAAAAGTAGTCCTAAGAAGGATAGAGACTTGATTTCTCTCTTAAAGGAGCTGGAATTTGATGTGACGAGGTCACCTAGATAACTCAAAATAGTGTGAGGCCATTGCACTAAAATAGAAGGTTTTAATGTGGCCTAGATAACTCAATCTCAAACACTGAACCACACTGAATGTTCCTTATCTAAGTTGGGCCTTCAGTAACATTTTAACAATTGGAATTTGGTACTTAAGGCTTCTTTCTTCCTCCTGTTCCCCATGTGTAGATATGTGGTGGAGACAAACCATACATTGCACCAGTTGACCTCCAGCGCTATCACGATGAGCTGAAGCAAACCTCTGTCCAGCAGTTCCGTGCTGTTAAGAAAATGGGAGGGGCCGAGTTTAGTCAACGATACCAGGAACAGCTGGAGTCTGAGCTTGATGAAGTTTATGCCAATTTCATCAAGCACAATGAAAGCAAGAACATTTTCTATGCAGCAAGAACGCCTGCAACATTGTTTGCTGTCATGTTCGCTGCCTACATAGTCTCCACAGTAACAGGGTTCATCGGCTTATCGATGATCGCTGCCCTGTCCAGCCTTGTAATGGGGGTGTCCTTGATGTCACTGTGTGCATGGGCATACGTGAGATATTCAGGCGAATATCGAGAAGTTGGCGTGGCTATAGACCTTACAGCAGAGGCCTTGTGGGAGCAGGTGGGTGGAGCACTATCTTTATTATTTTTTAACTCTGACAATAAAACTAAGATGTGTTTATTAATTTTAGAAACAAGAAAAAGTGTCCACAATGTAGAGTCCAAGCTTTTAGTCAACACTATATTTGTGTGTGGTAAATATTAGTTATTTTGGTTATTTGAATTCAGAAACCTTATAGCTTCATTGTTTATCTTCATTGTTTTTTTTTTGGTTTTTTTTTGATGAAATAGTAATAAGTGAAAAGCTATTAGTACATGCCTGTAGCTACTTTGTATGCCAGTCAAAAGCAGTGCTCAGTTTGATCAGGCTGAGAAACTGATTAAACTATTGACTTAACTAAACTATAGAGCAGTTGTCAACCAATTATCAGGCAACATTTAATTTATATAAAAAACATGGAATTACTCCATGCTTTTGAGGGTTAAATGTTAAGGATGATCACCTGAGATATGCGGGCCAGGTGTAATTACATGCTGTACGTTTAGATGACCCAGCCAGGGAAGTACTCGGATCATGTTCTCCAAGTGTCCTCCCTACTGTAGGTTAAGGAGTCCTGGTTTATTTTAGCATCACTGCATTGCTGCTAAAAGAAGCTACACTATTCCTGCCTCCTCTCAGTCCTGACTTTCCTCGTTGTACAATGGATATAAAAAACGTCTACACACCCCTGTTAAAATGGCAGGTTTTTGCGAAGTAAAAGAATGACACCTAAGATTAAATCACGTCAGATCTTTTCCCACCTTTAATGTGCAATTGCAAAGTATACAAATAAAGTGAAAAACTACCAGAAACATTTATTGTGTGGGGTGCGGGGGTGGGGGGTGCTTTACTACCACCAGGTTAACTGATTACATTTTGCCATTGATCCGAACATGGTCAAAGTATTTTTAAGGGTATTTGAGGCATACAAATTAGAAACAAGAAGAACTAGACTTGCTGGCAGTGGAGGCATCCTCGTCAACACCGTTGGCACCAAATTCTACTTGTTATACTTCTGCTGTGCAGAGGTTTGTGCCAAAGTAAAGACTGTCAAACCCCTCCTGAACTAAAGCGCTTCCTTCCACAATCTTTATATTTTTCTACCTCTATACTAATGGTTCTCAATTGAGATGACAGTAATTCCCTCTTATTTCTCTCCCAGATTTTCCCCATTTGTGCACTCATAGTATGCTTTTTGCCTTCTTTCTCTTGTTGTCTTTATCTTTAATTCTCTTCAGGTGCTGAAGCCATTGACCGAACAATACATGGAGGAAAATATCCGCCAGACTGTAGTTAACTCTATAAGAGCCAGTCTGACTGAACAAGTGACGCAAACTGCAAAGTTAAAAACTAACTGACAGCTTGCTATGTCTCATGTCTCTCCTGTTCAGTGTGTACAGAATGTGTTTTTGCACAGTTTTATTGTGGACTCTTGTACCCTTAGGTTGAAAAATTTAAAACCAAAGTTTACAACCCAGACTAGACATGATGTACACGTTTAGTGAATGACTAAAGCTTCGTCACTATAATGTAACAAAACACATGCATACCTCTTTGGGTTTTTTCTTCTTTTTCTTTTATAAGTAGTCATAAAAAAATCGATCAGAAAAAAGTTTCATCCATTTTACCAGTTTCACTTAACGCCTGGGTCCTTTTAGGTTTATTCATTCATTGTTATGTGTTTGAATTTAGATTTGTCCCATGTGAAAGTTGCTGACTTCAGGAATACTGCAGCAGTGCAATGTCTGCTCACTACCAGAATTTAGAATTGTTTAAAAACTGACTCTTTCAGTAAATGCACTACTGCAGCTTGTAAAGCCATGCATAACTGCTGTATACTACTCAATTTAAATTGTATCATAACCCCCAGCATGTACATGAATGTATAAATATAATTTTTTTATTATATTTCTAGAAAATGGGTGGGATGGGTTAGTTCAATGTGAGTAATTAGATTGTTCTGTACTGTATGTGAATTCCTCTGCTCACTTATTGCCACGTACTTGTCACATCATACACAGCCCTTCACTGGTATGTGTGGGATAACTTGCTTTGTCTGCCTTTTAAGGATGTGTTGTAATTTATTTTTTAAGTGATTAAAAATATTTAAATAACCTTTCTGTTTAATTTTTAACAATTTTCCACAAGATTAGACTCAATAAGCGTTTCAGTCATGTAATGAATCGGTTCATATACTGCCAGGATGTTTGAGTGTGCAAAAAAGTGTCTGCAGCCGTTAGGGTTTCAGTTTGTACTGACTAAAAGGCTGTTGATGAATGCCCGATAATCTTTTTTGCTTCTTTATTGCACAGCTAAGGCCATGTTTCATGTTTCTATGGTGACAGACATTTTAAACAGTTTGAACAATAGGGTTCGAGTGGCTCCATAGCCTGTTTTCACAGTCTGGTTTAGGCAGCAGAAGCAACTGCAAGACTGATAAGGTAAGGGCTGGAAAGAAAAATGCCTTTTTTTTTTTTTTTTTTTTAAATATATAAATATTTACATTAACCCAACTTTCAGATAGCAAAGGCTCAAGTAAAGCACAAAGAACCAAGCATTTAAGCTAGTGATTCTTGAATAGCTTGTAGGCTTCATTTTCATTTTCTCTGAGAACCGTTTTATAGGATCAGTGTAAAGTAAATTACAAGTAGAAGTACAAACTAAATTCAGTAGTGAATGAAACATTTTACTAATATACTCTTCACTTATATTTGAAAGGATTTCTTGATATTCCTGAAACTATGGCAGCAAGTTGTAAAACAACTGATTCCTCACACAGTGACGCCCTTCAAAGACAAGTGGACTTTGAAGGAATGCTTTCTGAAGGCTTGGTAAAAATTCAGCATGGACTATTAAGATCAAAAGCAAGGAGTCAAGAGTTTCCTTGTGAAGACTCAAAGTATGATAATAGTAATTTTTCTGCTAAGTACACAAAAGAATCTTGGGCTCTTCTCAAAAACCACAGGAATATGTATCAAGGTTTGGATAAGCAGACAATGGAATTCATGCAAGATATTTTATCCAGAAGAGAACTGAGAGAAGATGATATTGGGATCTATACCTTGGGGCTTAAGGCCCTGACAGCAATGTCACCACATGCAAATACTGATATAGACCTGGAAAACCTTCAGGTGGACCTTAATGCTAGAAGAAACTCCCATCCACCAAAGAGTTGCTCTGTTCATTCAGATGTAAAAACTGCAGTGTCTGTTTCTTCAGGTGAAAAGGGGTACAACTTAAAAGGGACACAGCCTGAATTTATTGGAGTTTTGAAAGAAAAGCTGCAACAAAAAGATACGGAAAATCAACAGATTGTTCGGTTACTCCTGCTAAAACAGCATGAGCTGATAGAAATTTCAAAGCTAAGGAAAGTGGAGGCCCAACTCATGACTGAAAGGCTGAAATGTGAAGAACAGAGGAATTTTGAGATCACCAAGAAATTTAACCACGTCTTTGAGTACACGAGAGAGCAATTTTCCATGGCCAAGAGCAAAAATGAACACTTTGTCAGGCAGCTCAGGGCAATTCTGGAGAAATATGAGCGGCTTAAAAGACGTTCTGACAGCATTAAGAAACATCTCACAGAGGAACGTACAGAGAGAAAGAGTTGTCAAAAAGCATTAAAGAAGACACAACAGATGACTGAAGAGTTATTAATGAATCAGGCTCTTCTGGAGGAACAGAGGGACACTGCAAAACAAGAGTACTCTGAATTCAGGAAGAACATGAAGACAATGGAGGAGCAACACAATAAACTTGTTAGGACTATACAAAGACTTGAAGATGAGAGATCATCCATGAGAGCTGATTATGAGAACCTTAAAGATCAGTTAAGTAATACTCAGGGAGAGAGCCAGAAGCTCACTCAAGCACTTCAATCTAAAGAGCTAGAAAAGAAACAAGCTGAAAAAAGTGTACAGGAATCTCAAAAGCTGCTTAAACAATTGTATGAAGAAGTTGATGACCATAAAATGCAAAGAGAAACTGCTGAGGAACAGCTGGACACAGTAAAAAAAGAATTAAAACTAATGCATGACAGGTATAAAGTGAAGACACTTCAGCTACAGGGACAACACAAGTCCTGTATGGAACAGTTAGAAGCTAAGAGAACAGAATGTGAGGCTTTAAGTGAGCTTGTCTCTAACTTGAAAAAAGACAAGCATGTGATTCAAGAGGAACTGCAATGCCTGCAAAAAGAAAAGGCAAAGTCTGAGATTGAGAGCCAAAGGGAGGGGGAGAGAATGCGAGAGGCTGTGAGTCTGCTGGAGCGTGAGAGAAAGCTGCTTCTGGATGAAATGGGAGACTTGAGAAGGGATTACTTTAATCTCAGTGATCGCATCACACAGAGACTTGAACAACTGGAACAGACAGATGTACCCATGTGCATCACAGACATATCGTCCAATCATCAAATCCGAACATCCAAGACAAATAACACAGTTTGCCAAATCACATCAAATATGGACAGTAAGTATGACAAAAAGGAAAGATTATATTTAAATGTAGCTCTGAATCAAGATTCAAGATATTTTGTCACATACATCGTTATAGATAGTATATAACTTGGAGTGAAATGAGAAAGTGGAAAATGAAACATTTTTAAGTCATTTCATATTAGCAGAGCACTGAAGTGAATTACAATCGGCTTGCTTTTTTCCAGTGATAGAGCATATAAGGAGGAAACTGGAGGAAGAAGAAAACATCCAACAGAAATAATGTGCTTCCAAAGCAGATGTTCCAGAGCACTACGAATTGGACTTTTTTTTTATATATCACATTCAATCTTTATACTGAATTCAGAGATGTACATTTTTTGAGCAATATCAGTTTAGCACACACAGTTTTACCATTCATGTTACAATTTTGAAACAACACCAATGAAAAGGCCTTAAGGGTGTGCAAACATTTGCCCTCAACTGTAACTGCAGATAAACATTTGTAAATTTTTCCCATGTGTTTAAAAAATGCTGTGTGTCTGATTTTTAAAGTAAACTTGAGTGGCTGACTGCTAATACAATCAACACATCCCACTTACAACAGCCTCTAAATTTGGCACTCCATTTGAGTGATACACATTTTAACACAAAAATGTATTTATATGTGTATACAAATACATCTAGCCAGCTTCTACCAAAACAAGACATTAAAGAAGCCAATCATCATGACATAAGTCCATGACTGACTTCTAAGCATTTTTTATATTAATTATATTATATTTTATATTTATATTTATATTTATATTTATATTTATATATATATATATATATATATATATATATATATATATATATATATATATATATATATATATATATATATATATATATATATATATATATATATAATGAAGAGGGCCATGAGAAAATGGAAAAAAGACAAAGAAGGCTATGAAAATGAGCTGGTTTGAGCATTTCGATAACTGCTGTGATCTCCTGGGATTTTCACGCACAAGTCTCGATTTTACTCAGAAAGGTGCAATGAAGAAAAACATCCAGTGAGTGGCAGTTCTGTGGACGGAAACCCCTTGTTGAGAGAGGTTAATAAAGAGCAGCCAGAGTGGCTTGAACTGACAGAAAGTAACTCAGATAATCACTCTCTACTATTGTAGTGAGCAGAAAAGCATCTCAGAATGCACATGTTGAACCATGAGGCG
Organism: Pangasius djambal; assembly: GCA_022985145.1. NCBI lineage: Eukaryota > Metazoa > Chordata > Actinopteri > Siluriformes > Pangasiidae > Pangasius > Pangasius djambal. The sequence continues at coordinate 17,035,938 of CM040977.1, forward strand.
GATGGGCTAGGCTCAAAGAAGACGTCAGGTTTTAACTTGTCAGCCAAGAACAGAAATCTGAGACTGCAGTGGGCACGGGCTCACCAAACCTGGACAGCTGAAGACTGTAAACACAGCCTGGTCTGATGAATCTCCATTTCTGCTGAGGCACACAGATGGTAGGGTCAGAATTTTGCATTAACAGCATGAATCCATGCCCCCAACCTGTCTTATGTCCAGTCCAGGCTGGTGGAGGTGGTGTAATAGTGTGGGAAATGTTTTCTTGGCACACTTTGAGCCTGTTAAAAGCAATCATCACTTGAATGCCTATTTGAGTATTTGTTGTTGACCTTCATAGCCACAATTTACCCATCGTCTAAGGGCTACTTCCAGCATGATAATGTACCATGTCACAAAGCAAAGTGAATATGACAGTGAGTTCAGTGTAATCTAACAGTAGATGGAACTACTCTTATTGGGAGGCATATTGGAAGCAATACTGAAAATCAAAGTTAGGCAGAATGTTGCAGTATTTTTTACCCTAGAAATTTGTGGAATCATAATGAAAGAATAACATTTTTTAACTGAGAATTTCTGTCCTGTGTAATATTTTTGTGTTTTCTCAGCAAGACATCTTGGCATGATGACTTCTTTAACCAAAAGACTTTGCTGTACAAAACTATATTTATTATATTTTGTAGACATGAAAAAATAAATCAACACAAAACATCATGGTCCATGTTAAGCAGTACTTGAAACAAGTGCTTCTGAGTTAACAAGACTTCTATGGAAATATTGAAATGCACAGATGGGTAGATGACAATATTTCACGAGAACTGGCTTTACAATAGAGAATGGCTACGACCCAGAAGGATTTAAGGTGCATTAAGTACAAATTTCCACTGAAATTTTCCAAAATTTTAGCAAATCACACTGCATTCTGTGGAGATGAGCATCATGGTAGCAGTGTTTAATCTAAATCTGGGCAAAACCGCCAGTCTGAGATTGCAGGCAATTGTTCAAAGTCGCTATTATATGACAGCATATTAGAGCAGCAATGTAAAAAAAGAAAAGATTAAAAAGCAGTAATAACTGTAGCAAAATACTATACAGTTTGTATAAACAGCAGATTGAGACCACAGATTGCTTGACTAGTGCCATCTACTTGGTCGCATGTGCACTTTGTTGCTCATCGGATATTTAGGACAGACAAATCTCTGCGTTCTCTTCTTTAGTCTCAACCACCCTGAACACTCCATCCTTCTCTTGTTGAACACTCTTTCTGGCTCGATCTGAAACATTGTTCACATAATATAGATTAATATAAAAATACCTAATCCTATGCGTGTCTAAATCACAAAAAAATACGTTAACAGGAGTACAGTAAACAAGACACCCTAATGTCTTAAAACTTACCCAACAGGTCACTGCGGTCAAGCAAAATCGCCAGATCTTTGTCACTGATTACCTTGCCTTTAGTGCTCTTCACTGCCCTACAACACAGTGATATTGCTCATTAGAGACAATTACACAGTTGCCATAATGGCACAGGCAGATATTTACTTCAAATAACCATATTTGTTTTGGTAAAACTGCCACTTTGTGCTACATTTAATGACATGAAGAATTAATTATGAAGGTGTTTCACATCAACAGGCTCACTAGTGGCTAGTGTATTCCAATCAAGACAGTACTTCAAACAATACATTTATTTTTACAGTCAATATTCTGTGAAGATAGTGGGTAGGTTTTTATAAGAGACAATATTCATTATTTTGGGTATAAAAACCATATTGGCCCTCTGCTCTCATGTGACAATTAATATTCAAATATAAAGAAATTGAACACAAATATTCAGATGTTTAATGTATGCCACGTGAGCTCAAACGCAGTACCTGTCATAATCACTGGACTTCAGAAGGTCCATCAGTTCATTCACATCCACACAGCTTTTGGACTGCTTTAGATCAGCTTTTCCCCCTTTAAACTTCTCTGGGGGGGGGGGG
>CM040977.1:17038022-17052498 GCA_022985145.1 Pangasius djambal
AGGAAATGCACTGAAGTAAAAAGGGGGGCTTAAAATAACCATTTAAAGATCTTTTGGCAAGTACGTAGGGCATTTTGCTTGTATCTGCCTGGTTGAACATTCTCATGGATATATTACCAAGGAAGTACACAACACTATGTGCTGTGCTGTGAATATGGTAAGCTGTGACTCTCAAATGAAACCAACTAATCTTCCAAAATCTTTCATACTTAGTTTATATTACATATTCTTTTTCAGATAGCCTTTAAGAATGCCTTTGACAAAAGAAGAAGAAGAACATATTGAAATCATTCTCATTGCTGGATCGGGAAGCTGTCGCAAGGTTGTGAAGAGCATGCAATCATGTGAAGGATGTTTTGTAAATGAAGTAACTTATTAAAAGTGTTAGTTTGAGATGTTTGAGATGGAGATGTTTGGGACACCCTGTATTTTGGTGATAAGAACAATGGCTGAAATGCCAAATTACAATTTCTCGCCCCAGCCAACTTCAACAAATCTTTTCAATTGTTCTTCCATTACAGTAGTCTCAAGGAACACGTTTATTTTAGACACTTTCTAGCACCATCTCCTGGACAAAAATGTCCTGTTAATAAGGTCCTTTAAAAAAAAAAAAAGAAAAAAAAACCCACACACACACAATTTGTGCTGTCTTGTGTTAAATAACTTACTTTTATGAATAACCATCTTCTCTAGTTTCCTCTTAGCAGATGCCCTTTCCAGGATCTTCTCATCAATAGTGTTTACTGTGATGAGACGGTACACCACCACAGGCTTGGTTTGTCCAATACGGTGACACCGATCCTGAGCCTGCAAGTCTGCCTGAGGGTTCTTCAGTTAAAATGAAAATATTTAAACATTTTAAAAGTCTTACACTGACATTTCAGTATATATAAGTAATATATATAACTAAACAAATAAAACCAAAGAAAAGTATATTTTAAAATGAGGAAAAAGTAAGGACACCCCCACATTTATTTGTACTTAAAAATGGCAAAAATTACCTACAGGTGTAACACATCAGGTGCAAATTATTAGAACATGGTTACAGAGCATTTTGAAGGAGGCTTGCGTTATTTAAACCTCACACATTTAGTTTGGTTTGCTCTTAATTGTTGAAGTGAGAGGTATCACCATGGTGAGATCCAAAGAGCTCTCTGAGGCCTTCAGAAAGAAGATTGTTGATGCTTATGAGTCTGGTAAGGGATATAAAAAGATCTCAAAAGAATTTGTAATCAGCCATTCCACTGTCCAGAAAATCATTTACAAGTGGAGAACATTTAAAACAACTGCCAGCATGGCCAGGTCAGGCCGTCCAAGCAAATTCACCCCAAGAGCAGACCACATGCTTAAAGAAGTCTCCAAAAACCCTAAAATATCATCACAGGACCTACAGCAAGCTCTTGCTACAGTTGATGTCAAAGTGCATGAATCTACAATCAGAAAGAGACTGCACAGCTATAATTATCATGGGAGGTGTGCAAGGAGGAAACATTTGCTGTCTAAGAAAAACACGAGGGCAAGACTGAAGTTTGCCATGCTTTGCTGCATCAGGACCTGGCCAGCTCACCATCACAGAATCCACTATGAATTACTACATTGTATCAGAAGGTGCTTGAGGAATATATGAGAACATGTGAAGCTGAAGCAGAACTGGACCTTGCAACATGACAATGACCCAAAACATACCAGTAAACCCACCAAGAACTGGCTGAAAAGTAAAAAATGGAGAGTTCTGGAATGGCCAAGTCAAAGCCCAGATCTAAATCCTGTTGAGATCCTGTGGGGTGATTTGAAACGGACTGTGCATGCAAGAAACCCTTCGTACATCACAAAGCTGAAAGAATTCTGCATTGAGGAGTGGGTTAAACTTTCTTCCAGTCGATGTCAGAAACTGGTAGATGGCTACAAGAAACATCTCATTGAGGTTATTTCAGCAAAAGCCGGGAAACACTAGCTATTAGGGCATAGGGTGTCCTAACTTTTTCCTCAGTTGAAATACTCATTTTTGATTTCTTTTGTTTAGTAAGTGAAAACAAAATGATCTTTTGCTGTTTACATGCAATTACATCACTTTCATCTACAGGTACAAATTAAAACAAGATCAGAAATTGACAGACATTTCTTAATAAAGAACTGAATATTTAATAGGGTGTCCTAATTTTTTTACATGAATGTATGTACAAAACACACATGTGGATTGTGGCAAAACATACCCAGTCACTGTCAAATATTATGACTGTATCTGCAGCTGTAAGGTTGATCCCAAGGCCACCAGCTCGTGTGCTCAGGAGGAAGAGGAAGACCTCTGGATCTGAGGAGAACTTCTGCATCTGCACAGAGTAGATAACACCTGTATCCACCTGGCTAATGTTGCAATAGTAGTGCATATAGTAGCAAATAAGTGAATCAAATGCATCCTGCATACATTCTCTTCTCGGTCAGCATATTTCATGGTCCCATCTAGTCGGCTGTACTGATATCCCCGAAGGTAACAGTAGTCCATCAGGATGTCCAGAATAGAAGTCATCTGGCTGAAAATTAGGACCTGTGCAAACCATCAGGAGCATATAAAGACTGAACAAACGAGGTACTAAAAGAGACAAATGGTTTAAAAAAGACAGTACTTCACCTTATGTCCTCTTTTTTTCAGTTCGGGGAGCATTCGGTCAAGAATTAAGAACTTCCCTGATGTCTCCACCAGCTGTTCATCAATCTGTAAGAGACAAACAGGGTTGCATAAATTAAGTCTACTTATGCTCCACATGCCAATTAGATATGATAAGTTTACTCATAAAGGAGTTATCAATTTTAAAATTTGAATTACTTTAAACTCTTGAGTTCCAGGGACAAGAGGATATTCGATGAGATAAGGATGATTGCAGCATCGCTTCAAGAGCATCAATATGTTCTGTAGCTTCAGGTTGACCTGGGCATCAACAGGCATCTGAACGTCTATCAGAGGAGCAAAACTGAAAAAAGAAAACAAGACAAAACAAAACAAGTAAATCTATGTAGTTTTCTAATCTTTGGATCTGAATTTATTAAAAAATAAATAAATAAATAAATAAAATCCAAGATACTGACTCCAGCTGAGTTTCCATCTCCTTCTGAACTTTTTCGATGTATTTTTCTAGCTCATATGGAGAGTTATTACTTTCAGAATAGTCCACCACCTTCCGAGACTTGCGTTTAGGTCGCCCAGTGGAAGACCGCTGTACTGGTGCAGTCTCCCCCTTGGTTTAAAAATGATCAGATGATTAAAAATGAAATAAGGCATGAATTGAGTACAAGTATAAAAGAAGTGTTTTATATACATATACTGTATCTGAAGTAGTGTGTCAAATACAACACTCCTTACCTTTTCCTGACCCAGCACCTTTGCAATGGTTTTGTCAACAATAGCCCTGTAAAAGGCATCCTGCTTGGCTGTCATTGGAGCATATACCACAATCTCTTTCTTTGGCGGAACCTCCAAAGTCACATCTGACTTCAGTCGTCTCAGTAGAAAGGGTGTGAGAATCTGTGCAACATAAGATAATCAATGCAAAGAGAAAACAAATTTCATAGAGTTTATAGTGCAATGTCTATGGGTATCACAACAAATGAGGAACTTTTGAAAAAGAAAAGTGCAACAGTTTCTGCTTTGTTCTTACCTGGTGAAGCATATTCAGTATGTTTTGTTCTTGTTCATTAGCTACAAGTGTCTCAACATTTGAGGTGATGGTACTGATGTCAAACCATGACTCAAAACTGAAGAATTTCACAAAACATAAAAAAAAAACTATTACTACAAAACTGATCCAAACAGACTACAGGAAATTCATAATATTCCTCTACATTTATAAATACCTCTTTAAGTCATCAAAGACGTCAGGGAGAAGGAAGTTAAGCAGAGACCACAGCTCTGAAAGATTATTCTGCAAAGGAGTTCCTGTCAGCAGCAGTTTGTTGTCAGTTGGAAGCATTTTCAGCTCTTGCACTAAACGACAGTTCAAGTTCTTTATCCTGTGACCCTCATCCACAATCAGGTATTTCCAGTGGAAACGCTAGAGAGAGAATTGGAAGAGACTAAATTGAATTGTCTCACTCACAAAACAGTTGCTCAATCTTTTAATATCATTAACAGAATAAACTGCACTACGGGGGCCTCAATTGCCCAGTCCTAATTACTGTACATCATAGCACTGGTGTGCAGGAATCAGTTCTAACCTGAAGATACTTCCTGTCAATCATGGCAATTTCAAATGAAGTCACAACAACAGGGCACATATGCATGGACCCCTGAGGCTTGCGGATTGACTTGACGAGGTCCATTCTCTCTTTCTGTGAGCCATGGTAAAGCATTATAGACATCTAACAAAAAGAGACAAAGGATCAAGGTCTTGTAATGTATAAACAGTGCACTATATTTACAGGAAACAAGGTTTAAACTGCAGAATGTAACCAAAATTTTAAATGTAGCACTGTTTGAATGTTTTTCTGAACTATGTTCTTGTGCTTAAAACCAGAGCTGGGTTGGATTACTAGTGATGGTGGAATTAGTATAGAATTTAATAAATGTTGTCTAATAATTCTTGGGACAAACTTGTGACTGACTTGGAGTATAACCCTAAACTCTACAGCTGTCTTTACCTCAGGCCTTAGCTGTACTGTGCTCTGTATTTTCCCCCTCATTATGTCTTATATGCAACTAGCTAATTTTAGCCAGCCAGTTCACCAAAAGTTTTAGGTTGACCTTAGTCACTGGATCTAGATCAGGAGTTGATTACAGTGCCTAGTCAATTTTGGGGTATGCTTTGTTCTTCACTGTTTTTAAACAGCTAGCCAAAACTGGACAGCAATTTCCCTATTCATGCTTAGCTGGACGGCTTTAAGCACACTGACCCCATGGATCATGCTGTAGCTCTGCTAGTAGGTTTTACTGCATTAACAGTTAGTATCATTTAGTGTTGTGTTCAAAACGCAAGTACAGTCCCAGGTTAAACCCCATTTCAGTAGCCTCACCTCTGGAGTGAAGCGCCTGAACTCACTAATCCAGTTGGGCAGAGTGGACAGAGGAGCTACAACCAAGAATGGTCCCAGGACTTTCTTCTCAATCATCATTGCAATATGAGCAATGCACTGTATGGTCTTTCCCAGTCCCATCTCATCAGCCAGGATACCATTTATTCCATTTTCCCACAGCATCTACACAACAAATAAAACAAGAGTATGTGTGGGTAATTGTCCTCAAATACATTCACCATTTCAATTTCTCATGGCCTGTACAGAATGTTGTATTTGAAGTAGCAATGTGTTTTCTGCCTAATTTTAATATTTGAATACCTGTAAGAGTTAATGAATGGATATTTGGTTAAATACTATGAGAAGAAGGAAGGAAAAGGGGTCTTTAATGTGAGGTAAACAAGTATAATTTTTCACTGCAATTAAACTTTCTATCTGCTGATGGCAGTGCACCTCCTTGAGTTTAACAAATGTAATAGAGAAATAATGAACAGAATTATTAAATGAAAAACAAAAAAGTTTACTGACTATAAGCTCAATATTTCAGCCTGTAGTTCCATATAGCAGTGCCCACTCTGACATAGGTTAAAATTCATGAAAGTAAATGCATGCTAATGCATGTTTATAATAATCTGACTAGAAGTACAGGTATCTGCATGTTATATTTACTAAAACATGCAAGAGCAGCACCAGGTGTAAAATTAACAAAGGAGCAGTAAACATGTTCCATGCATGCAGTGTCATTTCTGCTGTAAAATCTGCAAACCCAAGGTAGCTAATTTGAGTCCACTGTAGTTTAATCCTTTAAATGAAGTTGCACAGAGTGTTGTTGGAACTGTATCCTGCAACCTTCGTATCGGATTGCCCTCATGGCTGTAAAGACTGGCTGCTCTTGGGACTTTTCAAGTCCAGATCTCTATCTGATTTAAATTATTACCAGACACAGCTTTTTCATATTTTCTAACTGACCCTATGTGAATATTATGTGTAAAGGTATTTAAATATCTGTGCACATCCCTATTTTAAAAATTGAACTGCAGTTCTTGCATTACAATTGTCATTTTGTTTTGATAATTTCTCTGTATCCTGTTGCTTACTTACCCTCAGCCACTCAATGCCCTCCACCTGGTACCACCTCATCACCCCACCGGTGAAGAGTTTGGGTTGCTGCATAGGCACAGGCTGCCCGTCCACTTTCCTTTCTGGGTCCAGCATTTCCTTGGCACTTTCCCGCACAACCTCAGACAGTCGGCCTTTTATATCTGAATTAGAGTCACTTAGTTTTTCTATATCCTCTGCCTCGAGTTTCTTCTTGCTTTGAGCCTCCTTCAGAATACAGAGTAGGAACATTCAAAATAAGAATCCTGAGGTAAACAGTTTTCAAATGTCAAATTATCTTAAAAAGCAATTCTTAAAAATACTCTAGGTTCAAGAAATCTTGTCTAAGATATTACATGGGTTTGTATTAGTTTTTCTTCTCATAAAAGTTACTTCAAATTACCTCATCCACTTTCCGTTTTTTGGCTTTTGACAAAATTTCCTATAAAAGATAACATTTCAGTCAATGGTCACACCACAACTACTTTATAAGAGAACATACAGAATAAATCACAAAAATGTGCTTACCTCTTTGGATATAACATCAGCAATTTTATAGTCTTCCTCCCTTTCTCTCTTCTTCCTCTCAACTTAGGACATGAAGAGATTAGACATTAAAACTCCACATTGTTTCCATTTTATCTATTTAAAGTGTACATGTCCTAAAGTGCAAATCTTTGTGCAAATGTATTAAATTTATAGTTGAAATAAAGTAATCCATATATTTACATGAGTCAATATATTCAATTAATATATACCAGTACCTTTTTCTGTCTTCTTGCCATTGGGCTGTGGAATTGTGGGATAATTTGTATTAGTTGGGTGAACAATGACATTTAAAACCCTGGAGCAGGACAATAATAGTATTATCTATACTTTACTTTGCCATTTCCATTGCAATGATTTTAGCACCCACGTACCTTCTGCTTCTGCAATGCTGCTTTCTTTTCCACTCTCTCATTCCTTAGTTTTTCCTGTGTCGATAAAAATTGGTATAAATATTTTAATATAAATATTCCCAAATTTTAAAAAAGAAGACTTGAAGTTCTGAACATTTATCACTTGCCAAATAATAATAATAATAATAATAAATTAAATGCATGGAGGTGGACAAAACCTCCAATTTGAAAAAACTCTTTGGATAATTTTAAGTTTGAATAAATAAAGCTGTCCTTTACCTTTACACACTGCATGCCTGCGTTCTTATACACCTATGCTCATGTTTCTTAGGATTAACTTTAATCCATAACAATGTCCTGAGGTTTTGAGGACAACCCAGGAAACAAAGTATTTTATTTCTTGGCATTCTCCCCTGAAGGCAACATGAAAACCCACCTCTTGCTGCTGCTGCTCCATTTTAGTAAGCAGAAATTTGGAGTATATGTTGCTTTTCTCCAAAAGGTGCTGCAGCCTCTTAAAACGCATTTCTCGAGTGTCTTTCTCCCATGACTGTCTCGCCTGCAAACCACACGCATGCACAGAGACCGAATAAGAAGAGATACAAAGCAACGCTGAATCTATTCAAACATAATTACACCTTTACAAGTTAATGTTTAATAAAGCAAAGCCTGACAGTTCACTTAAGTATTACTTATTAATAAAAAACACAATTAATAATTAGATGTATAATGAAGTACACCTTCAGCAGGTACCTTTTCCATCATCTCTCTCTCCTTTCTTTCTCCTTCTTCCTTTAAATTCATTTCCATCTCTGCCATTTCCTTGGTTATAGCCACCTCCTCAAGTTGATCTTGTACTGCAAGAGCAGACATGCATTAACCCAAATTTGGTTACCGCGTTTAAACGGAGCCTGGCTCTACGCACATTATGTGCTGATATCAGTGCAGTAATAATAATAATAATCCCTCAAGCCTGAGCAAGCTACAATTCAGTCTCATACCTGCAGAAGAAACCTCCATTGCAGCTCCCTCTGGCTCCTCACATTCATTGTGTTTGGGACAAAGGGGAGACACGCTACGTGTCTCTTCTTTAACGGTCCTAATAGCAAACAAACGACACTTAAAGACTTTTTTTTGCTTACGTACAACCTTCCGTAAACGTTAAATATCGAATATTGTCTGAGAAAAGAGGGCCAGTGTTGTAATGAATGAGGTGTGTAGTAGCTAAAAGCTAGCTCAGTCATACTTACACACTCATTTCAGCTGCTGTGTCCGGCTCTGTTCGTGTCAGCTGCCTCAATGCTCAAACACACAGCTCTTTAGTTTTGCTTGTTTTCTTTTTCTCAATATTGCACAAACTTTTATACCCTTCTGAAAAAAAGAAACTTTTGTCGCTAGGTTACTGTTAACCCTAAGTTAATCCAAGTTAACAAGCAATAAAAAGTGTAATACACTCCCAACTATAAAATAAATCCTAAATTGAATAAAACCAAACAGAACTTTTTTGCTCGTTAAAGATATAGACCAAGTTAGCTAGCTAACTCCGACAGCACATACCGAGACCCGCACAGTGAGACAGCGTGCAGCTGTGTAACCCGAGACACTGGGGACCGAGCACTTTCGCGCCAATGTGGACGCAACCAATGTAACCCTCACGTGGGGTGGATCTGAAGTACGGTTTTTGATAAGAATTGCTTTTTCCATATACATATATTCCAGTAACATGCTTCGAAATATAAACGTAAATTTGTGTTACTATTTTAATGAAGAAGACACAATATGGTCTGAAAAAGATTGTATTAAATATCTTGCCTTTTACAGAGGTCCCCCTGTCTTTGATATGTGTGCGCCTTTCTTACTTGACATTTCCCGCGAAAGATTTTGGCGATAGTACAGAAAGTAAAGGATGGGTGGTACGATTGACGATTTTTTTTTTAATACCGCTTCAACAGCAAGTAATACCAAGGCTAATGTCGCGAGACCGATAGTTCTTGTATATATAAAAAGGTTGAACTTGCATTTCCAAAGGGAGAATTTTCAAACCTGGATATTATTTTGAGACTATTCTTGCTTTGAGTCATGTTTCATTACAGGAATAACAATGCGTGTTCACTCTATCGTTTCTGCATGCATGCCTGACTGGGCCTACATTAATAATATTACATCCTCTAATATTTTAACCACAGAGTCAGACTCTGTTTGAAATAAATTCAATAAATAAATAAATAAATAGATACAGTGACGTTCTAATGCTAGTATCAATGTTAAAAGGAAAATCTTCAGGATTGGAAGTATAGATCTGCTCATTCCTAACAGATGGATGGCAAGGCTTTTTTCCAAATCAGATTCAAGAGTAACAAACAAACAAACAAACAAATAGTAGAAGTTAAGACAGGGGCGAATTTAGTTATTTTGGGGCCTCCCCATTGACGGTATGGAAAATAATTTATTCAATTCATCAACACATATAGTCCAAAGTCTAAACCTGTGAATTACAAACATTCTCTATAAATCTCAAAGCAATGCTGAAGAGTCAAGACAGTCGCATGCAATGACTCCCGTTGACCGCTATTTTATTTACATTCCGCATGCAGGCCACCGGTCAGCTTGAGTATCACCAATAAAATAAACAATAATTACCTTGTTTCCTTCCAGTAACCACCCTGATTCTAGAAAAGTTTGGCATTCCTGAAATTACACAGGAAAGATAAACACAGACTATAATTTTAAACAATTCTTGCACGTACAGGTTACAATACATTTTGATATGGCTCACAGTTTTAACTTCTTCCCCTCCAGAGAGGTAATGTTATGGAAGACTCACTTGCAACATCTGACGTGAAGAAATTGAATGACATTCACCTACATTAACTACTGACACTGTGATTGCTATCCATTTGTATGATACAGTATTAAACCACAAGAGGTCAGCAGAAAGCTAGATATCGTGACTAAAACGAAGCTTAGGTTTAATCGACACATTCTCAAGTGACTCAAGTACATGTATGTACACTATATGGCCAAAAGTATGTGAGGCTTCCCAAAACTGTTGCCACAAAGTTGGTAGCACCCAAATGTATAGGATGTCTTTGTATGCTGTAGTATTACAATTTCCTGGAACTAAGAGGCCAAAACATGTTCCAGTGTGACAATGCTCCTGTGCACAAAGCGAGCTCCATGAAGACATGGTTTGCAAGGTTGGTGTGGAAGAGCTTGAGTGGCCTGAACAGAGCCCTTACCTCAACCCCACTAAACACCTTTGGGGTGAACTGGAGTGCTGACTACATGCCGGGCCTCCTCGCCCGACATCAGTGCCTGACCTCACTAATGCTCTTGTGGCTGAATGGACAAATCCCAACAGCCACATTCTACAATCTAGTGGAAAGCCTTCCCAGAACAGTGGAGGTTATTATAACAGCAAAGTGGGGGCTACATTTGGAATGGGATCTTCAAAAAGCACATATAGGTATGATAGTCTGGTGTCCACAGACTTTTGCCCATCTAGAGTATGCCTTCTGAAGCAGATCATCCCCCAATGATAAAGCCATATTTTATTTGTTTCAGGTGTGGGCCTGTCTGAGAGCCAACGACTAGAAAAAGATTGATCAACTAAATTAAAGGATACAAATACAAATTGTGCACAATATTCTTATTATATATACACTATATCCTTGTCTATGAAGTAATTGGACATTTCAGGGTAGTATAATCTCAAATTGTGTCATAAAGGCAATTCTTAAGGCAAATGACAAATTATTGTGGGTACCTCACATCACTGAATGTACCAAATGTTTACCCTAAACATATTTATTTATTTATTTCTTCTAGTAAATTATCTGAGTATTAATATTACGTATCTTGTTGACGTTTCCTGATGAACACACTACCTGCACCAAAATTTGTGATGTAACTTCAGTTTTGCAATCTGTGCCGACAAACTCATTCATATGGGCATTCGTTTGCCTCTGTAATAATGTACATAATTCCCCCACTCTCAAGCATTTTATTCAACTATGTGATGAATGAATACTGCAGCCCTCAAAACACAAGATTCTATACTATCTTTCTGGCATTTATTTTGATATGAAGACTGCAGGGCTGGCATTGCAGAGTCTGACAAAAGGCCAACAGTAGTGAGACAAAGTTGCCTCTGAAATTCTTCACGCCTGATAAGACTCCTTGCTCACTGCCCTGAAGCAATGTATCCTCTGCCTGGGCATGTGTATGAACTGTGTCATATTTCTGTTCAGCAAGTCTCCATACATCTCTAATCCTACAGGCCCTCTCACCTCAAGGTACTGTCTCAAATTGCCCTGATTCAGAAATAAAAAAAAAACAAAAACAATAATTGAACATCTTAACAGTTAGTATAGTGGGTGGGCAGTGTATGGTTATTTGAATTATAATGTCTTCAATTAATTAAATATTGTATTTATAGAGCCATCCTCTCTCAGTGTGTGTGCAGCTTATATGGGAGGTTATCAGTTAGGGCTGCCTGGCTGTAAACATATGGAAACGACCCATTAGCCCATTTCCTCCATTGCAGCTCTCTGTCTGTTATCAGTATAAAGAAGATTGCAATCTTTGTACACAAGCCTCCTCTCATTGTTTTTTCTTCTTTAATTCATGTACATTTTGTAATGTGGCAGAGGTAGTATTGAACTTCTGTCAAACTTTTAGTTGTCTTTTAAAATACCAATATGCAGTGGTTAGTACAGTGGTTCAAGGAAGGACAACCAGTGAACCAGCGATAGGGTCATGGGTGTCCAAGGCTCAGTGATGCGAATAGGGAGCGAAGGCTAGCCCGTCTGGTCTGATCTCACAGAAGAGTTACTGTAGAACAAATTGCTGAAAAAGTTAATGCTGGCTATGATAGAAAGGTGTCAGAACACACAGTTCAATGTAGCTTGCTGCATATGGGGCTGCGTAGCTGCAGACCCATGCTGAACCCTGTCCACCGGAAGTGCCAACACTGGGCACATGAGCATCAGAACTGGGCCATGGAGCAAGCCAGCGGCAGCAGTGTGATGCTCCGGGCAATGTTCTGCTGGGAAACCTTGTGTCCTGGGATTCATGTGGATGTTACTTTGATACATAACACCTACCTAAACATTGTTGCAGACCAAGTACACCCCTTCATGCTAATGTATGCCCCAATGGCAGTGGCCTCCTTCAGCAGGATAATGTGTCCTGCCACACTGCAAAAATTGTTCAGCAATGGTTCAAGGAACATGACAAAATTGTTGGCCTCCAAATTCCCCAGATCTCAATCCAATCGAGCATCTGTGGGATGTGCTGGACAAACAAGTCCGATCCATGAAGGGCCCACCTCACAACTTACATGACTTAAAGGATCTGCTGCTAATGTCTTGATGCCAGATACCAAAGCACACCTTCAGAGGTCTTGTGGAGTCCATGCCTTGATGGGTCAGAGCTGTTACGGTGGCACAAGGGGGACCTACACAATATTAGGCATGTGGTTTTAATGTTATGGCTGATCGGTGCATATGCCATATATAATTTGTAGGTTTGTTAGTAAAAATGGTATATGCTTGAATGTAACATATAAACAATATTTAGCAAAGAGCGCAAAAAATAATAATTTAGATGAATATGATGAATATCTGTAGGGCTTAGCAGCTGTATGACAAGTCAAAAGTTTAGGAACACCCAGTATTTTTCTAACATAATATGAAAAACTGCCAGGATTATTAAAAGATCTCAGCTGGCTTAATGATAACACCAGACATAATCTAATAACTGATGCTGTGTATTTTTCCAACAGTGAGGGTGATATGTCATGGAAGCTCCTCCCCCCCACCAAGGCCTGACCAAGTTCCTGTAAGATTCGTGCAAACACAAAGCACAACAACTATAATCATGTGAGATTTGCAAGGAGATATTGATGGCTCACATTTTCTTGCAGGAAAAAAGTTCTAATTGCCCTTAATTTGCTTAATTTGATTGTTGCGAGTTTAGTCAGCATCCTCTTCCCTTTTATGTTCAACTCACAATTGACTGAAAATGCCTCTAAGGAAATTAGACTAATTTTACCAGTAGAAACACATGTTCATACACCCACAAACAAACAAAAAAACTTTTAAATATGGAAGAAAACAACGAATTCCCAACAACAAATTCCCAAAGGAAAAATGTAACCTTTTTTGCACGTGTGCAGGAACATATCATTGGTACTGGCATGAGTCAGCTCTCATTTGATGTTTGTTATTCCATTTGATCTCTGTTATATTTTCCAGAGTGTGAGGAAATGAGATGTGTGTGTTTTTATGGAAATAGTGTTTGGAGGGTGACAGGAAGCCAAAGTCTCTGTGCAGCTGTGATGTGTGTGAGTTCAAATGTGTGAGTTATCACGTGTTTCCGTGATTACGAGAGCTCTGACCTATTCAAGGAACATCTGAATTTGTGTGGTTATTGTAGTACTAGATGAACATTCAGTATAATAATATTTATTTGATCACACAATCATGCAAAAAACACAACAAAAGATATTAAAATATAATCCAATAAATATTGCACTTCTCTGGGTCAGACATAATCCATAATCCTGACATACATGATTTTATAGTTGATCAGCAGAAGAACAGGTATATTTAATATACTATGGCGATAAAGGCTAATAAGCTTATTTACATTCAAATTTTGTTGTATAGATTTCAGTGAATGCAGATATTCTTTCAGTATTTATTCAGTATTTCCTGGCATTGCACTTTTTTTACATTTCTGTTTTTCTTTTAAACAACAACAACGAAAGGAATCCACACCTCCTGTTCAACATATAATCACAGACTGTTTGCTTGTACATTATACATGTGGAAGCAAGTCTAATAGCTGACAATGCCTCTTTCTCTCTAATTGCTATTCTATCTCACCCCTCCTAACCAGCAGGGAATAACCCCTTGTGCATGTGCGCATGCATACTCCAACAAGGTCACATAAAGATGTATGATGCAGTATTTTTTAAGCAGCTTGTGACTGTTGTTGGAGCTACAGGTGTCCTGTGGATAGCCCCCTCATACTGAATTTCCATTCTTTGTTGCTGCTGTTTGTATTTTGGATATTCATTCTAGTGTACTTCAGGAAGCTTAATGCTTTTAAACACAACATGGTGTTTTTAAACTCTTATAACATGCTTGCCTGCCTCACACTGCCCTCAGCATGGGGGATGTGGGGAGGGGGCAAATCCTCATGTTTCTGGTAAGCTTTTGAGTACACAATATCTATCTAATAGGAAGGGCCCTAGAAAGCGGCCCTGAGCACATACACTATATTACCAAAAGTATTCGGTCACCCATCCAAATGATCAGAATCAGGTGTCCTAATCACTTGGCCTGGCCACAGGTGTATAAAATCAAGCACTTAGGCACGCAGACTGTTTTTACAAACATTTGTGAAAGAATGGGCCGCTCTCAGGAGCTCAGTGAATTCCAGCGTGGAACTGTCATAGGATGCCACCG